>CM028754.1:3982577-4592241 GCA_016801395.1 Leptodermis oblonga
AAGTATATAGAAATTCATTAGTAAAAATCTTACGAGCCAGTAATTCAATGAAAATTATTAGTTTTGAGGTTTTCCTATAATTATTATGTAACAAGACTTGAAAATTTTTTGAGGGCCTAAAATAATGGATTGGTTAACTAAAAATTTGAAATTTAATTATTTATTGTTTATCATAACGTAAAGGCTGGAGTTTGTATGTAGCTAATAAATATAATGTATTTTACTATAAAAATTGATCAATATTACCTTTAGAAAAATTTTGGGTTTATTTTACAAAAAATAAAAACTAGAAATTAATATGAATAGAGGCGCGCGCGGGAGACACTTTTCCGTAGAAAACTCACTTTCTACAGCGGTTTAAGCCGTAGAAAGTGTCTCCCACGTGCGCCTCTATTCCTATTAATTTCTAGTTTTTATTTTTTGCAAATTAACCCCAAAATTTTTTAAAAATTTAATATTAAATATGCAATTTAATATTGATCAATTTTTATAGTAAAATACAATACATTTATTAAATTGATAAACATAATGTATTTTACTAAAAAAATTTTAGGGTTAATTTACAAAAAAGAAAAACTAGAAATTAATAGGAGTTGAGGCGTGCGCGGGAATTTTTGCCTCATTTCTAAGGCGGTTCAACATAAACCGCCGTAGAATACAAACTTTCTATGGCGGTTTAAATGGAAACTGCTGTAGAAAGTTGGTTTCTATGGCGGTTTAAATTAAATAGCAGTGGAAAGTTTGTTTTCTACGGCGGTTTATGTTGAACCGCCTTAGAAACATACGGGTCAATTAAAACAATTCAAAGGAGTGAGCC
Organism: Leptodermis oblonga; assembly: GCA_016801395.1. Lineage (NCBI taxonomy): Eukaryota > Viridiplantae > Streptophyta > Magnoliopsida > Gentianales > Rubiaceae > Leptodermis > Leptodermis oblonga. The sequence continues at coordinate 3,983,395 of CM028754.1, forward strand.
TTTTGAATTAGCAGCCAAAAAATGCCTCCCTTCCCCTGTTTCCCTCTCCATTTTCCCGACGCATTCCATCATCTTCTCTGAGGGCTTCCCATCGCCGGCGCCATCTTGTCGCTGCTGACTTTCCATCTTCTCTTCCCCGAAGCGATTCTTCTGCTGCCTTTGACAGCTAGACCCGCCGTCGCCAACTCTGGCTATGGTGTCTTAAATGGCCATCATCCACTTCTTGGATATCTTTTCCCCAACCATAATTTGGGCTCAATCGGTCATTCTTGAGGGATTTGTTAACTAAAAAAGGTTATATCGAATAGTTTCAAGTTTAGTTTAGCTTTAGAATTTTTTAGGTTACTTGATTACTGTGATTGGCCTAAGGTTTTTGGATGTTAAATTCGGGTTTGTTGAGATAATGAATGCTTGGATTGTTGAGGTTTTCATCAATTCGTGGTTGAATTCGGGTTTGATGGTTGAATTCAGGTTTGGTGGTTGAATTCGGGTTCGGTTTTGCTATAATTTGATTTTCTCCTTTGCACTTTCATTTTCAGGTTGTGACATATCGAGTCCCTTTGTTTCTTATGTTATGCATCTCTAAATCACAGTGTTTACATGCCTTTACTTTTACCCTTTTGCTGGTTGGAGAAGAGGGGAGGGTTGTGGTCAAATGCTTGTTTTTATGAATTGAAGGGGTGAAATGTCAAGCTTTTTCAATTTTAACCATTCTTAGGCTCAATTTGTGTCTCCTTTGGTTTAAAGTGTTTAATGGCGCTTGATTTTTGAAATTAAAACTTTCTTTGACTCTCTTTCCGGTATCTTTTTTAGAAACGTTGCTAATATCATTTGTGTGTCGCTTTTCTTGAAAAAGATCCTTGTTTTATACTTGGAGAGTGTGAAATGTCACTTCTTCTTAAACCTTTTCCCTTTTTACCTCTATTTCGTGTGCCTTCTTTATTGATAATGATTCAAATGCTTGTTCTCATGAATTGAAAGGGTGAAATGTCACTTGCCTTTTCAATTTTAACCTTTCTTAGGCTCACTTTGTGTGTCTCCTTTGGTTTAAAGTGTGTAATGGCACTTGGTTTTTGAAATTAAAACTTTCTTTGCCTCCCTTTCCGATATCTCTTTTAGAAACGTTGCTAGTATCCTTTGCGTGTCGCTTTTCTTGAAAAAGTTCCTTGTTTTATACTTGGAGAGTGTGAAATGTCACTTCACCTTAAACATTTTCCCTTTCTTAGTCTATTTCGTGTGCCTCCTTTATTGATAATGATTCAGAAGGGGTGAAATGTCACTTGCTTTTTCAATTTTAACCTTTCTTAGGCTCAATTTGTGTCTCCTTTGGTTTAAAGTGTGTAATGGCGCTTGGTTTTCACATAACCTATTTGATTGTATTTCATTTTGCTACTCAATTAAATTTGTTTTTATACTCTGTGGCAGTACTTCAAGATCGACCGCACTCCATTAACCACTGAGGATATAGATGCTATGTGAAAATTATGTGCTAGTTATATTGTGAAGCATTATCCAGGTAGTACTTGATGGTTATTTTGCTAGTGTAGAAACTTGTTGATATTATAGTTGTATGAATTGTTGTGGATATGCCACTGTAATGTAATAGTGATTTCTACTTCTATCTTGGCAATACTTTGTATATTTATTTTAAATTTTCAGAAGCAGGTTTTGCTCTAAACCAGAGAAAGTTCAGAACTTTCTATGGCGGGTATGGAAAACGTACTCTTTAGAAAGTTTAGGACTTTCAATGTCGGTTTAGATATAGCAATAGAACGTGAGCTTTCTACGGTAGTTTGGGTGGGAACCGCCGTAGAAAGTCCTCAACTTTCTACGATGGTTTTGCTTGGAACTGCCGTAGAAAGTAACACTTTCTACGGCTGTTGGGAAGAACCGCCATAGAAAGTCAGAACTTTCTATGGCGATTCTTCTCAACTGCCGTAGAAAGTCTGTAACCTTTCTACAGTTGCAGTGTGACGCCCCAACCTGACCCCTATCTAATACAGGAATTCGGTCGGACACCTGCCTGGCTCTCGCCAGGTCTCGAGAGTTATCAGAGTAATAATGCGGAATTAACGAATTTAATTAAACATTATGATTTAAACCTTATATTACACAAAAGAGTCCCAGTAATCGTAGCCTAAGTCACGCGTACTTAAGTGGCACGCAGGCCTATATTTAACAAGCAAAACTATACATAAATGTGGTAAATATTCGCCAAGTCCCAGTTCGAATCTAGTTAAGTCCACTATCTTGCAAACCGTACTGTCCATAGGAATCTGGGGAAAATTTAAAACCATGCAACATGTAGGAGCTATAGGGCTCAATGATGTTCTCCGTTAAATCAATTCAAGCAGTAATTACCAATCATACTGTAAAACACATAACACACAATTTGTATTTCATATAATACAAGTTAAAAAGCTGTAAAGCAAGTCGTAAAAGATACACAACAGTGTATAGAGACTATAGAGGTGATTCTATTAGTACATAGATCACTTATTCTCCGAGACTTTCACGCACACACAGTGTGCTTCGGCAACAACGCCCACAATTGACGCAATGACAATCAAGATGGTGGCCCGCCACTAACTAGGTCACATGAGTTGCCCGTTTCTAACCAAGTCACTACTTATCGAACGCTCACGCCCTAGCTGGCACGTTCAATACCGTAGATCATGGCTTTGTGGGATCCCAACTTTATAGAACACGCGCAATAACGTATCAAGCAAATAATTATCATATGTAACCATTTTCAAGTCAAAATAATACAGTACACCCAACTCTTAGCATGCAAGTTTCAGATTCACCACATTATCAACTACAAATCAGTAAAATATTCTAGAAGGTCATATCAATTCATGAATCTCAAATATCCGAGTTGGACGAAAAGTAATCGTCCGCTCTATAAAACAATTATTTGAAATCACTTATTATTACGGGTATATTCACACATTAGGCACGTAAAACACGTCGTCAATCACACACTAGGCGAAAGTAGTTTTCAGTGAGAACACTCACCTCGAGAATGCAATTCGATCAAAGTTGGGCCTGCAATTAAATACAAAAAAATTTATATTAAATCTCCATGTTTTGAAACATTACATTTTAGTCTTTATACTTAGTAATTTGTTTTTTTCCAAGACTTATGAATTGGATCCGTAGCTTGTTTACAAGAGATATAATTTTATGTTATAATTTTATATTGGTTACCTCAATTTAAATAATTATAATTAAGTCCCTATATAATTTGCATTTAAGTCCTTGAACTTTTTAATATTTTTATTTCGGTCTTTAAAGTTTGTGAAATTCCACTTTCTTGATTTTCATGCATTCAAGTTTAAAATTTATGTTATTATTTATCTAGATGTCAAAATTAGTTTAATTAAATTAAATGATGAAGTTTATGAAAATTACATTTAAGTCCCTCAAATTTTGATTAGTCACGTTTTAGCTCTCTCTTATCCCCAATATTATAATTCAGCGTATAGCTTAACTATGTTATTTAAAGATTATATATTTTTGATATTTATAGATATATATATATATATCGTTTAAAATCATAATTTAAACAATTTAAATGTCTTTTTACCTTTTATAAAAATAACTCATTTTATATTTGAATTCCCCAATAAGTTTATTAAATTTTCCATGATTACATATTCTGAGAGTTTTCGGTCCTGTAGGTTTTTTTCATTTCCGTATATATATATCTATATATATATATATATATTATCTAATTTTATTTTGGTAATTTAGTAAATTATTCATTTTCTCCTTTTTCTTGTATTTTCTTTAGCATTTTAAGTTTATTATTGCTTCCTTTATTATTATCTTGCTAAGTACACATTTAGCATCCGTAACACTCCATGGCAGTACCTCAGATTCTCCCTAAAGTTTTTATAACATACAAAACAACCTATTACTTTCTATATCATAAAAACAGAACAACTCAGTAAATTTCATGCATGCCATTTTTTCCTAATTTTTTTTCATCTCCCATGCATGCAAGCATAAAATTTTATTCTATAGCCCTATGGTAATAAGAACATAACACATCATCATACATGGCATTCACAACATCCATAGTAATTCATCAAAATCTAAAATCATGCATGAAGTTTTTTTTTCCAGATTTGGTTTTTTTTTTTCATACCTATGGACAGTCCTAGGGCTGTTCTTCCTATTTATATCATCCTAAAATTTAATCTAACACTTCAAGAACATTCACCACAGTGTATAGTACATAATATAATTTTTTTAGTAATTTTTTAGCGCTTTTAAATTCTATTTAAAGATTGAAAACAGTGGCTGCCTCCAGTTTTCCAGCTGCAGCAGTTTTCATTTTTAACTTCAGAAATCATTTTAAACTCCTCTAAATAAATTATCTAAAGCCTAAAACATATTATATACATTTAGGGTTGTCCTAGGATTATGAGTTTTAGACTCAAAGCCTCTCAAAATACCTGGTTTAGACTCTAAAAAGGAAGAACTCCTGCAATTCCAGATTCTGCCACCCTTCAGTTCTTGAACTCTAACTCCCTACAAAAAATTCTAAAAATTATGAGACCAGTGGGAGAAGATTCTACATTCAAAGATGAATCCGTAGCCATCTTACCCACTCCTACTGGTGGTCCGAGTTGAGAGCTGCAGATTTTTCTTTGCTGCTGTAGGAATTTTCTCCATATGGAGATTTTAAAGTACTTGTGGTTTTTTTTTTCCAATTTCTTGAAGGTGATGAGAGGAAGAAAGAGTGTTTATAAAAGACTCCCAGAATGGCTGACCCCTTCGTAAGTAGTGAAGGATTATTTTTATCTACTTGAGTTTGTGGAGTAGTATAGTAGAACTCATGATTAGGTTTACATGCATGGGATCCCATTGGTTGATTTGGGCGGTGGGGGGTGAGAAGTTGCTTCTCCAGCTCATGTTCCTTTGTCCCTTAACATCCTTAAGACTAATTTACGATGAGGATTCACTTGAGTGAGTATTTGCTGGCTTCTCTAATTTCAGCCACCTAACTTCTAAATACATATATCTCTTCCTAAGCTCATCCACGTGTACGCATATGTATAAATATATATATATATATATATATATATATATACGCGTATTTAAATTAGTCAATAAGGTTTTATTTAAAACTCAGTATTTGTACACAAACTTCTAACTTACACTCCACTATTTAAATTCAAACACACTAATCCTCATTTAATTACATCATTTACTAATTACATCCAGGTCAAAAACCCGGGTCCTCACAGCAGGATAGATGACGGTTCAAAATGCAAGAAAATCGCCGTTAAATGTGCGAAAAAACAACCATTAAAGTCCATTTTTGTGGTAGTGAAATTGTAGTTTTTCCCTATTGTATCTATTTAATTAAACAAATTTCATTAGTAATTATAGCCAAAAATAACCACTTATTAATTATAAGTCTTGCAATAAAATTAAAAGAAAAATTATAAGTCTAGACATGTTATGGAAAACATGCATGTGTCAAAATTATTAATTTTCAGTGCAATTCACATGCAAATACCTTGTCAAAATTATTAATTTGCCCTTTTTAAAGCCTAGTACTTTTATGAAACCTTAATGGTTATTTGTAACTTGTCTTCATTTGAAAAAATAAAATACTGAAGTTCAGCTCAAGGTCACTTTCCATGCATTAGTTCATGTCCATGGTCAATGTGAATATATGTTTCAATCAAATAATATACTTTTCTCTTTTTCACTAAAAATCTACTTTCAAAATTTATTTTTGTTCTAACTGGAAAGTACACTTTTAAAATTTTTACTCTTCTTACCTATACTAATATAATAATACGTAATTTATAATTAACCCACACTTAAAAGGAAGAACATTAGTGAAATAAATTATGGTAAATTAGCTATTTTAGATTTAGTACCTTGAAATATATAATAAATTGTACATATTCAAAACTCGACTCTCTTAATGGGACGGAGGAAGTATGTGTTAATATGAGTCGAATTTGTCAAATAGGATTGATAATCAAGCAATTAATTATTTGATTATTGGGAAAGCGTAAGAATGAATCAATTAATGTAAATTAATTTAAAGTTAGTTGTACATGGTTTTTGGTTGCTTTTGGAAGCTGATCAATGAACTTATACTACAAAAAATGTATCAAATTTCCATGAAAAAAAAGGAAAGAAAAGTGGATAAAGCAAATTAACGACCGTCAACTTGAACAACAAAGTTCAAAAACTAACAACTCCACCCTTTTTAGTGTTTAGTACCTATTTTTGGGTACTTTTCTATTCTCCCTATGGATATGGTTGCCTTGGAATATTGCTTTAATCACAATTTAAATCATCCTCAAACCATTCTTTTTGGCTGCCATAGCCCTCAACGCACCACGTGATATCATTTTCCTTTATTTATTTTTTTAATATTACTCCTTTCTTTTTGGCTAGTTGAGGATGGCCAAAGGAATAATAATTTACAAACGGTATTTGTATATACCATACACAGCGGTGAAGCTTGAATATAATTTTTGAAAGAGACATATTTTTGTTGTTGTTATTATTATTATTATTATTATTATTTTAGCTTGTTTATGATATGGTCACAATTGGACCTTCGTTTTCTCTATTTCCATTGTCTGAATATGGGTAGCGATAGGGCTGAACTTTGACTTGGCCGGCATGGGGTTGAAGATTTATTATGTGGTCACTGGTGGTTGGGCTTTGTTGCGAAATTGTGAGAATAGTGGGCTATGAGATGAGCTATTTCTGGGCTGATTTCAGGGTTTTCTTTTTCTTGGGCTGGGCTTATTTCATGGTTGGCATTTATTTGTGCTGGGTTCACTGGACGGGTTTGGCTCTGCTGGACCTAATGAAATATGGTAAAAGGTCGTAAATCTATGGAAGTCATTGGCTGCAAGGAAACTGGAGTGTCTTGAATATGGACAGTGAGATTCCTACACACTCTGGCGCACTCCACCTGGTCGCCGTTTGCGACGGTGACGCGGAATCGGGGGATCTTGGTGATGGTTAAGCCCAGGGGTTGGACCAAGCTTTGCTCCGCAAAATTATGTGTGCTGTCGCTGTCCACCAAGAAGGTCACTGGATGCGATCGAATCGCGCCAACTAACAGGAGGCTATGGGGGTGGTCAATGTTAGGAAAAAACATCCTCTCAGGATCTTTAAACTACTTGTTAGAAGAAATATTCCAACACAAATACTGCAGCAGAAATGAAACATAAAAGAAAAGAACACAACAGATATTTAACGGGGTTCGATTTCTATAGATCTACATCCACAAACTACTCACTACTTCATTAGATATGGGAATCAAAAAATAGAAGAGTTTACAATGTACTCGCAACATACCACGTCTCTCGCCCTCTATTCTATTATCACTCCCCATTTTCCATTTCGTCGTCGAAGGTATAAGCAGAAACATACATCTTTTATGGCTTCAGAACAACCTCAAACAACTTCATCTTTATCTTCATTGGAAGCATAGGCAGGAACATCGATCATCTCCTATGACTTCGCAACGACTTACCAACGTCAATGTCGGAGACGTAAGAGGGAAAGTTCATCGTCTCTTATGAACTCACGACGGCACCCCATCTTTCACCCAGCCGAAAGGCCATGGTTCTCTGTCTACATCCCAGACGGGTGGATATTTTCTCTATTTAGCATGTCCTGATCTATTATATACATCACTTATTTATAATAAGTAAAGGCAAACCCAAATGGGCCTAGATTTACTGACCCAATACAATCAATGATGGTGATTTAGAGGTCATTGGGTTACATATTTGAGGAATGGAGGTTGGAGGTCGTGAACCTGAATTTGGGAGGTGCTGTTCCGCAATGGCCTCACGTAAATTGCAAGAACACGGGAAGAAGAAGAAAAAGAAAAACGGGAAGGAGGAGGATTGATCGTTGAAAGCGTCTTCGTTGCTGGCTCCGTCGCAATTTGGTGAGGTGTGGCCGCGACTGAACTGCGCGGAGAAGACTTATGGAAATGGTGATTGAATCTGTGGTTTTTTGTGGTGGAGGTCAGGCCGGCGGAGATATGAGGAAATCTCCGCGCCACAGGGTGATGGAGATTGTGGTTTTAAAAATTGAAAGTGAGATTTTTTTATTTTTGTTTTAGAGAGGGCATGTTTTGTATTTTCCCTTTTTAAAATTTTCAAATAGTTACAGCATTTAGTAGTTAAAATGGTTAATGCAAATAACAAAAAATATATTTATATATATACAAAAATTCATAAAAAAACTAAAAAAGAAAAATGTGAGCTAATTTATAGTTTGGTAAACGAGTAGAGTATCCCGTTTGATTCATTGACCGACTCCACAAATTGAAATTTGGTACGTTACGCATTTGGGATTTCTTGCCCAATTTTTTTTTTTTTTTTTTCACCTCCATTCTCTGTAGAAGGTTGATTATATTTCTAGGAACGAATTTGAACCCGTCACTGAATCCAGACCCCGAAGCTTTTCTGGGTTTTTGTTGTTTGTTGTTTGTAGCTATACCCGTTGAATTTGAAAGCAGCATTTCCGGGATTGTGTTTCTCATCTGCCTCTGCCTTTCCTCGAACAGGTAATTAGTGTTTGTTGGTTCCGATTGATTTGTAGTTTATGTTGATATGTAGTTTTCATGGACATGCTCTACTGATTTGAACTCTGTTAGTTCTTCATTCTTTTATGCGTATTTAATTGGTTGTGGTGCAAGATTTACTTCTCAATTCGGTTCATCATGGTTGATCAGATTTACTTCATTCTTTTGTCCATGTTGCATGCATTGTTATTTTTATTCATAAATATGTCTTTTGTATACTTACTAAAACTGCATTCCTATGTGTCTTAATTGCAAAAGTACAAATTCAACTCTTTGTCATCCTTCTCTATGAAGAGAGAGACCTAGAGCTGCAATTACAAACAAAAGATTTTTTTTTTTTTGTTATAATTACAAAAGACCCTTTGAGCACCTGTTGTCAAGGCTGGCCTGAAGCAGGGTGGGACTGGGTGACGGACCAGGGCCCAGTATATCTATCATTTATTATAAAATCAAGTATATTTTATGGGTTTTTATGTTATGGGCTGAAATATAATTTCGTTAGCCTATTTTTTAAGGGAAAAAAGAAAAATTTGGAGGTCCAATTAGATAATAATCCATCAAATTTTTTTTGAGGCCCTGCACTGCCTTTTTATTTTTCTTCTATTTTTTTTTTCAATTGTTCACATTTTCAAAACATGCATGAGGATGAGAATATCTGCCACCAAAAATTAAAATTTTATTTCTGAAAACAATACATCCTATGGTGATTAATATGCATAGGCCCAATTTTTTAAAAAAAATATTCATAGGTCCATTATTTATTTCTGAAATTTGAAAAATAACACATACTATGGCGAAAACTAAATTTTTATTTATGAAAATAACACATACTAATTTTTTTTTTAAAATATTCATAGTCCCAATTTGTTGATAAATGATAACTCATCCAAATTTGGAGGGGTCCCTAACCTTTTTCCTTTATTTATTTATTTATTTATCCTCAAATCAAGTTTTTCTTTTGTTTTTGTACAAATGGGTTTGTACTTCCCTGTCATTCATTTCCTACTCCATTGCAGTACTCCAACCCTCCTCCTACAGTGGCTTCCTACTTACTAATATTAACTTACCCTTTTTTTTTAAAATTTTTCTTTTTTTCCCCTCTATAATTTCTAGTCTACTTTTACTATTATAACATTAATTCATTTCTCATTTTCATCCATTCTTTTTTTAGAAATTTGTCTAAACTTTAATTTTTCTTTTACTTTAGTATTATTTTCCTTAATTTTCTATTTTCTACTTAGTATTAATGCTAATTTTTCTTTAAATTTTCATTTCGTCTTCCAAGTGATTTTTTATATTCCACGATGGCTCTTCCTTTTCCAAGATTAAAAAAGCAAATAAAGAAGGAAAAGGTGTATTTCCCAACAACACCCCCCCCCCCCCCCCCCCCCCCCAATTCTCTAGAACCTAAAATTCACATTCTTCTTCCCTCTTACTCCCACGCGGAGGATGAGAGAAGTAGTTTTTACTCTCGTTTTTTGTTATCTGTTAGTTAGTTTTTTCAGATTGGGAGTTTTTTTTCATTTATCATTATTTATTGTGTTTTTTCTCCATGTTTATGGTATTTTATTTCTTGGCTATGGAGATTTTCTCTCTGACTACAGTGATTCTATTCATCATGGCAATGGTGTATGAGTCTCTGGTTATGATTCTATTCATGTCCATGGTGAATGAAGATTTAATTGAAAATTCAGTCTCGAAACTTTCATCAGTAATTAGTGGCAAAATTTGTAACTGTCGGTACTAAATTTGTTCAGTTTTGTTCTAATGGAAGAGTTCATTTTCAATTTTTTTTTAATTATTTCTTTCCTTACAAATATAATAATACATGATGGTGAATTAACTATTTCTGGTGTTATATATTGAATTCTATAATAAATTGTATATGTTTCAAAATAGGCTCTTCTAATGAAACATAGAGGGTCTAATTTTTTTTTTTTTTATAAGTTTGGATTTACAGCACTTAAAATAACCAATTTGCTATTATTTTCTTCACTTGCGTCTACTGTTCAATTTGGGCAAAAAGATGCGTGCAAATTTTTTATTGAAGAGGAGGAAGTATTTGGAAAGAAGTATATATTACTGTTTCACTCAATGTTTATTAATATTCTATTCATAAAAATGTTCCCTGGGCTGATTATATGTAGCAGCTTGCCAACTTGCTTATGATATAAATTTACACGTAATCAAGCAAATGAATCAAAAGTTTAGATTTGGCAAAATTTTGGGTGAAAGCGAAAAGAAACAAGAGGATGAGTAGGAAAAGATGACCTTTCATACAGCCTCTTGGAAGAATGAGTGTCCTTTCGAAGTGGAAAGTGACGATGGTAGAAGACAAAGAGAAAAATGACAAAATTAGAAGATGAAGATGGAACCCCAGATAAACGAAAAATTATATATGTACTTATGGTTGTTTTATTTATTTATTTATTTTTAATGCAAAGAACTAGGGAAGTGACGGTTCTAATATTTACACGTAATTGACTTATGTATGACGTAGAAAATCTTACGCAAATGAATCAATTTAATTTAATTTTATTTTATTTTTGCAAATCAATCAAAAGTTTAGTAAAGCTTAGATTTGGCAAAAATTTGGTGAATGCGAAAAGAAACCAAAATAAGTCATAGTTTACCTCGCTTTTATTCAAAATTCACTTTCAAGAAGTTCAGTCAAGTCATTTGAAAACTTAAATGAATCCATCATTAATTTATCAAATTTGAATACAAACATTAAATATACAATATAGAAGTAAAACTTGTTGTACTTAACAAGCCCTTATACCAAGAACGTAATATTAAGAACGAACCACTGCCCCCAATGATTGTGACGCATAGAAAGTATAGAGGTCAGTGATTTAATTCTTATTTGATATGACTATGCAAGCGACTTTCTAATTTGATTATTCCCCTCTACACAATTCTCACCTTAATTCAAAAAAAAGGCCTCGTACCAGTTGTTTCGCTAGTTGTTATATCATGTGTTTTCTAACAACCACAAACAATGTGGGTAACTGCAAATATGTAAGGGTAAATTAATTGTCAAAACTCCCTCAAAGTTTAATCTAAATAAGTAAACGTACATTTTCTACTTATTGATAAAATTGTCCACTCAACTATTATTATTATTTTTTTTTTTGACGGATTGTCCCATCAACTATTTGTTAGCAAATGATAAGTTAACTAGTTAAAAAAAATATGAAATGACCAAAATAATAAAAAAACAAAATTAGAGTTGATAGTTACCTTATCAAAATTCCCTAGCTTGAAAGTTATTCAAATTATCAAAATTTTCTTGAAAATTAATATCATTATTAAGTTATAAAAGTACGCATATTCATTTTAGCCTATAATATATATCATATATTGTGTATTAATTTTAACTTCAGATGTATTGCTCTCAGTTGTTGATAATCGCTTATTGAATTTAGCATTACTTGAAGTATCGCGTATTGAGTTTGGCTTATGGTGTATCGCTTCTAGCTGTTGATGTATCACCATTACGTGAAAACAACAAATACCACTTGTAGTATGGATATCGATTTTAAAGGAAGAAGTATCACTTGTAATAAAGAAAACACTCGTAACAATTTTATCTTCTTATGTATCGTTTATTAATAAAAATACACGCATCTATGTAGGGGCAGAAATATTGTTGTTGGAGCGTCATATGGTCTGACAGAGACTCTCTCTTTCCTATATATGTTGCTCCCTTTGTTTCCAATCCCTTTAAGAAATTTTTTTCTTCCCAAATAATTATTCCTTTACACATTGACTATCACAAAATGGTTTTTCAACACCAGTTACACTAAATACAGTGTGGGTGAGAAAAAAAAAAAAAAAACACCAATCATTGCCACCAAGTTTAAAACACCGGTGTTAAAGACCACATCTTACACAAGTTTATAAAATTTTTTGGTTTAAGTGTACTCTTTAAAACCAGGTTTCACTATAACCAGTTTTAAAGAGTATCGATAAGCATGCAAGACTTCGAATAATCAGCATTTAGTCTACATAAGTTTAACGCTACAGCTCCTCGATCATTTTTTTTTTTTTTTCATATATAGGTACCCAAAATTTTCTCTGTGATATCCAGATAGAACGTTTCCTGTCAAACCCGAATCTATTAGGTAATCGCCGTCGCTTCGATTCCAGCTTGGAGAAATCCAGCTTCATCGGTCATAGATAAGTGAAAAACACATTCTTTTCGGTTTTGAAATTTGTTTTATTGACTCAACCCTGGGCTTGCAAGTATTTAAATTATTTTTTGTTATATTTCATAGACGTCAAAGGAGGAGAATTCATTTATGCGGATCTTACGGAGAAAGTGACCTAATTCTACATTTGAAAGTCTAAAATTTTTATTTCTGTACAAGTGTTTAGAACGAATTGTACCTCTGCAATGCGATTTGTTCTAAACTTTGTTTTTGTTTTTGTGTTGTTCTATATTAGTTTTTGAAAGCATGTTTTACCCTTTTTTTTTAAAGAAAAGGCTTATTCTTTTCGTTTTTTTTAAAATAAAAATTGTTTAGATCGAATCGGCACCCCATGCAGTCCAATTCAATCAGAACACTTTATTTTGGTTGTGTTTTGTTGCTTGTTATTGTTAGGGTACTATGAAAGAATGTTAATTTTTATCGGGTTTGTTTTATTGTGCATGTATTGTTTTCTACCTCATCGCCAATTCTCATTAATATGTGTACTGATTGGTGGTTAGTGTTCGTTTAAAACATGAGAAAGTTTAGAATATTATGCTGTTTTTAGCAGAGTTTGTTATATATTTTATTGGTTAAATGGTAAGTCAGTAGGTGTGAATGAGACTGGGTGTGCCTGAAGTTTTTCAAGCACATACAGTTTTAGTATCATTTGACTAGAGCGAAACACCTCTCTAATTAAGAAAATACGGAAGTCTAACCGAAAAGCTAAATGCCAAACTAGGGATTGAGGCGTGTCAATAACCTCTTAGGCTAGTGGGAAGAAGATTAGTACCCAAAAAGTGCGTGAATGAACTTGCGAAAAGTTAACGACAAAATCTGCTTCAAAACAATTAGGACAATAACACTAGATCGCTCTTTCATATATGGGTTTTATCTATCAGATTTTTAATTCATTCACATATTTTTTTGGGTACTAATTTTCTTCCCATTATAGCCTTAGGCTACTGTCATGCCTCCTTCCTCAATATGGCCTTAGATTTTTCAGTGATACTTTCCTATTTTGATGAATTAGAGAGCATAGAGTCCGACTCCAGTAGAATAATTGAAGAATGACAAAGAATATGTAGGATGACAAAGGCTAAGGAGGTCAATGATCTTTCGACATCAACCTTATAAGACCTCTCGAAAAGATGACCTTTCATAAATCTTCTACAGAGGATGAATGTACTTTCGAAGAGGAAAGTGACAATGGCAAAATATAAAAACGAAGACGAAACTATAGATAGACGAAGAACTATATGTGCACTGACGGTTGTTTTTATTTTTTTTTTGGTGAATGCTAAGTGCTATGACGGTTGTTTTCTCTACACGTAATTGATATGGCGTAGGAAATCTTACGCAAATGAATCAAAAGTTTAGAAAAGCTTTAGATTTGGCAAACTTTTGGTGAATTCGAAAAGAAACAAAAAAAAATATATAAAAATCCTACTTTATATCTTTTTATTAATATGTTTACTCAAGTAACTTGAAAACTTAAATGAATCCATCATTAATTTATCTCAAAGAGATTTGAATACGAACAGTAAAAATACAAATAATTGAGTAAAACTTGCTGTACTTAACAATAACAACCACAAATAATGTACGCAAGTGCAAATTAATATATATGTAAGGATAAATTAATTGTCACAAACTTCAAAGTTGTCTAAAATATTAAACATGTCTACTTATTGATAGAATTGTCCAATCAGCTATTGGTTAGGCAAATGATAATTTATTTTATTTTTTCATTTCATATTCCTTCAAATAAAATAAATTAGAGTTGATTATTAAATTATCAAAATTTCCTTGAAAGTTCTTCAAATTATCAAAATTTTCTTCGATTATATATTTTAAAAATATGTATATTCATTTTATATTATAATATATCGCGTATTAATTTTAGTTTTTGATGTATCGCTTTCAACTACTTATATTTCCATGGATCATGTCAAACCGCTAATCCGATCCGAAACTGATCCGATATTTCGGATCAGATCATTACGGATATTAACCCGCAGATTGAGATCGGTTTCGGATTTTTTTTCGGATAATCCGAAACCGATCCGAACTTTATCCCTACCATTTTCGATTTTCTTTCCATCGTTTGCTACCTTACCAGAGTATGCAGGCCGTTGTCCGCAAGTCCAACACTCCTTCCCTGGTCTCTGGCCGTTGTTCGTTTTCCGTCGTCGTCTAGAATCCGGATTCTGATTGCTTTCAGATTTTTCACTTGTGTCTTCTTTGTCAACGGATTCGAGACTCCTTGACGCAATAGTTCACCGTCGAAGTCGTACCCTCCAAGAGGTTTCTTTTGGGTTCTATTAATTTTTCATTTTTGTTCTTTTGGTTTATGTGCGTGCCTAGTGCGATGGATGGAAAATGAAGTACATATGAAGAACTTTTGTTAAAACAGTAATGGCGGAGGCACTTGGAAAAATTGGTTCTGAACATTCTTCACTGTAATTCATTAAGCTTTGCTTCAGCCTGTTCTTGTAGAGAAAACCAGTCACAATAGGTTTTTCAAAATAAGAAAAAAGGTAAGGAATGAAAGGAAAAAAAAAAAAAAAAAAAAAAAAATCCGAAAACCAACCAAAAAACGGTTGTTTCGGATTCAAACCATGCTATCGGGTAAAAAACCAATCCAAAACCGTATCCTCGGATTAAAATCCGAAACCGAACCGAAACATCAGTTTCGGATCGAATTGGAGCGGTGTCGGATCAGATAATGATTTGTTCAGCCCTAAGGAAATGTCATAAGTCTGGTTTGGATAAATATTTTAAAAACATTTTTAGTGTTTTAAACGTATAAAAACCTTAAAAGGTGTTTGGGTAAAAAATTACAAAACTTTTGAAAAATATATTTTTTAAGAAAAGTACACTGCAAGTACAGTTTTTCAGTACAAATGAAACATGTTTATAAAGTTTTTAAAATTATTATCAATTAAAAATTTTTGGCTCTTATATTTTCTCCACTCTTCCCAAGTGTAGTTATCATCCATCCCTACCAACCTTCAACCAGCCCTCGCCCTGACCTACCCCTCGACCTTGCCCTGCCCCGACCTCGCCCCGGACCCTGCTCCGACCTAGACCCTGACCCTAACCTCGCCCCACCCCCGACCTTGCTCTTGGCCCCGCCCCGAACCCCGAATCTGGCCGCACCCCTGCCCCAACCCCTACCCTGACCCCTGCCTACCCAAAAGGAAGAAAACGTTGATATATAGTAACATAATTTTTTATCTAAATTAAACATATAACATAAAAATATTTTTGTAAAATATTAGTCCAAACATCTTTTAAACTATTTTGAACTTTAAAAA
Organism: Leptodermis oblonga; assembly: GCA_016801395.1. NCBI lineage: Eukaryota > Viridiplantae > Streptophyta > Magnoliopsida > Gentianales > Rubiaceae > Leptodermis > Leptodermis oblonga. Next base: position 3,999,501 of record CM028754.1, read on the forward strand.
CATTTTTATAAAGCACTTGTTCAAACACATATTTCTTTTAAAAAAAACTTTTAAAACATATTTTATAAAATATTTTTGAAAAATACTTTTATAAAAATATTTTTGAACTACTTGTCCAAGCAAGGCCTTAATAATCTTCATCGTTTTGAAGGTTAACGTTACATTTGGGTGTCATCCCCTCTCTCTCTCTCTCTATATATATATATATATAACATACTTTTAAACATTTATATAAATATTATAATTTTTTTTAATACAAAGATCATTAATGCATTTCAAAACGAACTTAATAAACTTTGCAGAGTAATATTTTATTAATACACCAATCTTATGTAAAACAAATTCATATATACAATCACTGTTTAGGTGGATAATTCTAGTACTATACATGCAGCAATGATTCCAAAACTAAATGTCAGGAGGGGCGAGTGGCAGCCGGCGGTAACGACGATGGCATGCTTGGTCGTGGTGACAGACTTAGTTGGAAGGGGAGGGAGGGATGAAGCCTGGCAGCAAAGCCTTTGGGGTTGGGTTGGGGAATTAGGATACTTTAATAAAAATTGAAAAATCCATTTAAGAAAATAAAGCAATAAGAACAACCCCCGACCCCCAAAAAAAAAAAAAGGCAAAAAAATAATGAAAAAGAAAGCAATAAAGATAGATCATATGGGTACTTTGCGTTATATGAGCAGTTCCCAAATGCTATGTGCTACGTAGGTTGATAGCTCGACCTGCGCCCCCACTAATTTTATAAGAGAATGGTTGTTGGCAACTTTTTCTATAGTTCCTTAGTAAAACAGCACCGATTTACATTTCAAGATTTTTTTTTTTTTGGGGGGCGGGCCCGGGAGGCTGGCGTGGGGAGGGGGGGGTTGGCTTAAAGAAGATTAAAAGAACAAAAAAAAGGAACAGGAACCTCGTCTTCTTCCTCATTCAGTGTATCTGGGCGGACAGAATTCTAGAAGGTAGCAACGACCGTATAACTATACCCTTGGTACTATTTTACGAGGATCAGTAATATTTCATTTGAATATTAATAATACTTTTTCAAATACCGCTTCAAGGATAAAAACTCAAACAAATAAACAAAAAAATACGAAGAGTTGATACAAAATGAAACAGCCTATGAAGAAGAGTAGTAATACTGCTTATAAGAAGAGTTGATACTCTTAAAAAATACGAGTGTTATTCCTTACGAGTGTTATTCTTAAGGAATAACACTAGCAATAAGAGAAGAAAAAAAAAAAAAATCTTCTGCTACCGATCTTCAAGAGTAGCATTGCTACAAAGAAAAAGTAGGTCGTAGCTTCTACTTTTGAATGATTAGCGTGCTATGTTTGAAAGAGTAGCAGCTAGTTCTTGATAAGCTAATTAATATTCCTTAACAGTAAGTGACACAGGAATATCACTTGAATGAATATTAATTACCGTATGAATAGCTAACTACTCATTTATCAGTTTTATTAAAATAGTTCATTTTATAACAATAAAAACAATATTAGAAAGTGATTTTTTAATAAAACAGATAGAGTAATTTCTATTACAACACATAAAATATAATATGAACGTTAATATTATTAGATTCATTTAAATAATATAAATCATTAAATAGATAAATTAATGTTAAAAATTTGACAAGACAGAAATTGAAGCCAACAAAAGTCTCATCATCCTACTAGAGTTGGGGCCACTATCCCTGGCCTTGGCTTATAAATACACTCATTTATCCGGAGTGGCAACAGAAAGTGAAAGACCACATTTGAATTAGGCGACAATTAAAGGCAAATGGGCATCGTTAAGTCTCAAGTTATGATGGCAAAGCTTGTTGCTCTTCTTTTGGGCATCCTCCTCGTTACAAGTACGTCCCACATCCGTACTCGTTTGTGGTTGTTACTCTTTTAACCACTTTTGTTTCATCGTTACAAAAATTATTTTATTTCTTTTTTATGTGTGGTGTTACATTTTTGGGCATTCTTTTCTATTGTTACTTATTTTCCCAAATCAAACACCCTAGTCAACTGTATATGAGTTTTTTTTTACAAAATCAAAAACTTTTAGGGGCGCCTATTTGTTGAGATCAAATATTAGGATTTATAATTAGCCTCTCAATGTTTTGATTTTTTTTTTTTTTGAAAAAGATTTCATATTACTGTTGACTGTGACGTTGACCAGGAAGAACAGATAATAGCACGTTATAATAGCAAAAAGTGTAACACCATATATAAAAATATGATTTTTTTGTAGCGATTTAAACAAAAGTGACCAAAAGTGTAATGATCTCAAACAAAAGAGGTCAAAAACATGATTTTCTCTCTCTCTCTCTCTCTATATATATATATATATATTTATATTCCAATTTTATTGAAAGATATATTTTAGCTTCAAAATTTCTTTAAATACTCTATTGTTTCTATTACACTTTAACACAAACACTAAGTATGTGTGTAGCCAAAATATTTCCAATTATTATTGCTGTGTAGTTTGACTAGAGAATTGATTGTAATAAACTTTCCTCTCACATTTCATTAGAAGAATTTATTTTGTAATATAATTTTTAGTAGTACAAAGTGAACTTTTTTAATAGAACGAATAGAGTAAAATTTATGATCAATGTAAAAGAATTCCATTATCGGTATAATCAATCCAAACTAGTAATTAATACACCAAAATCTTGTAGATTATTATTATTATTTTTACATCCTTTTCCAGAATTCTGTCAATTGATTAACTTGGCTTCCCCTCGTTTTCTTAATTAATTATCAAGAACAAGATATACAGAGGAAAATCTCATTAAACTAACTAATTTTCTTAATTAATTATCAAGAACGGGATATACAGAGGAAAATCTCATTAAACTAACTAATTTGCCACTGACAAGAATAAATACTGACTACTTACACTACACCAAAAGAGCTTAGGGGAGGCGGGTCCTAAGGGCATTAGGACCGTGCACCCGACTCCAGTGTGGACGCCTCCAAAAGGAGGGGCCCGCACCCGCCTCCCTTGTGAGGGGTTCCTTCCAATAAATTGTTATTGGAGGCGGGTGTCCGTTACACCCGCCTCCAATATTTCCCCAATATAAAATTTAATTTCACAATTTTCAATTTATGGCTTCGGTAGGAATCGAACTCACTCCAGCAGAATCACTTGACTCTTGCAAATTAAATTTACCACTAGGCTACATATACTCATGTATATAAGGTTAAAATCGAAAGTATATATTTATATATTTTTTTCTAAAACTTATGGTTTTATTACCTAGTAATTCAACGCCTTTTTTAAAATTTATTTTCAACTTTCAACAGTGCAAAACAAAGAGAATTTTTGAATTTATTAAAATTTGCAAAAATGCACCCGCCTCCAATAAACACGATATTGGAGGCGGGTGCAAAGCCTTTCTACATGCATCCGGTTCCAAAGAGATTTGGAGGCGGGTAGTTAAACAGTGGAGCGCCCGCCTCCAATAGTTAACTATTGCAGCACCCGCCTCCATTGTTTAACTATTGGAGACGGGTGCAACTCCAAAGGCTGTGCAGGCCCTTTTACAAACACCCGCCTCCAAATGGGCGTTTCCTTTGAGCATTTCTGTACTAGTGTTAATCACCGTCCATTGCATCATCACTTAGATTTTTAACCACTCAATATTTATACATATTTGACTATATAATCGTGAATAAATAATTTCAGTGTGAATATTATCATAATTGATTATATTAATTTGTAGTTTTAATTGCTATTAAATTTGATTAAATAAATAGATATTGATATTACAGGTGCATACGCAAAGGCACCTAATTTCGAAGAAAGCAAGCCGGTGGTAGCGTCTTACTGCGATCCCCCTTGCGAGTTTTCCGAATGTCAATTGTTCTGCACTGCGAGGTTTACAAGCGTGGATAGCCAGTGCGTTACTCAGGCTGCCACTGGTTCCGAGTGTTGTTTCTGCATAACTGCTTGATATCATCATATCAAGCAGTATTCATCGTGGTTGGACGAATAATTTTAGTATCTTTTCTTTAATAAATGTTATAGTGGCTTTTTATGTATTAACGGTTGATAAGTGCATATCATATCAACCGATTATTACATTGAAAAAAAGTTATTATAATTTATTTTATACATATATATATATATATATATGTGTATGAATGCGTGTGTGAAATGGTTAATTTGTGTTTTTATTTATTAAGGTGCCGGTTAATTAGCTGTTGTAATTTGGATTATATAAATACCATTGTAATGCTTTGTGATTCATTTATATAATAATAAAGTTTGTGTTTGTGATACATAAGTTGTGTCTTTCATTTATTTCATGGGAAATGTGTTACGTGCGTATTAGCTCTTGTGGAATAAGTCAGCTTTGAATAAGACAGCATTACTGCCTCGTTTAGCAGTTATTTTGTTAGGATTTTGTTTTACTTTGATTTTACAGGGATTTTATAGTACCTACAGAAACAGGAATAATACACACAGAATTAAACTTCTTCCTTCTTTTCTTTCTTTACCTTGATTTTACAGGTATAAGTCTATAAGAGACAGCCCAATAAACAGAGTTTTTTTTCCAAAATAACACTTTTTACAAAACTAATTCTCAAAATAACACAAACTCAAATTAAATTACCTAAATAACATTTTTTTGTCCAGTCAACTTTTAAATGCCCAGTCAGATTGCCCAGTCAGCTTCTTCTTCCTTCCTCTCCTTCTTCTTCTCACCCACCGCCGCCCACCACCGCCACGGAGTCGCTTCACGGAGAGTTCCTCCAATCGCCTTTCCCGTATTGCAATACTCCGCCGCATGAATCCTCTTCCTGATTGACTGAAATCTTTCATTTTTCCTGTTTTTTGGGCGATTCTGGTATAGGATTCGCTCATGGGTCAGTCTGCTTCTGCCCATGGTTACTCATCGGGTTGGTCAAGCCCGAGCTCTACCCACAGCCGATACATCACCGCTAACCCATCTGAATCTGTGTCTTTCAGTGAAGCGAATGCCCAGCTTTTCCAGGTTGATGATGACAAGGATTTTACCTTGGAGATTCCAGATGAATGCTTAGCTTTGATTTTTCAATCTTTGAGCTCCGGCGACCGGAAGCGCTACTCCGTTGTCTGCCGGCGGTGGCTAGCCGTCGAGGGCCAGAGCCGCCACCGGTTAGCTCTTAACGCCACCGCTGACATATACCAACACATCCCTGCTATATTTACTCGATTCGATTCCGTCACGAAGCTTGCCCTCAGATGCGATCGGAAATCGACCAGCATCAATGATGATGGTTTGGCCCTTATATCTCACCGTTGTCGCAATCTCTCCCGTCTCAAGCTCCGGGGTTGCCGTCAAGTCACGGATCTGGGCATGTCTTTTGTCGCGAAGAATTGCAAGGTTTTGAAGAAATTTTCATGTGGGTCGTGCACTTTTGGAGCTAAAGGAATGAACGCTTTGCTCGATCACTGCTCCTCACTGGAGGAACTCTCCGTGAAGCGACTCCGTGGCGGTGGTGGGCGGCGGTGGGTGAGAAGAAGAAGGAGAGGAAGGAAGAAGAAGCTGACTGGGCATTTAAAAGTTGACTGGGTAAAAAAGATGTTATTTAGGTAATTTAGTTTGAGTTTGTGTTATTTTGGGAATTAGTTTTGTAAAAAGTGTTATTTTGGCAAAAAAATCCAATAAACACCCGTAACCGAACCAATGTGAAGTCTAAAAATGACGTGAACAAAGGTCGGCGTAAAGCCAACCGTACGTATCCCTTTTGAGAAATTTTATTGTTCTCAAAAAAATATTCCTTTACATATTTACTTTCACAAAACACGGTTTCAACACCAATTACATTGAAATACGATGTTGGCAAAAAAATAGAATCAATTACACTGGTGTTAACAATTACATCTTACACCGGTTTTCAAAAGATCCGTTGTTAATGATGTTAGGATTTGTCAGATTAGATTGAGAGAGAAGAGAAACACTTTAATAGAACAAACCAAAATAATAGCACTGGAGAATACATACAATCCCCAAATATAGGCAAATGAGATTATATATAGAACTACAACTAACTAGCTAGTCAACCCTATTCCAATAAGAAAACTAAAACTATTACTAAATCTATTAGTACGTACCATAAACCTATGACAACTATAAACTTATTATCACTATATATCTAACAAATGATACTCTTTAAAACCTGGTTTCACTGTAACCAGTTTTAAAAAGTATTGATAAACGCGCTAGAATTCGAACGATCAGCATTTAGTTTAAAGAGTATCATCCCTGATTTCCAATATCATCCAAATTAATGGGATAATCATCTCAACGGAGGATTGAGGTTTTGGTAAAAAAAATGCGACAAACTTTGTTTCTCTTGTTCTTCCGTTCCAGCGAAACAAAATTGATAATCATAAAACGAATATTGATAGGGAGGCAAATGGATTCGTAGATTCAATATTGATGGATGTAATTAATGATTGGTGTAATAGAGATTTATCTGAGTTACATCGACTGGTATGCATTTGATGCAAGGTTTTTTCTTCCCAATTAATATGTAGAGATGGCAACATACCGGTTTTTATATTGTGAGATTTAACTGTTGTACTGAAAAAGGCCATTTTATATTTTAGATGATGATTAAGCGTTTTAGCAAAGGAAGAATGATGCAAAAAAAAAAAAAAAAAAAAGCTTTGAATCACACTTGTGGCTGTAACAAATCTGATCGGGTTTAAAAAAATGGGCAGAACAATTAGTGCTGTCCCATGGGCAGACTGGACTGCCCAGGTCTCGAAATATTTGGGGACTCAGTTATCTGGTAATATAGTTTTATATCATAGTATTTTTTTTTTATCATAAAAATTTATATTAAAGTCTACATTTATTTTTGTTCGATTAAGACTCATGTAAGGATGGTGTTTATTTTTAATTTTTTTTTCAACTTGACACACATCGTAAAAAATTATCTTTTCTTAATTAACAATTAGGGTAATAAGATATTACAATTTTATTTGAGAACCCATGCTTATAATATTAATACAGTCATAATTGTTTCAACCCAGTTCGTGCATGAATGTTTGTTTTTTTTTTTTTTTTTCCTTTCTTCTTTTTAGCTCGAACTTAACATTAAACATGATGTTTTTGTAATGAAATTTAATGAATTCCATCTTGCAATATTATTTAGGGGAGCGTCGGTTTTATACTGATAAAGTAGTAACTTTTGGTCATAAAGATTTTAAATTGAGTACTTTGAATGGGCTCACGCAATAGTTATATTTCTATTTGTTTAACTCAGGACTCACAGTTTATAAATTTACATTGGGTCTGTTCTTTTTGCGCGTTTTGAAAACGATTTTGAAAACAAGTTTTAAAAAATAATTTTATAATGTAAAAAATGTATTAAAAATGTAAAAAATAGATGTTAAATAGTAAAAAATTATATTGAAAATGATGAAATATGATTAAAATATATTAAATTTACTGTTGAAACTAAAATCGTTTTCAAAACGAAACAAAAAGAACAGGCTCATTATAATTTGAATTGGGACCTGTTTGGCCTTTTGCCATGGGATTCGAATTCTGTAGGACGGGGCTTAATAAACAATACAATTATAATACGCAAATAGTATAAATTCGAGATGAGAACCAGAGATTTTTGTTGTAACCGATTGTAGTCTTCTAGAATGATTGTTCAACAACCATAACAATCATGTGTACTGACGGCTGGCTTTTTTTTGGTGAAGGCGAAGTGTTAAGAAAGTGACTGTTTTTCTTTTCGTTTTTTCTACACGTAATTGACTTATATAGGACGTAGGAAATCTTACGCAAATGAATCAAAAGTTTATAGAAGCTTAGATTTGGCAAAACTTTGGCGAATGCGAAAAAAAAAGTCCTAGTTTACATTTTTTAATTTATTCAAAATTCACTTTCAAGAAGTTGAGTCAAGTCATTTGAAAACTTAAATGGATCCATCATTAATTTATCAAATTTGAATACAAATATTAAATATACAATAATTGAGTAAAACTTGCTGTACTTAACAAGCTTCAAGCTTCATACCATGAACAATCCATCGCCCCAATGATTATAATGTATAGAGGGCTATCTAAAAGTTGTGATTCAATTTTTACTTGACAAGACTCTGCAGACGACTTTTCAATTTGATTCTTCCTCTCTCTACAACCCCTATCTTCAATGTGTAGAACCAATATGATGTACTAGGGCTTAGTTCAAAAAAAAAAAAAAAAAACCAAAACTCCCTTGTACTAGTTGTTTCGGTAGTTGTCATACCAAGTATTTTTTAACAACCACAAATAGTGTATGTAAGGTTAAATTGATTGTGCCAGAATCATGCTCTGATATTGCTGCTACGATTAGAATTTGAGGAGGAAGAAAGGTAGAAGAAAATAGATTTGCAATTGTATTGTATTTTCATTAATATCTCATATTACGTACAAAACAACTATTTGTAATAGGATCAAACACGAACATGAAGAAATATCAGTCTATAATATAGGAACATCAAGCAAGTAAATCCTGGCAACCACTAACCCCTAAAAATTAGGAAGATTAATCTAACTAATTCACCCCTCTACCCAAACACAATCAAATCAGTTTTGCCTCTACCTACACACGATCAAACAACTCGAATCATTTCGTTTGTTTGTTATAAAAATACACATATTTATTTTAACCTTTGATATATATCATATATTGTATTTGTTTTTAATTTTGGATGTCTCACTTTAAGTTGTTGATAATCGCTTATTGCATTTAGCATTAATTGAAGTATCGTGTATTGAGTTTGGCCTATGATCGATTTATCACTTCTAATTCTTGATGTATCACCATTGTGTGAAAACAACAAATATCGTTTGTAGTGTGTATATAGATTTTAGGGGCAGAAGTATCACTTGTAATATTTCTGCCTAACTCGTAATGATTTTATCTTCTAATGTATCGTTTATTAATATCAATACACATGTCTATTTTAGGAGGCAGAAATATTGTCGTTGGAGCATCACATGGTCTGATAGAAACTCTCTATTTACTATATATGTCACTCCCTCGGTTTTCAAATAAGTGTCTTCTTTGAGAAATTTTTTTATTCCCAAATAAGTGTCCATTTACACATGCATTCACTACCACAAAATGGATCTTCAACCCCGGTTACACTAAAACATAGTCTAGGCAAAAAAAACAAAAACAAGGATCATTGACACCAGATTTAACACATCGGTGTTAATGACCACATCTTACACCGATTTTAAAAATAGCCAATGTTATTGGTACTATTTAAAATTGGATTCCACTATAACTAATTTTAAAGAGTTTCGATAAATGCAATAGGATTGAAATGATCAGCATTTAGTCTATATAATTTTAACGCCCTAGCTTTTCGATCATTTTTTGGTATACACTAACCCAAAATTTTCACTATGCTATATAGCTGGAACGTCCAGTCAAACCTGAATATGTTAGGTCATTTCCGTCGCCACTCTAATCGATTCCAGCGTGGAGCAACCTACCTTCATTGGTCAAGGATAGGTGAAAACCACATTCTTTTCTGTTTTGAAATTTGTTTATTGACAAAGCCCTCAAGTATTTAAATTATTTATTGTTATATTTCGTAGGTTTCAATGTAGGGGAGCTCATTTATGTGGATCTTACTGAGAAAGTGACCTAAATCTACATTTGAAGGTATAATTTTTTTTTTTATAAACTTCATGTACAAGTGGTTAGAACAAATCGTACCCCTGCAGTACGATTCATTCTAAACTCTGTTTTAATTTTTGTGTTGTTTTATATTAGTTCTTGAAAGCATATTTTACCATTTTTTAAAATCTGTTTAATTCAAATCTGGACCCCTGCGGTTTGATTAGATCTAAACCCTATTTATAATTTTTTATTTGATTTTTTTTTTTTTTGGGGTCTTGAAAGCATAATTTACTATTTTGTTTTTTATAAATAGTTTAGATATAATCTGGATTTCTGCAGTCCGATTCGATTTAAACTCTCGTGTTGTTTTTTGTGCTGTGATATTTTGCATTTTTTTTTATTGTAGTGAATGTACTTTAATTTAAAAAAAAAAAAAAACGGTTTAGGGGGTTTAGATCGAACTTGGACCCCTGCAATCTAATTCAATCTAAACCCCTGTATTTAATTCTTGTGTTGTGATGATACCCATTTTTTTTAAAGCGTACTTAATACCGCTTTGACTGTTATTTTTAAATAGTTCAGGTCGATTCTAGACTCCTGGAGTCCGATTCGATTTAAACCATATGTTTATTTTATTTTTTTGGCTTTATTCCCCGTTTTTGGGGTATTATAGTCAGTAACCTTTTTTTAAATTTTTTATAAATTGTTTAGATCAAATCAACACTCCTGCAATACGATTCGATCTAAACACTTTATTTTGGTTGTGTTTTATTTCTCGTTACGGTTAGGGTAATATGAAAGAATGTTCATTTTTTTGGTTTGCTTTATTTTACATGTAGGTTTTTCTGCTCCATCACCAATTCTCATTATATGTGTACTGATTGGTGGTTGGTGTTGGTTGAAAATTTGAGAAAACTTAGAACATTATTTTGTTTTAAGCTCTGTTGAGGTTCTTACTATATATTGCCTAGTGAAATGGTAAGTCGCGGGTATAGTGGGTGTGAATGGGACCAAGTGTGCCTGAGTTTTTTCAGACACAGTTTTATTGCCGTTCTTTCGTCATCGTACTAGAGCGACCACCTCATTAGTTAAGGAAAATATAGAAGCCCGGCTGTAAACCTAAAGGCCAAAATGGGGATTGGGAGCGTGGCAACAACCTCTTAAGCTAGTGGGAAGAAGATTAGTACCCAAAAAGTGCGTGAATGAATTTGCGAAAACCAAACGATAAAATTTACTTGAAAGCAATCTAAGGTTATTATCCTTGTTGATTTGGTTATCCAAATCAATAAAGATAATAGAACTAGATTGCTTTCCTTTGGTTTCATCTGTCGGATTCTTAGTTCATTCACAGATATTTCGGGTACTAATCTTCTTCCCATTATAGCCTTAGGTTGCTATCATGCCCCAATATCCATTTTGGCCAGGTTTTTCAGTGATGCCTCCATATTTTTGTGAACTAGAAAGGAAACCGTATCGCTCAAGTAAAAATAATTAATGAATGACAGAGAATATGGTGGACGACAAAGTCCAATTGGTCAATGACCTTTTGACAGCAACCTAAGGCCTCTCGAAAGGATGACCTTTCATAAAGCCTCTAAAGAGGATGAGTGTACTTTTGAAAAGGCAAAAGTGATGGTGGAAGAAGATGGAGAGAGAGATGAAATTCTAGATACACGAAAATGAAGTTCTAGATAGACGAAGAGATCAAAGGAAAACAATAGACCAAGAGGAATATGAATATATTATATTATTTAGATTGTAATAGGGGTATATATAAATTTCCTTTATTCCAAAAGTTGATATATGTAAAATATTAAAGTTTCATAAACAATATTGCATGTTATAAATTCTTTTTAGTTTATCGACTATTTTTTAACTATTGTTTTCACATTTTTTCCTTTTTCTTTAATATATTAATGTTATTTTTTTATTATTTTATATTTCGATATTAAATATTTTTGGAAAGAAGTATATATAACTGTTTCACTCAATGTTTATCAATATCCTATTCATGAAACTATCCCCAGTTCCGATTAAATATACCAGCTAATTGCCAAATTGGTTATGAAATAATTAATACGTAATTGACTTATATATGACGTTGGAAATCTTACGCAAATGAATCAAAAGTTTAGAAAAGCTTTAGATTTACCAAAATTTTGGTGAATGCGAAAAGAGACAAAAATAATTAAAGAAGTCAAAGTTTACCTCGTTTTTATTCAAATTTCACTTTCAAGAAAATTACTCAGGTCATTTGAAACTTAAATGAATCCATCATTAATTTCTTAAATTTGTATACAAACATTAAAAATACAATAATTGAGTAAAAATTATACTTAACAAGCCTCATACAAGTTGTATCGCTAGTTGTCATATCATGTGTTCTTTTCCCTTCTAATAACCATAAATAATTGAAGTATCGTGTATTAAGTCATCACTTTTAACTGTTAACATATCATCACTACGTGAAAATAACAAATATCGCCTGTAGTATGGATATAGAATTTGGAAGTAGAAGTATCCGTTGTATAAAACAAACACTCATATTAATTTTATCCTCTAATTAATTGTTTATTAATGAAACACGAATATCTAATTTAAGGCATAAATATTGTCATTGGAGTATCAGATGGTCTGAGAGACTCTCTTTACTATATATGTTAATTATAATGTATTAATTATAATGTTATTCTAAATACACATGGCATAATTTCTATTCAAAATTTAGTTAAACTAAAAAAATATGAAAAATGGGAAGAAAAAAATTTACCTACTTCCTTAATTTGTTGAACCCATACCCAAAATTGTTACTCCAACTTTTTCTTCTTTTTTTTTTTTAATTCTTTTTGAAAAAGGAAACATTTATTTGGAAACGAAGGAGTTAATTCATACGAATACTACTCTCATAATGAATAGAAAATGACAGCCTGCATCGCAAAGCCGCCACTCTTTTGAATTGACGGATCACCAGCCTTGATCCCACAAAATCTAGTACAAAGACGAATATTCCAATTGCGATTTGAATACGAAGGAGCTACCTATAGCCTTGAGGAAATGTTTTATAATCTTCATCGCTTTGAAAGCTGAGTAAGCTCTATGTCTGGTCTTTTACATATTGTTTAATGATCTTTTTAGTTCAAAATAATTTTCTAAGGTCTAATCTTTAGTTTTTCGAATTATTTGGTCTCATACATTTCAAACAATCGTTTTTTGGTGTCCAATTTTTATTTCTCGAACTATTTGATTCGTTGGCCTTTTAATCGACAGAAAAGTTAATATCCCTCACGTGCCACTCACACAACTCCGTTAACGAATGGCAAAATTGTCCCAACCTAATTACTGGGATGTTAAAATGATGTTGGAACAAGTTTGCCTTTCGCTGATGGAGTCTTGTGAGTGGCATGTAAATGGTATTAATGTTTTCTGTCGAGTTAAATGGTCAAACGACCAAGTAGTTTGAGTAATCAATGTAAGTGACCAAAAAGATCATTTTGAAATGTAGTATACTAAAAAGATCGTTTTGAAATGTAAATGACTAAAAAAGATTATTAGGTAATATGTAAAGGACCAAATGTAGAGTTTACTCTTGAATGTTGTTACATTTATGTGTAATCCTCTCTCATCCCCTCTCTGTAACATACTTTTAAAAATTTTATATAAATATTATAATTTTTTTTAATACAAAGACTATTAATGCATTTCAAAATGAACTTAATGGGTTAATCTTATGTAGAAAGCAAATTTCTAAATGCAATCACTGTTTACGTGAATAATACTAATACAGTATACACTGCGATGGCACGAGAAATTAAATGTTCGGAGGGAAAGTCGCAGCCGACGGAAACAGCAACGGCGTGCCTAGTCCTGGTGACGGATTTAATTTGAAGGGGAGGGAGGGATGAAGCCTGGGAGCAAAGCCTTTGGAGTTGGTTGGGGAGGATACTTAAAGAAAACAAATTGAAAATCCAGTTAAGGAAAGAAAGCAATAAGAGCCAAAAGAAAGAAGAAAAAGAAAACACAGTTGGAAGGGGAGGATACTTAAAAAAAAAAAAAAAACACATTGAAAAATCCTTTAAAGAAAAATAAAGCAGTACAGTTCCGAAATGCTATGTAGGTTGATAGCTCCGCCTGCGCCCCCCTAATTTTATAAGATAAATGGTTGTTGAAAACAGCAACACCGTTTTACTTCTTAAGTATTTTTTTTTTATTTTTTTTATTTTGTCTTAAAAAAAAAATTTAAAAGGACAGAACTTCATCGTCTTCTTCCTCATTCAGCGCATCTGGGTGGAAACTCAAGAAGGCAGCAGCGACGGTACAGTAGGGCAGAGCAAGGGTGGGTATTGCTAATACCCTTGCACACCGGCGGAAGGCGGGGCGGCGACACCTGCTCCCCCCTCCCCTATTACCGCCACTGTGTACCCATGAACAATATACACTTATTTATTAATTTATTTTATTTTTTTAGCTTTAAAACTGATGCAAAAAACAAAAAGATGGGAAAATTGATACTTGCTTGGTACTGTTCTCGAGTATCAGTACTCTCTTCAAGTACTAGTTTGCAAAATATAAATAAAGAAATAATAGTTGTGAACAGTATTCATGGTCCTATTTATGACTACCAGTAATACTCGATTCGAGTATAAGTAATACTCTTTTCAACTATGACTTCAAAGATGAAAAAACAAACAAATAAAAATTTTTAAAAAAAGAAAAAAATGAAACAACCTCTGAGGAGGAAGGGTAGTAGTGATACTCTTGAAAAGTACAATCGCTACTGTTTAGCGCCGTTACTTTTCATTGGTAGCACTAAGAAAATTCATAAGTTAAAAATAAATAAATAAACAAAAACATGAAGTGCTACTTAAGAAGAGTTGATAATCTTGAAGCATACATGTGTGTGAGTGTGTGTGTTTTTTTTTAAAAAAGTAGAAGTGTTACTGTTAAATAATAGCACTAAGAAGAAAAGAAGAAGAAAAATTGCTACTACCATTCTTAAGGATTAGCATGCTCTTCTTGGAAAAATAACTTTTAACTAATACTCGTTAACAATAAAATGATACTCAAAATTGGCTTGAATGAGTATCAATTACCTTAACTACTAGTTTCTATGACAACAAACATAAACATAATACGAACTATGAAATAGATTCACTTAAATAATGTGAGTAATTAAACAGATAAATTAATATTAAAAAAATTGACAAAACACTAACAAAAGTTTCATATATCATCCTATTGGGCCCACTATCCCTGGCCTTGGCTTATAAATACATACTCATTTATCCGGAGTGGCAACAGAAAGTGAAAGACCACATTTGAATTAGGCGACAATTAAAGGCAAATGGGCATCGTTAAGTCTCAAGTTGTGATGGTAAAGCTTGTTGCTCTTCTTTTTGGCATCTTCCTCGTTACAAGTATGTCCCATGCATATCCCTTCATATATATATATATATATGACATATATATATATATATATGTTTGTATATAAACTTTAATTCTCTCTATTTTATTACAAAATTTCATTTTGTAATACAATTTTGAATAATACAGAGTAGACTCTTCTAATAGCAATAAAGAAATAAAATTTAATGATCAGTGTAAAAAATTCCATTAATTATCGGTGTATAAGCAATCGAAATTAATAATTAATACTTCAAAAAATCTTTGATTATTGTTATTTATTTATTTACATCATTTTCCAGAATTTTTTCAATTAATAAAATTGGCTTCCCTTCGTTTTTGAAATTTATTACTCCTTCCATCCCAATCAAAAAGTTTACCTTGTATTACTGTTATTGTTTTTAGTAATACAAAACCGATTCTTTGAATGAAACGGAGGGACTATAATGAACAAAAAATACAAAATTTTTATTAAATTAACTAATTTAGCAGTGACAGAAATACATATTGGCTAGTTAATAACTGGCTTTAGCATTACGTGAAAATTAATGCCGTGCATGCTGTCAAACATAGTGACAAATTTTTGATTAGATTAATTTGTAGTTTTAATTTCTTTATTGATTATATGAGTAACAGCAATATTCTGTAAATAACAAATATTGATATTACAGGTGCATATGCAAAGGCACCTAATTTCGAAGAAAGCAAGCCGGTGGGAGCGTCTTACTGCGATCCCCCTTGCGAGTTTTCCGAATGTCAATTGTTCTGCACTGCAAGGTTTACAAGCGTGGATAGCCAGTGCGTTACTCAGGCTGCCACTGATTCCAAGTGCTGTTTCTGCATAATTGCTTGATATCATCATATCAAGCACTATTTATCGTGGTTGGATGAATAATTCCAATATCTTTCCTTTAAAAAAGTAATGAATAATAAAAATTATAGTGACCTTTTATGTATTAACGGTTGATAAGTATATATCATATCAACCTGTTATTACATTAAAAAGAAGTTATTATAACTTATTTTATACATACATATATATATATATATATGTATGTATGTATGTCTGGGTGTGTGAAATGGTTAATTTGTGTTTTTATTTTTTGATGCAAAAATGAATGGCACCCGTTTCCGTTTGTGGTTGTTACAATAATTAAGGTGCCGGTTAATTAGCTGTTGTAATTTGGATTATAGAAATACCATTGTAATGTTTTGTAATTCATTTATATAATAATAAAGTTTGTGATTGTGATACATACGTCGTGCATTGATGTGCAATATTATCATTTTTAGATTTTTTTTGTATTTGTATTTAGAATTTTTTTAAAATTATCATTTTTAATGTGCATAATTATCAATTCATTTAATCTTTCTTGCAACATTGATGATTTCAAATATGTTTTCAACAATTTTAATTTTTAGAACTTATCCCAGCCGATGCAGTACCGAAAAAAGGTTGGCATGATTATAAAAATAATTGCAACATTTGGATAAGAATTTAAACTTTTACAAAAATTCACTAATATATATCTATTACCGATATTATCTCATTTGATAAAAAGTCACTTGCAATATACGTATTACTTAAAATGAAACATATGACATCATTAAGTTTTCAAAAGACAAAGATCAATGATTGAAAATGATGATCAAAACAGGATATGTGGGAGTAGGAGTAGAACGTTGAACGGAGAAAGAGAAAAATGTAGAGAGTAATTAAGTTTTGAAAACGATTTTGGTTTCAACAGTAAATTTAATATATTTTAATTATTTTTTATCATTTTCAATATAACTTTTTACTATTCAGCATCTACTTTTTACATTTCTAATACATTTTTTATATTATAAAACTATTTTCTAAAACAAGTTTTCAAACTTAGCAGAAAGAAAAGAAAAAAAGCAAATGATCAGAATATACTATGTGAGGGTAGGAGTAGGACGTAACTTGTGAAAGAGAAAAAAACATAAAGTTAAGAGTAAATTTATTTTAGCAGAAAACAAAAAAAAAAACATAAAGTATATGGCCGACCAATAATTTGAATGCTTACAGTTAGATATAGTGGGCCTCTCTATTCCTTGAAAAATAGGCCAAAATTCACTTTTTATAGCACAAATAATTAAATTACGCATATATGTACTAATAGAGGCTTTCAAAAAATTACGACCTTGAAGCAGTTGGGCCTTGGGTAGTAGGCAAAAGAAAAAAAGGATCATTGACACTGATGTTAACGATTACATCTTATACACCCGTTTTCAAAAGGTCTATTGTTAATGATATTTTTTAAAACTAGGTTTCACAATAAACGTGCAAGAATTCGAACGATCAGTATCTAATTTAAAGATGATCATTCCTAATTCCAAATATCTTCCAAATTAATGGGATTATCATCTCAACGGAGGATTGAGGATTTGGTAAAAAAAAAATGTGACAAACTTTGTTTCTCTTGTTCTTCCATTCCAGCGAAACAAAATGGATAATCATACAACGAATCTTGGTAGGGAGGCAAATGGATTCGTAGAGTCAATATCAATGAATGTAATTAATTATTGGTGTAATAGAGATTTATTTGAGTTACATCGACTGCTATGCATTTGATGCAAGGTTTTTTCTTCCAATTACTATATAGAGATGGCGACGTATCGATTTTTATATTGTGGGATTTAGTTTCTTATGTTGTACTGAAACCCGTCAATAAGCCTAGCTGTACTGAAAATGGCCATTTTGTATTTTGGAGTGATGATGAAAAAAAAAAAAAAAAAGCTTTGAATCACACTTACTTGTTGCTATAATGATTTAGACCCATCGCACGAAGTTACGTATACAATATTAATGGTATTTTTGAAGCCGGCAATCGTAATCTTTTTAATTTCATGGAGGTAAAGAATAACCAGGGTGCAGATGTGGCATAAAACACGGAATATATTTATTTATAGAATGAGTATAGTAAAGAACTGTAAAGAATCGAAACGTAAGGCATGAGGCATCAATTATTATGAGAAAATATGAACAAAGAAATTTATGTTTTTTGAAATATTTTATCGACTATAGACAGGGATGTAGAGATGGCCACGGTTCAAGTTCGAACAAGAACTGACCCGGAACCGGACTGTCGGTTTTAGAACCGGAGCCGTTGCCCGGGGTTCCAGAATCAAAACCGGACCTGCCTCTGGCGGTTAAGGTTCCGGTTCATTTCGTCTAA
The DNA here is from genome assembly GCA_016801395.1 of Leptodermis oblonga. Lineage (NCBI taxonomy): Eukaryota > Viridiplantae > Streptophyta > Magnoliopsida > Gentianales > Rubiaceae > Leptodermis > Leptodermis oblonga. The sequence goes on from CM028754.1 coordinate 4,017,726, forward strand.
GAACCGGGAGCCGGCGGGTCAGAACCGCCGATTTCAACCCTTCGGTTCTAAAGGGTCCAACCCTCCGGTCTAATGTGAGAATCATAAAAATAATTATTTTTTCATTTCTTTTGCACAGATTCAAACACGCGACTCTTTGCTAGAATTGAAAGGTTTTAAACGAAGTTGATTAACCACTTCAACTATTTGCTTTTTTTGATCTTCTTTCTTATAATTATAATTATATTATATGTTTAACATATAATAAATAATATATATAAACTATTTTTAAATATATATTATAATAATATATAAACTAATAGCATACTTTTTAAATATATTATTAATATAATATAAATAACCATTAAATTAAATTAAATTAGATCCAACCGCAACTTCCGCAAATGATAAAGATGAATTATATTGAATATTCAAGATGTATTTATTTTGTAAAAGTCTCAATGCTTCAAAGTTCAGACTCTGATTTCTCACGATTTATAACAAAGCATCACTCTCTTGATTTTTTTAAAAATAATATATTGAGATATTATTCATCTTTATATATATTTTTCCCAATTTACTTTTGTATCTTTTATTATATAAATCATTTAATTGTTTAAATGTATGTACCGTTGCTACGGAATTTATTTTATTTTTGTAATTTTAATTATTTATAAATAATTGAGTTATTAATTGAGTAAAAATAAAATAACATTTATAAGTTAAAATTGTTAAATAAATGGAAAAGATTGGAATCGGAATGAGAAATGTGACAGAACCGGAACCGTGACAGACTGGAACCGAAACCTTGACAGAACCAGAATTGGAACCGGAACCGGCACGGAACCGTCCCTGCAAGGTTCCGGTTCCACTGATTCATGAACTGTAACCGGCGGTTATGAAATCGTAACCGGTGGTTCCTGAACCGTGGCCAACCCTACAAGGATGTAGAAACCAACTATCATTAACCTCCATTACCACACGAAGTCATGAGTCCCATATGCCCAAGCAGACTGGACTGCCCAGGTCTCAAATATTTGAGGTCCCAATCGTTTATGTCATAAAATATTATATTAAGGCTTACATTTATTTTTGTTCGATTAAGACTCATGTAAGGGTGAGTGTTTGTTTTTAACTAAAGAGATTTTTAAAAATGGTAAAATATGCTTTCAAGAACTAACATAAAATAGCACAAAAATAAAAACAGAGTTTAGAATGAATCGCACTGCAAGGTACGATTTGTTCTAACCACTTGTACAGAAATAAAAAAAATCTATACCTTCAAACGTAGATTTAGGTTGCTTTCTCCGTAAGATCCAAATAAATGAGTTCCCCACCACTGAAATCCACAAAATAAAACAATAAATAATTTAAATACTTGCAATCCAAGGGTTTAGTCAATAAAAGAAATTTCAAAACCGAAAAGAATGTGTATCCGTGACCGATGAAGGTAGGTGGCTCCACTCTGGAATCGATTAGAGCGATGACGGAAATGACCTAAGATATTCAGGATTGACAGGAAACATTCTATCTAGCTATGACAATGAAAATTTTGGGTTCGTGTATATGAAAAACTGATCGAAAAGCTGTAGCGTTAAAATTATATAGACTAAATGCTGATTGTTTGATGTATATCGCATTTATCTATACTCTTTAAAATTGGTTTTAGTGGAACCCAGTTTTAAAGAGTACCAATAACATTGGCTATTTTTAAAATCGGTGTAGGATGTGGGCATTAACACCAATGTTTCAAACCTGGTGTAAATAATCCGTGTTTTTTTCTCCTACACTGTGTTTTAATGTAATTGGTGTTAGCAACAGTGTTGAAAGCCTGTTTTGTGGTAGTAAATGTGTGAAGGGACACTTATTTTGGGGGGATTCTCAAAGAGGTTGCTTAGCTGAAAGCGGAGGGAATAACATATATAGTAAATAGAGAGTTTCTATCAGAACATGTGACACTCCAACGACAATATTTATGCCCCTAAAATAGATATGCGTATTTTTTTTTTAAATAAGTCACACATTAGAAAATAAAATGAGTATGAGTGTTTTCTTTATTACAAGTGATACTTTTAGAAATTTTAGGAATTTTAGGATATCAATTGATCGTTCTTGATATGAAGCTTGTTAAGCTAGTATAGCAAGTTTTACTACATTATTGTATTTTTAATGTTTGTATTCAAATTTCATCCATTAATGATGGATTCATTTAAGTTTTCAAATGACTTGAGTCAACTTCTTGAAAGTGAATTTTGAATTAAAAAAAAAGGTAAACTATGACTTCTTCTTCTTTTTTCTTTTTCTATTCGCATTCACCAAAATTTTGCCAAATCTAAGCTTTTATAAACTTTTGATTCATTTGCGTAAGATTTCCTACGTCATACATAAGTTAATTACGTGTAAAAAAACAACCGTTCTAGAAGACTACAATCGTTACAACAAAAATCTGGTTCTCATCTCGAGTTTATAGTATTCACACATCCTTCATTATACTATCTGCGTATTATAATTGTATTGTTTTAAGTACAATTCAGTATAATTCGAATCCCAGGGTAAAAGACTAAAACAGGCCCCAACTCAAATTATAATGTAAATTTATGAACTGTGAGTCTTGAATTGAACAAATAAAAATATAAAAATTAACCTCATTATTGCGTGAGCCCATTCAAAGTACTCATTTTAAAATATTCATGACCAAAAGTTACTACTTTATTAGTATAATGCTAGCGATCCCCTAAACCCTATATAATATTGCACGGTGAAATTCATTAAATTTCATTAAAAAAATATATAATTCTCATAATTATTTTTCATGTTAAGTTCGAGCAGAAAAGAAGAAAGGAAAAAATAAAAAAACAAGAAACACTCATGCATGAAATGGGTTTGAAACAATTATGATTGTATTAACATAAGCATGGTTCTCAAATAAAATTGTAATATCATATTACACTAATTGTTTATTAAGAAAAGATAGTTTTTTACGATGTGTGCCAAGTTGAAAAAAATTCAAATCTGGACCCCTGTGGTTCGATTAGATCTAAACTATGTTTATAATTGTTTTTTTTTTTTTGGGTCTTGAAAGCAAAATTTGCCGTTTTTTTTTTTCCCTATAAATAGTTTAGATCGAATCTCAACATCTGCAATCCGATTCGATTTAAACTCTTGTGTTGTTTTTGGTGCTGTGGTATTCCTTTTTTAAAATTTTTTTTTTATTGTAGTGAATGCATCTTTAATTTTATTTTTAAAAATGGTTTAGGTGGTGTATCTCGAATTTGGACCCCTGCAGTCTAATTCGATCGAAACCCTGTATTTAATTATTGTGTAGTGATGGTACTAATTTTTCTTAGTGTACTGAATGCCTCTTTGACTGTTATTTTTAAACAGTTTAGGTCGAATCTAGATTCGTGGAGTCCGATTGGATTTAAACCATCTATTTATTTTAGTTTTTGGCTTTATTTTCCGTTTTTGGGATATAATCAGTCAAGTTTTTATTATTATTTTTTATAAATTGTTTAGATCAAATCGGCACTCCTACAGTCTGATTTGATGTAAACATTTTATTTTGGTTGTGTTTTGTTTCTTGTTATTGTTAGGATAATATGAAAGAAAGTTACTTTTTTTTTTCTTGTTTTTTTTATTTTACATGTATTTTTTTCTGTTCCATCACCAATTCTCAGTATATGTGTACTGATTGGTGGTTAGTGTTGGTTGAAAGTTTGGAAAAAACTTAGAACATTATTTTGTTTTAACCTCTATTGAGTTTCTTAATATATACTTGCCCAATTAAATGGTAAGTCGGCGGGTGCAGTAGGTGTGAATCGGACTAAGTGTGCCTGAAGTTTGTCAGACACAGTTTTACTAACATTCTTCCATCATCCTACTAGAGCGAAATACTTCGTTAGTTAAGGAAAATACCAAAGAATGACAGAAAACCTAAAGGCCAAACTGGGGATTGAGAGTGTGACAATAACCTCTTAGGCTAGTGGAAGAAGATTAGTACCTGAAAAGTGTGTGAATGAATTTGTGAAAAGCCAACGCTAAAATATACTTGATAGCAACCCAAGGCTATTATCCTTGTTGATTTGGTTATCCAAATCAATAAAGACAATAACACTAGATTGCTTTCCTTTGGTTTCATTTGTCAGATTCTTATTTCATTCACTAATCTGCCTCCCATTATAGCGTTAGGTTGCTATGACACCCCAATATCTAGTTTGGCCAAGTTTTTTAGTGATGCGTCCGTATTTTCGTGAACTAGAGAGGAAACAATATCGCTTAAGTAAAAATCATTGAAGAATGACAGAGAATATAGTGGGCAAAAAGTCCAATTGGTCAATGACCTTTCGACAGCAACTTGAGGCCTCTTAAAAGGATGACATTTCATAAAGCCTCTAGAGAGGATGAGTGTACTTTCGAAGAGGAAAGTGACTATGGACGAAGACGAAGAGAAAGATGAAACTCTAGATACACGTAACTGAAGTTCTAGATAGATGAAGATATAAAAGGAAAGCAATAGACGAATAGGAATATGAATATATTTATATTATTTAGACTGTGATGCGGCGTCAAAACTGGAGTTGGCGTACTTGGCGAAAGTTTACCGCATTGAGCGGCATAAGAAAAAACAGTGGAGTTTCGAGGATCCGTGGGCCTAGGTTAACAGGAAATGGGTCAGGAATAGGATCCATGGCTATGTCGTGGGTTACGATGGATTTCGGCCAAATTCCATTGTTTGAGCCCTGAAAAGCCCGTTTTTGGAAAGTTTTGTTGTAGCAATAAATTTTGGTTTGAGTGTTCAATTTAGTTACTTTTTTCCCCATTATTCTTGTTTCCATTCATAAATCGATTCCATGATGGTTTAGAGAACTTTCCTTTTCTGGCAAATTTCCGTTTTGTTCTAGTTTTCGGTTTTGGGCACCTCTTCTTATATAAAAGCACTACTACAAAAATGACTTTTAATGGCAGTTTTTTAGGGCTTTTAACGGTGGTTTTCGGCATTTTTGAACCGCCATCTATCCGGCAGCCGTAGAAAGTTTACGGACTTTCTACGGCGGTTCGCTTAGGAACCGTCGTAGAAAGTTGGCTTTCTACGGCGGTTTTGAAGATAATCGCCGTAGAAAGTACCAAATTTGTAAAAAAAAAAAAAATTAATATTTCATTTTTTTCTCTACATTAAAAAAATATATATCAAAAACAGCAAGAACAGCCTTAGAAAGGTTTTGATATATATATATATATATTTCAACTTTATTCAAAATATATATATCAAAAACTTCCATGCTAATAAACCGAACAACCGCCAAACTTCACAAAATTTTTGCGTGCATCCATCAAATTCTAATCAATTTAATCATTCACAGCAAGAACAATACAATAATCACCAATATAACACTAACAAAATCCAAATGTAATCATTCATCATCTCACCAAATCCGAATTTAACACTAATAATAAATCCTATGCCAATCACAATAATCAAGTAACAATAAAATTTGTAAAGCTTAAATAAAGTTGAAACTATTCGATATTACCTTTTTTATGATTTGAAGCCCACAACAAGGACCGATTGTGGTGAAATTATGATGGGAGATTAATTCCAAGTGGTGGGTTGATGTGTGTCTTTACGTGTTTATTTATAAGGCTTAAATCCGCAGATCTCACGGGTATTTGCAATTATTTGTGATGAATTATGCAGGTTTAGGTGACGAGTGTTGATGTGTAAGAGAACTGCAAAAGAATGCAGAAATCAAGTTCCGACAGCCCAACGGGCCATCTGCATAATCGAGTCTGAAGAGAAAGAGCCCAGAAGGAATTAATTCACCTGCCGGATCTGAGTTACATCTGATGCAAGTAACGAAGAGTCATTATGGAACTGCGTTTCCTAATCCAAGTCGACTTGTGACACTTGTAGGAATTTTATTCCTACCATAATACATTATTCCTCTTTTAATTATGCTGCCTTAGTTATTATTTCCTAATTTAATTCTATCTCTTAGGAAAATATTTTAGTTTCCTTTTATTAAACTAACTCTGCACATTATAAATGGACAGAGGTAGGGTAGAATTAGGCATTCGGATATATACTAGTTTTAGTTTTAATTCCCGTACGTAGATAGACGGCAGCAGCGTAGCTAGAGTATTTTCGGATTCCAAGGATTTTGCCGGCGTTGAAGTTTTCTTCCATCGGCCGTATTGGTTTGCGCTTAATCCATAATTCCTTTTCTTCTAATTCGTTGTTGATTGCTTCGGTACTGATAGTTATTTTAATTCTCAATTGTTTAATTGCTTCCGTAGCCAATAGAGGTTTAACGCATGCATGCACTTGTTCTTTTCGATCAGTAGTTGGGATTCACGATTGATAAATTAATAGTCGGTAGCATCAGTTAATTATTTTAAATTATGGTTCATGCATGTGAGTTGGTTTATTAATTAATTGATTGAACCCGTAAGTTCCAGTAGAGTTAAGTTATCAATTTGGCTAATATACGCAAGTAGTACTTTTGGGCAGTAGCTAGTTAGTATATTCTTTAGTTTATTAATTTATTAGATTAATATGAATTCCTTTTATAATTATTGTTTAATTAGTTTAGTTAATATGAGTAGCTAAATTCTCAGATCCAGCATAATGTAAATAGCAATTAGTCTATGCATGTCATGAAACTGAATTGTTCGTAATTAATATGCATGTGTTCCCTTTTACTCTGGGTGTCTATATCTCATTACTTGAATTTATATGAGCCTGATCAACTTGTGTAGATTCGGTAGAACCAATTAACCTGTCTCACTACTTCACGTCATTTAGTGGATAGGTTAATTAGTGGTGAAGTTACCGTCAGGTAATGCAGGGTAAAGGGTTAGTAATTCCAAACTAGTGACGCGGCTAGGAATAACTAGAATCAGGTTCTCCTAATTATTAATGCTGTTGGTATAGTTAATGGGTGTCGGCTTTTCCGGCCTGTTCTATATTAATTAGAGTACAATTATGTCTGTGCTTATTCACGGTAGTTGTCGATAAATAAGGGGGAATTGTGTTATGTTTGTGCTTATTCACGGTAATCTATAACTGCTTGATACATGCTAATTAATATATCTTTGAGTTTGTGATTGACATGCATGAGATTATTGTGTATTTGCAAGTTGCTGGATTGCTTTTATAAATTTGATAATTTAATCTCCTTCATTAGTGTTTTTACTTAGTAATTACAAGTGATTTTATAAGGCACTCCGGTGCACAAAGGTGGTTGCTAACCAAACAATTGCTTGAAATCAGTAGGATTAAGAATAATAGTCACTCCGTTCCCTGTGGATTCGACCCTGCTTTCCACTGTGTTAATCTTAGCTATTTTGCAGGTCTGGTAGTAATTTAATATCTTTTGTTAGGGCGAGTGATAGCTCTACCATGGGTGATGGCCGATTAAGAAACCATCTCCGGAATTGGGTGACGGCAGATCTTGTTATTAACGCCGCCGGAAGAACGGCTTCGGGGGAAGACAAGAGAAAAAAACTGACGGAGAGAGGATGGGCGTCGGCAATGAGAGAACTCTTCGGTTTGTTGGAGATGGAAACAGGGGGAAGCCGCGGCTAGGTGGAGATGGAAACAAAGGGAAACCCTTAAAATTCAAACAAAATCAAGTTTCTATGGCGGTTTTAATAAAAACCGCCATCAAATGGACTTTCTACGGAGGTTGTAATTAAAACCGCCATAGAAAGTGGCGGTTTTAATTACAATCGCCGTAGAAAGTCCATTTCTACGGCGGTTTTAATAAATCCGCCGTAGAAAGCCCGTAATTGTGAATTCCCGCCCATTCCTCTATTCCTATTAATTTCTAGTTTTTCTTTTTTTGTAAATTAACCCCCAAATTTTTTAAAATTTAATAATAAATATGTACTTTACTATTTATCAATTTTTATAGTAAAATTCATCATATTTATTAATTATACGGCAGTTAGAAAAAAAACCGCTGTAGAAAGTCCCCTTTCTACGACGGGTTATTTCTAACCGCCGTAGAAAGTCCCTTTCTACGGCGGTTTTATAGAACCGCCGTAGAAAGTCCGTACTTTCTTTTTAATGGCGGTTTTGGTCTTTCCGCCGTTAAAGCACTACCGTAGAAAGTCCATTTTGTAGTAGTGAAGGGACCTATCATATCTGGTAGAAAGAAGCTTTTGATTAATTGAGATTGCAATTTATACTTTACCTAAATTTCGTCAATCCTACTGTGAATTCAACGAATGTTGGATGCTTTGACTGGAAAATGTGCGTCAATTTAAGAATCTTTCGAAATACTTTATAGTTTCCGCGAAATCTTTCTCGTAGATAGTTTCCGCAACATCATATTGTAATAGGGCTATATATATCTTCTTTATTACAAAGGTTGATATATGTAAAATATTAAAGTTTCGCTTACAATACTGCCTATTATAAATTATTTTTAGGTAATGGACTGTTTTTAACTATTCTTTTCACATTTTATTCCTTTTTTTCTTTAATATATTTCTGTTATTTTAATTATTTTATATTTGGATATTAAATATTTTTGGAAAGAAGTATATAACTGTTTCACTCAATGTTATCCCCTGTTCCGATCGATTATATATACCAGCTAATTACCAACTTGGTTATGAAATATATTTACACGTAATTGACTTATATATGACGTAGGAAATCTTACGCAAATGAATCAAAAGTTTAGAAAAGCTTTAGATTTGCCAAAATTTTGGTGAATGCCAAAAGAAACAAAAATAATTAAATAAGTCAAAGCTTACCTCGTTTTTAATCAAAATTCACTTTCAGGAAGTTTACTCAAGTCATAAAAAACTTAAATGAATCCATCATTAATTTATCAAATTTGAATACAAACATTGAAAATACAATAATTGAGTAAAAACTGTCCTTAACAAGCCTCGTACCAGTTGTTTGGGTAGTTGTCATATCACGTGTTTTTCTTTTCTTCTAACAACCACAAAAAATGAAAAATGGTGTATTAAGTACTTCATCATATAATATATCACTTTTAACTGTTAATATATCACGTAATGTGAAAACAACAAATATCGCTTGTAGTAGAAATATAGATTTAGGAAGCAGAAATAAAACGTGTATAAAGCAAAAACTCATATTGATTTTATCCTCTAATTTATCATCTTTACATAAAACACGAATATTCATTTTAGGGCATAAATTTTATCCTACTTCCATAATTTGTGTACTCATACCCAAAAAAATTACTTTTCTACTTTTTATTTTTTTTTTGAAAAATAAACACTTGTTTGGAAATGAAGGAGTTAATTCATTCAGATATTCTAATTCTCATAATGAGTAGAAGATGACAGCCTCCATTGCAAAGCCGCCTCTCTTCCGAAATGACGGATCACCAACCTTGATCCCACAAAATTTAGTACAAAGAAAAATATTCCAATTGCGATTTGAATAAGAAGGATCTACCTATAGCCGTAAGGAAATGTTTTAATAATCTTTTGTCACTTTGAAAAATGGATTAAATTGGTCTATTATATATTGTTTAATAATCTTTTTAGTCATCTATATTTCAAAATAATTTTTATAATATCTTATCTCTATTTTTTGAGCTATTTAGTCCCCTACATTTCAAACAATCTTTTTAATGCTTTACTTTTATTTCTTGAATTATTTGATCACTTGGGCTTTTAACCGACATAAAAAGTTAATATTATTCACGTGTCATTCACACGACTCCGTTAGCGAAGGGCAAACTTATCCTAACTTAATTACTCGATAATTAAAAATGATGGTGGGACAAGTTTGCCCTTCGCTGACAAAGTCGTGTGAGCGTCACGTAAATGATATTAGCGTTTTCCGTTGAGTTAAATGGTCAAACGACAAAATAGTTCAAGAAATCAGAGTAAGTGACCAAAAAGATCGTTTTAAAATGTATAATACCAAAAAGATCGTTTTAAAATATAGGATACTGAAAAGATTATTAGGTAATAAATAGAAGACCAAATGTAGAGTTTACTGATAAATATTGTTACATTTGCGTGTAATCCTCTCTCACCCCCTCTTTGTATTACATTTACATTTTTTAATACAAAGATTAAATATTTATATAATTTTTTATATTTGGATATTTAAATATTTTTGGAAAGAAGTATACACAACTGTTTCACTCAATGTTTATCAATATTCACCGTTCCGATTGTATATACCAGATAATTGGCAACTTGGTTATGAAATATATTTACACGTAATTCACTTATATATGACGTAGGAAATCTTTCGCAAATGAATCAAAAGTTTAGAAAATGTCAAATAATTGAAGTAGTCGTATCGTATGTTGAGTTTTATCATATATATAATGTATCACTTTTAACTTTTATACATCACCATTATGTAAAAATAATAAATATCACCTATAGTATGGATATAAATTTTGGAAACAGAAGTATCGGGTATATAAAACAAATACTCATATCGATTTTATCCTCTAACTTATCGTTTATTAATAAAAACACATATATCTAGTTTAGGACATAAATATTGTCATTGGAGTATCAGATGGTCCAACAAAGACTCTCTCTTTACTATATATGTTACTCTTCATGTTTCCAAATAAGTGTCTCGTTTGAGAACTTTTTAGTTCCCAAATAAATATTCCTTTATACATTACAATACACAAAATTTAAAATTTTTCAATTTTACCATTATTTAATTGGTTTAATATGATAGGATTAATTATAATGTCATTCTAAATGCACACACATGATATAATTTTCATTCAAAATATAGTTAAACTAAAAAACATAAATAAGGGTAAGAAAAAAATTTTACCTACTTCCTTAAGTCGTGTGCCCATCTTAAAAAAATAACACTTTTTTTTTTTTTTCTTCCGATAAAAAAGAAACACTTATTTGAGAACAAAGTTACATCCTGCGTAGCAAAGCCTCCTATCTTCTGAATTGACGGATCACCAGCCTTGATCCCACAAGATCTAGTCCAAAAACAAAAATTCCAATTACAATCTGAATACTGAGCTACCTATAGCCTTAAGGAAATGTTTTAATAATCTTGATCGCTTCGAAAGTTTGAGTAAATTCCACATTTGGTCTCCTACATATTATTTAATAATCTTTTTGGTCATCTACAATTAAAAATGAATTTTCTAATGCTTTAATTCTAATTTTCAAATTATTTGGTCTTCTACATTTCAAATAATCTTTTTGGTATTCTACTTTTATTTCTCGAACTATTTGATTCATTGCCTTTTGACTGACAGAAAAAATGTAATACCACTCACCTGCGGTTCACACGACTTCGTTAACGAAAAAGAAGGGCAAAATTGTCCCAACATAATTGCTGGGATGTTAAAAATGATATTGGGACAAGTTTGCCCTTCGCAGACGGAGTCATACCTGTGAGCGGCACATGAATGATATTAATTTTTTCTGTCGAGTTAAATGGTCAAACAACCAAATAGTTCGAGAAATCAAATCAAGTGACCAAAAAGATCATTTTAAAATATAGGATACTATTTAAAATGTATGAAACAAAAAAGATTATTAAGCAATATATAAAGGACTAAATGTAGAGTTTAGTCTTGAATATTGTTACATTTGTGTGTAATCCTCTCTCACCCCCTCTCTGTAACATACTTTTAAAAAAAATTATATAAATATTATAATTTTTTTAATACAAATATTGTTAGTGCATTTCAAGACGAACTGTCGAAAGTACTATTTTATTAATGTGTAGCAAATTTTTATATGCGATCACTGTTTACGTGAATTAAATGTTCGGAAGACATGCCTGGTCCTGGTGACGGATTTAGTTGGAAAGGGAGGGAGGGATGAAGCCTGGGAGCAAAGCCTTTGGGTTGGGTTAGGGAGGACACTTAAAGAAAACAAATTGAAAATCCATTTAAGAAAAGAAAGCAATAAGATCCAAAAGAAGAAAAAAAAAAAAAAGGGAAAAAAAACAGTTGGAAGGGGAGGATACTCGAAAAAAAACACATTGAAAAATCCTTTAGGGTCCGTTTGGTTAAACCGAATTGGAATTGGAATTCTATAGAATTGAAATTTAGAATTAGAATTGCTATTCCATTTGAATTCCATTGTTTGGTAAAATAATAGAATTATGAAGAAATTGAATTGCAATTGTAATTATTTTATTTGAATGCTTAAAATTGTATGCAAAATTAAAATTCACTTATAATTGTAAAATAGTCATATTTACTATTCATTTTTGTTTTATTAATATAGGGGTGTTTAAACCGGTCGACACGACACGTACCGAACAATTCGAGTTAGATTCAGTACATGCTCCGAAAATGACAATTCGGTTCGTCGAGTTCGGAGCGTGACCTAAATCAACATTTTTCTTTTTTTTTTTTTTGCGAAAAAAAGAAAAAACTTAAAAATGGTCTCCACAAAAAAAAATTTAGTTTTAATTTTTTTTTACTTTTAAAATTATAAAGAAAATATGTATGTTATTTTATTTCAGAAAATATTAATTATATATATTAAAATATAATTTTAGATAATTACACGCATTATAAAAAAATATAAAAAATGCATTTACGATATACTAACCTAAACATTTTTTAAACTATTTCTCGTTTTTATTTATTCATTTTTTTGGGTCTAAAATGCTTGTCTAAACACAACAGTTAAAAACAATTATTTTTGTAAAAAAATACAAGCATAAGCATTTATGGGCTGAAAAAATTAATTAGAAAAATTGGACAAAGAAACACAAAACAAAAAAAAAGGAAATTTGAAACAGGAAAAAAAAAAAAAAGAAGACCACTTTGGGTCTATATATATATATATCACGTGCACACACATACCCGCACTCACACAACACACAACACACACACACACACACAACACTCACTACACACTACACACTACACACTACACAAGTACACAATAGATATCAATATAATTAGAATTAGAATTAAAATTTTTAGGTCTAATTAAAAATTAAAATTGGAGAATTGGAGATATTTGGAATTTTAATTCTTAAAATTATTTTACAAACAAACAATGAAATTGGAATTGAAACCCAAGTCCATTTCTATATCCCAATTTCATGGGAAACAAACACACCCGTAGAGAAAAATAAAGCAATACAGTTCCCAAATACATGTAGGTTGATAGCTCCGCCTGTGCCCCCACTAATATTATAAGATTATTGGTTGTTGCAACAACACCGTTTTACTTCTTAAGTATATATTTTTTTTAAATTGTTTTATTTTGTCCTAAAAAAAGATTAAGGGCCTGTTCTTTACCCGGTTCTCAGACCCCGGTTTGACCATTTTTTGGGTCTCAACCCAGAAATCGAACCCAACCCCATGTTCTTTACCCAAAAATCAAACCCAGTTCACAAACCCAATTCCCACTTCCGCCGCCGCACTCCTCCTCCCGCCGCTGCCACTGCCACCCAGTTCTTCTTCTCCTCCTCCTTCTTCTTCTTCTTCTTCCAGTTCCCGGTGCTGTCTTCTTCTTCTTCAACCCAGTTTATTTATTTATTCTCAAGAAAAATACAGACTTTTTTTTTTTTCCTTTTCTTTCCCTTCCCTCTCTGTCGTTCATCCCAGCATCCCGGCAGCAACAATGGCAACAACACAGCAGAGCAACAATGCAGCAAGAAAGCCAGTAAGTTTAGCTCAGGACGGAAAACTTTCTAAGTTCCCGCTGCGGTGAACAGTAACCCCGTAGCTAAAATTTTGAAAAATTACTCTCCGGATTTCGAGTTGTTTGATTCTTGACTGTCGAGACTTCCAAAGCAGGTTGAATCTTGCTTGATAACTACAAAAACCTCAGCAAATTGAAGTGGGTATGGCCGGAATCCGGCCAATGTGTGACGGCGGCGAAGGTTTGAAGGAGGAGGAATTCATTTTTGTTGAAATCTGAAGTTACCCATTACAATTTGTGTTCATATCCACGAATTGATTGATTAAGTGCTTGGTTCTTGTTATTGTTGCTGCCATTGCCATCCCTAGGTTTCCGGCGCCGATGATAGAGGGAAGGTAAAGAAAAGAAAAAGAAAGATGAAGAAGAAGATGAAGAAAGGAAAACGATGCAGAAAAATTTGAATCCCCATTTGATTGAAACAGAAAAAAGAAGAAGAAGAAAAGGCCTGTTCATTTTGGGGATTTAGGTTTTGGGCCGCCCGCGATGGCGGCGACGCGGTGGCGGCGGCGGGCGCGGACCGGTGGTGGTGGAATTTGTGTTGTGGACCCGGGTCTGAGAACGACGTTTCTTTGTTCTGGGTCTCAACCCATTTGGTCTCTACCTAAAAACTCAAACCCGGTTCTCAGACCGGCGTAAAGAACAGGCCCTAAAAAAGGACAGAACTTCATCGTCTTCTTCCTTATTCCGCGCATCTGGCGGAACAAAACTCAAGAAGGCAGCAGTGACGGTACACTAGGGCGGAGCAAGTGGGTATTGCTAATTCCCTTGCACATAAGCGGGAGGCGGGGCAGTACACACTGTGTACAATATACACTTATTTATTATTTTATTTTTTTTTAACTTTAAAACTAATATAAAAAACAAAAAATTGAAAAAATGGATACTTACTTGGTACTGTTCTCAAGTACTATACAAGTCTTTTCATATATTACTTCAAGGATGAAAAAACAAATAAATAAGAAAAAAAACAAAAAAAATGAAGAAATAAAAACAAAATATCCACTCAGAAAGAGTAGTAGTGATACTTTTGAAAAGTACAAGCGCTACTTTTGAATAGTACCGATGCTACATTTCATTGGTAGCACTAAGAAGATTCATAAGTTGAAAAAAAGTAAAATAAAATAAAATGAAGTGCTACTTAAGAAGAGTTGATACTCTTGAAGAGTACAAGTGTTTTCTTTTAGAGTACAAGTGTTTTTTTTTTAAAAATAATAGCACACTATGTTCTTTCAGCACCTCATTTGGAGAATTACTCTACACAGGTGTGGGCTTTTATAGGCTAGGGCTCATAAACCCTTTCTTTCATTCATCAATAGGGCCAGTTTTAGGAAAGAAATATTTGTATTGAGAAAATTTCTTTTGAGGATTTGTGTAGGATAAAGAAGAAAAAGTGTAATGATTATATTATTTTTTGAATTTATATAAGTGAAAATTTAGAGATAATTTTAAATTTTGAATTGAGTACAAAATGAGATTGTTTCTTTGCGTAAAATTTTAGACGAAAAAATAATAATTTCCATGAAATGGAATGGAAAAGAACATAGGAATAAAAGAAGAAGAAAATTTGCTACTGCTGTTCTTAAGGATTAGTATACTATTCTTGGGAAAATAACCGTGAGCTATTAATGAGTTAGTAAAATAATACTCAAAAATTTTCTTGAATGAGCATCAATTACCTTAGCTACTAATTTATCTACTAATTTATGTTACAACACACACAAACATAATATGAAATATTAAATGGTAAATAATAAAAACAGATTAATTAATGTTAGAAAATTGACAAGACAGAAATTAAAGCTAACAAAAGTTTCACATGTCATCCTATTATTGGGCCCACTATCGTTGGCCTTGGCTTATAAATACATACTCATTTGTCCGGAGTGGCAACAAAAAGTGAAAGGTAAATGGGCATCGTTAAGTCTCATGTTATGATGGCAAACCTTCTTGCTCTTCTTTTCGGCATCCTCCTCGTTACAAGTACGTCCCACGTCCCTATATATATATATATATATTTCTTGTCTATTTTTTATTTTCAGTGACAGAAAATAAATTTTTTTAATGGAACGAAAAGAGTAAAATTTTATGATCAATGTAAAAAATTCCATGAAGTATCCTTATAATCAATCCAAACAAGTAATTAATACTCCAACATGTTGTCGTTGTTATTATTATTATTAGTATTATTATTTTACATCCTTTTCCAGAATTTTGTCAATTAGTTAACTTGGCTTCCCCCTTTTTTTGAAATTAATTATCTAGAACGGAATATACAGAGTAAAATTTCGGTAATTTGCCAGTAACAAACAAGAATAAATATTAGTTATCATAATTAATTATGAGAATTTGTAGTTTTAATTGCTTTATTGATTAGTATATTAGTAACATTAATTACAGGTGCCTATGCAAAGGGGCCAAATTTCGAAGAAAGCAAGCCGGTGGGAGCGTCTTACTGCGACCCCCCTTGCGAGGTTACCGTGTGTCAACTGTTCTGCATTGCGAGATTTCCTGTCGTCGATAACCAATGCGTCACTATAGCTGCCACTGGTGCCAACTGCTGTGTCTGCATAATTCCCTGATATTTATCGTCGTTGGACGAATTTCAATATCTTTTGAAAAATGTAACAAATAATAAAAAATTATAGTGACTTTTTATGTATTGACGGTTGATAAGTATATATCATATCAACTGGTTATTACATTAAAAAAAAAGTTATTGTGTGTGTGTGCGTGCGTGAAATGGTTAATTTGTGTTTTTATTTTTTTGATGCAAAATGGATGGCACCCGTTTCCGTTTGTGGTTGTTAGAATAATTAAGGTGCCGGTTAATTAGCTGCTGTAATTTGGATTATATAAATACCATTGTAATGTTTTGTGATTCATTTATATAATAAAATGAAGTTTATGATTGTCATATATATGTCGTCTTCTCTATAATTTTAGGGTGAATTTGATTTTTAGTCGCATTATTTTCAGAACGTTTAGTTTAATTTTAGTGATTCACCTTTGTAAATCCTAATTAATATGGCCACCTAATTTTAAAGAATACACTGTTCAAATTGTTTCCTTAAGTGACTATTGGAGATGGCAAAATGTAGAAAAGTGAGTAAAAGACTACCACTTTATACGGCTGGGTTCCAACCCAGCCGCATAAAGCGGTAATTTATGCAAAAAAGTACTGTGCTTCAGCAAAAATGCTGAAGCACTGTACATTCTGCATGCTGTTTAATTTTATTATTTTTTATTTTTTTATATGTATATATTATTATAATTTGCAGTTTAGTCCTTAGTTTCTTTAATTACTAATTTATTATTTTATAGTATACAATATGACTTATTATATATAATAGTAATTTTATTTTGCTCATTTATTGTTTATAGTTATTTTATAGTTTTAAACACTTGAACTTGTGGATTATGATTCTTTTAACTATTTAGTTAAAAATTATGTTTAGAATTAATTCAATTTAAAATATTCTTCATTGACAGAACTAATTCGAACTAAAAATTATGTTTATAACTAATTCGATTATTTATTAAAATATTTATGTGAAATGTATTCTTTAGTATTTTAATAGTATAGACAATTTAATACTTACGTTCACTATTTATTAAATGCGTAATTCTTCCAAAGTAGGGGGTATTCTGTAAAAAAATGAAAAATGAAAAATAATAATAAAGAAGAATATAAAATTAAATAAGAAAGAGAATTTAATGAAATATTCTTTTTTGTGGATGGAGATGTGGAATTGGTTGAAGTATAATCACTGTAAATTTTATCAAATATGGAAAAATTTGCTGCAAAATGAAGAAATGGTTGAGATGGCCTAACTAAACTACTTTTTTTGGTCAAAATAATTTCAAATTTCTTAATTCATTTTCAGTAATAGCCTTCAATACCTTTTTCTCTCTCCACTTCGTCATCTATGTCCTTCAATATCCATGTTGGAAACAACTCCAACTGGGATGGCTCTGCATCAGGATTCATGAAGATGCGTATAGCCCAGCATTCGCTAGATTCCCTGATCAATAACTATAAGAAAAAGAAAACGTCACACCCAAGATGAAGGTGCAGTACGGCGGTGTCGGCAACAGCAAACCGATTAAGATTCGGCTGCAGCGGCAACGGCGGTGACGGCGGCGACCAGAGCAGGGAAATGAGGATTCAGATTCGGACCATCATAAACATACTGTAGTTAGAACAATCAACAATGTATATTTTGACAAAGGGAAATTGATTTTGGATCGAATTGGTCGAGCCACAAAAGAACCACAGTTTTTTACTTTTACATTTTTGCCCCTTCTTTTCTCTTTTTTCTTTCTTCTCTCTGCTCTCTTATTTTCTTTTCTCACTTGCTCAATTCCTTAATTCTTCCTCTTTCATTTTTTTTCTTTCTATTCTCCTCTTTTATCATCATTTGAATAGGTGACTTTATTTTTTCTTTTTATTTTTTATTCCAGCTTTTTGGAAATGAATATAGTGAAAAATATGGGTTTTAAATTTAGGGCAATTAATTTGTATTTTTTTCTTTTTATTTTTCGTCCAAATTTTTTGAATAATTAATTTACAATATGATTACTCTATATTTTTTTACAATAAAAATTATACTATTTTTTATATTACACTGTACTATTTTACAAAAAAGATTGGATTTGTTTTTACTACTCCATATTATTTTACAATAAAGGTTGTATTGATTTTTTTATTAGTTTGTACTGTTTTATATTAAAGACTGGATTGTTTTGTTTGCTGTTATGTACTATTTTAAATAAAGATTGTATTATTTTATGACTACCATCGATTCATTTTTTTTCTGCAGTGATTTTGAATTTTGATAATTAAAAAAGAATAGAAACGATTAGAGAGAATTTGAGAATTTGAAAGTGCAAAGATTTCACCAGAAAAGAATGCAAAAATGGCATAAATATATAACAAAACAAAGGTGTATGAAAGTTTTTGATGCAGCACAATGGACGAAGAAGCAGGAAGAAAGAAAGGGTAGAAGAAAAAAATATAGGAGAAAAAAATGGACTTTTTCGTATTTTTTACCGAAGCGCTGACATAGAATTCTACTCATGCGTGGGTCCTGGACCGATTGTGTCTATTTAATGGCTCCCTTTGACAAAACGTATTGTAGATAAACGGGAAAGGAAAGAAGGAAGAGAGGACATAGAGAGAAAATGAAGAAGATAGATAGGGGGAAGAGAAGAAAAAGTATCTTGAGGCCAGAGATGAAAATGCCCTTGAAAAAATGGCTTTTTTTCTTCTTTTTTTTTAAAAAAAATTTTAAAATAGGTAAGGGGCTGGGGGTTTTGGTGACCCTTGATTAAAATAAATTTTGTAAAGAGGCTGAGGAGGACATAATGAGCCTTAACTCAATATACAAAATGTGCAAGACGCATGTGCTATATAATAAAGGGAAAATACAGACATACCTCCCTAACCAATCGAATGATTGGTACTGCTAGTCTATCTAGTCTAACTATTCCTTGTATCCTTCTTGTGAGTCCTTGTTCTTGATAGGTTATTGAGATCGTCTGAGTACCTGCCACCTTGCCAAAGCGCCTTGCATTTAGCTTGGAAATTCGCTCCATAGCCCAAGAAAGCAGAAATTGCCGAAGCAACCACCCCTTGTCTATCCCGAATAATAGACACCCCCCTCCCCCCAACATCTTGGTAACCTGGATTTCCCAGGGCTGATCTGTCCACATTTAGCTTATGGCTCACCGAGGTTACCCAGGCGATAGGGACTACCTTTTGTTCTTCCTCGATTCTTCAAAAATGGAACAAGGCCCCTTGTCTTCCAATAGGCCTAGCGGCTGGAGGTCCAAACAAAGGCCAAGCCTAAAAAATAGAGAAGCAAATATCCCGCACCTCTTTAACCAAAACATGCAGCAGTGTGCGCATCGAATCAAATAAACCCCATACTCCAACAGCGAGTAGAACCTCTAACAGCGTTGCCTGAACCTCCGATTCAACATGGTAAGACCAGTATGCATAGAAACGGTCCCATAGAAATCCAAAGTTCCGGATTGGCATCCCAATTAGACATTCAAAGAAAGCCCATAATTCTTTTGCTAAGTCGCAACCATTTAAGCAATGCTCTATTGAATCTTGATTGTCGCAAAAAGGGCATTTTGATGGTAAACTAAATCCAAAATTTTGCAGCACATCATCAAAAAGCAGGAGCTGATTGAGCAACCACCATATAAAAAACTTATATTTTTCGTGGAATTCTGGAACACTATACCTTTTTCAGAGAGGGTATTACTCGCTTTTTAGGTCGCAGAATCTCATATGGACTTTGCATTGAAAAAACTCCCCCTGAGTCTAGCATCCAGTTTAATTTATCTTCCTCATCACTGATAACCACCTGTTCAGACTAAGCTCGAATTTGTTCATCTTGAAAGCCCTCCTCCAAGACCTGTAAGTATAGATGCGGCTCTGCTAGAAATGAGCAAACATCTAGATCTGGAAAAGGTACCTCCTGATCCTCCCAAAGGTCAATCAATTGACCAAGTCCTGTCCAGTTAGAATTCCAAAAATTGCATACCCTTCGACCTACCAAAACCCGTGTGTTGATAGTCATGAACGAGTCAATAGATGTAAATCTCTTTCATGCCCCAAATTGTTGAGGCTTCATTGGGAGGGACCACATAAAGTTTGACCAAAGGCTACCCCCTACTTGTAATTTTCACCAAAATTTTGCTAGAGAAGCTATCCAATGTCACCTCCATACTTTTGATACCAAGACCATTTTCCTCTATCGGATAAGAAAGACCTTCCCAGGATCTCCATTGTTTTTTTGGCCCTGTTTCTGTGTCTCCCCAGAAAACCCTTGAGAACATTCCATTGAGTTGTGATATGATCCCTTTAGGTGGCTTGTGAACTACTCAAATGTGCAGAGGAATGGACTGTAACACATGCTTAGTAAGAACCAAGCGACTTGCTTAAGAGAACCATCGATTGGTCCATGAATTAAGCCTCTGTGAGATACTATTAATAGTTGGTTGGAAATAGATCTTCTTAGGCCTTCCTTTAAAAATTGGGCAACCCAAATATCTAAAAGGAAAAACCCCCCGTCTCATGGCCGTCTCGCTCTCAATAAACTCCCGAACCCAAGCAGATGCCTCTTTCCCCAGATAGTAGGAACTTTTACCACAATTTATTTTCTGACCCGTAGCCCGCAAAAAAATTACCGTATCATTAGCATAGCTCAAATAAGTAATCGGGTGCGCCCCCCGTGGCAGGCCATAGTGCTCCAGATGACCTTCAAGAAATAGAGAATTTAAATCCCTTGTAAAAGTCTTGCAACTAAAATGAACAAAAAGGGAGATAGTGGATCCCTCTACTTAATCCATCTTGATGCTTAAAAAAAAACCCCTTGGTGCCCCTTAAAGTAGGATGGAAAACCAGCTAGCCAAAATATTACCCAGAATTATGCGCACTATACTCCCGTTAAATACTAAACATAGTAACAAACTATTCAAAAAAGACTAAGAGACCCAGTCAAAGGCCTTCGTCATATCCAATTTGAAAAGAACATTATGCCCCTCCACCTTCTTTTCTAGAAATCTCAAAACTTCTTGCATTAGTAATACATTATCTATCAGTTCTCTTCCTACAACAAAGGCCGATTGCTCTTCCAAAATCAAGCGAGGCATTACAGGTTTCAATCTCTCCATAATCCGCTTGGAAAAGATTTTGTTTAGGAAATTACAAAGGATCGATCGGAAGTCTGCAAAACTATTGCACGCCTATTTCTTTGGAATAAGGGTGATCCGCACACTTATCACTACCCGAGGGATAAGGAACCCTCCCACGAATTCTTGTACTGCGCATATCAAGTCTTGATAAATCATCTCCCAACAATGTTTATCAAAATAGCCCGAGTAGCCGTCGCTGCGTGCTACGCTATCTGGGTCCATGCGAAACACAACCAATTTGAGCTCCTCCATTGATACCTCAGCCATTAGAGTGGTGTTATCCTCTTCAGTGAGAATTGAGGGTATAGAATCCAGAAACCATTTAACCGTTGAGTCCTCGACATCCCCTTGTTCAGTCACTAAGAGATGGGTGAAGAAAAACTCGGCCACCTTACCTATTTCTCCTGGATCCTCCAACCATTGTCCCAGAGTCCTGAATTTTAAAATTCCCCTGGCGAGCCTGCTTGTGTTTTAAAGTATTGTGGAAAAATTTTGTATTCGAGTTTCCCTCTTGCAGCCACCTAATCCGCGACTTTTGTTTTCAGAAAATCTCTTGTTCAGTTAGGCGTTGGAGTAATTTAGCTCTACCCCGATTCAAACTCTCCAAATCACTGTCTGTGGCAGATTGATCAAAAGCCAATTCCAATTCTAGTACACTTTCTCTACCTCACTAACATTATTATGCATATTGCCAAACACCTCATGGTTCCACTGCTTCAAAACCCCTTTCAGCCTCCAAACTTAAGCGAAAAAGTCAACATGCCAAAAGCATCTATTGGCTGAGACCAACTTGCCTCAACAACCTGCGCAAAATCCTCCAGCCTTACCCACATTTATTGAAACCTAAACGCCCTTGGAACCGAAGGGAGGGCATACTTTAAATTAAGTAAAAGCGGGGCTTGATCAGATGTTGTTCTGCTCAAAACCGAATTGAGGAGCTTGAGAATCGTGAAATCTAATCCTGAGAAGCTAATCCCCTATCCAGGCACTTCCAAACTCGTCCATTATGTCGTACTCCCATCCAGGTAAATTGATTCCCCACCTTGGAAACCTCTACCAGATCCGCTAAATTTTGAAAGGCCACAAAATCTGCAACAGCATTCAAATCCGGAGTACCCCGACCAATATATTCCTCTACTGATGAAATGACATTAAAATCACCCATAACCACCTTCGGATCTTGTTGAATTCTCATTAAATCATCCCACAGTATATGATGCTACACACGGGTGTGTAGAGCATATAGAAAAATGGACAACCAAGGCTCTGAAAAACTTGGGTGCTCCGTATTGAGAACCACATATTGTTCATGATTAGCTAACACATTAATTATAGAACCTCCATACCAAAAAATCCATAATTTACCTGATAAATTACACATACAGTTATCAAAGCCAAATATTAAACGAAAATCATCCAATTCACAATTATCTACCATAGGCTCCAATAAAACTAATAAAGCAACCCTATGCAAAGAAATTAAATAATTGTAAATCATTTGAAGGATTGAGAGATAGAGGCATTGCGAGTTACCCTTTTATGCTATGCCACGTAAGGCTTTTGTTTAGGATTAGTTAGGGTCTTTGTCTCTATCGGCTGGAGCATATATTGTCATACTAAATAATGGCTTTGTTAGAAACTTTAACGAAGCAATTTAACAAGGTAACCAAAATATGCATATTTTAAATTTGGATGTCCACGCTTAGAATTTTCAAAATAAAGTGATTAAAAGATGAATGTTTTGAAAGTAAGTTGATTAAAAATGGAATTCCCCTTAATTTTATTTTATGGCCAAATGACAGGGGCAACCTAATTCTTCTCTTAGTTGACTTTTGGTTATCAAACATACATTTTTGTGGCATCTGGACCATCAACTTTTAAAAGTAGTATATTAAAGCCATACGCTACTCTTTTTTCATAATATTTTCATTCTTCTTTACCTTTCTGCTACATAATACTTCTAAAACCTCTAAATTCCTCAATAATTTCGCTCACACATATATAGTTATTGCATAGTGTGGCTATGTGGAAGTGAATTATTTATTTATGCGAAGAGCAGAATTCATTTCTTCAAATTCCAAATTGGGTTGCCAGAGTAACAAAATGAAATTTGCTGGCCAAAAGTAAAAAAAGACAAGAGTTGGTGGCTTTTTGAGTTGAATTCGGTTCCCTTTTAAGTGAGAGAAGACTCTCAATATATACTGTTGAATCCTCGCTTAGCACCGAGTTCACTTGATGTTGGCTTTCACCTTATGCTTCCTGCTTTTGGAAATAAATCCCTGATTCAACTCCGATGCTTAACTTAGAACAGAGAGAGAGAGTAATATATCTAAGGCTAAACTAGAATTGAATACTTTTCAAATGAGAAGATAACTGGGTATTTATAGCAGGAAAAGTAATGAGTGGATCCAGCTGTTCAGTCATGATATCACATTTACATCTTAACACGTGTCACTCTTTCTATTTAAATGCGACCTGTCATCTGTGCCACCTTTAGCGCATCCATGAATCTGGACTTCAGGTCGGCCATGCCCAGGTCAGCTCCAGGTCGCCCATGGTGCACTACAACAAAATTTGCCTGTTAAGACTTTGTTAAGTGTCCCAGTAGACTACATAATAAGATGTCACAATAAGACACTACATATATAAGTCCCTTAGGTGGAAGTCACAATAGGGGTAATAGGACTTAAGTTAGAGCCTATAAAAGAGTACATAAAATAAGACTTTTGCATGAGTCCTATTGTCTAGTATATGTAATTCAATATTAGAACACTTAACAATGTTCCTATAAGTGCAATACTATTGAGACACTTAGTAGTGTTTCAATAAATGTAATACTATTAAGACACTTAATATTGTCCTAATAAGTACAATCATATTGGGAGGGACACTTAATAGTGTTTTAATAAGTGCCCAAATGATTTTCTTATATTAAAAATTATAAAAGAATAATACAATTAATAACCTAATTCTCGAATAATACCTAATAATAAATGGAAATTTCAATATAAATACATAACAATAATATCCAAATTCTTTTAACATAGTTAGCAAACAAAAGTACATAACTTCTAAGAAGCCAAAAAGTTAATATCATTGCACAAAATAGAACAAATATCATATTTAGCCATCCAAAACAATGTTCTAGTCTAACTTTGAAACTTTGTCACTTCACGTTGGAGAAATGAGTCACCCACCAAAGTGGCATACTTGATCATCAACATTCATCACCTAAAATTGAAAGAATAATAAAAGTTATGAAATGTCTAAAATGAACACAAAGAATAAGAGGGATACCAAAGTAACCAAACAAGTTATAATGTCTAAAACAAACACAAATGTTCAAATATTTATGCAAACACTAAAAACAAATATCAACCATATTCTGTTTCACAAAGAATATCCACCCATTACATAAGAAAACATTAGTTATTTCCTAATTCTTTTAACTTTAATTACTGATTCTGAATAGTACTGTGACACTAAGTCTAGTAGGCAACCGTATAGTATTCTCATCAAATGTAGATATGCTATATAACTATATCAATCATTACAGCCAGTGTTCCCTAGAAACCTACCAAGACTACAAACTTGAGTAAGATCTTCAAAAGGAATGGTTGATAGATAAACTAAATTTGGAATGTGTAATTAATAACATGACATGATTTATTTTCGCCAGTTTTTACTTTGAAAGAATGATTTTTGGGATATGTAATTAATAACATTACCAAATTTATTTCACAACATAGGCTACAAACTTGAGTGAGGGTTCATCAAAGAGCCAAACCATTTTATGTGATTTGGATGTTAGGGGAGATTTGAAGACACTGTATGACATGACTGCGGACCAAGCCCCCATGTAGATGTACAATTTCACAATGCCTGCTGCACTTGTAGGGGTGGAATGGATTTGCAATATGGACAAGACTGAATTTAATGATTTATGTTCATACAAAAAACTTGGAGCGGGAGTCATGCACTTGTGTATCAAGTAATTTCTGAACAAATTGTAGTCACTACATTACATCATTATATACTGGTGTCATGGGTGGTTAGTGTGACACCCCGGGCCCCGGACCTTCTTGTCTGGATGGGAGTCGCGACCGAGATGCCTGTCTGGTTCGCACCAGGACTCACTCATGATATACAGAGTAATTATTAAATAAGTATATGACTAAAGTGAATTATCAAACTTCAAACTCTATTATATATTACAAAGATACAAGCACTAATTCACACGATTACAACTGTACTTCAAGACGATAAAACTAAATTCTTAAGTAATACTACAATTATATCTTCCAAAACCTAATTAAAAGGTCCTTCATCATATTTCCACTAGTAACGATTATTTTCAAAAATCTGTTACATGCAAAAGGTTTAGGGGGTGAGCTTCCAAAGCTCAGTGATGTGCACTATTAAAACATTACCGAATAAACATTTACCGGTGCATAACAAACATTTTCTAAGCAAACAAGGGGGAAACACGTAAGGGATAGAAAGAGCATAACCAGTAAGTTATACCAAAGGATCTAAGTGACCCTTCAAAAATATTACTGATTATACTTTACCTTCCTTGGAACACTGCCGTTTCGCAATAACCATGTCGACACTGCCAACACTGAACACTGAGCACTGTGGTTCCAAACCGTGTCTTTCATAATGCGTAATGAAAATAGTAACTCAAGCATCTAAGGTATTTTATTGTCCCATAGACCGTACCTAATGGTCTCCAAGACCGACCAATAGTGTATGACCCGATTTCATAACTATATAATTGAATAACTGTATTAGATTGTGACCTGGCTTGAAGGTCCTGTGGGTCGGGCTGTGAACACCCAACCGACCAACATGTGTCCCCTGCATGGTATAAAAGAGCGCTTAATATCCGTGGCGCACTTAGACATTGTAGTCCAGGTTGTCTACTGACGGGGTCGGCCCCCCCCCCCCCCCCTCCCAAAGTTGTCTATTGATGGGGGTCGGCTCCCCGGGTAGTCCATTGGTGGGGTCAGCCTCCAGGTCGTCCACTGACGGGGGTCAGCCTTTTAGATCGTTTTACTGATGGGGATAATCCCTCCAGGTCGTCCACTGATGGGGGTTTGCTTTTTAGGTCGTCCACTGATGAGGGTCTGCCTTCTAAGTCGTTCACTGATGGGGTCAGCTTTTCAGGTCGTACACTGATGGGTCATCCATATGACTTTAGCCCTGCAAAAAAGTTAACACCATTCCCGGATCTTGTTCCAGCATTAGTAGTATATACAAAATTTTGTCTCTTCCTCCCTTTGATGTGGGATGGGAGAAACAGCTTTTCTTTTGCTATACCCATCTCCCATCCTGATTTCTCTCTCATTTTTTATGGTTTCCAATGCCTCATTTACAGCAAAATTCATGGCAGTAGTCATTAATTCAAAATAAGAGTGCGGGAGTCTAATGGCTAATTCAGTAGCTAAGGCTCCCGAACATAACCCATTAATGAATGACCCCATCATAATTCTATCGTATTTTTCATGACATTGCCTAGATCTTATATTAAAGCGATCCATGTAAGTCTGCAACCCTTCGCCCACCCTTTCAGTTATGTTCATTAGATGAGAAATGGGTTTAGATAAAACTTTGTTGCCTATGAAATTAGCCAGAAAAAAGTCTCCAAACTGATCCAATGAATGAATGGAATTACATGGCAGAGTACAATACCAATTAAACGTCTGACCTTTTAGGGTAAGATGAAACGTCATATAGCGGTTGGCATCAGATAAATTAGCAGCATCCATGACACTCATGCATTGCATCCAATGCGCCGTTGGGTCAGCAGTACCATCATATTTATCAACCTTACATAAACCTTTGTAGCCCGGTGGAAATGGAGCTGTTTGAATTTCTCAACCAAACGGATGAGAAATGCGAGAGGTAGGCCCGACCCTTCCCAGTTGAGCATATCCAGATCTCAGTAAGATCGATTGACCGGGCTGGGCATATCCCATTTGACCTCACTGATACCCCCTTATTCTAGTACAAGTAAGTAACGATCCCCCGATTGCAAAGTTCCCCGTGCTAGCCCCGATATAATAGCTCGGATTAAATAAGGAAAAATACTCAGGAAGGGGCTGAATAGCTCGGTTTGTGCCTACATCATAATGCTGAAACTAGGCCAAGTTTAGCGGAGCTATGGATCCTGGATATCCTAATTGATTGACTTCGGAACCAGGATGACCGAACTGACCCAACTGCTGACTAGGACCGGACTGACCTAACTGACCCAATTGTTGTCCTAATGAAAGGAAATGCAAACTTGACAAGAAAGGGTAAGTATTGGGATGAGCGGTAGAAACCATGACAGGGGCTAGAAAGGTAGGAGTAACCTAGGTATGTGCTACAGTAGTGTAAACAAGAGGAGTGGCAGAAAGAGTGGGGAGACTAGCAACATGATTAGAGCATGAAAAAGGGTAAGGCCACCCAGAATAGGGTAGGCACCTAGAAACAATACCAGCTGTACCGGACGTGGGAGGCAACTTGGAAACTAAACTGACAGATGGATCCACCACTGGATTAAAAGTGGTTCCAATCGTGAAAGAGGTGCCTGGTAAAGAAATAGTATGAGCAACCTGTAAGATAGGTGGATCTTGAATAGTACAAACATTTGAAACAAGAGTAGGAATATTAGAATCAGGGAGTCCAAAAATATGAGTAAAAGTAGCTTGAGTGCCATGGCTAATAAAGTGGAACAATTGGGGAAATAAGCGATAAAACTTCTCTCGCTCAGTTTGTTCTTGCTGAGGGGTGAGAGACACAGTGGCGGATGATGCATCAACACTCATGGTGACATGTGGAGTTTCGGTGGCAGAAATCGCAGCGGATGTGTGAACAACCGTAGTGGTAATGGTAGAAACCAGGATGTTGCTAGAAGAAGAAGCATCCACTCCCGAATTATCTTGTGTTATGATTTCAACAAATTTCTTTATATATGGAGAAAATTTGATGAAAAGATTTGATCAAACGTTTCCCACAGACGGCGCCAGTTGATGTGACGCAAAATGTCCGGTATAGGATGCTCCGGTTGGCCCAATCGAGATCTGGAATGTTCAGGCCCAATATAGAGATTGTCGGCTGAAATCAGTGATGGCAAAGCTTGGATATGGGCTTCTTTAGCTCAAATCAACGTGAATGAAAGTGTATGGCTTGGATATGGTTGAAGAGTATTCCGTTATCGGAGACAAACAGTAAAACAAGCGGGGCTATCCCCCCTGTTCAACTCCGACGATCAAGTCAGCAAAACAAAAGAGATAAACAGTGTTGACCAAGAGTTTAAGCATAAAGAAGAGTGCTACCTGATTTAGCCTGATGACTTAGTATTTATAGCCATACTTTGATATGCCCGTTGCGCAATCATTAGCTATTTTTTCCAACTACTCCTTTTTTTATGATGACTTTAACGTTCCTGTAATCATGACCTGACTTTTGGCTCATTTTCCATCATTGCTATGCGTATTTCCTGCATATATTCAAAATAGATTCCTGTAGGGCCGACCTAAGCTAATAACCGACCTAAGCATGTTCCTTTGGTTCAGTTTTAGAGAGCTTTCCTACCTAAGTTTGGATTTGGACCTTTTATACATCTTTTCTTTCTTACTGTTTATATATCCTTTTGCCGATTGGCCCAGACCCAATTAAGACTTATTTTTATGCACACCTTATATATATGAGTAATGATATATTCAACAACAAATCATAGCAACTTTTTGATAGCAACTCATGTGACATGCATTCATTGGCCAGTTATTTGATATTAATAAAAATGTAACCAATGAATACATGTCACATGAGTTGCTATCAAAAACTTGCTATGATTTGTTGCTTAAACTATCATTACTCTCTATATATATATATATTTAAGGGGTATTATTGCTGGAGTGTCATATGGTCGGAGACTCTCTGTTTACTAAATATTTATGTTATACTTTTATATTCAACGTTACTTTTGTGAAGTTTTTTTTTTGTGTGGTTGATTATCTATTTAATATTCAAATTAATTCATACAGAAAGACTCTTATTCTATCCATCTTTTTCATTAAAAAAATTAACTTTAATTATTAATGTTCAACTTATTTTGAATGTAAATGTATAACAATTAAAATAACTAATTCGACACCTTTATTTCTAATATATCCTTAATTACTTATTAAGTATATGTTAATTGTAAATAATATATTATTATATTAATAACGGTGAAGGGGAAAAAAATATAAAAGTAAAATTTTTGATTAGAACAAAAATAATTTTTGAAGTAAACTATTATAATAGAACGAATGGAGTAATAATTAGAAGAAGATGATAGCCTGCATTGCAAAGCCGCCTCTCTCTTCTGAATTGACGGGTCACCAACCTTAATCACAAATTCTAGTACAAAGATAAAAAATTTAGAGGCATGTTATATGCAGTAACCAAATTACTAAATGCAGTAACATTCCCCTGTAAAAAGACAAAAATGCCCCTGGCCAAAAATAAGAAAATCGGAAAATACTAAATGCAGTAACCGGCCGAAAAATATCGCCGATCGCCGGCGATATTTTCCGGCGAAAATATCGCCGGAATCCGGCGGTATTTTCCGGGAAAATACCGGCGCCGGTCGGCGGTATTTTCCCCCAAAATACTTTCCGGCGGTATTTTGGGAGAAAATACCGCCGACCGCGGCGGTATTTTCCGGCGAAAATACCGCCGGAATCCGGCGATATTTTCGCCAGAAAATATCGCCGGCGATCGGCGGTATTTCCCGAAATTTTTTTAACCGGGGAGACTGCAAAAACAGAAAAAACGTCCGGATAATCGCCGATCCGGGAAAAAAATCCCCCCCCGAATGGGTTTTTTTTCTCGAAAATTATAATGAAGGGGTATATCGAGAATTTATGCAAACTAATTTAAAGTAAAAAAATAAATATAGTGTTTACTTATAGTGTAATATGGATCGTAGTCGGGTAATTCGGATTTTTTATAAGGAAATGTTATAGGTGAAAATTGGTACTGTTCACGGGGTACTGTACCCGCGTTTGAACAGTACATTCTGTTTTTTTTTTTGAAATTTTTTGCTCCAGGGACATTTTAGTCTTTTTACAGGGGAATGTTACTGCGTTTAGTAAAACCGTTACTGCGTTTAACAATTCCGAAAATTTATTCACGATTGGAATATGAAAGGAATTCCCACTCTCTCTCTTGGGTGTGCAAATTGATCCGCGAGTCCGGAGGGCCAGTAAGCCCGGACCGACTCGATCTGAAATTTCACTCAGGCTGGGGTCGGTTCGGTCCAGAGCAGGTTAGTTTAGGTTTTAGGTTTGGGTCGACCTAAACGGACCCCTTTTTTTTTTTCAAAATAAAAGAATTAACTTTTTTTTTTATTTAACTGAATCTATAATTTTATATGTTTAATTTGTATTTCAAAATCTATACCTTTACTTTTAAAAAAATTATTTTTCAGATATATTTTGACTTCGTTTGGACAAGTACTTTAAAAATGTTTTCATAAAAATATAATTTATAAAATCTGTTTTAAAAGTTTTTTTAACAAATATGAATTTAAACAAGTATTTTATATATATACAAAAAAATTAATTGGGGAATTTATTTTCATAAAAGTTTCGTGACAAAATTTATGTTATTTTCTTAAAGGCACATCAGTAAAATTTATTCGGTGGTTTAGTTTTCATTTTATGTAAAGTTATATTATTAAAAGGAGAATCTAATTAAATAATAAGAAAAATAAAATAAAAATATCTTAAATAGTGGATGAAGATCATGAGTTGGAATAAATAATACTAATAACTTCATAAATTAATTAAAATCTTAAATGGGCAGAGAATTTTAACCAATCCAAAAATGAAAAAGTAAAATTAATATTACAAATTCATGATTTTTGTTGTGCTAAACTTGTAACAAATTGTCAGATGAGTATTAAAAATACTTTTCCCGTCCCACTCTAATAGTCTACTTTTTTAATAGGACGGAAGAGAAATAATTAAGTCAAATTACAATTAATGTAATATATAAGTGTAAAATTTCACTCAATATTTTACCTAACAAAATAGTATTACCTCTTTTTAAAGATATGTACATGCATATAAAGTACAGATATTAGCTTGAATTACCCTAAAAAAAAAATGCCCTGGAAAACGTGTAAGTAAACAATAGCAAATGAGAGAGACATCAACAATACCAATTATCACAAACCCAAACAAAAGAAAGAAAAAGAGGTGTGAGAACGTAAAACGGGATATTAAGTTAAAGAATTAAAATTCCTACATATTGTAGGCACGTAACAATCGAACCAACAAACATGTTACGTGAATGGAATCATCAATAATGTATATGGTGTATAAATTATACCAAAACCAAAATAAAATAATAAAATAGAAACTATTCTCACCTTTAAATACCTCGTAATACCCGTTTAGATTTCAAGAAAGAGTTTACTTTTCATTTATTGAATACTTATATAGAATTTGGAATGCAAAAAAAAGGATTAACAAATTAAAGATTATGTTAGGGATAAGAATAAATTCAAATGAAACAACTAAAATGCATAGAGTTATATGATGGTGATGGTAATGATAATGCTACTATCTGTAAAGTTTGAATTCTTGATCAAAATATGAAATAGATGAAATATAAAATAAGAGTAGGGATGAAAATGAAGCTTGAAAAATAAGAGAAAAAAGATGAAGCTTACAAGAAAAAAAAAAAATAAAACGGATTCAATGGAAGAAATAGAAAAGAAAAAGAAAACAATGAAGATGAAGCTTCAAAGATATGGATGATAATTAATCATATCTCTTAGTGGGAAGATGAAACTTCAAATAAAAGAATAAAAACGGATGATTTGAAAAAAAAAAAAAAAAAGGAAAAAAAGAAACCCAAATGAAGAATATACGGGTGATAGTTATTAAAAGAGATATGGATATAACTAATTTGATGAAACTTTAAAACTAAAAAGACGGATGATTCAGAAAAAAAAAAAATTGATAAGTCATCCTTAAGTGATATTCACGTAACATAAAACTTTAAAAAAAAAAAAAAAAGGAAAAAAACAATGGAATGATAATTCATCCTAAGAAATATGGATAATTAATTTCGTGGGGATGAAGAATTTGATGGCTACTCCTCGTCATATAAACAGAACATAATTCGTAATTATGATTATTTTGATAAATTATAAGTGTAGTATAATTGGAAAACTAAAAAGAAAATTGAGAATATCTTAAAAGATGATATGTTAAACTTAATTTATGTGGTAGCTGAGATGTCTTATGCCAAATGGCAAGGAGAATGAGTTTCTTAAAGAGAAAATTCCTTTTAAGGGCGTAATAAAAATTAAAATTCTTAAGATGGGTGTAAAAATTATATAATTCCTATTAAGGGTATAAAATTATATCTAATGTTATAATAATTTATTAATGACTTTTCTAACCTTATCTATTATTCATCAATTAAATTAATTATAACTGATCATTATCTACAAACAGTTTGGATGAAGATGACCCCCCAATACCATCTAAACATTTGTTCGGACTTCCATATTCCAAATCCTACATCTTAGGGATTAAATAATTTCTCCACCTTTTCATTTTTCACATTTACAACTTGATTTCTCCCAAATGCAATCCCCCAAACCAGCAGCAATGTTTTAATCATTATGCACACCATCAATCTCACCGATTGATTTGGATTTTGATAAAGAGTGTTTGAGGGATTGAGGGTTTGTTCTTGGAGGGTATTTTGTTAAATTTCAGTTTGAAAAAAATTTGGAATAACCTGCGGGCTCAGGGAAACACGGCCTTCAGTCTGATTTCCAATTTATTTGCCTTACTCTTGCCCTGGACGTTGATTTTAATGGTAGCATTACTGCTGGCGGTGGCGGCGGCGGTTCCGCTTCATCCAACCATTTTATCATCTTGGCACTCTAACTGACCAGCTGTAGAGTAGAGCCACTTTGCAAATTCACAGTATTAATTCATTTAGTCCTTGACACAGCATATTAGTTCTTTGACATGGAGGTTGACGACATCGTTTCTCCGAACTGGTGTTACTGTTTCCAGTTTGGAGGCAAAGGAAAGGCAACGAAGAGAGTAAATATTTGTTTCGGGAGAATAGTACTTGCTCTTAAATTTGATGATACTCGCTTGGAAGAGAGGGAGAGGATGATTTGTGTGAAATGGCTGATTTGTGTTTTGATTTTTTTATGCAAAATGGATGGCACCCGTTTCCGTTTGTGGTTGTTACAATAATTAAGGCGTTTGGATTGTAATTTGGATTATATAAATACCATTGTAATATTTTGTGATTCATTTATATATTAATGAAGTTTGTGATTGTCATATATATGTCGTCTTCTTTATAATTTTAGGGTGAATTTGATTTTTAGTCGCATTATTTTCCGAAACGTTTAGTTTAATTTTACTCATGTACCTTTGTAAATCCTGATTAATATGGTCACATAATTATTAAAAAAATGTATTCTATTAAATTGTTTCTTTAAGTGACTAACAAAACTACTTTTTAAGGATATTTTCGTTAAAATAATTTCAAATTTCGTTAAAATTTTAATTCTTTTTTTTTTTCACTTGATGGCTTTGGTAGGAATCTAATTCGTGGATGCATATTCACTTGACTGTTGCACATTAAATTTACCACTATGTTACATATACTTATGTATTTCATATTAAAATCAAAAGTATATATTTTTATATTTCCTTTTAAAACTTGTGATTTTTATTACCTACTAATTTTTCGCCTCGCTAAAATCTAGACAGATTTTCAAAACTATTTTCAACAGTTCAAAACAAAGAGAATTTTTGATCTAGTATTGAAAAATTTTGCAAAAATGCACAGCCTCCTTTTCGTGTTTTGGAATTGGAGGCGTGTTTTGGTATCTATTAGCATCACCAGCCTCCAATTAGGGAGGTACCGGGTGATGCCTTCACCCGCCTCCAAATAAGCATTTCTGTAGTATTGAACTGGGATGGCTCTGCATCAGGATTCATGAAGATGCATATAGCCCAGCATATCAAAGTACCATATTACAAGCTTGATGAAAATGGAACTCGGTATTCTCGCTCCCTCTTTGCGAATATTCATTCCTTCGCTAGATTCCCTGATCAATAGCTATAAGAATAAGAAAACGTGACACCCAGGGCCGGTCCTAAGACTTATGAGGTCCAGGTAAAAAAGTTAAAAGATGGCCCTAAATAAATAATAATAATAAAATATAAACATCATATATACCGACTTCTTCGAACATTTTTATATGCAAAATCATCTATAATAGTATCGGTTTCAAGATTTTCTAAAATGTCTTTTTCAATACACAAGATTGCCAATCCATTTATTCTTTCTTGCGACATTAGATATAGTCTTTGTTTTTTCTTCCATTTTTCATGTCCAGAAAGATGTTTTTTTATTCATTATAATGTAATGCACAACACAAAATCACAACAAGTATGATGCACAATAGCACAAAATCACAACAAATGTAATACACAATAGCACAAAATCAAATCAATGATAATGTACAACGATACAAAAGCACAACAATAACAAGAAATTGAATGATATTTAAGTCAATTTGCTATGAAACAAACAATAGCACCTGGAACAAATGCTAATTCTCAATATCAATGTGTATTTGTTCTTTAAGCACCTATTAAAAAAAATAAATTGATATCAAATTACCACTAACTACAATATAAAATTAATGAGAAAAATTAATAAAGAAAGACATAAACAATTTAAAGACCATTAAAAAAAATCAGAAAACCAAATTAGCTCACCAAAGACAAGAACAA
The DNA here is from genome assembly GCA_016801395.1 of Leptodermis oblonga. Taxonomy (NCBI): domain Eukaryota; kingdom Viridiplantae; phylum Streptophyta; class Magnoliopsida; order Gentianales; family Rubiaceae; genus Leptodermis; species Leptodermis oblonga. The sequence continues at coordinate 4,052,906 of CM028754.1, forward strand.
AATGAAAAGAAAAAAGACAAAAGGCCTAACTTCAAATTTCCAATACATTATACATTGAGGCAGTTAACCAAACCAAACTAGCCAGTAGCCACTTAACGTTTCTATACAGACTAAAGATTAAGACATTCAAGCAAATTAAATTTATGCAATAACAAGCACAACAAAAGCTCAACATTCCTTTCATCAATATTCAATATTAGAACTTAAGCAGAGCAGCAGCAATAACAAAATAGGAATCCAATTCACAGGCTGCACTGCACGCCTTGACTTCTGCTTCTCCTTCTCTTTTTTTTCTATACACATAAGAATCACTACGAGCAACACGCTAACACGACATATAATAAAATTCAACTAATCATAGAAACCCTAGAAAATTAACAAATTCAAGCCCACAAAACAAGAAGAGTTGACATCAAAATCAAACTTACCTTTCCTTCAAACTCCGGAGACCCAAACCACCAGGTCCACCATAATCCGATCGGAAATTATTAATGATTGAATCTAGAAGACTAGAGCCCAAGTCACTATTCCCGCCGCTGCAAATTTAATAAGAAAAAAAATGAAAACAAAGAAGAAATTAAACAATTAGAATCAGTCAACTAATCCATGTACGATTGGGGAACAGGGGAAGTCAAACTCACGAGAAGACGCCGGAGGCTAGGCTTGATGAAAATTTGGAAGAATTTAATGGAAGACTGAAAAAAACCCTATTTTTTAGCAGAAGCTCAATGGACATAATGAACAGCAGAAACAGTCAATGGAGGTGAAGACTAAAAAGAATGCAAAAAGAAATTGTTTGCGATGGCTTGTTGGCTGCAGGATTTGACAAAATTGAAAAAAACATTTGGGCTTTCCTCTAGTGGAATAAAAAAAGAAAGGGCCCAAAAGTTAATTTGTGCCTAAAATGTAAATTTTTATGAACTAAAACTACTAATACATAATACTACATTATATTATTTTTAGGCCCCTTAAATATTTGGGCCCTGGACAAGCGCCCAGCTTGCCCCAGGCCCAAGGGCCGGCCTTGGTCACACCCAAGATGTAGGTGCAGAACGGAGGTGTCGGCAACAGCGAACAGAACAAGATTCGGCTGCAGTGACAGTGATAGCGCCGACCAGAGCAGGGGAACAAGCGGATCGAAGCCGTGGATTCTGCAAAAGCAACGACAGCAACAGCGGGTGGAGGATTCAGATTAGGACTCTCATAAGCATACTCAACAATGTATATTTTGACAAAATGTATTGAAGATAGACAGGAAAGGAAAGAGGGAACAGAGAACATAGAGAGAGATAATGAAGAAGATAGATAGGGTAAGGGAAAAGAAAGTATCTTGAGACGAAAATGCCTTTGAAAAATGGCATTGTTAGCCACTTTCAACGGAACAATTTAGCAAAATGACTAAACATATGCATATTTTAAATTTGGATGTCCACGCTTAGGATTTTCAAAATAAGGTGCTTAAAAGGTGAATGTTTTGAAAGTAAGTTGATTAAAAATCAAATTCTCCTTAATTTTATTATATGGCCAAATGACAGAGGCAACCTAATTCTTCTTCTTAGTTAACTTTTGGTTATCAAACATACATTTTTATGGCATCTTGACCACTGAACTTTTAAAAGTAGTATATTTGTAGGTTATAAAACAATATGTATATATATATATATCTCCTAGTACTATACAACAGATTAACGCACAGCGGAATAAAACTTCTTTGTAATAACGAACAATAAACAAACCCGCACGCACATAATCTGTCTGGCACACCAAAACCGAAGCTTGGTCGAGAAAAAACCAGAAGGCTATTCAGTTTCTCTCTATCAATCTCTGTGATTAAATGATCACCTAATGCCTCTATTTATAGCCTAAACTATCCCTGAATCCTGCCATTAATCTGATTCAGAACTATTTTCTAAAACAACTAGGTTACCCAAAACAAATACGAAACCAAACAGAAAACAGACAAATAATAAATCCTACTACAAATTTAATTACCTAATTAATACAAGTTTGGTTTAAATAATATTTTCTAACATAGCCTCCCTTAAACCAAACTTGGATCACTGCAGGTTCATCACCATCACGTGCTTGAATCTCCATTGAAATCTCTTTCGCTGGGTAGAATACATGCGAAACCAACTTGCACTAGTTCTTCAAGCCTGAATTCAATCTCATCGTAGAGACACATTTGTATGTGCCATGGATCTTCTGTGGAAATTCATCTTTATCGAAGAATTATTCATATCTACCCATTCTTCTTCATCTGAATTAATCTTCTCATCAACCTTGCAATAAACCTTGCAGATTTCAATAACAACCTCGCAAATTTGAGGTATTTCCTTCAAATTTGATTTGAATACAGACTTGTATTTTGAGCATCTCTTGTCAAATTTCCCAACTTGATCAAAGAATTCACTGATATTTACCCATTCATTTTCAGAACAAAGCATTTCATCGAAATTGCTAATCTTATCAATGCCGTCAAATTTAACAATGTCCTTGCAAACCCAAGACTCCAGTGTCACATATTTATCTGACTCAACAGAGTCTTCACTAATCACAGAATCACTTTGGTCTTCTGTTTCATTAGTTCCGAGAAGTTATTTTCCTCTAATTCAATAACTTCTTCAACAATCACATGATCTCTTTCCTCTACGTGATCATAAATTTCCGTTTCTTGCTCCTGTTCTGAGACACAAACAATATTTTCTTCTTCTGTCACCAAATTAACACTTTCACTGTCTTCATCCTCAATCTCTTGATCTTTTTCGATGCTATAATCATGTTGATCATCTACACTTTTGCTTTCTGAAATGCACTCGTCGCTGGAAGATCCATTCTTCAAGCAATACGTCATCAGGCTCATCATCCATTAACATGAACGGGCCTGTTCTTTTTGATTAGTTTGAAAATGATTTTGAAAACATGTTTTGAAAAATAGTTTTATAATGTAAAAAGTGTATTGGAAATGTAAAAAGTAGATGCTGAATAGTAAAAAATTACATTGGAAATGATGAAAATGATTAAAATATATTAAATTTACTGTTGAAACCAAAACCGTTTTCAAAACCAAAACCAAAAGAAAAGGCCCGAAGGCTTCAGCTTGAACATCACAAACATTGTCAACAATCTTGGCATGCATTTCTTTCTCTTCAAAATTCTTAGACTAATATTCTCTTTTGTAGTGGCCTAATTTTCCAAATGATAACATTTAAGTCTTGACTTATTATGCCTTTGCCTATGAGAATTTTCACTATTTTCTTTCATTTCATCATCTTTGAAAATCTCACATTTGGGCTTACTAACAAAAGCTTTAAGTGCTTCTTTTGTTGGATCCACAAATTGTTGGGCAAGAGACATCTCATAACTCACTAGTTCACCTTCCATGTCATCGTAACCAAACGTAAAAAAATCCATAGTGGCTTCTAAAACCAACTTCTATATATGCATGAAACTTCCAAGTCAACGTACGAAGAACTTTTGACACCAAAAGTTCTTTTGTCATCTTCTCATCGTTGATTCTCATCTAACTAACGATGGATCTAACAGTATCCATGTATTCTTAGACCTTTTCCCCAGGCTTCATTTGAGCCAATTCAAATTGTCTTCTCAACTCTTGTAGTTTCATTCTTCTAACAACACAATTTCCACGAATGGAATTTTTTAAAAGTATCCATGCTTCCTTGGCTGTCTTCGCATGCATAAATTTTCTGCACACATCCAACTCAACCTTCATCTTTAAATAAAACTGAGCCAATTGATCGTGAGATTGATTTATCTCTGATTCTTTGCTTTCTGCAAACCCTGAGTCAAATCCTGACTCAATCACGTGCCAGATTCCAATAACTCTGAAAAAATCTTCCATCTGTCGACACCAAGGTTCATAATTCTTTTTGCCATCACAATTCTTTAATGCACAACGGAATAAAATTTCTTTGTACTAACGAACAATAAACAAACCCGCACGCACACAATCTGTGTGGCGTAGTAAAGCCGAAACTTGGTCGAGAAAAAATCGGAAGGCTATTCAGTTTCTCTCTATCAATCAGCTCTGTGATTACAATGATCACCCAATGCCTCTATTTATAGGCTAAACTATCCCTGAATCCTACCATTAATCTTATTCAGAACTATTTCCTAAAACAAATAGGTTACCAAAAACAAACACTAAACCAAATAGAAAATAGACAAATAATGAACCTACTACAAATATAATTACCTAATTAATACATGGTTTAAATAATATTTTCCAACAATATTAAATCCGTATGCCATTCTTTTTTCAAAATATTTTCATTCTTTTTTATCTTCGTGCTAAATAATACTTCTAAAATTAACCTCCAAATTCCTCAATAATTTAGCTTACACATATTTAGTTATTGCACAGTGGCTATATGGAAGTGAATTAGTTATTTATTCATACGAAGAGCAGAATTCAGTTCGTCAAATTCCAAATCGGGTTGCCAGAGTAACAAAATGAAATTTGCTGGCCAAAAGTAAAAAATGACAAGAGTTGGTGGCTTTTTGAGTTGAATTCGGTTGCCATTTAACAGACGGAAGACTCTCAATATATACCACTTGTAAGAGTCAAAGGCTTCATTTGATAATTATGTCTGGAAACTTAAGTCTAAATCTGAAGTCCGTAATCTAAATTGATTAAGTTACTTTGTTAGATAAAATTTAAAATTTAAGATCTAAAATTAGGACTAAAGTTTGAAATGTAAAAAATTAAAGTTTTAATTTTATTAAGTTGTTAGAAATAAATTTTAAATTGAATTTACTTATATTAATAAAATCAAGTAAAAAAACAGATGATAATATATATTTTTAATTTTTTTATAGTTATAAAATTAATTTATTTTTATTTTTTTGAATTGATAAATTTAAAAAATATTAAAAACATAAAATAAAATTAAACAATGATAAAAAAAAAAAAGAGAAAATTGAAAGGAAAAAAAATTTATTCAATTGAGATTCAGTGATAAGTCACTCATCACTTATTTTTTAAGCCGAAATTATACATACTTTTCAGACCCACTTAATTAATTAAGTTATTCGAGGTTTTGTTATCCAACACACTTAATCATTAGGTACTTAACTTCAGAAGCACTTAATTTGTTAAGAATTATAACAAACAGTTATCAAACACACTTAATTAAATAATCTCTTGATTATTAATTTTAGGTGTTGAATCATGATTATCAAACGAAGTCTAAGTTCCCAAAATGTCATAGAAAAATAGTTTGATAGCCAAATGTCGACCATAACAAGAATTAAGTGGTATCTAATGCCATTTACGTTTTTTTATTTTTTATATATATTCAAATAAGGCAAAAATTTGTGTCCAACCTTTTAGATGGTTTGACGCTCACATTTTATTTTATTTATTTTTGAGTCTGCGTGCAGTTATGAAAATACATGCATTCCATAGTCTCTTATGAATCGGGAGTAATATTTGATCACTGCTACAAAAAGGGGCTTTAATGGCGGTTATTTAGCAGATTTAACGGCGATTTTCGTCCATTTTGAACCGCCATCTATCTGACAGCCGTAGAAAGGTTATGGACTTTCTACGGTGGTTGGGAACCGCCCTAGAAAGTTCGGACTTTCTACGGCGGGACTTTCTTAGGAACCGCCGTAGAAAGTTAAGCTTTCTATGGCTTTTTTTTTTCAAAACTGCCGTAGAAAGTTAGGCTTTCTACGGCGGTTTTGAAACGCCGTAGAAAGTACCAAATTTGTAAAAAAAGTATTTTAATAGTTCATTTTTTTTTATCTCTGCATTCAAAATATATATATATCAAAAACAGCAAGAATAGTCGTAGAAAGTTTTTGATATATATATATATTTCAACTTTATTCAAAAAATATATATATATCTCAAAAACTTCCATGCTAATAAACCGAACAACCACTAAACTTCACAAAATTTTTGCGTGCATCCATCAAATTCTAATTAATTTAATCATTAACAGCAAGAACAATACAATAACAACATAATTTTGAAGTAAACAGCCAATATATATATATACAAAAATCCAATCTCAACCTAATCAATTTTGAGAATAAATCAAACTAAAATCAGTAGGAAAATTATAAAATGGAACATACAATAGACCACCGATTTAACACTAATCAAACCTGAATTTAATCATTCATCATCTGACCAAACCCGAATTTAACACTAATAATAAACCCTAGGCCAATCGCAATAATCAAGTAACAATAAAATTTGTAAAGCTTAAATAAAATTGAAACTATTTGATATAACATTTTTTATGATTTGATGTCCACAACAAGGACCGATTGTGGTGAAATTATAATGGAGGATTAAATCCAAGTGGTGGGTGATGGCCGATTAAGAAACCATCTCCGGAGTTGGATGACGGTGGATCTTGTTATCAACGCCGCCGAAAGAACGGCTTCGGGAGAAGATAAGAGAAAAAACTGGCGGCGAGAGGATGGGAACCGGCGACGAGAGAACGGCTTTGGTTTGCTGGAGATGGAAACAGGGGGAAGCCGCGGTTGGCTGGAGATGCAAACAAAGGGAAACCCTTAAAATTCAAACAAAATCAAGTTTCTGTGGCAGTTTTAATAAAAACTGCTATAGAAATGGACTTTCTACAGCAGTTGTAATTAAAACCGCTGTAGAAACTTGATTTCTATGTCGGTTATGAAGAAACCGTCATAGAAAGTAACTTTCCATGGCGGTTATTAAGAAACCGCCCTAGAAAGTAACTTTCTACGGCGGTTTTAATTACAATCGCCGTAGAAAGTCTGTAATTGTGAATTCCCGCCCGTTCCTCTATTCCTATTAATTTATAGTTTTTCTTTTTTAGTAAATTAACCCCCAAATTTTTTAAAATTTAATAATAAATATGTAATTTACTAGTTATCAATTTTTATAGTAAAATTCATCATATTTATTAATTATATACAAACTCCTGCCTTTATGTTATGATAAACAATAAATAAATTTCAAATTTTTAGTTGACCAATCCATTATTTTAGGCCCTCAAAAACTTTTGAAGTATTGTTACATAATAATTATAAGAAAACTTCAAAAATAGCAATTTTCATTGAATTACTAATAAGATTTTTGAAACACACTTTCTACGGTGGTTTTTTTAAAACCGCCATAGAAACATACTTTCTACGGTGATTATTCGAAAACCGTCGTAGAAAGGGACTTTCTACGGCGGTTGTAAGAAAACCACCATAGAAAGTCCCCTACTCTCTACGGCGGTTTTTTACAACCACCGTAGAAAGTCCCTTTCTACGACGGTTTTCGAATAATCACCGTAGAAAGTCCCTTACTACGGCGGTTTTAATTCTAACCGCCGTAGAAAGTATGTTTCTATGGCCGTAGATAATGTCTTTCTACGGCGGTTCTAGCGGTTATCAAATAAACGCCGTAGATAATGTCTTTCTACGACGATTTTAGTCTATACTTTCTTTTTAATGGCGGTTTTGGTATTTCTGCCGTTAAAAGTCCATTCTGTAGTAGTGGATGTATCGCGTGTGTCCCAGTTACGAGTGCTGCTATTGAAGTATCGCTTGTAGCCTCTGATATATCGCATATCATATAGTCTCCTCTATCTCTTCTCCTCTCTATGGCATGGTATTCAAAACTCAGATTTCCTCATAGGGACTGTCCTGAATTCTTTATTTCTTGTTTTTGTTTTCTTTCCTTGATGGAATTGTTTTCCATGATAATGTTGTGGATGTTGTTATACTTACCATTTTTTTAACAAGTGTTTAGAACTTTAGTTACTGTCTGTGTTTTATTTTTGAGTAATGATACACTGATCAAATAATTTTCTCAACTTACTTAACTCAAGTGAGGTGTCATGCATGCATTGGTTATACTTTTATAAAATAATTATTAATACTACGTTATTGACCAATGAATGCATGACATTTCACTTGAGTTAAGAAAGTTGAGAAGATTATTTGAGGAGTGTATCATTACTCTTTATTTTTATTCTTTTATGGTCATCGTCTATGTGGTTATCCTAAGGTTGTTGATCAGCATTTTTGTTTTTGGCTTTCATAATGATTTGTCATCCAGTGGATGTTGATGCACTCATGTACCTATGTGATGAAGAACTTTTATTGATATTAGAGTCCTGAAAAATTGAGGATTTATGTTTGATTAATGTTTGAGCTTTTAAAAGAGAAGATCGAGTTCTTAATTTTGCTCAAACGTAAAACACGAACACAATTTGTATATTAAAAGGGTAAATTTGTCATTAACAATTTATTTAAAATTTTTAAATATTCTTATGCCCATCAAAAGAATTTTAAAATATTAAAGAATTTTGAATTCTAGTACAACGTTAACAAGAATTTTCCCTAACGCCCCATATCATGAAAAAAAAAACCCATGTCTATGTATATTATGTATAACAAACGACAAAAGCAACAATTAATTGCTATAAACTAGGAAAATCAGTCCAGTCATTCTTGTTTCTGCACATATTGTTTCATCCCCTTGAGAGGAGTTATGTTTGCATGACTCGAGTTGGATTGGCCTTGACAGCATCATTAAGTCCGTTGCTCGGCTGTCAAAGGGAAAGTTCGTGTATTTATCCTTGTCGACTTGATATTTTCCATGCTTATTCTATTTTTATGTATTAGATCTCGACACGTGAGTCTCGTTAGACATGTCAAATACAAACTTTTCCATATATATGTATATATACACACACACTAGGGACTAGAATATTGTGTTAAAAGTAAAGGGGCATGATATTTGCAGTAACCGTTTCGATATTTGCAGTAACATTTTCTTGTGAAAAGTCTAAAATACTCCTAACACTTAAAAAAAAAAATATCGCCGGCGGCCAGCGATATTTTGGGCCAAAAGTATCGCCGGCGATATTTTTGGCCCAAAATATCGCCGGCGCCAGGCGATACTTTTGGCCAAAAGTATCGCCGGCTCCCGGCGATATTTCACCCCCCCCCCCCCCCCCCCTTCAGTTTGTGATTCCACTCGGCTCTGCTTTGCAGGAATTATTAAACGAAACAGAGCCCGTGAGTTGCTTTTTCATTTTTTTTTGCAGCCGTTGGTCTTTATTATTTTTTTTGCTCAGGGATATTTTTGTCTTTTTATAAAAGAATGTTACTGCAAATATCGAAACGGTTACTACGAATATCAATTTCAAAAGTAAAATAAGCTCATTAAAAATTGGTCAAATCAATTTAGCGGTCATCAATCATGTGATACTTTTCAGCTTATGAGATCCATTTTAAAAGGAAAAATAGATTTACTCAAGTCAAAAAAATGCCCCGAAACCTTGCAACATAAAAAAAAGGGAGCCTGCTGCAAGAATATAATAATAATCCCAGCCAACAAATAATACAAATTAAGGAAGTGTTACATCTTCATTCATTTATTACAAACCATGGTCCCCTTGATTTTTTGCATACATAATACACACGCAAATATATATACATATATATGTACATATTGCAGATATATAGGTACGTACGACGTCGTCACGCAGGCAGGCATGAGCATATATGAGATGGATGGATTTGGATCAAGGATCAGAGTCATGTGTAGCAGACACAGCAGTATGCAGAAACGGCCGTATTGTACTGGCAGATGCCATCAAATCTATAGCCGGCCTGCTGGCAGAGTGGAGGACAGTTAACACCAGCGCAGGATGTATAGCATGCAGTAGTAAGCGAGTAGGCGTCGTCCTTGTTTATCCCATCACCATCTTTAGGTGTCCTTGAAGCTGCATTATATATATATATATATATATATATATTAATTATCCACGCATCCATCTATTAATAAAACTTAAAGGTAACTATATATCAGACTTAATTTAGCCCTAAAGGATGGAAAAGCAATTTATATACTCTGTCCGTTCCATTAGAATAGTCCAGATTCAATTTTTTTTACTTCTCTTATTCTTATTAATATAATCATGTGTGGTTTACAGTTAGCTCATACTTAATAAGTATAAGGATATAAATAGAATAAAGAGTGTTAAGTTAGATAGTTTTTGTGATATTCATAATAAGTTGTACGTTCAAAATGAACCCTTCTAATAGAACGGATGAGATATACCTGCAGAGGAGATTCCATTAAGGAAGAGGAAGCAAATGAGGACAGCAACAAGCTTTGTCCCTACCATAACTTCTGGTAATATTCTCTATAATGGGTATATATATTATCAAGGCTTGCTGCAGCCTGCGGATGGAAAATTGGACTTGGAGACGTAGCATTTATAGGCCAAAGGCCTAGCTACTCAGGGTCGTAAATTTTCAATTAAAGAATCGATGTGGATCACCACAGAGATGAGAGATCCAATAAAATTGGTGTTAGTTTGTTCAAAATTTTAACACTCCCTCAGTTTCTGTTTCTATTTAAAAAATGTATAGATATTAAAATACAATACTTAGAATAAGTTGTAATTTGTTACTATTTTTGCTAATGGTATCTTTAATTTTCAAAAGTGAGTTAATTGGAAATTATATATAATTATATTAATAAGACTACAAAAACGAAATTCTTCTAATAATATGATTTTTCTGATAGAACGGAGAATTACTCTAGTACCACGTTAGAGTGTGAGGAATAATATTTTGATATAAAAATAACCTATATATAACTTGTGCTTTTAAGGATGTTATCATTTGAGTTATGATATTTTAATTAGTAACTAGTGTTTTATTTCTTGTTTTCTTTTAGAACAACTTACTTAATAGAGGGTTTGACTTAATCAATTGCCTACCAATTTCAATTCCTTCAAAGGAACAGCAAACTGCAGCTAGAGCAGACACACATATGTATATACATGACAATATTATTTTCCCAAAAGTGATAGCTTGTAAGAAAACTGCCGACAGTGACAAACCAGAATTGGTTTTTTATACCATTCCACAAGGAGGAGAGGAATGGCGGCCGGGCGAGGAGGGGGAGGGAGGCGGACATAGAAATTTATTTTAGTGGGGGCACAATATATATATTGAATGACCAAATAAAATTATATTTTAAAATAGGGTTAAACTAGAAAAAAGAAAAACAAAATAATAAAAGAGAAAAAAAATTTATTTAGTAATTCTTTTACGTTTTTAGCTATGAATGCAATTTTAGTTATAATGAATCTAAACTTGCTAATACTCGAGAAAAAAATAATCATAACATTAATAGAATTTGGCTATTGTTCTGAATCTTCCTAATACTCAAAAAATAATCACAATCTTAATACAATTTAGTTATGTTTTTTGTATTATTTGTGTTTAAATTTATAATTTTAAAAATAGTGGGGGCACAGTACATTAATTTAACAAATTTTAAAAAAATATACTAAATATATAAGGAGTGGTGGGGGCCACTGGGAGCATGTGCCCCCGGTGCCCCCATGCTAAATCCGCCAGTGGGCGGAGGAGGGAGGAGGAGGTTGGTGAAGGAGTTTTGAAAGGGAAGGGGGAAGGAGGAAGGGGAGAAGAGAAGGGTTAAAGATATAAAAATATTTTAACAATGAATGGACAAAAATAACCTTAAAATTTGGCACATGAAATGCACATGCTGGGATTCCGTCACGGCAGAGTGACACTTACGGCCTGTTTTTAAAAGTATGATGGCAGTTGTAGAAATAAATCAAGTTTAGTTACTAAAACATATACTTCGAAAAAGTATAATTACACTTTCGCAATTCACTCTTATTCTTAGTATATATCTTTTTCTTTTTTAGATCCTACACATGTTTGAATACATGTAAACACTCCGCATATGCATTTTTGCATTTTGTACTCCTAAGATATGGCTCATTATCTCCCCCTTTAGAACATCTTTTGGCATTGCACATTTTTCAATTAATAAGGGATCATCACGCCCCAATCACTTAATCTACATTTATTTAAAATAAAAAAAAAAAACATATACACACTCGTATAAGAGACCAAACAAAATTACAGGACACAATAAGAATGAATGCACGCGTGCATGTACGCATTCGTATATAGAAATAATGTAGAGATCCTTACAGAAAAAATGGTGTGTGATGCATAATTAATAGTTGTTTTCTATATTAAATCTAGTGCACACCTCCAGTTATTCATTCCCATCTCCAGAAGCAATCGAAGCCATAATGAAGTGCATCACTGAAGAAATGACCAAAATATCTACCACATCCTTGTGATCAGATGTTAGTGCACTTTAGGTGACTCAACACAATTATCCAAAAGTCCACAAGTTCATACCAGTACAAAAATTGAAACTGCTACAAAAGACTTTTACTCAGGTTGTTACACATATGATGCCTACAAATATTCAGCTTACCAATCGTATGCCGGCTAAACCTCACATTCCAACCACATCGTCTGTGTCACATTGATTAAAGGATCACGGTGACGACAACCAAGAAGATGAAGGGATGCAGCTTATGGTCTTTGAGAAACTGATGGAGAAGACGAAGAAGAAAATTATATTATATAGGGCCCAAAAAACACAAATCAGTGAGGACTACTTAATTTGAGCATCAATTTCAAAAACAATCTAAAGTAGATTATAGAAAATTAAACAAAATGTAAATCATATCGGTTTATTTTTATTTTTCACTTTTTATTCTTCTCTAATTAATAAAATGGGTAACCAATCCCATGCTTAAAAAAAAAAAAAAAAGTTAGTGGACATCTCATTTTATCTTCGATAGAGATGTGGAGAGAGTATTCTCGCTTTCTACTCCCAAGGTGTGAGAAATAGAGAAAATATTAGCCTTTTGGCTAGGCGTGTTGTGATGAGAAAAAGAGGTTTGGCTTGTTGGTATGTTGTATTGTAAGTTCATAATAGATGTGCGTGTTCTATTGATGCCTCTGAGGTTGGGGATCAGATATACTTTAGATTGTTTTCGAAGTTGATACTCAAAGTAAGTCATCGCTCACTTGTGATTTTTGGGTCCTATATAATATAATTTTTTTATTCTTCGGCTTGGTCATTAGTTTTTTCAGAGGCCATAGCTGTATCCCTTTCATCTTCTTGGTTGTCGTCACCATGGTCCTTTAATCAGTGAGGCACAAATAGGTTTGTTGGAATGTGAAGTTTAGCCGGCATACTATAGAGGTTGATGTTAGAGTCTCCTGGATGTGTCGGAGTAATAAATGTGAATTTCATTTTGAGCTTAATTTTATCGGAACATTACAGATCAAGACTGAATCCGTTCGTAGGAGTTAGGTTTGTCCAGCAATAGTGATTTTCATATATATATATATATATATATATATATATATATATATAAAACATGAATGGTATAAATATTTATTTAGATGGTTTTTAATAATACTAAAAGTGTACTAAAATGTAAAATAATTATAAAGATAATAAAAAATTATTATAAAATGCAAATTATAACTCGCTCCAAGCAGATTATTTACATGCATTTCTGATAGCTTGGTTGTCACCTTTGGAGGGGTTTAAATTCAAAGTTGACGGATCGGCTTTGGGCAGCTCAGGGTACAGTAATCCGTTTGGACAGATGATAGCAGTGGCGTTAATTTTTTTTGGATATGGATCGAGCTTTCAAGCAGAATGACAGGCTTTGCTATTGGGACTTAGAGAATGTCGGAATCTAGGGCTTACGCAAATGGAAATCCATGGAAGTCGATCGTCCTATTTCAGGCTTTGGGTAATTTTTCATCAGACATATTTTCATAGAGGCAAATTCAGTGTCCGATACTCTGGCACTGAGAGCTTCTGAAAAGCATTCATCGGATACTTGTCTCGGATCGGAGCTCCCAGCTCACATGGGCTAAGATAGTATTAGGCTAGTCTGAGTAATATGAGTATGTAATTTGGAATTTAGTGTCATTTGCATTTTGTACCATTATGTATGCTGAGGTAAGATTTATTATGTTCTCCTCAGACATCTTTATCCAATTTTATAAAAGGTCTTTATACCCCCAACCACTTAGGCTCTGTTCTCTTGTCAACTTGGTTAAGAAATTTTTTGGTTAGTAAAAAATTTGTTTTGGAGAGAATTTCTTTTAGGAATTTGTGTAGGAAAGAGAAGAAAAAATGTAATGATTATGTTTTTTTTGAATTTATGTGAGTGAGTAATTAGAGGAAATTTTAAAATTTGAATTGTGAATTTAGTAAAAATGATATTGTTTCTTTGTGTAATATTTTTGAGAAAAAAGTGATACTTTTCCTGATTATGTTACTAAGAGAACAGAGCCTTATTAGTTTGTTTCAAAATATAAAAAAATAAAATAAAATAAAATTAGAGCCCCTAGAATTTTGCCTAGTTCAATTTATTTAGAATTAAGAGTTCAAACTTTCCTATTACCCTCTAGAACTTAATTTCAATTTGCTCAATTCTCTCCTTGACAATCCCAACAACACTTTTGGGATACTTTTTTTCTTTCTTTTTTTTCATGAACAAAAAGTTACAAATTATTAAAATACATATTTTCTTGGAAAGAACTATAATTGTTTCAATTAGTGTTTATCAATATTCTATTCATGAATAGAATATTGATAAACACTATATATATATATGACGTAGAGAATCTTACGCAAATGAATCAAAAGTTTAGAAAGCTTAGATTTGGCAAAATGTTTGGTGAATGCGAAAGGAAAAAAAAAGAAGGTTTGCCTCGTTTTTATTCAAAATTCACTTTCAAGAAGTTGACTTAAGCCATTTGAAAACTTAAATGGTTCCATCATAAATTAATCAAATTTGAGTACAAACGTTAAAAATTCAATAATGGAGTAAAACTTGATGTACTTAACGAGCCTCGTACCAGTTGTTTCGCTAGCTGTCATATCAGGTGTTTTTTTAACAACCACAATTAATGTACGTAAGTGCAAATATGTAAGGATAAATTATTTGTCAAAACTCCCTCAAAGTTTATCTAAACATAAAATTGTCCGATCAGCTATTGGTTAGAAAAATGATAAGTAATTGGTTAAACAAAATATGAAAAATGACAACAAAAAAAAAAAAAAATCAAAATTAAGGTTGATAAATTATCAAAATTCCCTTAGAAAGTTATTCAAATTTTTCTAGCCTCTGTTATATCACGTATTGATTTTAACTTTATATTTATCGCTTTCAAATGTTAAAGCAACCAATATCACATATAGTATGAATATTGAGAGGTAAAAATATCACTTTAGTGAAGCAAACACTCATATCAATTTTATATCTAATGTATAGAATATTAATAAAAACATCATAATATATATATATATATATATATTTAAGGGGTAGAAGTATTATTGCTAGAGTGTCAGCTGGTCGGAGACTCTTTTTAATAAAAATATGTGTTATACTTTTATATTCAACATTACTTTTGTGAAGTTTTCTTGTGGTTGGTTATCTATTTAATATTCAAATTAATTCATACAGAGATACTCTTATTCTACTTCATCTGTTTTATTAAAAGAATCAATTTTAATCAATGTTCAATTTATTTTGAATGTAAACGTATAACACTTAAAATAATTAATTCGACACATTTTATTTCAAATATATCCTTACTGAATATATGCTAATTGTAAACAATATATTATTATATTAATAAGAGTAAAAAAAAAATTTAAAAGTAAATTGTTCGATTAGAAAAAAAAAAAATTTAAGTGAATTCTTCTTCTTATATAACGAACAAGTAATAATGAGGAGAAAATGATAGCCTGCATTGCAAAGCCTCTCTCTCTTCTGAATTGACGGATCACCAACCTTAATCACACAATCTCGTACAAAGATTAAAAAATTTATTCACGATTGGAATATGAAAGGCATCCCCTCTCTCTCTTGCGTGTGCAAATTAATCCGGGTGTCGGGCAGACCAGTAGGACCGGACTGAACCGAACAGAAATTTCACTTAGGTTTGGGCCGGTTCAGTCCAGAGCGGATCAGTTTGGTTTTAGGTCCGAGTCAGTCCGGGTCGACCTAAACTGACCCTTTTTTTTTTCTAAAGAAAAGAATTAACTTTTTCATTTTACTGAATCTATAATTTTATATGTTTAATTTGTATTTAAAAATTTATACTTCTACGTTTTTTAAAAAAATTATTTTTTAAATAATTTTGACTCCATTTAGACAAGTATTTCAAAAACATTTTCATAAATAAAAATAATTAATAAAATATGTTTTATAAGTTTTTTCTTAACAAATATGAATTTAAACAAGTATTTTATATATAAAAAAATTAATTGGGGGATTTATTTGGTTTTTGGTAGATGGGGCTGGGGGATCTGGGAACGGAGGAGGGGGGTGGGTAGGTAGGTGGTGGGGAGGTTGGGGCTTGGGGATCGGGAAAGGGATGAGGGGGAGTGAAGGAACCGGGAAAAAGAGGAGGGGTGGGGGTGGGGGAGGGATTTTGTGGAGGCTAATAAAAAAATATTAAAATGGGCTCAAGACCCAGACCGACCCAAAAGGACACCTGGACCTAACCATCCCTTTTGGGACATGGCCCAAATTGGATCCAACGGTTCGGGTCGGTTCGATCCGGGCAATGGTGTTTGAACACCCCTACTCTCTACATAGACGTACTTTTAAAAATTTATATAAATATTATAATCTTTCTAATAAGAATATCATTAGTGCATTTAAAAATGAAGTTACTGTCCTATACTAGTATTTCATAAGGATGATGTTATTGTCAGAATTCTTTTCTTTTGTTACTGAATTGCCCTTTACTGAAAAATCACGACCGGTCAGTAATCTTCAGTTCACAAGTCGAATTACTGAAGACCACCTCATGAGTTCAAGAGTTCACTGCTTCAAATGGATCTTGGACTGCAGATTTGCATGGGGGATTCTCCATGTGTATTTGAGATTTGCAATTGACCTTGAACGTACAGCTACTAGACCTCCCTGTTTTCTTTGTCGAAATATCGCTCAAATGATTTCTTCTGGCATTTGGTCATGGACATCGGCTGACAATTTTTTTCTTTCCAGTTTGCACTCCCTCAAAGACTAAAAAATCTTCCAAAATCCACTCTTTTCCACATAATAGAAATTATAATCAATATTGCCATTGCCGGTCCTTAAGCTTCGGAGGCCCTAGAGCGAAATAAATAAAAGCGCCCCAAAGAAAAATATAATATGATAATTTAGTAATTTCTATTAATTTTTAAAAAAATTGTAACGTGGACTTTAAACTACAACAGTTATTGTAGACTTTCCCGAGCCATCGGTCATAAGACTTTGGGCATGTGCGCATGAGGGCTTAGCTCTGGGAGTGGCACTTGCCTTACCTTCGTTAGAAGAAAAAGAGTTTTTCTTATCCGGTAAGCCTTTGAGAAAAGGAGACTTGTATTGTGTATCGCAATCGGACATCTGAAATACCTGAAAGCAGAATCTTAATCAGACTGACCAAGAGCAATCGCAACTTTCTCTCTGCCTTTGCAAATGAAAAAAAATTCACTGTGCGACAACCATTTTCAAACAAAAATAAATTTGGGCCTTATGTTGATAAAAGAAAAAAAAAATCACTCTTGCATCAAGTTTTTAAAAACTAAAACAAATATGGGCTTTAAATGTGGGTTTTGAACTAAAATAAATAAAATAAAGACACGCCTTTATATTAACTCATTTCAGGCAAATATAAATATATATGGACCTTAACATAAATTTTTATGAGCTAAAAACACTACAACATTATACTACATTTATAGAATAATTACGCCCTTGCAATCATTGGGCCCTGAAGGTCGCCCGGGCTGCCCAGCCCTATGGGCCAGCCCTGAATATTGCAGCTACTGAACAAACTAAAAGAAAATCAAAATCAAAATTTTGGTTTCCTTTCTTGGGGCATACTGTAGCCATATGCTTCATAACTAGTTGATGACAGCACTTTTTATACGCTTTTCTACCTTTGAATTGTTCCATTGTTATCTTTAATTATGAGATTTGATATTGAATTAGACTAATTATGCATGTTTTCGTGTTAAGGACCATTTGGAAAAAAGTTAATGAAAATTGGAAAAAAGATAAGAAAAGCTGAATAGAGGAAAATGAATGACCAACCAACTTTGGAAGATCATAACTTGAGTTACACAACTCTAAATTGGGGATTCATGATGACATGGAAATCGTAAACAAATGGCCACAACTTTCATGAAGACACCTTTGCCCAACTCACGCTTCCAGGAACTCTAAAAATGGTCAAAAGTTTGATAGAAACAGGACATCCGCGGATGTACTCTCACATCCGCAGATCTTGACCGAAAAATGAGCACATCCGCAGATGTACTTCTACATCCACAGCTGCAGTGGCTCAGCATTGGTTCTGTTGTTTTTTATTGTTTTGAAAAATGATTTTGAGAACATATTTTTGGAAATAGATTTGTAATGTACAAAATGTAAATATATATAGTTGAATAGTATAAAGTTGTATTGCAAATGATGAAAAATATTATAATACATTAATTTACTGTTGAAACAAAAAACCAAACCAAAATCAAAATAAAAATAAGAGGTCCTAAAAATGTTTACTTTGTAATACTCCTTCCGTCCCACTCAAAAAGTCCACTTTGAAATATATACAACTTATTATGGGTTATGAGGTACAACACCTAAATTAAGTAATTTACAACCATATTTTTCACTTATATCCTTACTTTAGAAGTAAGGATTAATTGTAAACCACACATTATTATATTAGTAAGGGTATGTAATGTAAATAAATTCAAAGTGGATTCTTTAAATGATACAAGATTTTATTTTGAAAGTGGACTCTTTGAATGGGACGGAGAGAGTATAATTTTTAATAATATAAAGTAAATTCTTAATGAAACGAGTAAACTTTTATGATCAGTGAAAAAGTTCCACAAAGTATTGGTATAAGCAATCCAAACGAGTAATTAATACTCCAAAATTTTGTCGATTACTGCTTTTTAAATTTTTTTTATATATCCTTTTCCAGATATTTGTCAATTATAAAACTTGGCTTCCCCTCCTTTTTTAAATTAAATTATCAAGAACGGAATATACAGAGTAAAATTTTATTAAACTAACTACTTTGCAAGTCACATGAATAAATATTGACTAGTTAATATTTATTAACCGGCCATCCCGTCATTACTTATATTTTTAACTAGTCAATATTTATACATGAATTTACTACTCTTCCATTCGGAAGAGTCTACTTTCACACATTTACAATTTATTATGGATATCAAGATTCAAGGTACAACATTTAAAATAGCAAATTTGACATCTTGTGTTCAATTAATGTCATTACTTTTTAAGTATGAGTTAATTATATTAATAAGGATAAAATGAGTAAAAAAATTTAAAGTGGACTCTTCTATTTTTAAATATATATATATTTTAAAATACACTCTTCTAATATAACGAAAAGAGTGTATTCGTGAAAATTAATGCCATGCATGCCATCGAATCATAGTGACAAATTTCTGGGTGTGAATATTACCATAATTAATTAGATTAATCTGTAGTTTTAATTGCTTAATTGATTATATTAGTAGCAGGCATCAATATTCCGTAAATAATAAATATTGATATTACAGGTTCACATTTCGAAGAAAGCAAGCCGGTGGGAGCGTCTTACTGTGATCGCCCTTGCGAGTGCCAATGCGTCACTCAAGCTAGCCTTGGTTACAAGTGCTGTTTCTGCTTCATATGACCTTTGATGGTGCACTATATATTGTGATTGGACGAATTTCAATATCTATTTATATTTTCAAAAAATAACGAATAATAAAAATTATAGTAACTTTTTACGTGTTAACGGTTGATAAGTAAATAACATATCAACCGGTTATTACATATAAAAAATAAAAATAATAAAAAAAAACAGGTACAGTAATTTAATGTATCAACGGGTGTGAAATAGTTGATTTGTGTTTTTATTTTTTGATGCAAAACGGATGACACCCATTTCCGTTTGTAGTTGTTACAATAATTAAGGGGCTGATTACCTTGGCTGCAAAAGGCGATATCCCTCGCCCGCAGGGCCCACACCGCCCAGCCCCATGAGCCTCGTGTGAGGGGTAAATCAGGCTGCAAAAGGGGCTGATTACCTGTTGTGTGCAATGTTGTTTGGCCCTGCCCGGCCACCCACCCGGCGAGGCCCAAGGGTCGCACGACCCGAAGGGTCGACTCGGGTCAACCGGTGGTTAACTCGGATGATGTCATAAATAAATAAATATATATAATATAAATAATATTAGTTAAAATATATTTTCTTCACAACAATTATATATATTTTCAAATTTTGCAACTATGTTGAACATTAAAATTCATTACTATAAAACTCAATAAGTAAATAAATTATTAACTATTAGTTATATTCTAAAGATTATATAAAATTATATTACTACATTTTCTTAGGAAAAAAGGATACAATTTGATGTAAAAGAAAGGAAGACGTATTTTAGATTAATACATGGCAAAATTAACCAAGCTTTAAATGAAAAGAAAAGTAAACAACTAATAAAAAATTATAGTTTTAAAATTATAAATAGTAAGGAATTACAATGAGATTAACATTAGTTTAGATGGTTCAATTAATAAATTATTATAAGAAAGTCCATGATTCATATTAAAATATAAGTTAAACTACTATTTTTCACAAAAGTAATCAAACAAGTCATTGTGGTTTAGTGGTAAGTACTCTTGTTGTTTATATTGGAGACTAAGGTTCAATCCCCACTAAAGCTAGAATTTTTAAAAAGTCCCTTCATTAAAAATATATATAAAAAAAAGGAAAATCGGATCTGGCGGGTTGACCCGGTTCCCGGTCCGCCCCGGGTCTTGATCGGGTTTGGCCGGTTCTCCACACATCCGGGTTTCCCTCATAGTTTGGCCCGGCAAGGCCTACTGGTCGCGGGCCGACTGCCGAGCCGGGCCAAACAACACTAGTTGTGTGTGTGTGTGTGCGTATTTGTGCGCGTCTTGATTGTAATTTGGATTAAATTATAAATACCATTGTAAGGTTTTGTGATTCATTTATTAACATATGATATAAATTTCTTCTTTTTAATCCAACGGTTCATATTCATTTGGAGATGATCCTCATCTAACGATCCTTACATTGTCTACACATAAATGATTGCCTTTATGTTTTGTGAGAAATGACTATTAAAAGTGTCTGTTCAGAATAGTTACTGATATTTAAAATTTGATTGGTGGTTTCACCTTTACTATTTAAGCATTTTCATTCTTACTTTGCTTTTCACAATTTAATCCATCAACATCTCCTTTCACATCCAATTCAAATACGCAAGTACGTTATTCATGGTTTTGCCCATCTCCAAACAAGAAAGTTCATATATTCATGTATTCTCAGTGAATAATTCTAAATTCATAGTTCATGGTTTTATGCGATTTCCTTTGAAAGTTTCTGCAATATGTAAGTAAATATTTCGTAGTTTCATATATTGCCTCATTTTTTTGTTATTCGTCTTTTTCCTGTGCAGTTTCAGATTCTGGGTGTGAAATTCTAACACAGGAATTCCCAGTTCATGGTTTTATGCCATTTCCTTAGGAAGTTTATGCAGTATGCAAATATTTCGAAGATTCATATGTTGCCTTTTTTTTTTTTTTTTTTTTTGATATTCGTCTTTTTTCCTGTGCAGTTTCAGATGATTTCTTCTTTCTTCATTCTTCTCTCCCTTTCACTGCTAAACTGTTCATCAATTTCCTCCACATCTAATTAGATGACATATGATTGAACAAGGTATGTTTTCATGAATTCATGTTTATAGTGCGTTAAACATAAAATTTAACATTTTACACTTTCTACAAAGCATTATTTTCTTGATTGTTGAGGTCATCATTCCATTCATAACCTATCAATCCAAATCCTTGAGAAGACTATGATCTTACTACTATAACTACTATATATATATATATATATGTTATACGCGCACACCAACAAAAGCAGTGGGCTGAATTGTTTGTGAGGTTTACCATTTACTTCCACATTTTTCTGCTTCTTTACAATATAAGGGGTTTCCAGGATGAAACTCATAACATCTCTGTGATCCATAAAATTATAGTTATGTGATTCTCTATGTTGTTACAAATATATATTGCTATTCTTTTTATTCTTGAATTTTTGTTTCCTTCAATATTGTCAACAATATATTATTTCTGGATTAGTGCCAATGCAAAATATATGTCCTGTCAGGAGGGAGATTTAACTGATATAAAATTAGTAGAGTCAATTATAATTTTTCAAAGAATGATTCAAGAACACACAATACATTTTTGAAGAAAATGAGGGGAGAAACTAAAAAAAGAAGTGAAAAAATATATTATTTTGAAGAAAATTCAAACCAGGGATGGGACAAATTTTTTCTTTTGCATATATATGCTACTAAACTTCAAATTAATTTGGGAAGAATCAGATTTTGCTTTCTGAAACGTTAATTTTTTTTTTTTAATAATCAGAATAGGTCTTTATTTTTAAGTTCCCAGTGTTCGTTGCTGTTAAATCTCTTCATATTTTGATACAGACTAATCTTCATCGATCATGATTAAATTCATTTATAAATACCTTTTATGAGGATGATGACCCTTTTACATGTTAAAAAAGAAAGAAAATGACCCTTGTTTTGCTAATGTTTTGCTTGACATGTCTCCATACTCTCTTCCACATTAATCTCCAATAATAAATTAGTCTAAACTTCCAACTAATTATAAACTTGAACTACTATATGTTAATTAAGGGCCTGTTCTCTTGGATAGTTTCAAACCAAGTTTTAGACAAAAGTTTTAAACTAAGTTGGTTTTAAACCAAAATAAAGAAACAAGCTTTTCAAAATAATTTTACAAAATTGTTTTTTTTTGAAAATTTTTATTTTTTCAGATTTTTAAAATTAAAAAATATCTCACCCCACCACCCACCACCCACACCCACACCCACACCCTCCTCCTCCCCACTCACCTCACCCGAGCACCCTCCCCCAACAGAACCCAAATCAACAACAACAACAACAACCCAAAACAAGCCAACAACATTACAAACCCACCACCTCCCTCCTCCTCCCCTCCCCTGAGCAACAACAACAACAACCCATCAACAACATCACAAACCCACCTCACCCGGCGGGCGTGGGCAGGCGGCGGTGGACGGCAGCGGCGGCTTGAAGAAGCTGAAGAAGCTGAAGAAGAAGAAGAAGAAGGAAGAAGAAAAAGAAGGAGAGAGGGAAGAAGAAGAAGAGGAAGAAGGAAGAAGAAAAGGGAGAGAGGGAAGAAGAAGAAGGAAGGAAGGAAGGAGAAGGAGGAAAAAAAATTTGGAAATTAAGTTTGAATTTTTTTTTTAAAAACTTACAAAAGAAGAAGGAGGAGAAGAAGGAAGAGGAAGAAGAAGAAGGAAGAAGAAGAAGATGAGAGTTTGTTGGGGGCGGCGGCGGTGGGTGAGAAGAAGAAGGAGAGGAAGGAAGAAGAAGAAGAAAAAGAAAAAGGAAGGAGAAAGAAAAAAAGTTAGAAACTTTAGTTTTAAAATGAATGGAAAAGAACACAAGTTTTGTCAGTTTAAAACTAAACTGACCCAAAACTTAGTTTCAAAAGGTCCAAGAGAACAGGCCCTAATTTACTCATATTTTCATCATTGTCAATACTAAAAACATAATCATTTGGTGCTCCAAACATGCCAATAATGTCACGAGCAACAATATTATAGATCATGTTCAATGTCAATTTTTTTTCCCCTTTCAAAACAATATGCATTATGTGTCTTGCTTATTTTATTTTCTTCTTTTTCATGTATTCTTACATCTATTAATACCCTAAAACTATATTAGTCCATTGCAGGTTTCATGTTATATGTTTGTACGTGCTACTAGAAACAAAGTTGTTCGTCTCACTACAAGAAAATATGTTTTTAGAGACGCCACCAAAACTGTCTTAAATAGTGCAATTACTGTCTCAAAGCGGTTTTTGAGACAGCTTTGAGACAGTAATTGTGGCGTCTCCGTAACAGCTGTCGCAAAAGAAATTTGAGACAGTAAAGCTGTCTCAAGTAGTTTTTGAGACGGGGTTGAGACAGTTCTTCTTCTGTCTCAAAAAGTATTAGAGACAGTCATTCTTCTGTCTCAAGTATCATGTCTCAAATGTAAAAAATTTAAGACAATTGTTTGAGACAGCAATATGCTGTCTCAAATAGGATTAAAGACAGTAGTTTACTGTCCCCAATATTGCGTCTTGAATGCTTAGAAGTTAGAGACACATCTAAATTGAGACACCGTTATGCCGTCGCAAATATAATTAAAGACAATAGTAATCCGTCTCAATTGTCATGTCATATTTTATTAATAATTCGGGACTCTAAATTGAGAAGACAATAAGCTGTCTCAAATAGAAATAAATATTATTGTGTTTTTTTTTTTAATGATATTTTGGTGCTTGAACACACTATTCTTCAAATGGACATAATTTCTAATCACCATCAATTGTTGATAAATTAAAATAACTTCTGAAATGAAAATAAATATGTAACACAATAAAACTCATTGTTGATCTAATCAATATAACATCTAAATATTCAATCTATATTTTTAAGCTAAGATACTACTATTATAAAAGCTAATGAAGTGATAATTCATCAATGTGATCTCTAAATAGTCTGACTGTTTCATAAACAAAATATTGGCTACTGTTTTGGCTAAAACTAAAAAAGTGATGCACAATATAATAATGTATGCATAAGTTCCTCGATTTTGAAACTAACTTCCATCCATCCATTCATCTTCAGATTCCTGAAAAGAAGAAACAAACCCAACGAAGAATTTTACATTAGAGCATCTATAAACTTCTATACTGATATTTGTAAACATCTCAATATTGTTGCGACTAAATAGATAATAGGCATTACAAAAGTCTCATACATTAATGTCAAACAATGTTTTCTTACTTACCACATGTATGAACTCATTGATGAGAAAATATTCAAGCTCACGTACATTTGACACATCAACTTCTATGTAAGGATTTCATAGGGTAACACCCTCATACAGGACAAACAAATCAGAACCCAAAGTCTTCAAGGAATTCTATCGAGAAAGCAAGATTCAAGCACCCCAAGCTTTGTTATCAACTAGAGAAGAGACAAAAAAAACTCAAATTGGCAAAAAGGGTTTTTAAATGTAACACTTGAATAGAAATGCACAAGAATAAGTTTATTCTAAAACATCAAAGAATAAATCAAAACTTTACTTCGAAAAAGTCATATTCAATCAATCGCATTCATTCAATTAAAACGAACTAAGAAACAAAGTAATTACTTGATACAAAAAAACAACATTAACACCAAATATTTTTCAGCTTTCAACCATAAGAACAAATCAGCTCACCAAAGAAATTTATGGATCGAAAACCTCAAATCATGCTAGTAAAATATATTTCTGAGAAAAGTCACCCATTAAGATTGAAGCAAATGTAACAGAAAACTTAAGAGTTAACTAAAGGAAAAAAACATGGGTTATATATCCACCCCATCATAGAAAAAATTAATTAAAAGAGAAAATGAACAATCATATCTCAAGGAATGCCTTCAAAACCCACATAAAAGTTAGAATTATCAATCCATTAACAGAAAATACAACCTGCATAAAATAGACACAAAAAAACCTTGTGCAAACACAAAGCACTATTATGTATGAAAGGTATATAACTACAATCTTCATATATATTTGAAGTTGTACAATTTCTTCGCAAGATGAATAGTAAAAATTCTCCTTATATGTCGCAAGTAAATCATGGCAGAAACATGCAAAAAGGAATTTAGGCCAGCACCTATTACAACACTGTACCCCAACAATACATACAAAGTAGATCAATGACAAAATTACATGGCTGAGAGCATTATCGACCATTATTTTCTTAAGTAGAAGCCTCATAAGATATTGATAGCCAACGAAAGTCTTTTCCAAGGTTCTTAATTCAGTCGTCCAAAAATCAAAAGCTATCATAACAGCTTAAATCCTAAAATATACCAGCATCAACAGTAAAACTCTTATTCAATGGAATGCTCAAGCACGAGAGAAGCAAAAACTAGAAGACATACCACCTAATTCTAATTATGAAAGGAACTTCCAGGCCTTCATTGCATGCTAGGAACTATAGAAGAAAAATAAAACACTCTTGCTTGAGTCAATTGCATCACCAGTTTTGGCTGCTTATGGCATGATTGAAGCAGCTGAAGACAATGTCCAACTGATCTTAAAAAGGAGTGCAGAAGAAAGAAAGAATGAAACTTGATGAGTAGGATAAGAGTTCTTAATAGATCAATGCCTTTATCTACCTCTGAACATAAAAAACTTTAGTTACCACCTTTTGTGACTTGTTCTTTACCTGAAATACTAAACCGCTCTAAGGACTTGCAATAAAGCTTCACTTTTTTATCAGACTCATGCATCACTGGTTCTGATTTATGGAAAGCCATCAACAACAATGTCCACTACTTTCTGAACCATGTATTTCTTCCACTGTTCAAGATATTCCAGAGTTAGCTTCATCTACAAATTATCAGTTTAGAGACATTTTATTTAGAAAATAGTCTACACTCTTGATGACAACAACTAAACCTTTGTCCCACTACAACTAAGCCTTTGATGAAAGATAATAAAATTTCTTGAACTGCGTGATCAACAAAACTTTTACGATTAGCTTTATTAGTTGAAAATGTATGCATTCTATTGCAGGTTAAGTTGCACATACACTTAAAACAATATAACATACCAAAAGTATCCTCATTAGAACTCAAATAGCAATAGTTAGGTTCAACAATTAACTAACTAAATCTAATATACCTAATGAAAAATTTAATAAAAAACCATCTATTTCACGAATAAATCAATACTTAGTTTTCTAAAAATATTAGAACTGACCTTAAGCCAAAGCATCTTATTATACAAAATCAAAGGAAAGAGAGACAAACCCGTGCAAGGTTTTGATATGTTCAAGTTGTTTAACAAAGAGATGATTACCATTTAAAAATACAACCCCTAGTACCCATTTCAGTAAAAGAGATAGCTAAAAGAAATATAACGTAACATATCAAGAACTTGGTGGACAAACACAATCTCCAAAAGAGACACTTTAAACTACATTGTCTTTTATTCCAGTCAAGATGGTTGTACACACACATACCCACACTCTCACATTTTCCATGTTCAATTATAAAGCCCAGCCAGAATGAAAATTCTCATTAGCTTGTGACTAATTCTTCTAAAAAGAGTCAATATGGGATAACACACACACACGCACATATATATTTGTGCTTGATTATGCTACTTAACAGGTGTTATAATTAGGGGTGAGCAACAACTTACTGTTATTATTAAGAACTGAAATAAGATCAAGCTTTAAGAGGCATTACATTTTCCATGGCTAAATGACAAAGAGAAAAAATGAACTATAAGGTACCTATAAGAAAATTAAAGCATGTCCATCTGCAAGGGATCAGAGCCAATTCTATAACTATTTTATTTATTTCAGTTGTCAGTTTCACTATAGTTTCAACTCTTAAGCATGAGGTTTTCCTGCTTAATTCTTAAAGATACACTGAACAGAAAATGGTCCTCTTAAAACCAATCATTTCCTGCTTCTTTAATTTGGTGAAGTTCTTACAAGTTTTACACATAGATACTTACCAGTATACTCACTAGTAAAGGAATGGAGTTGTTCCAGTCAAAGAAGCAATTGCAAAACCTTAGCAGAGTGAATACTTTCAACTTTTGACCTGCAAAGTAAACAAGAGTGTTACTTTCAATTGATGATAAATTTAGAGAACATGACATTTAACATAATCGTGTGTGATTTCTATTGAGTTTAGATTTGTCTATACATAAACTAGTTTTCCTGCTACAATATTGTAAGATCTCTCATAAATGATGATCTAAGTATCATTCCTTGTGTAAGCACAATTTGAAAAGCATGCCTTATGTTGTCCCAGAAGAATGAAATAAAGTCCACCCTTAACCTAATTCGTTGTCAAAGCATCCACCTTTCTCCCATCTCTATTTATCGGACTAGGGCTCACACAAACCCCTGTTAGACTATTATTATCTTTGAAAACTAAAAATCAAAATTGGACAAAATTAACTACTATATACATACGAAACCACCAAAAAGTCTTCCATGGTAAAATTCTCTATTATAAGAGTATAATCTATAAAAATGAAACCAAAATTTGAAGAAATTAGTAAGAACTTAAACACATATATATCCGATACAACTACAAAGTCTAGGAATTGATGGGATTTTACCTAGATCACAATAGATTGAAGCCAAATATGGGAAAGGACAGGGAGGTAGCAGAGCCATTTGGAAAGTCGCCAAATAAGAGAAAAGTTACAGAGCCAGTGAGGGATCTTTCTTGCTTCAGACTGCATTTGCGGTGAGTTACCCTGATCATATTTTGATGGAGGCGGTGATGGTAAACACTCGAAGGGTTTATCTTTTCAAGGATTATTCTGATTCGTACCCAAATTAGAATCCAATAAATCTCAACATTGAGGGTTTGGGAGGGAGAATGAGGTTACAGGGAAGGAAGGGAGGAGGACGGGTAGTCATGTAGGTGGTGTTGGTGGCTGTGGCTGACTTAAAAGAAGTTCATAATTGAGTGAGTACTAGGTTAGCTTTTAGTTTTTCTTTTTGTTTTCCTCGGCGAATTTCAATATAAAAAAAAAGTTGGCTCCAATTTGTCCCGCCTTAATTTTCATTTATGTTCGACACTAGTAAAAAATAATTGCTTTAACCTTATTAGAAGAGATAAACTCTTCTAATAAATGGGTTTTGGTTCGTATAATGTGATCTCATCAGTCTCCAGGCTTCATAAGGACTCGGGATCAACATTGATGAAGCGCTAAATTTCATTGAAAAACGAATGAAGGAAAAAATAGCTGATTTTTTCTCATGGAAAAACAAATATTGTTACATCAATTTTTAAATCTTAAGAAATTGAGGTCATCTATCTTCTATCCCATCGATTTTTAAATAGATGAAGGAGAAATATAGTTTTTTGAAAAAAAAAGAGAAATGGGAAAAGTGAAATCGGGTCAAGAAAATCAGGAAAAAAAAAAACTAAAACTAAAATTATCAGTTTCGGATAAAACCTGAACTGAAACCGATCCAAAATTTCGGTTCTAAATTGGATCGATTGGTTTCCTACTTTGAACAGCACTAATATTAAGAAGTGTTTTTCATAAAATGTTGCTATAGTTTCATTTGGATGTAGTGGTAATTATATTATTTTAAAGCAATGTGTAATACAATTTTTTTTTATACATAATATGACACTCATATTGATCATAAACTTAGATTGTAAGCCCATCCAAATGGAGATTCTAACTTGAGGCAAGTTCAATCCCCGATAGTATAATTTTAAAAATGAGGGACAGGATGACTATATATTATTAAAGTCCCACTGCTACCAATATTTTTCTAATATACTATTATAGGAAAAAAACCAAGAAATTAATCAAATTTCTTAATACAATCCCATTTAAGTGAATAAGTTGGTTTTATTAAAGACAACAAAAAACTATTGTCTTATACAAGTGTCTTAAATAGTTTGATTTAAGACAAAATAAATTATTGTCTTAAATGAGTGTCTTAAATAGTTTCATTTAAGACAAAATTTTCATTGTCTTAAATAAGTGTCTCAATTAGTTGTATATGAGACGATATTTCACAAACTGTCTTAATTAAAGTGTCTCAAATTAATTATTGAGACAATCATTATTATTGTCTCAAATTCATGGTATTTGAGACAATTTTTTCTTATTGTCTTAAAATTTTGTCTCAAATACCATGTTTTCTTGTAGTGTCTTCATTGATCATAAGTAAAAGTAAGTTATGTTTCTATCGTTTACTATAGATTTTACTTAACTTCATTCGCGCGGTAATAGCCCCAACCCCGACCTCCCTGTTTGGACGGGAGACGTGGCCGAATTGCCTGCCTGGTTCGCACCAGTATTCATTCAGGATACAAGAGCACTAATTAATTATACACTAAATTGAAATAAGATACATTTTATTTCACTAATACAAAATATACGAGAGTATTTCGATAACTATTAGAATATTCTCGCCTTACTCTTATATTTCTGACGTTCTTTCACACGATATCATTAATTTCCTATTGCATGCAAAAAGTCTAGAGGGTGAGTTTCCATAAGCTCAGTGAGGTCGCACTATTAAAACATTACCAAATGAACAATTACTGGCACGTAGCAAATATTTCCTATGCAACCAAGGGGAAACACGTAAAGGATAGAATTAACATAATCAGTAAGCTATAACGAAGATCTATGTGATCTTTCGTTAAAGATTACTAATTATACTTTACCTGTGCTGGACTGGACGGCGGGCATAATACACGGTGTGTCGCCTCGTCAACTACGCCAACTGAACTAGTGCACATACAGGGGTGCACGGAACAGAGTGACATACCTCGAGATAATATCAGAACAGGACCTCCTCAATCATTGAGCCAAGCACTCAAGCCCAACGTCAACATGCTCGATCCCAACAACTAAACAGGTTTTGGGGAACCCAAATGTCACTCACATAACAATTAACAGGAAATACACAAGTAGCAAATAACAGGGTGCACATACAGGAGCGCACAGGACACGAACATTTCATGCTTGATACTTAGCTCAGAAATACACGATAAATTGCATTTACAGAACAATTTTTAACATGTATTTCACGTATTCACATAACTCAATATTTAAGACCATTTACATCATATAACATATTCACAAACAGTACACTCAAAAGGATGTAATTATATATTCACGTATAAGTATGCATTTCACTAAACATATCAATGAAATTGGTAAAACATGCTAACTCATTTATTTACTCAATTAAAATATTTAACCCTTTTAGTGAGAACACTCACCTTATATTCATGGATACGTCGTGATCAAATCTACATTAATTTAAGTTTATTTCAATAAAGTAATTAATAAACAATCACTTAACTTTGAATAACTATTTATTAAATTCCTAATACTATCAGATTAACAATATGTATATATATATATATATATATATATTATATTTTTCCCAAAATCCCATTAATCTTTAGTTTTCTCTTTTCTTTATTTTTTTTCTTTTAACCTCCCAGAAACCATTTTTCTTAGCCAATGATCTATTTTTCTTTTTTTTGCTTATTTTCTACTCTTCTTACGAGAACATGCGTACAATAGCTATTTTTTTCTTCTGAAATAAAGCATGTATTTGGCCAAAACTTCTATTTCCTCTTTATTTCAAATTATCATTAACTAAACAAAATCAATTCTAACTAAACATATTTTTCTTTAATTCATTTTGATTAAAATCATTCCTATAAAATATGTACAACATTTTTAACAATTCATAACATCTATATATATAACCTCTAAAATCATATATTCGAATTAAAATTCAAGAAAACTTAGAATTTTATAGGTTTTAAATCCATGAGTGAATTACACATTTGATCACTAACATTTGCCTCTGTGCGCAAAACACCACTAACCTTTCAAAATAGCCTTTTTGATCACAAACCTTTCTAAAATGTGACAAAACATACCACTCTGTCTATTTCCTCCGTTAAACTCCCAAACGGAATCAAAGTTTTGAGGGCAAAATTGTCCAATTAACATAATCAATCGCGACGAGGCGCAACTGGCAGTCGCCGGAACCTGCAAAATTCGGCCGCTGCTAATTCTTCTTCTTCTCCCGTTGTAGGCCCAAAATTAAACAAACCCACAAGGAAAAACCAACTCGGAGCTGCGATCAATCGCCGACCGAAGCAATAACTGCGACAAGAATCGAGGAAGCCAAAACCCAAACAAATCGAATTGATTTGAGTTGCTGCACACCACCGACTAAGGCAATCAAATTTACTCAATTGATTGCACGGAAACCAACGGATACAGGAAACAAAATCAAAGCCTTGAATGAATTCCTCTTTTTTTGGGTTATAAAGTAATTCCGCCGCTGCTGTTTCTTCTTCTTCTCACCTTTTCTTCTTTTGTTTTTTGGTTTTTCTTTTTTCTTTTTTCGGACTTTTATTCTGATCTCTTAATTGGGTTATGGGTTATTCTGATTTCAATTATTGTTTCTTCTTCTTGTTCGTGGTTTTAATCGTTGATGTTTTTTCTTCTTTCCGTTGCTGTGTCTTCTTCATTTCCACTGCTGTTGGATTCTTTTTTGGATGAAGAGGAGAGATGAACTTAAGGGGGTAACCGGAAGGCTCAGAAGCATATGATCTAAAAAAAAAAAAGAAAAAAGAAAAAAAGGGAAGATGGGGAAGACAATACTGTCCATTGAATTTACAAATTGGCGTATACTATTTTATTTTTTCAGACTGGGAGCCAAGATTAGTTTTTAATTAAGACAACAGAAATTTAATTTTTTTTAAAAAATAAATATGACAAATGAAATTTAATTTTTCATGTGGAAGATGTGAGGTTGGAATGGTGGTGTTGATTTTATGAGGAGAAGTGAGGAGGTGGAGAGGAGGCGGACGGTGGTGGAGGATGGAGGAGGGCGGAGGGGGAAGGGAGGAGAGGGAGGGGAGGAAGGCGGAGAAGGGGTTTGGGGAAGACAATGAACAGTAACTGTTCATTGTCTTCTTTTTTTCTTTTATTTTTTTAGTCCCTGCAGTTTTTATTTTTTATTTTTAAGTCCCTACTGTTAATTGGACAATTTTGCCCTCAAAACTTTGATTCCGTTTGGGAGTTTAACGGAGGAAATAGACAAAGTGGTATGTTTTGTCACATTTTGGAGAGGTTTGTGATCAAAAATGCTATTTTAAAAGGTTAGTGGTATTTTGCGCACATAGATAAAGGTTAGTGATCAAATGTGCAATTCACTCTAAATCCATAGATAGTAAAATCAAAATCTAAAATCAATTTAATTATTATTATGTGGTTCAAAGATATGAAAATTATTTACTCATAATCAGATTTATTAATTCTATATTATATAAGAGCTTGTTACATGCATAAAAATTATAAATAATTTTTCAAATTTTGTAAGAAAAACTAAAGAAAACAAAATACCTTCTTGAAAGCTTTGTAATTTTTTTTTTCTTCTTTTCCTACTTCTTCACTTTTTCCTCTCTGCTTCCTTTCTTTCTTTCTCTCTTTTCTTGGAACTTCCAATGGTTTTGCTTTGCTGTTTCTCTTTTCTCTCTTTCTCGGTTTTCTTCTCTTTCCTTTCATTTGATTTAAACTATGTGTATATATATATAGGAATGAAGGCTAGGTGGCAAACCTCCACCGCCTCTTCCTTCTCTTTGGTTAATTTATTTAATTAATTAATTGTTAATTGATTAGTTTAGGTGGTAACTGGTCTTTGACTTTTCTTTTTCTTCTCTTCTCTTCTCTTCTCCTCTTTCGGTTTTGCTGTGTTGTTGTTTCTCTTGTCTTTCTTTTTGTGTTAATCAATCTACTAACTACATATGTATATCTATATTTATATAATATAATATTGAAGCCAGCTGAGAAACTTGAAGCCAGCGACTTCTTTCTGATTTTAATCAATTAGTTAGGTTAGTCACAAGTTTTGACCTTATCTTTATCTTTTTATTTTTTATTATTATTATTTTTTTAATTTTAGTTAGGATATTTTCTTTATTTAATTATAATTTTGTCTATTTAAATTTCTAACATTTTATTGTATCAAATTTTACACGATAATAAGAGTCGTTTTATTTTCTCTACTACATATTTAACTAGCTTTCCTATATTTATAAATCTTAAAATCCCAAA
Source organism: Leptodermis oblonga (assembly GCA_016801395.1). NCBI lineage: Eukaryota > Viridiplantae > Streptophyta > Magnoliopsida > Gentianales > Rubiaceae > Leptodermis > Leptodermis oblonga. The sequence continues at coordinate 4,086,612 of CM028754.1, forward strand.
ATTACTCCTAATAATTTAAAACTTGATTTTAAATTTAGGATTAAAAGTACGGATTCTTACAAGCACTGCTTTATAATTCCCTAAAGTTTTTTTTATACTATCTATTTTTATACAAAATGTTAACTTCTATTTTACTTTTTCTTTCGTATATAGTTAGTTCAATATTGTTGAAATAACATCTGCTGGGCTATCCTAGAACCCTAAGCTTCAATTATTTTATTGTGTGCTATACTTGTTAAAATGGTATATTATTTATGTCTGTAGATAGACTAAAATGAAAAATATAGAAAACATTATACAAAAATGTCAGCAGGAAAAAAAGGAAGCTCTATTGCTACAAAACAGAAAGATTAAAGCAAAAATGAAATTCAATTCATAACATTCTTATGTGAAGAACATTTCATGTGAAAAACAACTATTCCCAGAGAAGGATTGAATTAAAGCAATGGATATAGATCCAATTCATTCATCTTTGTCAGCCACATAACAAAAATTCTCTATTTTCCCACCAGCAGTAGATTCTCAAGAACCACTACATGCTTCATTCAACCATAAATCTGTGAAAACATCAGTAAACCAGGTACACCCTTCATAAATGTGCTACAAAAATACTCAAACATACTAGACTTTCCATACAGGTGATTATGCGATCTTTACATCATGTGTGCACTCTAATACTATCTCTTTTATGACATTTCAGGATTATATCAGTTGCAATCAAAATATTACCAAGCAAGCATATCAGAAAATTTACCTACTTGATGAAAAATTTACAAACATAAATTATAGTTTTTTATTTTATAATGAGAAATTTTAAACATTTATAATTGTATAAAAAATTATTAACACATACATTTTATTTGATTTTTGCAGCATGAAGATTGTGAGTATATCGCTGTGGAATGAAGGTAAAGCTATTGTCGATGACCTTGAAAATAACCCCGTTATCATATGTCAGCGTGTGAAATTTTCTATCTACTATATTGGATTATGTTTAATGCCATAAGCCTTCAAATATACACGACATCATGGACAATCTAGACTTTCTACATTCTATTAAATTATATAAGTATTGAGACCTTTGCTTATGTGTTATTGAGATTTAACCTAGAACAATATATCATTGCTAATAATTTATTTAATTTCTTATAACATGTATTTTTCATACAGGTAAAGGCATAAGTGTATGGCGAATGAATTTTTCACCTTATTAGACAAGGCAAATACACTCATAGTGGTGAACCCAAAACATTACTTCATCTCAGTTTTCAAGAGCTCAGTTAAAATATTTTATTTGTTGTTTTAGATTCATTTTAGTTTGCATTTGATACTATTTAATTAAATATTTTTTCTAACACAAATATATTCTGCAAGGGAGTTTTATTCATTTAAATTGCAGTCATATTAAAAATAAATATTGTATTAAATCATCATAATCGTAATATTTTCAAATCATTACAAGCTATATATATTACAAAGCATCGCGCGTCTGATCCAACTAGTATATTAATAAATATATAAAGTTTGTGAGTGGCATATATGTCTGTGACTTTATTTTTAAGGTGAATTCGATTTCTAATTTTAAGGAGAAAAATTCAACAACATGGTCAAATAGAAATTTAGTGTTTCTCAATGATTCCATTCAAAGATAAAACTATTAAAAATAAAAAATTGCCAAACAAAAATTGTATGTACACATTCGTTTAAAACCCAGCAGCACTTCTCTCTTGAAATCGTTCAAGATCCATGTATAGCCCAGCATATCAAAGTACCATATTACAAACTTGATGGAAACGGAACTCGGTATTTCCTGCTTCCTCTTACATTTTATTCGTTAGATTCCATGATCAATAGCTATATACATAAGAAATACAAATAAAAACCGTCACACCCACGATGAAGGTGCGGAACGGCGACGTCAACACAGCGAACGAACCAAGTTTCGGTGGTAGCGGCAACAACGCAATAGAAGCAGCAGTGGCAAGCAACCCTTTGGTTTTTGAAAAGAGAAATGTTGGAAAAATTAAATCAAGCTTAATTAGGAAATTCTAGTTTTTGTAGGATTTAATAATTACTAGTTTATAGTGTTTCCAATTCGGATTTAGTTAGTTTTGGGAAACTAGTTTTGAGAAGGATTTGGTTAACTATGGGTCTATATGAAGAACTCATGGGGAATTGTTTTCAGTCGAGCTGAGAGTTTGAAATACTAGGTCAGAGCCTTTTGGCTCTATATTTTCGGGTTATTTTGGGGAAGCCTTTTTGGATATTGTGATGTGTTGTTAAAGTCTAGGTCATAAGAGATATGGTTCCTGATTATGCCTATGATGTTGGGTGATTGATGTAATAGGTGTGTACATAAAGCAATTTCAGTTTGCCATGCCTTGGATTGATTAGTGGATATTATGGATGTAGGTCTTTTAAATATAGAACCACGTTAAATTGTGTGTTGTTTAGTTGTTTGTTTTGATTATTCCGCTGCCCATTAATTTCTTTAAATTGTGTGTTGTTTCGTTGTTTGTTTTGATTATTCCACTGCCCATTAATTTCTTTGTATGATAGGAATATTTTTATATCCTACAAGAAACGGCAACAGTAACGGCGGCGACTAGAGTGAGGAACATACATATTGAAGTAGCGGGATGCAGAATATGGCAATAGCAAGCTCCAAGTTGAGCTCACAAAAACAGACCCGAAGTTGAGGAGCAACACTGGTAGCTGTGGTGAGCTTCCTCCAACAGATCAAATCCATTTGCCACAAGTTGATGATCCTCCTGGATGAGCTGGCAGAACTCATTTAGATATTTTAGAGTATGGTTAAGTTAATCACATACAGTTGGCATCTGGTTAGATTAGTTCAACACAAGTGGTCAAGTTTTGACGTGAAATTCGGTTAGAAGTTTAGATTAGCTGCACTTGATGTGCGTTGTATGATCTGTAGTCCTTAGCTTTTAGGAACTTGTATAAATAGCAGGGGTAGGTGTTTGTTGTAATCAGTTCTTCCATTTTTCTTTTCTTCAATTAATAGAAATTCAAAAATTCTCTCAACTTCTCTCTTGTGTTTGCAATGGTTTGTTATAATAAGCACATGTTTTTAGAAGCAAGACAAAAAGAAGAACGAGAAGCAAAAAAGAGTTGATTTTAAGATGATTTTGTAGCAGAAATTCGGAACTGGCGCAAGCTGTAGAAAATCTGTCAGAAAATGGTCCGTTTGCCCAAACTAACACCTGTAAAAAGTAAATCTCATGAACTATAATTCTGCGTGAACAGTATAAGTAGATTCCAGAAGCTGAGATTTTCTAATTATGCTAAAATTCTTAATTACAATCTTTTCCGATCTTTTACGGAGTGGAATCTTTTTTATTACTAGAAAACTTTTAATAAGGTAGTTTTCCCCCATTACAAGTTAATTAGGCTCCGCTTGGACAAGTATTTTAAAAATATTTTTATAAAAGTGTTTTTCAAAAACATTTTCTAAAATATGTTTTTCAAGTTTTTTTAAATGAAATATGTGTTGGGAGAAGTATTTAAAAAAAAACCTTTTTTGAATTAAAAATAGTATAAAATATGTTGGGACAAGTATTTGAAAAAAAAGACATTTTAAAGTTATTTTTAATGCAGGAAATTATATAAAAATTATGTTTATTGCATATAAACCATTTTTTTTTCCTGTTTTGGGTGGGTAGGGAGCGGGCGGGGGCAGGTCATAGTCGGGGTGGGGCCGAGGTTGAGGTCGGAACGGTGGTGGGGCCGAGGTCGAGGTGGGGTTGGGGGCCGAGGCCGAGGTCATGGTCAGGTCGGGTCGGGGTTGAGGTGAGGTCAGGGTAGGGCATGGGACGAGGTCGGGGTGGGTCCGGGTTTGGGAACGGATTGGGGCAGGCCAAGCCGACCCGCAAGTTTAACCTAAAACGATTTTAAAATATTTTGTGAAACATGTTCAAAGTATTCTTAAAAAATTGTATTTCAAATACATTTTACTTAAAATTATTTTTTTAAAACATTTTATAATTTCTTGCCCAAATACCATTTTTAAGTTTTTTTATACTCTTAAAACACTAAGAATGTTTTTGAAGTATTTGTCCAAATATGACCTTAGTTATTTCATTCTTCTAGTCTTTCTAGAAATTTAGTAGAATAATTCTTCTTATAAAAGGGATGCTTTGTACGCTTAAAAATACACCTCTCGTAGTAGGAGCTTCGGCTCCTACGGCTTCTCTCTTCCATTAATGTTAATTTATTTTCCTAATATTAGATAATAAATATTTATAGCAATGTTATTTAATTTCTGCTGCCAATTATGGGCAGAGTTCTAAATGACACACATCTGAACTGACCTACTCCCCTTACGCAGAAACAAGGGTCTTTCGAATAATTCTAACAAAAGAAAGAGAAAGTTCAAACTTCGACTCTTAATGTAATCCCATGGGAACCCTAACTAAAAAGCGAGGACCTAAATTGAGCAAGAATAATAATCAAAGTGATCAATAATATAATAAGAAATCGCGTGGGAACAAATCGAATGTTTGGAGAGACTTCTAACAAAAAAGACTTGCAATAATTTAACAAAGCACAATTCAAGATAACAAAAGATTGAATGGAAAAATTTTTAACAACTAGCTAGGGGAGTTCAAAATACCGGTGAATCAAAAGCGAACCGGTTAACCGATTAATTGGTTTTAGTTTATAAGTTAATACTTCTTTCGTTCCATTAGAAAAATTCACTTTGATTAATATATAATTTATTATTAATGTGAAATTACAATATTGAAAATAGTTAATTTGACACAATCAAACCTATTTTTATCCTTATTAAGTATGGGTTAATTGTACACACGATTATATTAGCAAGGTATGAGAAGTAAAAAAATAAAAAGTGGACTCTTTTATTAAAAATAAAAAATATTTTCAATTTACCATTTTTATCCTTACTTATTACAAATAAGTACTCCCTCTGTCCCATTCAAAGAGTCCTGAGTATTACAAACAGGACTCTTTGAATGGGACGGAGGGAGTATGAATTAATTGTGGACAATAGATGATTATATTCGTAAGGGTAAGATAAGTAAGTTTTATGGGTTTCGATTTACCATTTTTGAATGACTAACCGATCTTCAAAACATGGGTTACCATATGGTGCTATGTATATTTTTAGATTTTTTTTATAAAACATTTTATATTTCAATAATGCTTAGTATTATTGGAAAACGTAAATTTCTTTCAATATCCCATATAAAGAGCCATATTTTTAGTATTGAGGAAAGAAATATTATATTGTTATTATTACAATAAAATAGCCCTTTAACATTTCCTCTTAAAACCAGATAGTGGAAAACCAGCGCAAAAAAAAAAAAAAAAAAAAAAAGAGAAAAAGAAAAGGAAAGAAAAAGGATCATTAGCAGCCAGTTTAAGAATCCGGTGTAAATGATCGACTCTTACTTACATTGGGTTTGTATATATTCTGTGTTATAAGTCTTTTACATCGGGTTATGCAATAACCGGTGTTAAAAAGAAAAAATTATGACTGCATAGAGTCGAAAACCATCAGTTTACCATATAGCAGCTCTCATATGTCATATTTTACCCTAGCGGCTCTCTTTCAACGTTTTGGCTCACCCAAAATTGGGTTGTCATTGCTGTTTCAAATCGAGTCCTGGTGTGGACCAATCATCAGTCACAAACAATTGAAATAAATTAAGGTAAAAACGTAACTTATTCAGAACCTTTGATGTGTTTTTGTGCCACATATTTGGTACCATTGATGTATATTAACATATTTGTTGTTTTGTTTCGTAGGCATCCATGGAAAAGACAACACTTTTGTTGTTTTATTTCTTTTTAGACATGCTGTAATATTACAACATGTCTTTTCTTTTCAAAACAGACCGTAAATGTCACTCCGCCGTTTCTTTTTAGACCGTAAATGCTGCAATGCTAGTTGGCTGCTCTCTGTGTTATTAATTTTTTTATCTTCTTTTGTAATGATTCGACAGTGATATAATTTTAATTGTGGCCATATTTTTTTCTCTGTTTTTAAGCTATGTTTTAATATGTTTATGTAAATTCTTAGATTCGGTTTATATATACGCTGTTTCTTTTTTCAAGTATGTTTGAATCTTTTTATGTAAATTGTTAGATCATGTGATGCCTTTTTAGCTTATGAGATACATTTTAGAACGAAAAATAGATTCCTCAAGTCAAAAAAATGTCCCAAAACGTTGCATTCAACATAAAAAAAAAGAAAAAAGAAAAAAAAGGGGAACCTGCTGCAAGAACGTAATAAAAATCCCAGCCAACAAAGAATACAAATATTCATTTATTACAAACCATGGTCCCCTTGATTTTTTGCATAAATAATACACACACAAATAATATACACATATTGCAGATAGGTACGTACGACGTCGTCTCGCAGGGAGGCATCACCATATATATATATATAAGATGGATCAGAGTCAGTAGCATAAACAGCAGTATCCATTATTGCTATTGTACAGCTGGCAGACGCCATTCGGATATTGAATGGCCTGGCATGATGTAGGACAGTAAGGTACATAGGCGCAGGAAATCGTAGAGCATGGACCAATCCACCTGGTTTGGTCCTTGTTTATCCCATCATTATCTTTAGGTGTCCTTGAACTTGAAGCTGCATTCATCATATATATTTTAAGAAAACTTTAAGGTAACAGCCCTAAACGATGGAAAAGCAATTTAAGATATACCTGCTGAGGAGATTCCATTAACGAAGAGGAAGCAAATGAAGACAGCAACAAGCTTTCTTCCTACCATAACTTCAGACGTATATGTTTAATTTGATTCTGGTAATTTTGGACTTGGAGTACGTTGCATTTATAGGCCAAACTCCTAGGGTGGTCGTCCACTTTCAATTATAGAATCGATGTGGATCACCACAGAGATGAGATATCCAATAAAATTGGTGTTAGTTTGTTCAAAATTTTTACATTCCCTCTTCATTTGAGGAATTCTATTTCAAAAATGTACAAATATTAAAATTCAGTACTTAGAATAAGTTATGATTTGTTACTATTTTTGCTAATTGTATCTTTAGTTTAGTTAACCGTGAATCATATGTAATTATATTAATAAGACTATAAAAAGAAGAGAAAAAATATATGAAATTCTTCTAATAAAACACAAGAATAATAAATTGAAAATATGACTTTTCTAATGGAACGGATAGTTACCACGAAAATAATAACCTATATATAACTTGTGCTTTTAAGGATATTATCATTTGAGTTATGATATTTTAATTAACTAGGGATTTAATTCATGTTTTATTTTGGAACAACTTAATTAATAGAGGGTTTGACTTAATCAATTGCCAACCAATTTCAATTCCTTCAAATCGAAGGCAAACTGCCTCTACAGAAGACACATATATATATATATATATATATATATATATGACAATATTATCTTCCCAAAAGTGATATCTTGTAAGAAAACTGCCGACAGTGACAAACCAGAATTGATTTTTTATACCATTCCACAAGGAGGAGAGGAATGGGCGGCGGGCCGAGGAGGGGGAGGAGAGGCGGAAGGAGGAGGTTGGTGAAGGAGTTTTGAAAGGGAAGGGGGAAGGAGGGAGGGATAGAAGAGAAGGGTTAAAGGGATTAAAAAAAAAAAGTTAAATAATGAATGAACAAAAATAATCTTTAAAATTTTGGTAATGAGATGTACATGTTCGTCATTCCGTTAGCGACAACGGAGCCAAACGGCGGAGTGACATTCACAGTCTGTTTTGAAAGGTATAATGACAAAAAATGTTCAGTTATCAAATAGATATTTCGGAGAAGTATGATGGCATTTTTTACAGTTAAATCTTATTCATAGTATCAATTTCTTTTCTAGAGGCCACAAATGTATGAATACATACATGTACACACTCGTATAAGAGAACAAACAAAATTATAGGACATAATAAGAATGAATGCACGCATGCACGATGCATGTACAAATTCGTATATACAAATAATGTACAGATCCTTACAGAAATACTGGTATGTGATGCACATGATTAAGTGCATGTTATTTTTTAGGGTGAAATGCATTTTTTGTGATGGAACTTTGCCAATGTGTAAAAATGATCACGCAACTTTCAAAAGCTGATTTTAGTCACGCAACTTTAAAAAATGTGCAAAAATGGTCATCCGTTAATCTCCACCGCTACTGTTCATCTTCTTCCTCGTGCGTCTTCTTCATTCCTTTTTCTTTTCCTTTTTTTTTCTCTCTTTTATTCCGGTTGCAATTTTTCTCCCTTCGGTTCTGCGTCCGTCATCTTCACGTCGTCCTTCTCCACGGCGTCTTCGCATCGTCGTCATCTTCTTATTTTTGGCTTTTTTTTAAAAAAATTTTGACCGAAAATTGCAGAGCTTTGGTTCTGCAATTTTCTGATTGCAGAACCAAAGATCTGCAATTGAAATTGCAAAACCGAAAGGAGAAAAATGGCAACCCGAATAAAAGAGAGAAAAAAAAAAGAAAAAAAAAAGGAATGAAGAAGACGCAGGAGGAAGAAGATGGACAGTACCGGTGAACAGTGCACCGTTAGAGACTTCACGGTGGAGATTAACGGATGACCATTTTTGCACATTTTTGAAAGTTGCGTGACTAAAAGTCAGCTTTTGAAAGTTGCACGATCATTTTTGCACATTGGCAAAGTTCCATGACCAAAAATGCACTTCACCCTATTTTTTATTGGTTTTTGTTTTGGTTTTGGTTATGATTTTAACCGTAACTTTAATATATTATAATTATTTTTTATTATTTTCAATACAAATTTTTATCTTCGATAGAGATGTAGAGAGAAAGTATTCTCGCTTTCTGCTCCCAAGGAGTCAGAAATAGAGAAAATATTAGCATTTCGGCTAGGCGTGTTGTGATGAGAAAAAGAGGTTCGGTTATTGGGGTATTGTATTGTAAGGCTATAATAGATGTGTGTGTTCTATTAATGCCTCTGAAGTTTAGAGTCTCCTGTGTCGGAGTAATAAATGTGAATTTCATTTTGAGCTTAATTTTATCGGAACATACAGATCAAGACTAAATCTCTTCTCTTCTTTTCAAAAATAAGACTAAATCCGTTCGTAGGAGTTAGGTTTGTCCAGCAATAGTGATTTTCATATATATATATATATATATATATATATAACATGAATGGTATAAATCTTTGTTTAGATGGTTTTTAATAATACTAAAAATGTAAAATAATTATAAAGATAATAAAAAATTATTATAAAATACAAAAGTATGAAATGCAAATTATAGATTGTCCCTTTTCTTAGGGCATGTTCTTTAAGTTTTAGTTTTGGTCTCAACAGTAAATTTAATATATTATAATTAATTTTTATCAATTTTTTACTATTCAGTTATACCTTTTTACATTTTCAATACACCTTTTTCATTATAAAACTATTTTTTCAAAATAAAAACTCAACCCTTTCATAAAGAACAAGTCCTTAAGGTCCCACGCTGAGTATTTACATGCATTTCTGATAGCTTGGTCTTCAACTTTAGAGGGATTTAAATTCAAAGTTGATGGATCGGCTTTGGGCAGCTCAGTGTACATTGGCGCAGGCTACATTATCAGGAATCCGTTTGGACAGATGATAGCAGTGGCTTTAATTTTTTTGGGATATGGATCGAGCTTTCAAGCAGAATGATAGGCTTTGCGATTGGGACTTACAGAAATGTCAAAAGAGGCATACTAAACGCCGTAACATTTTCTTGTGAAAAGTCTATTTTACCCTTAAGTATTAAAAAAAAAATTCATAAAATTTCACACTATTCACAGGAATATTGGGAAAATACCGCCCACTGTGGGCAGTATTTCTCCAGAGAAATACAGCCTGCTGGGCGGTATTTCTCGGGGAAATACCAGCTGGCGGTATTTTCTCTGTGGGCGGTATTTCAGAAAATACCGCCCACAAAGGGCGGTATTTTCGTAAAATTTTACCCTGTTCATAGGCCAAAAAATCTCTTTTATTCGAAAAAAATGTGTAGGTTATTTACATATTGTGTAATATGGATCGTACTCGTAATTATAAAATCAAATGTTGTGCGGTATTTTTTTTTTAGCTAAAGGGTAAAATAGATTTTTCATAAAAAAATATTATTATGAATAGTAAAACGGTTACTGCGTATAACAATTTCGATGTCAGAATATAGGGCTAAGGCAACTAGATATTGAATCGGACTCCCTTACTTTGTTAAACATGGTTCGGTGGTTGTTCTGAATCTCATGGAAGTCGATCGTCCTATTTCAGGCTTTGGGTAATTTTCCATCAGACATATTTTCAGAGGCAAGTTTAGTGACGGATGCTCTGGCAGGACAGCTTTTGAGAGGCATTCATCGGACACTTATCTGGGATCGGAGCTCCCAGTTTACATGGGCTAATACACCCATATAGGTTAGCAGTTCCTAATATTAGGCTAGTCTGACTAATATGAGTATGTAATTTGGAATTTAGTGTCATTTGCATTTTGCACTATTATGTATGCTGAGGTAAGATTCATTATATTCTTTTTAAATATTTTTGTTTAATTTTATAAAGGGTTTTTATGTCCCCAATCACTTAATAGGTTGTTCCAAAATATTAATAAAAAAAAAACAAAAGCAAAAAGGTTAGAGCCCCTTGAATTTTGCCTAGTTCAATTTATTTAGAATTAAGAGTTCAAACTTTCCTATTACCCTCTAGAACTTAATTTCAATTTGCTCAATTCTCTCCTTGACAATCCCCAACTTCACTTTTGGGATACTTTTCTTCTTTCTTTTTTTTTTTTTTTCCATGAACAAAAAGTTGCAAATTATTAAAATATATATTTTCTTGGAAAGAACTATAATTGTTTAAATTAGTGTTTATCAATATTCTATTCATGAATAGAATATTGATAATCACTGTATATATATGACGTAGGCAATCTTACGCAAATGAATCAAAAGTTTATAAAAGCTTAGATTTGGCAAAATGTTGGTGAATGCGAAAGAAAAAAAAAAAGGTTTGCCTCGTTTTTATTCAAAATTCACTTTCAAGAAGTTGACTTAAGCCATTTGAAAACTTAAATGGTTCCATCATAAATTAATCAAATTTGAGTACAAACGTTAAAAATTCAATAATGGAGTAAAACTTGATGTACTTAACGAGCCTTGTACCAGTTGTTTCGCTAGTTGTCATATCAGGTGTTTTTTTAACAACCACAATTAATGTACGTAAGTGCAAATATGTAAGGATAAATTATTTGTCAAAACTCCCTCAAAGTTTATCTAAATTAGTAAAGATACAATTGTCCAATCAACTATTGGTTAGGAAAATGATAAGTAATTGGTTAAACAGAATATGAAAAATGAATAAAAAAATCAACATTAAGGTTGATAAATTATCAAAATTCCCTCAGAAAGTTATTCAAATTTTTCTAGCATCTGTTATATCGCGTATATTTATTTTAGCCTTAATTTGTTATATCACGTATTGATTTTAACTTTATATTTATCGCTTTCAAATGTTAAAGCAACCAATATCACATATAGGATGAATATCGAGAGGTAAAAGTATCACTTGTAGGGAAGCAAACACTCATATCAATTATTATCTAATGTATAGAATATTAATAAAAACATCATATATATATATATATATATATTTAAGGGGTAAAAGTATTATTGCGAGAGTGTCAGATGGTCGGAGACTCTTTTACTAAAAATATATGTTATACTTTTATATTCAACATTACTTTCGTGAAGTTTTCTTGTGGTTGGTTATCTATTTAATATTATAATTAATTCATACAAAGAGACACTTATTCTACTCTATCTGTTTTATTAAAAGAATCAATTTTAATCAATGTTCAACTTATTTTGAATGTGTGCGTATAACATTTAAAATAATTAATTCGACACCATTTATTTCAAATATATCCTTACTGAATATATGCTAATTGTAAACAATATATTATTATATTAATAAGAGTAAAAAATATTTAAAAATAAACTGTTCGATTAGAAAAAAATATTTTTTTAAGTGGACTCTTCTTATATACCGAACAAGTAATAATGAGGAGAAGATGATAGCCTGCATTGCAAAGCCGCCTCTCTCTTCTGAATTGACGGATCACCAACCTTAATCACACAATCTCGTACAAAGATAAAAAAATTTATTCACGATTGGACTATGAAAGGCATCCTCTCTCTCTCTCTCTCTCTCTCTCTCTCGGGTGTGCAAATTGATCGACGGGTCGGACGGGCTTGTAGGACCGGACCGACCGGAATCGAAATTTCACTTAGGGTTGAACTGGTTCGGTCTAGAGTGGGTCAGTTTGGTTTTAGATCTTGATCGACCTGAACTAACCCTTTTTTTTCAAAAGAAAAGAATTAACTTTTTCATTTTACTGAATCTATAATTTTATATGTTTAATTTGTATTTCAAAATTTATACTTTTAAGTTTTTAAAAAAATTATTTTTCAAATATATTTTGACTCCATTTGGACAAGTACCTTAAAAACATTTTCATAAAAAATTTTTTCAAAAATAATTTAGAAAATATGTTTTAAAATTTTTTTTTAACAATATGAATTTCAACAAGTATTTTATAAATAAAAAAATTATTGGGGGATTTATTTGGTTTGGGAGATGGGAGCTGGGGAATCGGGACAGTGAGGGCGGGGGTGGGTGGGATGTGGGAAGGTGGGGGCTGGGGGATCGGAAGACCCGGACAGACCCAAAGGAGACCCGGACTGAACCATCCCTTTTGGGACATGGCCCGAACTACACGGTTTGGGTTGGTTCGGTCCGAGTAATGTTGTTTGAACACCCCTACTCTCTACATAGATATGATGTACTTTTAAAAATTTTAAATATTCACTACAACAAAATCTGTCTATTATGACTCCCTTAAGTGTCCCAATAGACTATATAATAGGACTTATATCAAAATAGGACTCTACATATATGAGTCCCATAGGTAGAAGTCACAATAGGGGTAATAGGACTTAAATTAGAATCCTATAAAAGAGTATATCTAATAAGACTTTTGTAGGAATCCTATTATGTAATAAACAAAATTCGATATTAGGGCAGTTAACAGTGTCCCTATAAGTGCAATACTATTAGGACACATAAAATGAATCATATTAAAATTGATAATAGGACACTTTTTAATGTTTCAACAAGTGCAATACTATTGAGACACTTAAAATGTGTCACAAAAATTGGTAGATTAATTTTGAAATAAAAACACATTAAAGTGTCCTACTAGATATTGCAACTGTTTTTTTTTTTCACATTAAAATTTAAAACTAAAACATGTAATACAATTAATAATCTAATTCTCAATAAATACTTCATAATAATTCATAACTTCTACAACTAAGTAGTTAAAAAGTTAATGTCATTATCCTCAGTAGATAGTTAATCTAACAACAAAATGTGTATTTTCCTTCCTCAACCTGCAAACGTTCATGATCTAACAACAAAAAATGGGCAGACTAACTATCAAGATATATGACAAACAACTTTGCAACTCTATCACTTCAAGTTGTGGAAATGAGCCATCCATCAAACTGTTCCACTTAATCTTCATCAACCAACCATAATCACCTAAAATTAAAACAATAATAGAGGTCATAATTCCAACTTTTCATACCTTGACTCAAAAGGTAAAAACCAAGTTATAATCTATGAACATCAAGGCCAATGCAAGACAAATCGACAAAAAAGAAGAACATGATTAGGCTGAAAGATGTTTGATACCAAGTTGAAAGATGTTTCGATAGTGGAACCAAATTCAAAGCTACCATTTCAATGACAAATAGTTAAATATATTTAACTTCATTCCTACCATTTCAAAGCTACAAGGAAGAAAAGACATTAATCTCAAAAAAAAAAAAAAAAAAAAAGGAAGAAAAGGCATTACATAATGCCGAAAGTAGAACAAAGCCACACACATCCTTGGTTTCATAATATAATTAGATATGCACCAAGAACTCAACATGGTCTTAATTACACAAAAAGATAAAATTACAGTACCATAACAAGAAGCAATCAGTTCCAATGTTCCACAACTTTTGCTGAATGAGAATTAAGCTGCTCTTTGATACCAAGTTGAAAGATGTTTCGACAGAGGAACCAAATTCAATCATATCATCCATTTACATATGAGTCAAGAAAAAAGGCATTCAAAAATACTAAGGATTTAAAGAAAGGTCAATCTTGCCTGTTTTGTTTTATATTGCCATACAGAGAACCAATCTGATGCTTCCACTTGTGCAACTCTGTAGGCTTTCCCTTGGTTGATGCAGGCTGCACAAGGAAAGTATTAACTCATTTGAAAGCATCAATGAAACTGAATAGCAGGGTAGAAGATGATATAGAAACTGAAATGACTAAAACAAAAAAAGGTAATACAAACAGTTCCAGAAACATATATAAAGTTACAATTACATACTCTTATTATACCTGTATAACTCTCCAACTCCAAGTACCTTAAGCACCAAAATACAGGTATGACATAATGATATTTACATCAATAAGTGCTACATCATTTATCCATTTTTATCTTTATACATTCTGATCCAAATCTGAATACAGGAGTACTACAGGAGGAAAGGGGGACCCCTACAGTACAGGGTGCTACAAAATACATAGGCTCCACAGGTGCAGAAGAATTAATAAAATTTTCAAAAGATAAAGAAACTTCATGCAATAACCCCCCCCAGATATTTATCCAACACATCTCCATTCAAACAAAGCTTATGGAGACTAATCCATGAAAAACCACCAATTGATAATATTGCTTAGACGTATTGCAATGCAGACACCTGTTCCAAGTTTCAACATTCAATCCTACTAAAGGAGTTCCAGCACAGAACTGGATTTGTCAAAAGCACCAAGCACACTAATATTTCTTCTGAAGTCAAGATTGCCAAGCATGGCACTAATATAAGAAAAGCAGGTAATGACAATATCCTTACTTTCTTTTTTCCAAACCTTCATTTGTAGTAATCCAGGCATTTTCCAAATCTTGGCATGCTGTAAACTCCCATTGAATACATATAGACAAAATTTCTCCAAAGAAGAATCAAATTTTCATTTTTATTACCTATGTTTAGTATCAAAGGGCCAATTATATTGCTCCAGTTAACATTTAGCAGATAAGACCCAAGTGGCCACCATTAATTAACCATTAAAAACTAAAAAAAGTATCATATTTAACATAGTGAAAAATGACTGAACAACCTCAAAGAGTAAAATAACAAAAGGAAGCAACAAAGATTGCAAATTAGTTACTTTAACATCAAACCTTATTTCAATCAATATTCGATAACAATGGTTGGAGCACCATCACGAATCCAATTCAAAAATCCTCAAGATATTCTCATGCCGGTAGTATAGGCGTTGCTATTTCTAGGGAGCTTCATCCAAGTCTTATCCATATTAGATTTACACAGGCACGTCTAGCACAATACAGAGTATATCAAGCAAGAAACAAGCTATAACAAAAACTATTTCATTGAAAGATTGCCCAAGCAAGATATGAAACCAAATAAAAGACTAGCAAAATGCAGATAAATTATAAGTCTAGCTGAACAACTTAAAGACTAGATCTGAACATCTTTCAAGTGATACCATAACATGTTTCCCACTATTAAAAATAGAAATTTGAGACAAAAAGTATACCGTTTTAAGACCAGTTTGCTCTCAACGGTGCCGGGGATGCTTTGCCATCCCTCCAGCCCATGTATCTGCCCGAAACCTTCTGTTTAATGGCAGTAAGAAATGAATTAGAAGCATTCTGGAAATTACAATATAGAGAAGCACATTAATTAAACAATATCCAAAATATCCAAATGACCTAGGACAGAGGTGGAGAACAAGCTAAGAGAGCTGCTGTGAGAGACGGTGATGACTGAAATTGACGGCGACGTAGCGGCTGAGTTTGCGACCGAGTGATATTCAAATTGTCGGAGAGGAAGAGGCTGAAGCTTTTAACACCCCTATCGCCGTCCAATCTCAGAGTACAGAGGGAGGGATTTCTCGTAAAACGGCGCGGCTCCGTCGGGCTAAGGTAGCCCTCTGAAATTTTATTCCTTCCAAACCAATGAAACCGAAGTGGTGTAGCGGTACTGGCGACTGTGTGTTCTAGGTGGTGGTGCTGCGGGCTGCGGGCGGCGAGAATGGGGTGGTGGTGAACTTAATGTTGTTCGAACTTCAAAAGGGGGAACAAAGGAGGAGGAGGAGGAGGAGGAGGAGGAAGAGGGAGAGTCCAAAAATTTTCCTTCTAATTATAATGTATGATTTTTAAAAAATGGTTTTGAAATTTATTTTGATTTTATAATATTAAAATTATATTGAAAATGTAAAAAGGTGTATTGAAAAATATAAAAATGTGTATTAAAAATGATGAAAAATTATTATAAAATTAAAACTTTCCTCAAAATCATATTTTGAGAATCAAAACAAACAGGGAGAGTCCAAAAATTTCCCTATTTTTGCCTCCGATTTTTTTTGTATAGTAGTAATTAGTCAGGATGGTTTTTTCTTTTTATTCGTTCACCAATGTTTTTTTTTTTAATTATTCATTGTAAGAATATTTACTATTTGTTTAATGTTTTATCAAAAGTATAAATACTTAAAGTTTCATAAAACATTAAAAAAAGTTATACTCCCTTTGTTCTACTAAAGGAATAATGTTTCTAAACATTATTTGTTTCAATACAATAGTTATGTTTATATTTTTTTCATTAAAAGATTCAAGTTCTTAATACTAAAAATAGTGTTACAAATCAAACTTTTATACATAAATATAGAACGAGTATATTATAACTATTTAAATTTGTATACAAACCACTGATTATGTTAGTATAACTGATTATAGAACAAACCACTAATTATATTAATTTAAGTAATTATAGAATATTGACACAAATAATGAAATAGCAAACTAGTTTTTCTTGTTGTAGGTAACAACTGATTAAGTGACAGGAGGCATGGACTCTTTATTTGAAAAAGAAAAAAGAAAAAGTAGAGGGGGATCTAATGAGCCTTATTTTTGAGAAATACAATATGCAGAATGCAGATGCTAAAGTACGATAACACTAATACAAACTATAAAGTATCCTATTGAATATAGAAAACCATTAAATATGTATTTTTTATTCAATATTAGAAATATAACTATTAATACATATTAAAATGTTGTGTTTTATTTTTGAAAGAGAAAGCAATTTCAATACCAAGAGGTTATTTAATTCAAATAAAGTTACATGACAAATTTATCGAGGTGTTATAGTATAATTAGTTCATCAAAATGCCCAATATTAAATAATGAAGATAGTTTAGGCCATAAGCAAAATAAGGTGCCTTATTAACAATATTGAAAATTGTGGGCTAAAAAGAAAATATTAGGGTGGCATAGTAAAATTGTTACAAAATTAGTAGGCCAAGTGTAATTATTATTTTCAATTTTCCTATATATATAAGTGTAAAAGTTAGCAAAAGTATACAAACATGGGCTAGCTTGGTTGGTTCTAGTGAATATAATTTAGTGATTTGGTTATTGAGGTCTAGTGTCCAATTATTCTCAACTACATTTTGTGTCGATTTTATATGCCTTGTTTTATAGTATCTTGATGTTTTACTAGTAATTGAGACTCTTTGATGAGTCCTGTTAAGTATTATAGTTGATTGTGTAATATGACATATTTATGAGTCCTATTAGAATTTTGAAGACATCAAAATGCCTCTCTTTAAGTGTCCTATTAAGTATTATAACTAAATGTGTAATAGGATACATTTAATAGTCCTATTACAATTTTGACTAGTAATTTGTGACTCTTTTAAGTGTCCTATTAAGTATTATTATTGATTGTGTAATAGGACATATTTAAGAGTCTTATTCGATAGCAAATGGAACACTTATTAATATGAGACTCATATCAATAATGTCCTATCTTTGTGAAGATAAATTTTCTTTACTTTTTTATGACTTAATGAGACTCTTTCTTTTATGAGTCTCGTTAGACATCTATTGAGACTCTTAATTAAGCAAGACTCCCAAAAAATGTGTCCTGATAGGTAGATTTTGTTGTAGTGATTATAATCTTTCAAATAAGAAGATCATTAGTGCATTTTAAAATGAAGTTACTATACAATACTTAGTATTCCATAAGGACGATGTTATTGTCAGAACTCTTTTCTTTGTTATTGAATTGCCCTTTTTGTTACTGAAAAATCGCGACTGGCTAGTAATCTTCAGTTCAATAGTCGAGTTACTGAAGACCACATCATGAGTTCAGTGCTTCAAATGGATCTTGGACTGCAGATTGGCATGGGGGATTCTCCATGTGTATCTGAGATTTGCAATTGACCTTGAACGTACAGCTGCTAGACCCCCCCTGTTTTCTTCGTCGAAATATCGCTCAAATGATTTCTTCTGGCATTTGGGTCATCGACATCTGTTGACAATTTTTTTCTTTCCAATTTGCACTCCCTCAAAGGCTAAAAAATCTTCCAAAATCCACTCTTTTCCACATAACATAAATTATAATCAATATTGCCATGGCCGGTCCTTAAACTTCGGAGGCCCTAGAGTGAAATAAATAAAAAGGGCCCCAAGGAAAAATATAATATGTTAATTTAGTAATTTCTATTAATTTTTAAATTTTTTTATAACGTGGGCTTTCAACTACAACAGCAAATAAAAAAAAATTCACTTGCGACAACCATTTTCAAACAAAAATAAAATTGGGCCTTGTGTTGATAAAAGAAAAAAAATTCACTCTTATATCAAGTTTTTAAAAACTAAAGCATATATGGGCCTTAAATATGGGTTTTGAACTAAAATAAATAAAATAAAGACATACCTCTATATTAACTCATTTCAAATAAATATAAATATGAGCCTTAATATAAATTTTTATTAGCCAAAAACACGACAACATTAAACTACATTTATAGAATAATTATGCCCCTGCAATCATTGGCCCTGGACGATCACCCGGGCTGCCCAGCCCTATGGGCCGGCCCTGAATATTGCAGCTACTGAACAAACTAAAAGAAAATCAAAATCAAAATTTTCGTTTCCTTTCTTGGGGCCAACTGTAGCCGTATGCTTCATAATTGGTTGATGAGAGCACTTTTATACGCTTTTCTACCTTTGAATTGTACCATTGTTATCTTTAATTATGAGATTTGATATTGAATTAGACTAATTATGCATGTTTTCATGTTAAGGACCATTTGGAGAAAAGTTAATGAAAATTGGAGAAAAGATAAGGAAAGCTGAAGAGAGGAAAATGAATGACCAACCAACTTTGGAAGATCATAACTTGAGTTACATAACTCTAAATTGGGGATTTGTGATGATATGGAAACAGTAAACAAATGGCTACAACTTTCATGAAGACACCTTTGCCCAATTCCCGCTTCGCGGCACTCTAAAAATGGTCGAAAGTTGGATAGAAACGGGAAATCCGTGGATGTTCTCTCACAGCCGCAGATCTTGGCCGAAAAAAGAGCACATCCGCATATGTACTTCTACATCCACGGCTGCAGTAGCTCAACATTTGCTAAAGTTCTTCCCACATCCGCGGATGTGCTTCCATATCTGCGGACGTGGACTGTTGATATTTTTTCAGCACTTTTCTTTTTGCAAGGAGGCCCTTAATCAAAAAAATTTCTTTAGAATCTTTGTATTGAATTAGAAGAGCAGTAGATGCGAAGAAAGAATTGAGGAAAGAAAAAAGTAAGTTATCCCTAATTTTTATTTATTTGTTTTCCAAGCTGGCATTTGAAGACTGACTTGGCACAAAATATATTATTTAGGAAATATGATTTGTATTTGTGTTATTTTGACAAATATTATTGGAAATGATTTTATTTTGGAAAAAAAAACTCTCAAAAAGGTTGCGACCATAGTTAATGATCATCACTCATTCTTAAGATAGATATAAACATATCTATCTACATTTTAGTAGTTTCAAATTCTCTTAAAATACTAAAAATTAACATACATATTAAATACACAATGATACATTCATCAATTTCAACTTAAATAAAAAGTGAAATACTAAAGTGGAAAAATAAAATAAAGAAAAAGATCTTTGTTAAAAACTCTTTTCTTAGATTATTGTAAAGCAAAGGCTTTTTGGAAAATGATTCCCTTCTATTGTTGGGAAAATAATTTTTGTTGAAAACTCTTTTCTTAGATTATTGTCAAGCAAGGGCTTTTTACAAAATGATTTCTATCTGCTGATTGGAAATGACTTTTGTTGAAAATTCTTTTTTGTAGAATCTTGCTGAGTAAAGCAAAGGCTTTAAGAAAATGATTTCTTTTCTAGATTTAGAGTTGAAAAATATTTCGCAAAAATGATTTTTCCACTTACCTGTTGGTATAAAGTACTAATCATTACGGAGTTATGATGAGAACTCCGACAAGAAGTAGCATTGTTATTTCTAGCCCCGGGAGGGGAATGTTAGAATTCATGAGGGGATCTTTGGCTATAATTTGTAAATACGAAGTAAGATATTACCTTGAGCCATTGATGTTGTCGGAGTGTTGACAGAGTCACGTACGAAGTCTCCGGTTTTCCCTCTCCAAACTCTCTCTCACTATAGTCGTGTGTATGCTGATGGGTGCACACTACGTACGTTGGTTGAATGGAGAGAGGGACCGGGGAGATACGTATATATAATTGTGACCTATCCCATCAAAGGTCAATCGTAATCAATTATAATCAAATTATAATTCTCCCTGATTTTCCTCAATCAATCATAATCATCCAACATCATGGTCAATCAATTAGATACATAATTGTCTCAATTAGTGGGATAGTTTATAAAGAAGGATAGGTAACTGAGCGTAGTCATGAAGTCCACTTTTACAGTTACCATAATATTTTAACATTCTCCCACTTGGACAAATGACCACATAAATGGATGAGTTTCAATAATGTGGCCACAATAATTGTCTATTTATCCTACATCGTTACTAAAATGGATCATGGCGGTTGTATGTCTCTACCAACATACTCCCTTCCATGTATCACAATTTTAGCAACTAAATATAGATAAATTTAATGAGGGAAAATGAACTAACAACAAAAGGTTCATTTGTAATCCAAATATTAAATCCTGTTACGAAAAAATAACAATTATGTGCACAAACAGAAGTTTAATATTTCTATGATATGTCCAAACATAAGAGAGCAATCACTTAATCAATAAGACCCCATGGAATCATCATGTTCCAAAATTTGTTTAGCGCCATTCTTTAATGGGTCAAACATAAAGTCGGCTCTTATATATGCTCTATGGACACCCATTAAAATATAAATTTTCTTTTGAACAACATTCACTTATGCGCTTTATTTCATTTAAGCACTTGTTGTTCTCGATTAGACAAGAGCAGCGAAAACTTCATAATGCATTCTGGTTTGGAAACCAAGAGATTTATTATTAGATAGACATGTCTGATAGCCAAACTCATAATAGCTAATAAGTCGAATATGAGTTATATGATCGAAACAATTATGCCGGCAAAAGATCATTATAACTTTATACTCATATACTTTATTGACTCATTGCTATCGTTTGCTATCTTTCTTAATATTCATTTATTGGTTTTTAACTCCCACTATTCCTCTACTTCATAATAAAGAATATCCAAATCAAACCATCAGTATAAAATTAACATTTCAGATCCAAACCAAACATTCATAAGTCATAGCATCAAAATACTTATTCCAATACATAATGTGAACATAACTAATTTGTTCACCTTAATAAAGTTGCACACATTAGGGGTGGGCACGAATTGGTTTCCTCGAATTGTGGTTTCCTCGAATTTTAAATTTTTTTTGGCCAATTCGAAAACCAAACCTAATTCGATTTTAAACTGAAGAAACCAATTCGAATTTGTAATTCGAATTCGGTTCGAATTCGGTTTTAAACCATGGAAACCAAATTCACAAAATTAATTCCATAATCAAAATTTTACAATCTAGTAACTAGTTTGAACAAATAAATCCAGCAGCAAACTCTTCTAGAAAAATAAATCTAAGTTCACCCTCTCAATCACATGCATCCTATAAGCCTTAAAATCATCCTGTAAGCATAGTTTTGGTAACTAATGCAGCTGATCCTTGGCCCAACTGTATCCGCACCTGATATTAATATAAAGAAAATAAAAGTAAG
The DNA here is from genome assembly GCA_016801395.1 of Leptodermis oblonga. Lineage (NCBI taxonomy): Eukaryota > Viridiplantae > Streptophyta > Magnoliopsida > Gentianales > Rubiaceae > Leptodermis > Leptodermis oblonga. Next base: position 4,108,811 of record CM028754.1, read on the forward strand.
AATTAAGAAACAACACCAGGAGAACCGTGAAAATCGATGTCATGTAAAAAGCAAAGCAAGGAGGAGAAGTATACTTTGAGTTCTGCAATCCATTGCAGAATTGAAGCGCAAAACCTTCCGCAAAGACGGCACCGGCGGAAGGAGCAGGGGATCGCGGCGGCGAGAAGATCCGATCTAGAGCAAACGTGAACGTACGACGACGAGAGAACGGAAATTGCAGCATGTCGTCGGAATCGGTGATGTTTATCTACTGGGTTATCTTCCTCGGCGAACTGCAAAAATGGAGGAGGACAAGAATATAAAGAAAAATGGAGAGGGAGGAGAGGTGGGAGGGAACTGAACTCGGGGAGGCGGCGGTTGTGTGATAATACTTTAGAGATTAGGGTTTAGTTTTACTCATTAGGTAAGCTTTAGCCTTTAACTTTATGACATCTTTATCAATTTAAAATATTAGCTTTTAACTTTATGATATCTTTATCAATTTAAAATATTAATAAAGCCTTTAGGTGGAAAAAAAACTAATAAATATTAATAATAAAACTTCTTCGAATTCGGTTTGGTATTTGGTTTGAATACCCAATTCGAAAACCAATTCGAAAACCAATTTCATAATTCGAATTCGGTTTCAAACCAAACCTAATTCGAATTCAGAATTCGAATTAGGTTTTTTCGAATTCGGTAAATTCGAATTCGGTTCGAATTTCGAATTGGCCCAAACCATGCCCACCCCTAGCACACATCAACTAACACATAGTTTACTAGAAACTTTAATATACACAATATATAGACTTAAGAATATTGTACTCCCACTAAGCTTAATGTATATAAATTCACAATAATATTCTTCTTGACAAAATGAAGAAAAGAAATTACATCGTTAAATTTATTTACCATAAATGGGAGTTGAAAATTCATATAGATAATATATTTTATCCAAAATTAATATATTATCAATTGCCAAAACATCCAATCAGATAAATCGTTTCACATACTTAGTTAGTTCTAATCATAATCAGCAAGTTGTTAGTGATAGGTTTGTAAAAATTGTGCAAGAACATTTGTATGTACAATCTATTATAATTTCATAAGCCATGTTTACTAAAAATCATAAACTCTCACTATTCAAAGTAATTGGATAAGTGAGATAACAAATAGTGAATATAATTTCTCAAAACAGAGATTGTCAAAAATTTTCACATTCATTATTTAAAATTCGAGCACTGAAAATTTTTAAGTTTGTAAATTTTAACAAATTCTTGATCCATCCACAAATCAACTGTTAAAGCACTGAATCATTGCATCTTAATGTGTAAGTATCCTAAGTATAGTTTCAACCCACTTCAAATTAATTGTTGTTTTAAACAACAATGAGAAGAAACATATCATTAAAAATTACACTTAATGATTTCATTGTTTGATGTGATATGGATCAAGATACACACAATTAATGCTTCATTACCAATTCATCAATAGCAATCACAAGTAATTATTCAATGAGTGGGGATGAAACATATAATAAGTAAGTTCAATTATATTTTCTACCTTTCATCACTTCTTATTCTCCTCCCCCCCACCCCCCCATTTGTTTGAGATTTTAAAACCATTATCTTTATTCTCAGACAAAATATGAGAACTGTAAATTTGAATAAACAATCGACATATTTTAAAATATTCAAATTAAGGTAGAAAATGACATCGTTTAGATAAAAGAAAACTCATTTGGTATATTCAACTTTTTAATATGATGTATTTTATAGTATAATCTAGTAAAAAATTAGTAAATGTATAATTTACTAATTTTATTTATAAATTAAGCAATATAACTCATATTTAAAAAATAAGTGAATATCTCAAATTTACTTTATGAGATGTTTTATTCACTTGTTACGAGTTTCTTTAGTTATACAAAAACGTGAATTGTGATCCAAAATCAATTCACTAAGACGCCTTAATTTTGATTTTCTCTTAAATATTTCTTACAATAGAGGAAAAGTAGTCTTCTTCGACTTCTATGCTCAAAAACCTTTTTATTTTTGTCCACTTCATGTAGTCTTTAGTGCTTTATCATATGACATATTACTTTAATGAGACACTACAAGCTATTAAAGTGTCTTCTTTTTCAATTTCTCTAACTTTTGACACCTTTAATTTCTTAAACATGCATGGTTAAAGAAATCATGATTAACCATAAAACTTAATATGTAATTTAAGAAAGCTGAAATGGTCAAAACATAAACTGTGATGAGAAAACTGAAAATATGTACCATAAAAAGGTTTAAAATCTCTACTTTAACTATGAGATTTATTTTAAATTCTTTAAATTATTCACAATTCTTTAATTTCTAGTGTCAAACTAGAATTCAATAGAGGTGAATGTAAATATTCACTTATCATTGGTCAATTGCACCCAAACATCAAGGAAGAATTATCCAAACAATCTAGTAAACTATCAATAATCATTGGAATAGTGAATGAATTATCAAGTAATCAAATAATACTTGAATGGTAATTTATACAAACATTGATGCTATGAAAAATTAAACTTTAAATGACATAAATAGTCCATACCTTTGTATAGGAAGGCTTTCCAAGTTAATGTTTAATTCACCCACTTTCAAATTAATTTAATAAAGATAATTGCCTCCCTTTGGGGCCGACAATTAACTTATTAAATTAATTGCATATGTTGTAAAGATGCCTTGATATGGTTTACTATAAGCTTTTCTTGATTACTAGTAATGTGATAAAATAGTAGAAATAATTTGCTTTAGTGCACTTAAACTACTTTGGCTAATTTTAAGTGCACAAAAATATATTATTTCTTGAATAAATCAACTCGTCATAATGTTGATTTGTTTTCTTTAAATTTATCACCGACAATCAATAATGTGACCAAGAAAATAATTTACACCACATACTTGAGGTGCTTTGGCTGCTCTCAAATATATGATACACTTTTATTTAAGGCATCCATCAACCTTTAAATGCCAACCATGTTGACATAATTATTAAATTTTATTTTTCCCTCATTTCATTTTTTTTTAATCACTAAAAAATTCAAGTGACTAAAATTACTTTTATTGGGAGTTCACAAAGAAAATATTAAAAAATTTGTTAATATGCCAACAAATCATTGTGGTGACTAAAACTCCTTAATATTCCTTTCACATCATAATTACTTCAATTACGATGATATATGTGATTTAAATAATTATTTACATACTAAAATCTGGGATATACAGTTTAATTGGTCCCAGCTGCAAAGAACATTAAAGAATATGATAATATAGTCAACTAAATCTTTAAAGTTGACATCATTAACCTGAGAGATAAATCAAGTGCATCATCGCATTCCACCTTTGGGTTTGAATAACGACATGCTATAGATTTACTAAATAAGTGAGAGACATCATTCGCTTATTTTTGGGCAACCAATGGAGGTATTATATTTCCTTTGGGTAATACAATGACTCCTTATGAATATAGAAATAAAATACCTTTGGGCAACTTTTAATTCTATATTCATAATAATAAATAGCCCAATGAACATTACAATTAAGTAGTTCACTTATTTTTCGTAAAGTGGAGAAACTATATTTCCTTTAGGTATTATAGTAACTCCTTATGAGTATAGAAATAAAAGATATAAATATCTTTGGGCAAATTTAATTCTATACTCATAATAAATAATCATAATTAACCCAATGAACGTTATAATTAGCTCACTTTGGTGAAAACTAATTAGTTAATTTTAATGTTCATAGAGCTTAATTGCTTTAGTGCTCAACTTTTACAATTATGTGAGCTCAATTTCAGTAATGTCAATCAATTGAACTATTGACGAAAATTGCTAATTTTTCTACCTTATATATATAATCACTAAACATTATGTGATTTGATCATATATTATCAAGGTGCTTTGGCAATCCCCAATAATTATAGCAAACATTAGGCAATAGAAAAAAAATGAATTTACATAATGTTTTCAAAATTAAAGATATGACATAAACATTCACGGGCATACATTTAGGGAATCAATAATAGACTTAAATATGATTTAATAAAATAACCAGGGAAACCAGAACCATTAAGGATGATGATCTTGTTCTCAAAATTAGAAAATAGTGTCCCGAAGTCACTGTTTGCTTTATTTTAAAAGATCCAATGATATGTACGATAATCCTTGAGGACATAATCACAGAAATATTGTTCATGATGATTTAAAATAATTTTCAACTTAGAACCAGCCCAGTTATGCTGATCTCATTAGGTACACGTAACTTACATATTGGAAAATAATATTTCCAATTAAGTGTACACTTAGCATATAACAAATTATACATCAAAACAAGTAAAAATAAATAAATAAAAATTAAATTTACTAAAGAGTACTACTAGATATCAAAGAGCTCCAGCAGTAGTAAATCAAATTATAATCAACTAAATTGGGTTGTCATGGAACTGGTATACAAGTTCCAGTCTGGCCTTAATCAACACATTAAATTTTGACCAAAACAACACAAGTCCTTAACAGACTTCTTTGATACTTTGGTTAGGAAGGCAGCGGAAAACAGCGGAACGAAGCTTAACAAATGTTTTAAGTTTTAGTCAAATACTGAACCAAATTTTCCTTTATGATGTCGGATTTGGGTAATTCTAATGATGAATGGTCACAAATCAATTACTTTATCATGTTTAATTGATTTACAAAGACTTCACAAAATTGTGATCCGTTCATGTAAACCAAATCCGTCCATACTTCATCAATTAATTAAATACTCCACATGAATCGATTAAAATCAATAAAACTCATATCAACTTAAATCCGTAAAATTTAAACCCATTGATTCTTGTCAAACCGTAGAGAAATCAATGAGTTATATCGGAATCCAAAGATTAAAATTATAAAATCGACAAAGGCATCCATTTATATACAACTCATAAATTGATTTACAGATTATAACCTTAACCTAACTCTGATACCACATGTTAGAATTCATGAGGGGATCTTTGGCTATAATTTGTAAATACGAAGTAAGATATTACCTTGAGCCATTGATGTTGTTGGAGTGTTGACAGAGTCACGAACGAAGTCTCCGGTCTTCCCTCTCCAAACTCTCTCTCACTATAGTCGTGTGTATGCTGATGGGTGCACACTACGTACGTTGGTTGAGTGAAGAGAGGGACCGGGGAGATACGTATATATAATTGTGACCTGTCCCATCAAAGGTCAATTGTAATCAATTATAATCAACTTATAATTCTCCCTGATTTTCCTCAATCAATCATAATAATCCAACATCATGGTCAATCAATTAGATACATAATTGTCTCAATTAGTGGGATAGAGTATAAGGAAGGATAGGTAACTGAGCGTAGTCATGAAGTCCACTTTTACAGTTACCATAATATTTTAACAGGGAAAACCAAAGATGGACCCAAACTACTAAGACGCTGAACATACTCTATTCGAGGGTTGACATGTTACCTCTTGGGTAGTGGGTGTTTCCAAATTGGCCAAGTTCTTTAGTGTAGTGTATCGTATAGAGCTAGCGTTGCGCGGCTTATCATCGTAACTTTAGTTAAAGAAAGTACTTTGGTAACCAGCGTGTCTTTTATAGCTCAATGGAACAACTATTACTTTTTTGCGCCTTGAACTATTTTGTAAACTATAGGAAATGTTTTATCTGTCTTTTCAAAATTCCATGGCTTGATGTATTTTGGAAAATATCTTGAAAACCTTTATTAATGCTTTCGTCTTTCACTTTAATTTTTAGTGGCTTGCTTCTTGTTACCTATTTTGGAAAACCTTGAAAATGTTTTGGAAACATTGATAGTACTTTGTTAATTATCATTTGTTGATTACTGAAATCTCTTTTTAAAATAACTATGGCCAATTTTCTTATTGGAAAATCCGAAATCTCTCACTAACCTTGTGAATCTCACCCATTTCACTGAGCTTGGATTAGTATTGGATTCCGTTATGAAGGGATTTAGATTATTAGACTATCCGCTATACAACTTTTGAATAGAATGATGTAATGAACCTCACTTGTATTTCTACACATTGAGGTAATAACAATTAATTGGAGAATTTCCATTACTATTATGTATTGACTTGTGGGCAAGAGCCCTGAATAAAGCTATTCCTTGCACCGACTGCGTTCCCATTGGGAATGGACTTTCGGGAAAAATGGGTCAGAGCGCGGCGTCACACAGGCACACCAGGTCCCATTCACGCCTATTGCACCTATTGACTTACCATTTAATCGGGCATTAGATTTTAATTTTTAAATATATTTGAAATTAATTTGATTTAACCAATTTGAATAACTTTGTAAGTCATTAGATTATGATTCATTTGACCTGATTTTTTTTTTTAAAAAAATTTTAAAGGTGGGATTTGTTACCTGTTTTATTTAATAAAATTAAATAAAATGTAAGGCAGTAAAAGGAAAGTCGTAGATAAAAGACGGGCCGTTAGGCCACCCATTTTGTGCCCATGTCTGTTGAATCTTCAGTAGTCTATTTTTGGGCTTGTCTCTCAACTTCCGCTGGTGGTATTCTATAAAAGATTATGTCCTTCTACCTCGACGTGGTGGTGTTACGTCTTCCTCTTCCTCGTCTTCTGCTTCCCAGGGGCCATAAGCCTCATCGTTGTCAAGACTGCGATCACTATGTGGCTTGTGTAAGTGGTAAGGATGGAAAGGTAAAAGAGCTTGTGGTTTTGTAGGCATTCGGGCTATGAGTTCACTATCCGTAGTACTGCTAGGCGGTCGAGTCGGACCTAGCATTCTCTTGATCGGCTTAATTGTAGGGAGCTGGAAAGCCTTACGTGTGTGTTCCAAATTTTCCTTAGGGGACCTTGGTTGTTTACGGGCGAGATTTGTGCCTAGCACAGGGGTTGAATTTGAGGGTGAGTGGACCTCCGATGCATCAAAAGGTCTTGTAGGGGGTTGCTATTGGGGTAGGCAAGCAAAAGCCTAGTGTGTTGTGCTGTGGACTGGTGACGTCGGCTCTTGCATATGCGGCATTGGGGCATTTTGTCGAGCACCTTCTTAGCGCAATGGTGTGCTGGAGGTGGCTTGTAATGCTGAGCCTTGCTGCACTGTTGCTGCTAGCACCTGCGCACAGCTTTTTGTGTGCTGCGTTGAGAACTGAACTATATCAGAAGTTGGGGCTGTTTCAGAAGTTCGGGGGATTAGGCTCTGAGCTGATTGCTTGCGCGGGGGACGTTGTGGCCTTTTGTCGAGCACCTTGTGTGCTAATGGTGGCATACATGAGTGCTGTTGCTGAGAGGTGTGAGGCTTGCGAGTCATCTGTTGTGGGATGGTTTGTTGTTGCTTGCTCAGGCTCTGTGACATTGTGTCGAACAGGTTGTGGGCAAGGCATCCCATGCACACTGTTCATGATGTGCCCATCAGTTGAGCATTGAGTCTCCTTTGCCACTGGTTCAGGGTCCGCAAAAAGCATTTTCGTGTCAGTCTCATTGGAATAGGAGTCCAGCACTTCGCGTGCAACACCGGCACTGGGTTTCTGATGCTGCGCCTTGATGGTTGGCTTAATATGTACAGGCTGCCCATAGCTAGCTGTAGTTTGTACGCTGTTGGATGCAGCAAGTGATCGAGCAGGGGCAAGGCATGCTGAGGGCTGCAAGTTTGCAGAGAGTTTATCTTTCCCCTTATCCGTTATAAGTGGCGACGGATCTGGGTTGTCCAACGACTTCCTTTTCCATTGCTGTTTCAAAGGTGGTGGGTCTCCTTTGCGGCAGTCTCATTGATGGTGTCCCACCTCATAATAGCAAGTGTAATATTGCGGCATTCTTTCGAACTCCAAAATTTGGAGCAAACATCATCCTCGAGTTTCCAAGTAGATCAACTCCAGGAGGTGTTTGAGGAGGTATATCTCCGTACGAACTTGTGCAACTGAAGGCCGGGATATGTGAGCAGAAGCGAAATCGACCTCCAGGGCTCGTCCAAACATGTTTCCTATCGACATCAAAGACCATTCATCATATAATTGAAAAGGCAGTTGAGGGAGGCTTACCCAAACTGGAACTATGGAGGATTCCTCCTTTGGATTAAAATTCGATGTCCACTTCATGATGCAAACGGCATAAGATCTGAAGTTCCACACTCCCTTCAAGAAGCAGCGATTATAGTCAATGTCTTGTTCAAACTTGATTAAGACTTTTCACGGATCAATCAAACCAATGTGAAAGCCGCTCTCAAAACCCGCTGTTAGGAAATCAGTTCGTATGTCTTCAATTGTCGGCTTGCCTCTGGATAAATTGCCGATTAGGGCCCTCTTGAGCGGTGCCTCCAAAAGGTCGCTTTCCTCCTCAGAGAAAATCAATGCCAACTTCCCGCAGTGTTCCGTCGCTGGCTTCAAGGGAAGATCAATAGGCTTGAGTGGTGGGAGACGGTGCTTGGAGAGAATAGAAGCGTAGTTGAGGGCAGCCGGCTGCGGCCGACCACCCTCCATCGGTGGAGGCGGCAGAATTGTGTGCTGACCCTAAAGAGAAACGTGCATGAAGAGAATTCTCCTTGAGAGAGAATTGTGTGCTCATTTGACCTTATTTATTAATTTATTTTACTTGTAAACTCACTCATTTTTTAAAAATAAATTAAAATTATTACTTGTAACTACTGTCTTTTTATTTTAAATATCTTTTAAATTAATTTTATATGAAAAATTTTACAATAACATGTGAATTAGTGAGTAAACAAATTAAAAAATTAAAAAATAAAATGAACTATCACATTCATTATAAATATTTCATAACATATATTTATCCAAAAAATAAAAATAAAATTTATTATATATATACACACACACAGATACACACACCAGAGGTTTAAAAAAAAAAAACACACACACACACACACACAAACACAAACATGCAGCGCACACAAAGCACATACAAAAACACACACGCAGCACACATGCAAACACATACACGTGCCAGCACACACTAATCAATGAAACCACATACATACAATGTGACCAGGCGGGTCAGTTTTGGTTTAGATGTAATCTGACCCGTGCGGGTCAACAATGAAGAAATATTAGATGGGTTGGGCGGGCTAAGAAAAGTTGCAAACCCACGAGTTGATCCTAACCCAACCTATTAAATACGGGTCAAGTTTTGACCCGTGACCCGTTCAACCCGTAACCCGCTTGATCCAATTCAAAGGGTTAAAAGGGCGGGCGGGTTGGGTCGGGTTGACGGGTCAGATTGCCACCCCTACTACCAACACCAACCACCAATCGATACAAATATAGTGAAGTGCAAAACTCATCATACAGCTACACCTAAATTAGAAAAATCATCACAAAACTTTCAAAAGCTAATTATTAAGAACACAACTTTAGAAAACATGTAGAAATGAACATTACGTGAAAGGCGGCTGTTAACTCCTTAACAGAGGATTTTAAGAGCGGGCAAATTGTCCAAAGCTAAAAAATTATTCTTCCTTCTAACATCAACTTAAAACTAGTATAGACTTAATCGTCCCCCTCCTCTCCCTCTCCCTATCCCTCCCCATTATGCGAATCCCCTTTTTTTTTTCATTTGATACAAGCGAATCCCCTCTTCTTAATCTCCTTCCGCTGTTGGATAAAATAAGGGCCCGTTTGATAAAATTAATACTTATATTTGAATACTTAATGCTGAAATTATAATACTGAATTGATTAAGTACTTAACATATGGTGAAATATATTTCTCGAATCTCTATATCATAATGCATAATCATTCGATCTTGTTTCATAAATATGTTGATTTTAATGATGAAATCTTGAAAATATACCGTTTACCCTTACGTTGAATTTTTTATATTTATATATGTGAAATATTAAATTTTATAATAAAGTATTAATTATGATTAATGAAAAATATAAGGAAACAAAATAAGATAAAATACATTAAATTAAATGATTAGAATACAAAATATATATATATATATATTACAATTTATTAAAAAGCCTAAAACCAAAAAATGAATCCATTATTGTACTCTAAAAGAAATTAAAAATTTTACAATAAAATTCATATATAACTAATAAAATTATATAAGTAATATAAAACATATCGTATGAATAAGATTTATAAAAATATATAAATGATATAATTTATTAAAATAAAATTTTAATACCAAAATATAATAATAAAAATAAATTAATTTTATTTGACAATATTATGATGGAAAAAATTTAAAATACGTTGTATGCTAATGAAGAAAAATAATAATAATTATAGTTAAATCAATATAATAAAATAAAAGAATAGTTTTGAAATCAAATATGAATTATTTTAAAAATTATTACGTGAAGCATTAAGAGATAAAGTAATAAACTGACTTTTCCACTTAAATTTTTTGTAAAGGAAATGAGTAGTGCTTAAACGATTAAGATGTTTGAATTTTTGTTATCAAACACACTAAAAGTTATTACTCTTAATTGGATAAAATAAATCAAGGGCAATTTTACAAAAAGTTGGATAAGAGGGAGTATTTTACTACGTTCTTTATGTTTAAAATTTTATTTTCAAAATATGATCTTAGAACAGAGATACCATTCTTTTTAGAGTTTAAAAACTGTCCAATCCACCATTTCATTCTACAAACAAATTATGTAATGGCCTCAAGTCATGCAAATATTAAACACAGAACTAAGGAATCCAATAAAATCTCATTTCTAGAGCAAAAATTAAAAAGCATATGCGTTTTGAACTCAGAGTCAAAAACAGAGGAGCTCTTAGTCTTAGTTTTACCAAATGTAAATGTATATGTGGATATAAAAATATCATTTATGATGCATAAAGATTAACGCGTAGCAGAATAAACAAACACAAAAGGAACTATACACAATTATAATGTGCTTCAATCTCAACAAATCTATCTCATCACCAATTCATTATGTCGAAACTACTTTACCTACACATCTATTAAATCAACTTCGATATTCTTCCATGTTCGATTATGCAGCAATCAGGTCCAGTACACTGTTAAAGGAAAACAAATTACAACAAAAAACAAAAATTGGATATCTTGAAATTCCTGTAGAAGTCAGAAAACAAGAAATTTTACCTTACAAATCCTGACCAACAAAGGTTATCGTAAGAACAGAGACTTTGACATTAGGAATCTTAGACCTCTGAGAGTCAGGCCCGGTCTCGTGCTTAAGGTTTTGCTCCAACAAAGAGCAATTGCGATGCAATAGCTCCCTTAAATTGGTGAGACGATTCATGGACTGCGCGGAGGCCAATTTTTGTAGCCTTTCACAGCCATGAAATTCAAGGTTCTTAATCAAAGTAAAGTTCCCAAACCAGTCCGGCAATTCTTCGATCCCTAAGCTATGTAAGCATAGTTGGATTAGTCTCTGCAGATGCTGAAGTTGAGGAGGAAGTGAATTCCAGTGAGGCCATCCAAACAATTGCAAATCATGAAGGGTTGTGGAAAGCTGTTGGATTGAATCAAACAAATGTCTTCATCTTATCCACGAGGATATTAGTTTCAGAAACCTTTACACAGCGAAGGGTACTAATAAAGTTTAAAGTGATTCTCACGACTTCAAAGAATAGTTTTATTTGTTACTACAATGTAATAGACTACTTTACAAGTTCTAGAAATACAATCTTTGCTTTTTTGTTCTTAGTCCATTATTGTTCTGCGAAATATTCAACAAAACACAAATCCAGAATATGTCGTATCATGTATCTTGACATTGTGTAGAATATACATTCGCCTTTTGTACTATTATCTGATCTGAATTCTCGAGCCAACTATATTACTCCTTGTTTATTATTACTATTTTTTTGGCTTCATTACTCTAACGTAATAAAAATCTTAGGTGAAATGGGTTGGAAGCAACCTTTGGAGTGCTGGAAATTGAATGTCGATGGCTCGACTTGAGAAAACTCAAGTTAAGTTGGCGTGGGCTTGTGATCCGAAACTCCTCTGGAGGAGTGATTGAAGTTGCCTCGGTTTTCTTGGGCTATGGGATGAATTTTGATGCAGTGTAAGGCGCTACTATAGGGGTTTATAGGTGCCAACAGTTAGGAATATAGATAGTGTTTATCGAGTCGAATTCATTGATACGCGTGAATATGGTAAGCAAAATTTTCAAAATCCTATGGAGAAGCCTGAATTATTTTCGCAAGATTTCGGCAACTATGGATACAACTGGATGGGCTTGTGATCCGAAACTCCTCTGGAGGAGTGATTGAAGTTGCCTCGGTTTTCTTGGGCTATGGGATGAATTTTGATGCAGTGTAAGGCGCTACTATAGGGGTTTATAGGTGCCAACAGTTAGGAATATAGATAGTGTTTATCGAGTCGAATTCATTGATACGCGTGAATATGGTAAGCAAAATTTTCAAAATCCTATGGAGAAGCCTGAATTATTTTCGCAAGATTTCGGCAACTATGGATACAACTGGATGGTTGATGCAGCATATCTTTCGAGAAGTAAACTTTGTTGCAGATGCTTTGGCAAGGGATGCTAACAGCATGCGCACTTCAGACAACTATGGTTTAGGAACCCTCCCTCTACAATTTGGCAGTTTGGTTAGATTAGATAGGGACTTTGATCGTAATCTTAGACTAGTTAAAGTTTAGCTAGACTAGATGGAAACTTAGTTCCCCAATTTAGACTAGTAAATCTGCATAATTTGTGATTTAGACTAGAACTCATCGTACAGCTATACTTTCAAAAGGCAATTATTAAGCACACAACCTTAAAAAAGGCAGCTGTTAACTCCCTAACAGAGGATTTTAAGAGTGGGAATTTCCAAAGCTTAAAAAAGTATTCTTCCTTCTAATAGCAACATAAAACTAATAATATAGGCTTAATCGCACCCCCCCCCCCCCCCCCCCCCCCCTCCTCTCCCTCTCCCTCTCGCTGGATAAAATAATAAAGATAAATACGTGCGATAATAATTACTCTTAATTGGTTAAAATAAATCAAGGGTAACTTTGGAAAAAGTTGGATAAGAGGGAGTATTTCACTACATTCTTTAAGTTCAAAATTTTATTTTCAAAATATGATCTTAAAACAGAGATACAATTCTTTTTAGAGTTTAAAAACTGTCCAATCCACCATTTCATTCTATAAACAAATCATGTATTGACCTCAACTCAAGTCATGCAAATCTTAAACAAGGATCCCAATAGAATCTCATTTCTACAGCCAAAAGTAAAGTAAATGTGTTTTCAACTAAGTGAAAAACAGAGGAGCTCTCAGTCTCAGCTATTCAAGGAGGCTTTTGTTTTACCAAATGTATATGTTGGGTATAAAATTATCATTTATGATGCGCATACAGTGAAATCAACAAAACACAAAAAGAAACATGGTTCAATCTCAACCGATCTACCTCTTCACCAATTCACTATGTCGAAATTATTTTACCTACACGCTTATTAAATCAACTTCAACTTCGATATTCTTCCATGTTCGATTATGCAGCAATGAGGTCCAGTACACTGTTAAAGGCAAAAAACGAAAATTGGATATATTTGAAATTTGAATAGGTTATCCAGCAGAAGTCAGAAAACAAGAAATTTTACCTTATAAATTCGGATCAACAATGGTTATCGTAAGAACAGAGACTTTGACATTAGGAATCTTAGACCTCTCAGAGTCAGGCCCGGTCTCGCGTTCAAGTTTTTGCTCCAACAAAGAACAATTGTGATGCAATAGCTCCCTTAAATTGGTGAGACGATTCATGGACTGCGCGGAGGCCAATTTTTGTAGCCTTTCACATCCATGAAATTCAAGGTTCTGAAGCAAAGTAAAGTTCCCGAACCAGTCCGGCAATTCTTGGATCCAGAAGCCATGTAAGCATAGTTGGATTAGTCTCTGCAGATGCTGAAGTTGTTGAGGAAGTGAATTCCAGTGTGGCCATCCAAACAATTGCAAATCATGAAGGGTTGTGGAAAGATGTTTGATTGAATCAAACATTGGGTTCAGGGAATCAAACTCCACTGTTTCTGAAAATGGACCTATCCACAACGTCTTCAAGCAAGTAAGGCGTTCGAGTCCCTTTGGAATACTTGTCAATTTCTTGCAGTTTGATAAGCTGAGCCAACGTAGAGAAGGTGTTTGATGAAATTCCACTTCGAAAGTGGCGACTTCTTGGCAGTTGGAAATCCACAGCAGTTGCAGAGATTCACAAGTCTGGATTATCTGTTCTGGGAACTCGGTCAAACTTTCACAATCACAAACTGAAAAGAATTTGAGGGATTTAAGGCTTTGGTTTTCTGTAGAACTTGGAAATGAAGTGAGTTTGCTGCAACCCTGAATTTCAATTTTTTGGAGAGCCACTAGGGCGTATAGATCATGAGGAAGATGGGTTAGCTCTGGGCAGGCCTGGACTCGAAGCTCTTCAAGAGAACTGCTTAAACTGCCGATTTCTGGGACAATTTCGATCAGTTGAGGACAACCTGATAGTGTTATGGATGCAAGACTTTGTTGTTAGTTGGTAATGAAGAAGGAAGATGAGTGAGTTGTTCCACCACTACAATGGTGAGGATTGTGAGAGTTTTCACTCTGCCACAGATGAATGTTACCACCTCCTGCTTAACGAATCTCATTTCCAATTTCTTGAGACTTGGAAAATCACTTGGAGCGGTGGATAATCGAGGGCAATGACAGAGTGTCAGTTCCTCCAATTTACGGAATGGTTTGCTTGACATTGTTGCTGGATCATCGTCCCACCTCTCGAGTTCATCCATCCTTTCGAGCTTCAGATACCGGAGCTGGGGCAGGTGGGCTAGAGAAGTCATTGCTGTGCATTGCCGGCAACTTTTGATTTCTAACTTGATCAATTTTTCTAGCCTTGATATCCAAGAAGATGGAAGTTGATTCCCCGAGAAATTTTGAATTTCTAAGCCTTTCAAATTCGTGTGAGGCTGTAGGCCTTCCAACACTTCATTGTCTTTGTCTGCTGGATGGGAGCTGCTCCATTCAAGTTTCAGATTCAACAGGTTCGATTTCTGAAACAAGTTTGAGGAATTTGCTTCTTCTTTTCCATTTATCAGTTCAAGATTGCGTATTTCTAGACAGCCTCTGAGGCTTTTCAATGGCCCCAATTCCTCGATTCGTCTACCTTTTTCTTTACCAACGTTGAAGAAGAGTAACTTTTGCAGATTGGTTAACTGTCCAATCTCAGGGGGCATTTCAGCAGCACATTCTTTGGTAAAGTAATCTAAAACTCTCAAGTTGTGTAAATTCTTGAACTTATCAGGAAAACGTAGAGAAGTTTTCGCGATTAAAGTCTCCAACAAGTAAAGCCTGCAAATACTCTTTGGTAGTTCAACAATTTCTGTTTCAGAAATGTCTAAGCATCTTAAGTGAATAACATCGCCTATTTCCTTGGGAAGCTCCTTCACAGCTTGAGAACACAACTTAAGAACTCGAAGAAATGGAAAAGATTCTAATATCTTTCCGGAAAAAAGATTGGTCTCCCAAAACAATGTTCTTGTGTTTTTCACCATCGTTTTATATACTTGCAACTCTTGAGCACAATCAAGTACAAGATATCGTACCTCATCACTGATCTGATGCTCCCGGCCCCGGGCTGTTTTTCGACCAGAAACTAAACAAGCAAGGCGATGCACGAAATCGTGCATTCTGCAGTGCAACACATGACTTCCATACTCGTCCCTTTGCGCGTCCTGAAATAAGCCCCGTTGGAGCAACTTGTTGAAGAAATCATTGCCTATTTCCTGCTTTGCCTTCCCACTTTGTGGATTATCTTGGAGCAACCCCTCTGCCATCCAAAGTTGGATCAGTTTCTCCCTTTCTATTCTGCTACCTTTCTTCAAAACCGAGCAGTAGGCAAAGCATTTCCTAAGCCACACGGAAGGCAAACGATCAAAGCTCAACCTTAGTATCGCCATCAATCTACTCTCGGGATCTTCAAGAAGATCTTTAAGCCCTTCATCAAGAATCGATTGCCACTCCTCGGCTTCCTTGTTGCGCAGCATGCGCCCAATAATACTTGCAGCTAATGGAATGCCTTGACATTTCTTTGCAATCTCCTTTCCTATGGCCTCAACTTCCTCTGTAACTGCTAATCCTGGGAACGCTCTCTTTTGCAAAATGCTCCAACAATGATCATCGGACAACTTGTGCAAAAGTAATGTGTCCGAAGGTTTGCCGACGCCAACTGCAACTTTCGCATCCCGAGTTGTTATGACAATACAATGGCCTTTCAAGGGACTAATCCCCTTCAAGGATCTTTCAAGTTCTTCCCAGATTGTGGTCATGAACTCATCCCACATGTTGTCAAGAACAAGAAAGAACCTTTCTTTCTCAATTGCAACCCGAAGCTTTCCAACAATTGCATCTCTGCTTTGAAGCTGATGATTCACTTGAGTCAGTGATTCTAACATGGACGCAAGAATCTTTTTGGGACCAGAATTTTCAGACAGCCAAACCCAAATCCTCTTGGGAAACTTTTGCTCAATCTTTTGATGGTTGAAAAGGGACTTAGCCAAAGTTGTCTTCCCAATTCCTCCCATCCCCACAATGGGAATGACATATACTTGTTTATCATCACCAAGGTTGTTGATCTTTTCGACTAGAGCCCCAACATCGACATCGTCTCTTGCAACCATTTTGTCATCGTCATCAGCAACAGAATCACTCTCCCATTTTCCTGCAATTCCGGTTGCATCGGAGCCTGATTTAACAGCCGCTGATTGCTCGAATCTGAAGCGAGTCCCCTGCTCATGAAGCTTTTCCAATTCTGCATTTATATTCTTGACTTCACGGGCAACAAAGGAAGGGATGGATTGGAAGAAGTACTTGAGATCTCGAGCTCCAATATTCTTACGATGATGATACTCATGCTCGATTCTTTCTAAAACATTCTCAGCCTCAGTAACTGCATCTTCAAATTTCTGAAACCAGAATTGGAGGGAGCCGTCATAATCGACTACTTGTTGGCTCTCTGCTTGATCCAAGAATTTTCGGTGTAGTAATAAAGATTTGTTCAACTTTTTTAAATCGCCCTTTAAGCCCCGATGAAGGGCAACCTCTTGGGAAATAAGCTTCGCTATCTTCTCCAATGTGAACTGTAGAGCGACCTGTAAAGAGGCACCAATTACAACTGCTTCAGCCATTCTTATGATCAAGTTCGGAAATACTAAGAATAGCCCAGGATGTATTTGAGATTTTGGATGTGATCAGATCCTCCGTCACTTGTTATTAATCACAAGTGAATGGCAATTGAACCTTACTTTGATCTAATACAGAGACACGAAAAAATGGACAAAAGATTAGAGCAATATCTAGTTCGTGTCGTATTTTCATGATAAGACAAGGATTGCCACAATTCTCTATTCGGATGACAATTTGAATCGTTCATATCACTTTCAAAGAATTTCATATTCTGTTAAAGGTTGTCAGAGTGAAGATATTAAAGAAGAATTGGTTGATTGAGTAGGAATAGAATACAGAAGTTTGTGGAAATTAGCATCAGCAGCCAGCGCATCATTCTTTGTCTGTTTACGTCAATTTAAGGTTAGTTATCGGAAAGCATATATTTTTTAATCATTGTTGTCACTTTCTGAAAGTGAAATTGTCTTTGGTCTCTGATAATGGTCTTTCTTTTTGTGTGTCTTTCCACTGTTCGATCGTATACTACGTTATAATATTCCAAACATTCTTGGCAATTTCCTCAGCCAACGAATGAGCTGATGACTGATACCATATTGTATACCGCAAAAAATAATATAAAACGAGTTTATATATGCGTCAGCATTTGTAAATGTGACCTCATGTTATTCATGCGCGTTTTTCTTTATAGCAAACTCACTAAAATTTTGCTGTTGACGAAATAACAGTTAGAGCTAACTGATAGTCCATAAAAAAACTCATGCATCACTATGTTGTTGACAAAGTAGAAGTTAGAGATAATTGATACTTTATAAAGAAACCTCACGTATTCATTTTTCTAAATTTTTTTTTTCTTTCTTAAATTTCCTTATACTATTCTAAAGTATCACTACTACTCTTCTTAAGTAGCGCTTTCAGTTGTTGTTTTTTCCTTTAAAAAAAAATTTATATTTTTTAATTTCCATTTGTTACTGAAGTGTTACTCCTAAAGATCACTGATGCTACTTTTCAAAAGTAATACTAGTATTCTTCTATAATAGCAATTCTACTATTTTGAAATTGCACTTTCTAATTTTAAATTTTTTTAGTTTGATTTTTTTTTTTCTTATATCTTACTCCTTTGAAACAGCAGTGCTGCTCTTTTGCTCTTGAATAGCATTTTAATTTCATTTTTTTTCTTTGGAGTAGCAAAGTGGAGATTGTATCCTTTTAGAGTATTAGTTCTACTCTTTTGAAGTAGTATTTTAAGTTTTTTTATTTATTTGTTTTTCCTTGTATTTGTCTTCAACTAATGCGATACTTAAAAATAGTTTTATATATTGATATTTGTTAATAGTATCATTCAATTTTATTCTATTCATGAACACTTTATTTTATAAGAAGAGTTCACTTTGTTGCATTAAAATAGTATAATAAAGTTAATTATTCTAAGGAAAGTAAACTATTCTAATAGAACAGAGAAAGTATCATTTAAAAAAGAGAAGAAAAGAAAAACACGTGTACTGTTCACGAGACTAACTCCTATCCAAATTACCAAATTAATTATTTGACTAATTAATCTGGTCAGTTGACTCGCCAGAAATACAAGAAGACTAATTGAAAAACCTGCCAGGAACTTGCTGGATTTGTTTTTCTTCCAGACCTCCTGATAACTTTTTAATTTCTTGCATTTTCTCATTGCGCTGCAAGTCGCCAAAGGTATGTTTGATAGTTTTGGTAATTTACTAATTTGACTAAAGAATTAATTTTTTTTAAAAAAAATTTGAATAAATCAGAAGGAGAGTTTTGGTAATTTACTCAATTGATAATTAAAGAATATATTTTCACTCTTTTTGAACTTGACAACAAATTAAATGAGCAAATCTGAAATTTGAAAGGTTAAAGCTTAAATTAAAAAGCACTATTGAGCAGTGGAGCACTAGTGAGTTTGAAAGAAACAGAGAAAGATATTAAATGAAGCAACATCATGTAAAGGTGCCAACCATAATTGACCGCCAAATTATATGAAATTTCTGAGATGACTCACTGTATTTTTTAATTATTTTTTTGGAAAAGAATGTACTTAAAGATATATGGATATGATTACACCATTTGCCACTAAAAATAATTTACAACACAACATATGTAATTATTTATGAGTAATGAGATATAATTTAAAAAAAGAAAAAATGTTAATTTACTTTTAACCTATCAAGTAATGAAAGTAGTAATAAAGTCATTCTATCCAATAAAAATTGTTACACTAACAATTAGTGGATCGAAAACACTGTTTGAAATTTTTCAATAATTCAAGAAAAGAAGGAAATTGGAGCAAAGAAGGTTCGGCACAGAGTTCAGTGTCGAATAACTGTCGAACCCAACAAAGTTCGAATTCGAACTGGGTATCTCAACCAAGACAGAACCGAAAAGGCAAAATATGCGCAAGGGTCAGAATTAGTTTGACACCTGAGTTCGATGTTGAACTCAGTGTCTTCGCGAAACAGAAGAAATTAGGCTGAAAATCAAAAGTTGCTCGAAACCTTTGTTCGACATCGAAAGGGCCCATTCGACGTCGAACAAGTCTCGGTCTCGAATAGTGTTGTCAAACTTGTACTGAGTATGCTTCATTTTCTGAATGGTTGTAATTCTTCACAAAAAGTGAGATTCATAAATCAGTTTTTATCTGATTGCTTCCCAATCTTTTCATACCTTCTCATTAGAGTTGTTACTATTGAATTGTGTCTTTTGAGTTCTATAAATAGACCCCATAGGGGCTGAGTTATAGCTCACGAAATACATCTCAAGTTTAAGGCAGTTTTGCACTTTCTACACTTGTTTTGTTTAAGTCACTGCAGGTTTCAAACAAATGTCTTCATCTTATCCACAGGGATATTAGTTTTAGAAAATTTTACACAGCAAAGAGAATTAATAAAGTCTAAACAAAAGTGATTATCACGATTCCAGCAAGCCAAGGGATATGTGATTCTTGAAAAGGGTCCAAGGGATCAAAAAATATTTTGATCCACGATTCCTTGACTTCGTATTCCATTTGTTGAAGATTCTTGTAGTTTATAGTATTGAAATGAAGCGAAGTCATTCGAACAAGGATCAGGAAAAAAAAGAACAAGGAGGTTTGTGTTTCAGTAGCCATGCGAGGCATTGTGCGACTCACACACCACCTCGCACGTCCTCCAGTAGCATGTGCGAGGCGTTGTACGAGTCGCAAGAGCTCTAGTAAGCTATCGAATGGAGTTGTGTGCCGTGCGAGCCTTTGTGCGACTCGTACGGCTCCTCGATCGAAATTCAGTAGCCACTAAGAGATGCAACTCTTTGTTTCTTCTTAAAGATGTGTCTTCTAGTTGAAGTGTTGCATCCTAACAGATGAATGGTTGATTGCATCCGTTCGTAGGCTGATTGTATATGATTGCAAATTTTCAACTTTGTAAATAGAGGGTGATTGGCCAGAAATTAAATAAACTAATTTTCATCTCCTTTCTTGTCTAAACAATGAAAGAATATGCTACTTTGTTGTTTATGATGAATTTATTTTACCTATATTCCCTGCTAGCAAGAATAGTGGGAGCATTAAACACTTCAAGGAAAGTGTTTCTACACGACTTAGATTGCTTTCTTACTTTATATACATATTTTCCTTGTTCTTGTTCCTTAAGTTTTGGAGATCCCTACGTTATTTTCTTCACAATCATCATCCATATCACGAGTGGCTGGATTACACAAATAGATAACCTCTTCATGCGGATGATAACTATGATGAGAGGGGGGTGCACGGGGAGAAAGAGTTAGCCACGACACAAACAATGCCGTTGCAAGGTCCACAAATTTCCCTTATACGATGATCAAAAGCGGAAAATCAGTGGAACCATACGAAGCGATCCATCATTAATGTCATCCCTCCGAGAATAATATGACAACACTTGAGTAGCATGTAGTCTTTTCTGTTGTTCTAAGAGGGATGGTTGAGATACAAATCAGTAAAATCAGGAGTCCTGATCAGAGCACAACAAGCATTGCAATCTCATCGGAATTTCAACAAAGATTTGACGGGTAATCTAACAAGAATCTCATTCACAGCATGTGGAGGGAGCTTCATTAGTGTTGGACCAAAATAAATTAACCCACAAAGATACACCAGAAGCTGCGGTCGAAGACTCGAATCCGGAAGCCAAAGACACAAACAAATATGTGTGCAGCAATTATGATTGCACGCACAACGCAAAACATAAACACAATTGCAACAATGGGCTGCGGCGGAATTTTATATTTTTTGTGTAAATATTGTGATATCACTGAAGAATACAATCCCCAATTAGTGTAAAGCAGAGTGTATATATATAGTTACGAACTAGTCTACCCTTTTTGAACGAGGAAATTAAAACTATTACTACCATATTTCTAACATCTCCTCTCAAACTCACGATGATAAAGAGAGATCAATGAGAGTTTGCTAGTGAGAAAGCGAAACTAGAAAACATAAATCCGACTGTCAAAAACTTCCATCGTGCCATCGGAAACAGAAGAAGAGACAAATGTGACAGTCGAAAACCTCATGAGAGTTTGCTAGTGAGAAAGCGAAACTAGAAAACATGAATCCGACTGTCAAAAACCTCCGTCACGCCATCGGAAACAGAAGAAGAGATAAACGTGACAGTCAAAAACCTCCGCCACGCCGCCTAAAACATGGGAGAAGACGCCAATGAGAATGTTGGAAACATCCGCCACGCTGACCAAAGTTTGTTGGAAATTTTCCAATAATTTTAGTGGAAAAAGGAGTGAGAACCAACATTGAGAGCTAATTGTGCGAAACCCATGTGAATTCGCATGTCAGGTCGTACAAGTTTCAGTAGCTCAAGGCTTGCTGCTGTTCCAGTGGCTCGAGGCTTACTGTATGAAATCCCGTGCAAATTCACATGTCGGGTCGTATAGAGCAAAGAGAACTGAGGCACTCCTTTATTATGAAAGCTTGCAACTCTTCATGAAAAGGGAGATTTCGGAATCAATTCTTATCCGAATTGAGTCCCGTGTTTTTCTACATTTTCCTAAGAGGTGTGGCTATTGAATGATACCCTTTTGAGGTCTATAAATAAGGCTCCTAAGGACAGATTTACTGTAGAATAAATCATTCTCAACTTCAAGTCTTTCTTACACTTTTCACACTCATTCTGTGTTTTTGTTTAAGTCAGTGCAGACTTCTAACAATTGTCTTCATCTTATCCCATAAGGATGTTAGTCCCAAAACCTTAATTTTCACACTTAAAGGGAACTAATAAAGCCTAAAGGAAAGTGCCTAGCACGATTTGAAGAGGCAATTTCCTGTACCTTGATACAGTTTCCTGTATCTTGATACAAGTTTTGTTTGTATCTTTTGCTGTAATAGATTAGTGCTATTTGAAATTAGTAGATTTTGTTTGTTGCTTTCCATTTGGAATCCCCTTGTTGTCTAAAATATCCAACAATCTTTAGGCTTTATTACCAGGCGATGACAAACAACATGAAGGATCTTATTTCTTCTATAGTGAAACTAGATAGGTTTGATGGTGGAAACTTCATTCGTTGGAAGAAAAAGATGTATCATCATCTTGCCTCTTTGGAGATTTCTGATGTTCTGAACACTCGGAAGCAGCAAAACATAAGATAAAGATGAGAAATTCGACGACAAAAGGGATTTGGTCTGAATGTTTTGGTGGCATCCAAAATGAAAGATGTGAAGACTGCAATCACAAAGTATAATGAGATAAGTATTCATTTATTGTTGTGTTATGTGTTGCTTCTTTTCTAAACAAAAGGAATGCATGATAGTTGTTGTTATATAATTTATGATTTGTTTAGTTATATGAAATATTTTCATTAAATATGATTATATGATTTTGGTATAACTATATTTTTCATAAATTTATTATTCATGTTGTTTCAAAAAAGATTTGAAACTATATTGTTACAAAAACTTAGTTTATGAAGTATTTTGTGTGCTAAAATATGCTTAATATGCATATTGTGAATTATGAGTACACGATTAGGTTTAATTATGTTATACATAAATTCCACAAATTACTTTACAACTTACTTGAAAACTTGATTCCTAATAGTGTTTTGCATGTTTGGTTTTATGAAAAACATGGTGCTTAAATGCTTAACTTTCTAGGGTGAACTGTTTTGATTCATAATTAAAAGATATAATATTGATATCCTTATGCATGATTTTCCTAAGCAAATTAGGTTGATTTCATGCATGTTTGTTGAATACTTGAAAATATAATATGTTGCTTTTCCTTATGTTTAATTCTTGAAGCTCTATTCGCCTATTGAATTGGAATAATAATTAAGTGAAGGATTGTATTATATTTAGTATAAGTTAGATAGCATGTTTAGGTAATTTGATACATAGTTATTGTATGTCATAATGCCCATCGTGAGGCTACAAAAATGCACAAAAAATCAGTGCTTAAACCTACAAGAAAATATTACAAATAGCATAGAAGGTAGGGTTGATCTGCAGGGAAGAGTTGACTAAAACTCTTATTCCTATTGATTTAAAAAATAGTTTGATTTGCAATCACCTCTTTGTCTCGGAGAGACTTTTAAAATTTGTCACTTTATAAAAACTAAAATTTCACAAGAACAAATAAAATTATCAATTAAAAGAGCATTCCAACATTATATAAATCACATTAACCTCATGCATATAATCATAAACATCTAAAGGAAACTAATAACACAACATCAATCAATTATTGGGTACCGTGGGCTCCCTACGACATACCCCAATCCCCCTTTAGTATGTTGGCAGTCATCGTGGGCCCCTATGACATGACTACTGCTCTAACTAATCTAGCTAATTAAAAGGCCGGGGTCTCCCTACAACACGTTATTAACCAAATTAACAGCATTAAAAGCTAGGGGAATATGATACTAACAATTCATATTGGATTAACTTTAAGAATTATTACCCAATTATCCTGTATTACCCGACGGTAATTTTGTCACTGATTGACAGTGCTAGTTTTTAACAAGTTGATCAAACTCACTAAAATCCTAGTATGTAGAGTTATGTTCACAGGATGAAAAGGGAATGCATGCAATTAGCCAAAATTCAATTTTCAATTTCATATATGCATGGGTTAATGTTCTTTACATAATGTTGGAACTAAATGTTTAGCTATTCTTGGTTATGGCAAATACACCAAGATTTAATGTAAAAGTTATTAGACAAAGCAACAAAGAAGAAAAGAAAGAAATAGAATACTTATTAATGAAAGCAGGTCTGAACCACCCTCCGTTTGGGCAAATAGAGGCTTGAACGTGAACATTTCCATCACAAGAACAACTTTAAAACTACTATACCAATCTTTCCTTAATTCCAGAATGGAAAACAAAGGAAAAACTGATATAAAACTACTTGAAGAACTTAAGGAAGAATTAAATAAAACAAAGAGTGTATCAAAAGCTTCAATGGAAGCTAAAATAAACAATGAAGAACTAAAAACTAGAGAGACCTCTTAGTGAAACTAGAACTATCGTATAAATGAAAATGCCTAAAGTTGAATGAATTTTTCCTTTAGTAATCTCCTCTATTTATAGCTGTAGAAAGTGCTAATAAATAGGAAGAATAGTCCTCTCCACTTCTCCAGCTACGATTAAATCACATGAGATCAGTATTTGATCTTATCACTTCACTTCATCAAAAATCAAAATTTCAAACCAATGATAAAATCTCCTTCTTGTTCCTTCCTTCACGAGTTCCAGAATATTCTTTTATCTCTTTCTTTCCAGTAAAAAATTCAGAACTGAGATAACTCTCTTATTTACTAGTTTTGGAACAATTGAGACTCTTCATTCACGGTTGGAGCAACCAAAATTGCCCATCGCTTCTCCTTTTCTGCTGCTATCCTCCATTTGATTAAACAGACCCTTTCCTTTTCCTCATTTTAGCTCATTCTTCTCCTTCTTGACTCAATCTCTAAGCACCTGCTCTTGGCTTCATAAACCAACAAATATACCCGTGAAAAGCACCTAAGAGATGCTAAAATAAAACAACTAAAAGACACTCATCAGTATGAAAAAAAAAATACCTAAAATGATTACTTGTTTTGATGAAGTAGAATTGGTAATTGCAGTATTTTGTATTATTATTAGTTCATGTGAGATTTCAAATGTAACAAATATGATTGTATGAAATTATATGAAGCATGTGTGTTAGATGGCAAAGAAATAACATGTTCATGCTTTGCCTGATATGCTATAAATGAATGGATAATTATTTTCATAATTAAATTCATAATGTATGATTTGAAGTCTTAAAATTTTCAAGTTAATTTGTAAATATATATACAAATTTCGCAGAACTTGAACTAGTTGTGACATATTAATTAAAGTGTGTTTTAATGAAATGAATGAATGCAATTCGATTGCTTGTTTGATCACATTGAGGAGATGATTCTTTTTGGTATGAAATTATCTAAACTGATGCATAGAAACATCAATGGAAATGGATTGAAGTCCATATTAAAATTGCTAAATGGTGGAGTTTTAATCTATGAGATTAAGTAACTATTTGAAATAGTGATTTGAACAGTCAATAAGAGAAAATTTGGTTAAGCCAATTAGGCAAACCAAAGAATGATTTAAGGACTAATAGGAAAGATTATCTTCTATCAAGAAACATGTACTAGACCGTTTACAATGAGAACCTCAATTCATTGCTAGTTAAACTACTACTTCTGAATTGAATGTAGCAAAAAGTACATTGCTTAAATGATTGGAACACTAATAATTGTAGTGTTATGACTCGCCAATGAGTACAGGTAGAACTTGAAGTGCTTAACAAGCCCAAGATAATGCCAAATATGAGAAAACAATAAAAGGCTAAAAATTCTCATATGACGGGGGCATTTTGGGACTTACCTATATGAATGTCTAATGAATATTCATAAAAGGTTTTTGGTTAAACCTTGGAAACGTTCATGAAGGGATTGAGACACATAGTTATTATGTGTTCTTTATAACATGTTGCGGGAAAGCAAACTTGTGTGTAATTACATTAAGGCTTGTCTACCAAATTAGTTCGACAGGTTTGCATGATGTTTTCACTAAGGCTTTGGTTCAATCGAAAGACACCAAGATTGATGCATAAGTTATCAAGAAATTTTCTTGATTTTGAGAGGCAGGCGATTTTCCAAATCATTGAAAAATGGCGGGGGATTGTTGGAGATTTTCCAATAATTTTAGTGGAAAAAGGAGTGAGAACCAGCATTGAGAGCTAACTGTGAAAACCCCATGTGAATTTGTATGTCGAGTCACACAAGTTTCAGTAGCTCAAGGCTTGTTGTTGTTCCGAATTGAGTCTCGTTTTTTCCGAACTTTTTCTAAGAGTTGTGGCTATTGAATGTCACCCTTTTGAGGTCTATGATCCACCGATATTAAATATTTTAGAGGTTTATTGGCAGTTCTCACAGGCTTTGCCCAAGTTTTATGTGTTTATATGTAGATTTGGAGATCAGCCCAATTAAGGAGTAAAAGTGCAAAAGCAGAGGATTTGGAGATAATAAATCATCATCAAAAAATCCACAAGTATTCAGGGCAAAGAAGGATAAAATCCAAGGAAGCTTGCTGCTCGAGTATCAGATCAAGAAAGAAAATGGAAATAATGATTCCGTGTGGAAGTAGAATCAAAGATGGAAACAATTGCTAAATTGGAGAAGGAAATAAAGAGGAAAATCAGAAGTTACCAAGTTAAAGAAAACTCCATGCGCAAGATTGATTCTTTTTCCAATCAAAGATCAGATTGATAGATCTCCTTAATTGATTAGGAGTTCCAATAAGTAAGGCATTAAGCTGTGCAAAAAGGACACAACGGTCAACACAACGTTAGATACGATTACTTTTAAGATTTAGTAGTTCTAGTTTTAGTTTTAATACAGATTTAGTTTTAGTTCATTTTTAGTTCACTGTTTTGAGTTCCTGACTGTGAAGGCTACCATTTGGCCAAGCGGGAGGTGCCTCCGACTGACGACAGTTAATCAAGTACTATTTCTTTTACTCTGTATTATAATTCTATACGTTCTCTATATTTATTTCTTCTATTTGTGAAGTTATGAGTAGCAAAATTTATTATTTTGGTGTTATATATTGAAATCGTAATCCATGCATATATGAAGCCTGTGATTAAACGAAGTCTAATTACTATGTTCCTAAATTAACCAGTGTTTATAAGTTTAAGATTTTATCGTGGCCAACTTGGTAGGATTCTGTAGCATCAGTAAGTGGCAAAACCTCCGGCCGTGTGGTACTGGTTAATTGGGTAGTAATTCCTTGATTTACGATGATAGGATATTATTAGTGTTGGGTTTCTCTAATTCTTAATGCTGCTAATTGATTAATAAGGTGTCTGTCGAGGACTCGTGGCCTGTTAATTGAATTGGTTAAAGAAGTAATCCTATCTGCAGGGGACTCATGGGGATTACCGAGAAGTTAAGGAGGAATTGGGTTATGTCTGCAGGGAACCATGGTAACCTATAACTAACCGACATAAGATAATTACACAAAGAGTTTATGATTATATGTATGTGATGAAGGTGGATTACATAATACTAGAATACTTTCTCTCTATTTGATACACATAAGTAGTTAAATTACTTGTTTTATTCTATAAGTTAACCTTCAATCCAAAGGTCTCTTAACAGGCATAAAGGTTACGATAGTCAAAACTGGTTACAAAACATTAATTGGAATAAGAAAATAAAAGTGACTATCCCTGTGGATCGATCCCGTATTCTACCGTGCTACATTTATTTATCATATTATTCCAGGCTAAACGTAGTATTTTTACTGTGTTTGGTGAGGTACGACAAAACCTATATCAGTGTATAAATAAGGCTCCTAAGTACTCATTTACTGTAGAAGAAATCATTCTCAACTTCAAGTTTTTCTTGCACTTTTCACACTTGTTCTGTGCTTTTGTTTAAGTCAGTGCAGACTTCTAACAATTGTCTTCATCTTATACCACAATGATATTAGTCCTGAAACCTTCGCACACTAAAAGGGGACTAATAAAGCCTACAAGAAAAAGCCTAGAACAAATTGAAGAGGGAAATTCCTATACCTTGATACAAGTTCCATTTGTATCCTTTGCTATAATGGATTAGTTCTCTGTTTGAAGTTAGTAGATTTTGTTTGTTGTTTTTCATCTGAAATCCCCTTGTTGTATAAAATATCCAACAAAGTCAACTACCCAAATTGCCACCAACCGAAGTTGACTGCCCAATTCACCAAGTTCTTTTCAAAACTGAGTTTCCCTAAAACAAACCAATCTCAAATTGGAAACAAACTTGTTCGAAAATAATTACTTAAACCAAACTTGTATTAATCACTACTACAAAATGTGCAATTGGAGGCGGGTTTTGAGCTGTCCCCACCTCCAATACGAGCGCAACCATATTGTTGACACCCGCCTCCAATAAGAGTGTTGGAGGTGGGTCCTTCGAAACCCATCTCCAATACTATTATTGGAGGTGGGCGTTTCGAATCCGCCTCCAATAAGAGTATTAGAGGTGGGTCCTTCAAAACCTACCCCCAATACTATTATTGGAGGCGGGTGCCAACAATATGGCGGCACCTCTATTGGAGGCGGGGGCATCGCAGAACCTGCCTCCAATAGCATGTTTGGTAGTAGTGTTATAATTTTAGTAGGATTTGTTATTTGTTTATTGCCTATTTGTTTTAGTGTTTGTTTTGCGAAACTATTTATTTTAGAAAATAGTTCTGAATCAGATTAATGGTAGGATTGCTGGATAAGTTAGCCTATAAATAAAAGCATTGGGTGATCACTATAATCACTGAAATTTACAGAGATTTACACAGAGAGAAACTGAAAAGCCTTGCGGTTGTTTCTCGACCAAACTTCGGCTTTGGTATGTTGCCCAGATTAAAAGCGTGCGAGTTTGGTTGTTGTTCGTTATTACGAAGAAGTTATATTAATTACGCTGTACTTTAATATCTTTATATTATTAGGATATATAAATTTTATATCTTGCAAGTGATATCGGAGCCAATATTATCTGTGATCACCTTTGTGTATGCAGCTTCCTAATTTGAGAGAATTGAGACGATGTGAACTTCCATTAATTGAACTAGGGCCGTATGACTGCAGGAGGTAGAGCCTTTCGGCCGATTAGAGCTCACGTAAGAATTTTTGGAGTTTGTTTTTTGTAAATTTGAAGCAGCCAAGAATTAAGTTTGGGAAGGTTTAATTAAGTGTTGTATTGACGACTTAATGCATTGATTTTTTCACTCGATTAATTTCCACCGCCACTACGTTGTTTCTTTTGATTTTGGTGGCAGCAAGTGTAGGTTGATCAAACAAATGTTGGTCTTGTTCATTCGTGTTCAATTGTTGGGCTGACTTGCGCTGGAAATTTTTAGAAAATTGGTGAGCTTTGTTTAGCCACAGCAATTGGAATCTTTGGTATGTTTTGGCCAACGAAGTTTTGGAATTAAAAAAAGAAAAAGAAAAAGAAAAAGAAAAAGGAGAAGATAAAGAAATTGAGGTAATAATTGTGGATTGGAGTGCTTATATTAATATGGTTTCAAAATTAGTTGAAAGACAAAATTAAATTTGTTGGATAAGGTAGATGGAGACTTATTTTAGAGCATGTGGTTTGCAACAATACATTCAAAACGAGGTCACAAATAATGTATACGATGAAATAAAGGAGAATGTACGTTTGACATTATCTCTAATTCGTCAATATGTTGATAGTTCAATCTCTGAAAAAGTTTGTCATGCTAAAACTGCCAAACAAGAATGGGATATTTTGGTAAAAACTTATAGAGGAATGGACAAAGTACAGAAAAATGATGTCTTGAAATTAGAAAAAACTTTTAGAGATAACAAGATGAGAAAATGTGAGACAATTGATAATTATATTAATCGATTGGAGAAGATCCAAGACGAGATCAAACGGGTATTAATTATCTCTACGAAGAAATTTTTGTGAATCATGTTCTCGATATATTGCGTAGGAAGTTTGATTATTTTGTGGCATTGATAATTGAGATAAGAGATATTTCTTTGTTGTGTCATGAAATATTGCTAATTATATTGATTCTTGATGAACTAAGGATTAATAACAAGCAGTTAGTAATCAAGGAGTTACAAGAGCATGTATTTAAACATATTGCCTCAAGAATTGTGAATGAAGAAAGTGAAAGTATCAATAAACAAGATTCTGTCAATAATGAAGATGAAGGTCAAAAGAATGTGGATAGAGAAACTAAAAGTGTTGATTTGATCAAAGGAGAAGAAGATATTATTTATTTGGCACAACAAGAGCAAGAAAAGGAAATTGATGATCACTGGGAGAAAAACAAAAGTGATCATGTGAGTGTTGAAGAAGTAATCGAATTGAAAGAAAATAACTTCTCGGAAACTAATTTTGTGATTAGTGAAGACCTTGTTAAATAAGAAGGCAACAAAGATGAAAATGTGACATTAGAGCCTTGGGTTTGCAAGGATATTGTTATGTTGGAAGACATTGATGAGACTAACAATGTCGACGGAAAGCTCTATTATGAAGATGAATTGGTAGAGATGTAAGGGAGTGCTTTGACCAGATTAAAAATTTTGATAAGATGTGCTCAAAATACAATTTTGTATTCAGATCAAATTTGAAGGAAATGCCTCGAATTTGCGAGGTTGTTATTGAAAATTGCAAGGTTGATTGCGAGATTAATTCAGATGAAGAAGAATGGATTGATCTGAATAAATTCTTCGATAAAGATGAATTTTCACAAAAGATGCATGGCACATACAAATGTATTTCTAAAATGAGATTAAAAGTAGAGCTGAAAAACTACTTCAAGTTGGTTTCACATGTTTACACTACGAAAGAAATATCAATGAAGATTCAACCTCGTGATGCCATTGGAGCTGCTTTGATCTAAGTTTAGTTTAAGGGAGGCTATGTTAGAAAAATAGTTAGTTAAACCAAATTCGTATTAATTAGGTAATTATAATTGCAGTAAGATTTGTTATTTGTGTGTTTCCGATTTGTTTTAGTGTTTGTTTTGATAAACCTATTTGTTTTAAGCAATAATTATGAATAATATTAATGATAGGATTTAGGGATAAGTTAGACTATAAATAGAGGTAGTGGGATCATTGCAATTCAGAGATTTACAGTGAAAAGCCTCGGTTATTTCTCGACCAAGCTTCGGCTTTGGTACGCCGGAAAGATTGATTGCGTGTGAGCTTGCTTGTTGTTAATTATTTCAAAGAAGTTATATACCGTTATATCAGTTTATATTATTAGGATATGTATATAATTTTATATTCTACAAGATTAAAATACCAAATTGCAGCCACCTTCGAAACCTCCGCGGCCCGCCGCACAAAGAAGCCCAAATTACCAATTCTTGAACCAAATCAGCCGTTCAAAAAAATACAATATGTTTCATCCAAACTAAACTAACCTACAAAGAAATCAATCGGAAGCTGCGAATTAACCACCGTCGCAGAAATCAAACAACAATCTGATCAAAGCTCCTTCTCTTGCACATGGATCGATGGAGGCAAGAAACAATAATCTTAACAATTAATCAATTAAGTATATCTAATTGCTGCAGAGTACTCTTCACCCAAAACAAAAACAAAGAAAACTAATACCAAATTGATTTGGAGAGTCACTGAACCGCGAAATCAAATAACAAACAGATATATGATTGCACGGATTACTAAACCAAGTCTTTCACAAAGCTGAAGCAAATTGGAATCGAAACTGTATGATATAAAAATAATATATATCTTGAATACTATTAAAGATATTAACGCACAGAGGAATAAAATTTCTTTGTAATAACGAACAATTAAAAAACCCCGCACGCACACAATCTGTGCGGTACACCAAAGCCCAAGCTTGGTCGAGAAATAACCCGAAGGCTATTCAGTTTCTCCTATATCTTTGTACCTATCTCTGTAATTCTTTGTGATTACAATGATCACCCAATGCCTATATTTATAAGCTAACATATCCTTGAATCATACCATTAAATTGATCTAGGACTATTTTCTAAAACAAATAAGTTATCCAAAACAACACTAAATCACATAGGAAACAGAGAAATAATAAATCCTACTACAATTATAATTAATAATTAATACAAATTTGGTTTAAATTATTATTTTCCAACATAGCCTCCCTTAAACTAAACTTGGATCAAAGCAGCTCCATCACCATCACGAGCTTGAATCTCAATCGATATTTCTTTTGCAGTATAGACAACATACAACATCACCTTGTAATAGTTCTTCAGCTCTATTTTCAGTTTTATCGTAGAGACACCTTTGTATGTTGCATGAATCTTCTGTGGAAACTCATCGTTATCAAAGAACATAGTCATATCCGCCCATTCTTCATCTAAACAAGTTTTTTCGTCAACCTTGGAATCATCCTTGCAAATTTCAATAACAACCTCGCAAATTCGAGGTATTTCCTTCAAATTTGATTTGAATACAAACTTGTATTTTGAGCACTTCTTGTAAAATTTTCTAGTTTGATCAAAGAATTCACTGATATCTATCTATTCTTCTTTAGAACAGAACTTTCCATCAACATTACTAATCTCATCAATGCCATCAAACATAACAATGTCCTTGCAAACCCAAGATTCCACTATCACATTTTTAACCTGGTCGGACACTCCCTTTAATAAGGAGTCGACTTCATTACAGTTGATCTGCTCCAATTTAACAGAGTTTTTAACACTTCCATGATCACTTTTATCTACATGATTATCAATTTCAATATCTCGTTCTTGTTCTGAGATACATACAATTCCTTCTTCGTCTTTGACCAAATCAACAATTTCAATGCCTTTATCCACTTTGACACATTGTTGCTCAATGATACTTTGACTTTCTTCATCCACAATTCTTGAAGCAATATTTTCAAATGCATGCTCTTGTAACTCATTGATCACTAACTGCTTGATATTAATCTTTTGTTTATCAAGAATCAATATTCTAAGCAATTTCCAATCACTCAACTTTGAAATATCTGTTGTCTTAGTTATCAATGCTACAAAGTAATCAAACTTCCAAGTAAGTGTATTGAAAACATGATTCACAAAAATATCTTTGGCAAGAAAATACCCATTTGATGTCATCTCATCTCTGATTTTCAATAATCTATGAAAGTAGTCAGCCGTTTCACATTTTCTCATCTTACTATCTCTCAATTTCTTTTCTAATTTCAAAACATTATTTTTTTGAACTTTATCCATCCCTCTATAACTTTTTACCAAAATATCCCATGCTTGTTTGACAGTTTTAGCATGACACATTTTTCCAGAGATTGAACTATCAACATGTTGACGGATGAGAGATAATGTCAAACATACATTCTCCTTTGCTTCATCGTCTGCATCATTTGTCACCTCCTTTTGAATCAATTGTAGCAAACTAAATACTCCGAGATAACTATCCATCAGTGTTATCCAAATAGGGTAATTTTGTCTCCCAACTAACTTTGGAATATGTTTATTATAAGCACTCCAATTCATAATTAAGGATACATTTCTCTTCTTTTTTTTTTCTGTTTTTTTTTTCATAAACTTCTTTCGACTCCAAATTGCAAAAGCTAATTTGATGTAGAGTTGCCACCGAAGCCAAACTCCAATTGATTCAATCCAACCGCACAATCAAAATACACAAGTCGAAGTTTACTATTGTCGAAATCCAAATTCACCAACCTGGAAGCTCTGATCACCAAAAGAATTAAATTGACTTTGATCAATTTAATCCCACAGTATCTCGAGGACGCCAAACGGAACCAAAAACCGGAGCTAATCCAAGCCGTCGAAAATCCGAACTGCCGCAAAAGCTTTCTTCTTTCTTTTTTTTTTTCAATCAAATCAAAGCTGCTAGCTTCTAACCCCACAAAAGAATTAAGCAGGACTTTGAGTTTCAACAAAACCAGATGGAGAGTCCCAAATAAATGCAACCCTTTAGATCAAACGCGAAAAACTGTAATCGAACAAAATAAGAATGGTAGCTGCTGCCAAAATCAACTTAACTTCAAAGCTGATCGCAATTGAATCTACCACGGAATACGAAGACAGCAACCACGGTGAACTCAAATCAATTCAATTGAATTTGGGTTCACCGAATCACCATATAAGCATGCACAATATAATTTTGATTGCACGCTCACCAATGAAGACCAACAAAGCTTTGTAAATCAAAACCCACCAATACAAAGCTCAATTTCTAAGCAGTGATTCAAAACGCAATGCCGATAAACTTTATTCTCACAATAAACAGCCGAAAGGCTTAATTCTCTGTTCTTCTCTTCGACGTTGAACGCAAAATACGACTGTCAGTAAAAATATTTTTTTTTTGTGGCTCTGATACCACTTGTAGGATATAAAAATAATATATATCCTGAATATTATTAAAGAGATTAACGCATAGCGGAATAAAATTTCTTTGTAATAACGAACAATAAAAAAAACCCCGCACGCACACAATGTGTGCGCCGCACCAAAGCCCAAGCTTACTCGAGAAACAACTCGAAGGCTATTCAGTTTCTCCTATATCTTTTTATCTATCTCTATAATTCTTTGTGATTACAATGATTACCCAATGCCTTTATTTATAGGCTAAACTATCCCTGAATCTTACCATTAAACTGATTCAGAACTATTTCCTAAAACAAATAGGTTATCCAAAACAAATACTAAATCAAATAGGAAATAGAAAAATAATAAATCCTACTACAATTATAATTAAATAATTAATACAAGTTTGGTTTAAATTATTATTTTCCAACAGAAGCAATGCAAAATTTCAGAAAACAATGCGATCTCTCAAAAACTTTTTTCTTTCTCTTCTTCGGTTTGTCACTGAAGAATATATATATATATATATATATATTCCCCAGTTAGGGCAAAGGAGAATATATATATATATATTTATATATATATAGTTACGAACTAATCTACTATTTTTTAACAAGAAAACTAAAACTATTACTACCATATTTCTAATAAGAATGACCGTGTAAGGCATATATTTAATAGCTAAATTATTTTCAAATCCTACTATGAATTTAATTGTAAATATTACCAATTGAAACAAAAAAAAATTAATTAGGAAAGTTTTAGTTTAATTATACTACAACTAGTAGTGAATGATAATGATCATGTTCTTCTATCACTATATTTGTATTTTGTATCATAGGGATTAAGTTTGTTAGATTGTAGGTAGGGAATTGGGTGAGCAAAAAAAAATAATTTTAAATGACCAAACATATTCTCTGTGTTCCTATTTTAATAGTTGCATCTAAATCAACTTTCAACATTGGTGGTAGAAGTCTAGACCAATATCACAATTAAACGGTTGTTTGGTAGGAACTGGTTGTTTGGACCAAAAGGTGAAATCTTAGAGTTTTTATTTATCAATCTTTATCATTATTTAAAATAAGAATTTTAATTGTATACATTTCTCCTTTTTTCTTGGTAGTTGTAGCATGATACACTAAAATTAGTACGTTTATTTTAGAAGTTTATTGGTAGTTCTCACGGGCTTTTGCCCAAGTTTTAAGTATTTTTATGCAGATATGGAGAACAGCCCAGTTAAAGAGTAAAAGTGCAAAAACAGAGGATTTAGAACTAAAAAGTCATCATCTAAAAGCCCACAAAAATTCTGGGCCAAGAGCGAAGAAATTCAGTGAAGCTTGTTGTCTGATTTGGATAAATCAAGAAGTGGAATTTAATTCCGTGCAGAAGAAGGATAAGAAAGAGTCAGTTTCCAATTCAAAGAAGGATTAAAAGAGGAAGTGGAGGAATTACCAAAAGAGAAGACTTCACGTGCAAGGAAAAAAGCTAATTGATTCTTTTTCCAATTAGAAGATTTGATTGAGAGATACTCCTTAATTAATTAGGAGATTGTTTTGATTCCATATATGATTTGCTTGGCCTATAAATAAGGCATCAGCTGTGCAAAAAGACACACAATCTTAGATATTATTACTTTTACGATTCAATAGTTTTAGTTTTAGCTTTGATACAGTTTGAGTTTTAACTCGTTTTTGGTTCGCTACGTTGATTTCCGGACTGCGAAGGCTGCTGTTTGGCAAACGGGAGGTAGCTTTTACAGGCAACAACTTATAAAGTAGTATTTCTTCTTCTTTGTTTGTTTTGCTTTTCGTTTTGGTAAGATTAATTTGATGCATATTAGATAGTTAGTTAATTAATCAATCAATTGCTTTTCTTTCTCTCTTAATTGTTTGTTTGCTTTCGGTGAATTGAGTAGGGATAGTTAATTAATTTAATAGTTAATTGCTTTATTCATTAATTAAATTCGTGAGTCCAGTAGACTCAGTAGCAATTAGTTAAGTATTAATTTATAACTCAAGCACGTAAGTCTTAATTTATTAGTTTAATATTAGTTTAGTAGATTGCTAATTAGTTTATTAGTTAATTAATTGCTTAGTTGTTCCCGTAGTCAGCAACATCAGTCTATGAGTAATTCATTAATCTCTATTAATTCAATCTAGTTCTTACGTTTACTTTTATGTTCTATAAATCACGTAACAATTCAAAGGTCTACTAAGAGGCACAAAGATGACTGCTAGTCAAAACAGGTTACTTAAGCATTAATTGGATCGAATTGAAATTAACTGTTCCTGTGAATTGATCCTGTCTTCTACTGTGTTAGTGTTATTTAGCATATATGTTGCAGGTTAAAGCAGTACTTTTACTGCATTTTGGTGAGTTATGACAAAGCCCTACATAGAACCACTAAAACTAGAAGAGTTAACCCAATATGTTATGACTCTGAACCTCAGCAATGAAATAGGGTATGTGGTTGATGATGATGCAAGTTTCAATCCTAATTAGCTCTGTTGGAACTTTTTATCTATAATATGTGTTGTAGTTGGTATTGGCATGCTAGATTGCCATGTTGAACTGTCTTTTCGTTTTGTCATTTGAATGCTCACGCTGTTGGCTGCCTTCTGTTGCGTTTTATTGTTGCTAGACAGTTCTGAGCTAATTTGGATGCTTTTCTATTCCTGGTGTTTTGGTTGCTTTGGGATAATTTAGTTGTCATGGATGCTATTTAGTATTTTATTCTTGGTTTTTGTTTGTACTGTACGTTGTAAATATTTTTTTTTTTTGAAGACCAATAATATTTTCTTGTTATAAGTAAATAGATGTTTATGCAAAATTTGTATAAATTCTAAATGTTAAATTCAGATTGAACATGTTATCAAGTTATTTGGGTCACCTTTAACCCATATAACCCAAGGTTTTTAGCTCATAAAATAAACAGGTTATATGAGTTAGGTTTGAGATTATACTTATTTAAAAAGGTTGGGTTCGGGTTTATATAACTGACCCAAATAATAAATGGGTCGTGTTTGGTTTATGGGTACTAATCTGTCAATTTGCCAAACCGAATCCGACACGAATTGTCAATCCTACTTCCGTTCTATTCAAAATGTCCACTCTATTCAGTATTATTGTTTTTAGTAATAGAAAATAAACATTTAAAATGAGACCGATAGAATAATATATTTAATAAGTGATGAATTCATTTTAACAGTTATTATATGAAAATATGATTGTTGACTAAAAACTTAATAAAACAAACACCAGTCCAATATGCACTATCTATTTTTATGTTAAATTGTTTACTTATTAACACATGGGAGTATAATAATAGATTTTTTGTTATGTGCTAACTATTGATTTAAGTTATAACTTTGATATATAAAAATTGCTTTTGTAAATATTTGTGTACGTATAACTATAGAGTAAAGGGTTGTTTTAAAATAGAAAAAGTAAATGGTTGTTTTCAAAAAGGAAAAAAGTGAAGGGTTGTTTTCAAAAGGAAAAAGTGAGGGTGCGCTTGGTTTGTATAGGGGAATGTGAATGGAAATGATAGTAGTCGTAAAATTTTTGGTGTTATTTGGTTTGTGAAATGGAATGACTATCCTTACCATTGATAGTGTTTTGTTCACAAATAAAATTTTTAGCAATAAAATTTAGATTAATATTTTATACATCAAACTTCTAATATATTATAAAGTATTTGTATTTAAATATGTTATAATGATAATTTTTACTAATTAGAATTTTTAAAAAATAGAAAGTAGACACAAAATAATTCTAAAGAAGAATGATTCCCATTGAGAGAAATGAATAATTTAAATAAAGTAGGATTTGGGGGTGGGATCTGGGGAATGAATTTCCCAAATCAAACGCCCACTTCCATTTCCATTGCCATTCTCCTTTTCTAAAACCATGAAACAAGTACTCCTTGAAGGGTTGTTTTCAAAAAGAAAAAGTAAATTTACTTTTTCTTTTTAAAAACAACCCTTTACTTTTTCTTTTTGAAAACATTGTTTACTTTTTCATTTTGAAAACACTTAAACACCCCTTTAATTTTTCTTTTTGAAAACAACCATTTCCTTTTTCTATTTTAAAACAACCCTTTACTGTATAGTTATACAAAAGCAATTTGTAGGTATAAAAGTTATAAATAAAATCAATAGTTAGCACACAACAAAAAATGGGTTATTATACTCCTATGTGTTAATAAGTAAACAATTTAACATGAAATAGATAGTGCATATTTGTGGCTTATAAATACATACCCATCCATCCGAATGGAAACAATAAGTGAAAGACAAGACATTTGTATTAGGCGACAAATACTACCTACAAATGGGCATCGTCAAGTCTCAAGTCAGGATGTAAAAGCTTGTTACTGTTTTCTTTGGCATCCTCCTCCTCGTTATAAGTATGCCCCAATTTTATTGAAATTAAGCTTCAAATTTCCTTTTATTATTCTTTTTTTTTCAGCTTCAAATTTCTTTAAATACTTTATTGTTTATATCATACGCTTTTAACACTAATATATATGTATGTATATATATATATGTGTATATATATATAGATATAACCAAAATATATATCTCCCATTATTGTTGCCATGTAGTTTGATTATAGAATGAATTGTAATATCTTTGCGCTTGGGGCAATGACACAGATAGTGAGGTTCTAACCTAGGCGCGTCTATTGCTGGTTGAAAACTAGTTCCAAACCCCCTCTTTGGCCTAGGTTCGCCCCTGGCCATCGAGATTTTTTGGCCCAAGGGGTAAAGCCTTAAAAGAAAAAGAAAAGAAAAGAATGAATTGTAATAAACTTTATTCGTTCCACTTTATAATACAAAGTTAACTCTTTCTATGATAAATGTAAAAATATATCACTAGGCATCGGTATAATCAATCAAACCTAGTAATTAAGTCTCCAAAAATTTATCCATTTTCTTTTTTTCTTTTTACATAATTTTGTCAATCAATTAACTTTGTTTCCCCTCGTTTTTTGAAATTAAGTATCAAGAACAAAATATACAGAGGAAAATTTCATTAAATCAACTAATTTGCCCGTGATTTTTAACTTGTCAATATTTATACATATTTTACTATACATGTGAAAATAAAAGTCACAAATTTTTGGATTATGATTATATTAATTTTAATTGGTTTATTAATAATAATATTACGGGTGCATATGCAACGTCAAGGGCACCTAATTTCGAAGGAAGCAAGGTGGTGGCAGATTCTTACTGCGACAGCCTTTGCGAGTTTTCCGAATGTAAACTGTGCTGCACTGCAAGGTTTATTGACGTGGATAGCCAGTGCGTCACTCAGGCTAGCCTTGGTTACAAGTGCTGTCTCTGCTTGACTGCCTGATATCATCATGCGTGGTTAATTTGTGTTCGTTTGTGGTTGTTAAATAAGATCACTGGCCAAAACTATACATTGCATTGTCTAGTTGATGTCGTTTGCCTCAGAATAATTAATTAAGGTGCCAGTTAGTTGTAATTTGGATTATGTAAATACTATTGCAAGGTTTTGTGATTCATCTATAAGTAATGATACACAATCAGCTAATATCTTCAATTTTCACTCTGTTAAATTATGTCTTTAAGTAATTAACTAACGAAACTATTTTTCTTTACGTCAAAATAGCTTCAAACTTGTTAAACCCTAAACCCTAAACTCTGTTAAATCGCATGGAACAAATTGCATGTTTGGCGACACTGCTTGCAAAGAAAGTCTTGTAATAATTCAACAAAGATAATTTGAAGAACACAGAATCGAAGGGAAAAGTTCTTCACAAGTAGCTAGGGGGTGCTAAAAAACAAACAGGTTGATAGGATTTAACCCGTTTCATTTGACCATTTTTAAACGACTTCTTCGAAACATCTGTTGCCATACGGTGCTATGTATATTTTAACATTGTTCTTTATAAATTTTCTTTTATATTTGAACAATACTTGATATTATTTAAACACATTCCAACACACCTTTTTGGGAAATGTGAATTTCTCCTATCCCATATAATGAATTTTATTTCTAATATTGAGGAAAGAAATATTAGACTATCTCTACAACAAACAAAGCGGTTCTTTAACGCTACTTAATTAAACTGGATAACTGAAAAAACAATGGAAAAAATAAGAAACGTGGATCATTGAAACCTATTTTAAAAATCCGGTGCAAATGACCAACTCTTGCATCGGATTTGTATATATCCGGTGTAATAAGTCTTGTACACCAATTCTGCAATAACCGGTGTTAAAAAGAAAAAATTATGACTGCATAGAAATGAAAACCATCAGTTTACCCTATAGCACCTCGCATTCACCATATTTTACATGATCTGAATTCTGGAGCCAACTATATTACTCGTTGTTTATTATTATTATTATTATTATTATTATTATTATTTTGGCTTCATTACTCTAACGCAATTAAAATCTTAGGTGAAATGGGTTGGAAGCCACCTTTGGAATGCATGAAATTGAATGTCGCTGGCTCCGCTTTGGAAAACTCAAGTTATGTCTGTGCGGGCTAGTCATCCGAAACCCCTATGGAGGAGTGATTGAAGGTGACTCGGTTTTCTTTGGCTATGGGATGAATTTTGATGTAGTGTAAGGCGCTACTACAAGGGTTTATATGTGCCAACAGTTGGGAATATGGATAGTGTCTATCGAGTCGTATTCATTGATACTGGTAAATATGGTAGGCAAAAATTTCAAAATCCTATAGAGAAGCCTGAATTATTTTCGCAAAATTTTGACAACTATGGATACAACTGGATGGTTGATGCAGCATATCTTTCGGGGAGTAAACTTTGTTGCACATGCTTCGGCAAAAAGGATGCTAACAGCACGGGCACTTCAGACAACTATGGTTCAGGAAACCCCCCTATAGTTAGGTGGTTTGGTTAGATGAGATAGGGACTCTGATCATAATCTTAGACTAGTAAAAGTTTAGCTAGACTATATGGAAACTCAATTCCCCAATTTAGACTAGTAAATATGCATAATTTGTAATTTTCACAAACATCATTTGCATCATCTACATTTCTGTATACCAAGGTAAGACACAATACGTTCCACTTGTCACTTTACTAATTTTAATTTTAATAAAGGGTCTACGTAATAACCGCCAATCACTTAATAGTCTGTTTCTTTTTTTTTTAAAAAAAAGAAGAATCTGAAACAGGTTAATACATGTGATGCCGCATCATTCACGCACTCGTCTATACAACAAATTTTTGTTTTTTGTTTTTTGTTTTTTGTTTTTTGTTTGTTTTGTGTGCAAGTTTTGTGTACCACTTTACTGTTGAAGGAGTAACATTTAGCTCTTACTCCTTTAATATAATTTTGAATATTATTTTGTTGTTGAAGGGGTAGCGGTTATGTTGTTCTAGCCTGCACAGGTGACCTGCAAGACCATAAAACAAACAAAGGAAAATATAACAGATAATTCGTTAGTGAAGCTAGTGTAGAAGGGCTGAGGCACGTAGTCGTTATCTTTAGGTGATTCAAGCCCTTTTGCAAAGAATTAACTTTGGTGCAACAGAACTGTCGAAACTTGTCCCCCCCCGAGAGACAACAACCCAGCAAACTCGCTGTGTTTTCCTAATAATCTGCACAATTATTAAAAAACTATAACCAACTCTTCTAACACTTTTATCTTCCTTGCCAAAAGGTATATTTTAGAGGGAGTTGAAAGAATATAAAATAGTTGCTCTACTCTTTTGCA
The DNA here is from genome assembly GCA_016801395.1 of Leptodermis oblonga. Taxonomy (NCBI): domain Eukaryota; kingdom Viridiplantae; phylum Streptophyta; class Magnoliopsida; order Gentianales; family Rubiaceae; genus Leptodermis; species Leptodermis oblonga. The sequence continues at coordinate 4,151,049 of CM028754.1, forward strand.
TACACATATATCTACCCTATATAATAGAAAGTAATATAGGCTTTATATAAATTTGACACATGGCTGCCACATAAGCTTAAAATTTAATAAACAATGTGGCTACATAGCTGCCACATAAGCAATTATCTCTTTTTCAAATACTGCCATGTGTCATCCTAAGCAGCAATTTTCCTTCTTTAGCTTTTCATCTTCAGACGTTCAATTATTTATTTCCTAATCAACAACTTCCTTCTTTAGCTTTTCATCTTCTTACGTTTTATTCTTTCATTATTTATCACCACTTTTATCTTACCAACATCATGGAATGGGAAAAGATTAAGGAAAAAAAAAAAAAAACAGTGGCGAAGCTGATCCACTTCCACAACATGCATGTTCCTTAATTTTCCTTCCTTTAGTTTCTCTTACCGTCGGCTGCCACCCATCAGCAGAACCAATACTGTACGGTCACCATCCATCATCTAAATTTAAAGGTACTCTCAGATTTTTCCCTTCTTTATGCAAGTGTTACCAGGTTTTGATTGTTTTTTTCCTTCTCTTATTCTTAATTTTGTTGATGCGGATATAACTTTGGTTTCCATCTGGATCCCTGCTTGTTCCTGAAATTCGCATTGCCACCATCAATTTAATTTCTCTCTTTTTGCTTCCTTAAAATTTGTCTTTTAGTTTCACACAAGGAAGGGATAAAAGTGGAAGAGAGACGAAAGGAGGGAGGGTCCATGGGTAATTTGGGGCATTAAATCTGGTAAACTCGTGACTTTTTATTTTTTTTCCTCGATTTTCCATCTTTAAGAATTGTGTTACCAGGTTTAATTTGGCTTTTTCCCTTATTCTGGATTTTCTTGATTCAAACATAACACTATTCATTAAGTCAGCCCAATGTTAGTATTTCTTCCTTTTCAGGGATTCCTAACAGCGGCTGGCTCATAGATTTTCTTTTTTATATATTAGTTTCAGTTTTTCTGTAGCAAAGCCTTTTAGTAAATGAATTACATGATTGATTGTTGTTTGCATTTTTAGTAATGAATCAAGTTTTTATATTTCTTTTTCACATTAGTGATAGTCTGCAACTTCTATGCAATGGTTTTGGTAAAGGTGTTTCCTAGAAATGCTTATTTACTATGATCTTTAGGTACGATTATTGAAATTCACTTTGTTTGATTCCGTAGCTCAACTTATTACTATATTTACTCTTGATTTATGTTAAAGCAATACATTCATTTGTTTCCATTAAACTCCTAAATTTACTCAAAAATTGAAAACTGGTTGAAATACTTTTAATTAGAAAACTGATTGAAATAATACATTTTAACAATCATGATGGGCAATTGTCGGGCATTGCACGGCAAACACCGTCTAGTATATATATATATAGATATATATTGGTTCAAAGATCTTGAATTCTCTTAAATTCAAATGATCAAAACTTCAACGCCAAACACGCTAAACGGACCAATGGTAATGCAAATTGATTATAAAATTGATTGACTCAAACGGACAATTAAAAAAGATGAAAACAGAAGCATTTTTCAAATGATTAATATAATAATATTAATTCATATATCTGAATGCATTCATATAAATATATATTAATGCTCCTTCTATCAATTTGAATATAATGTATGAATCATTTTTTTTTCATACTATTAATAAATATTATTAATACACATCACCATTTTCTTTCATAACCGACTAATGGAAACCATATTAACAAAATCGATTTCAAAACTTCTCAAAAATAATATTTTATATAAAAATGCTCCAACAAGTTAGCTCTTAATTAGTTAGAGTATCAGTGTACTCTTTTTGGGGTACTAGTTTCATTTTTTTGTTTTAGTTTTTCTCTCCTTTATTAAATTTTCAGTGCTATTATTCTTGAAGAGCAGTATTTGTACTTTTTATGAGTAACAATTTCATTTTTTTCCCGTTATTAATTTTTCTGTACTACTCAATAATTTACAAAAATGGATAGGTTGCCCCCTAATTTGCCACCCAAAATGAAGAAAATGTTTTGGCTAGCTGTTTCACGCTTTTTGTCCCTCTAAATCTACAATCAATACATTTCTACATAGAAAACTTTTACCCCTCCCTCCCCCACTTTAAATAATAAAATCGATAGGTTATCTCCTAATATACCACTCAAAATAAAGAAAATGTTAAATTTAAGAATCATAATACCCATGATTTAATAATTTCTCATATTACACCATTAATGAATGTGTATATATATATATATTATGGAAAAAGTTACATTGTAGTTCTTTGTTTTAAAAACATATTAAGTCTTAAGTTGGCCAATAAGAATTTGTCACCTCAACTACACAATTATATGAGAATAGTTTGCATTATTTTTCCAGGAGTTTACATTTTTTTTTAAAATCAATATTTCGATTAGATTCAACGAGAAAACAGTTACGACTTTTAGCATATCCATAGCCTATATGACAAGCTAAAGTGGTTTTAAGATTTTATCACAATAAGAAAAAAGAAAAAGAAGGAATAAAATCATAACATGTCTCGTGATAAACTTACGCGGAAAATGTAAGGCTGGCTTTTCATGACCAGAAGTTTTCAGTATTAGAAAAAGTGTGGAAGTAGATAAACCCGAGCTATAATTATATAAATATTGAGCATTCATTTCATAAACACTCACAATAAAGGTTTTTTTTTTTTCATTATAAAAGATCAGGGCCGACCCTGCGCTTTACCATCGAAAAACCTAGCTCATAAGCAAACCTTTTTTTTTTTTTTTCTTTTTTCTATTCAACATAAGGAGCCACCAAAGTTGGATTTTTTCTGCCAATAAACAAATAGGAGCACAAAATTACAAAAATAAGCAGAAATTTTTTTTTTTCTGGATCTATAGAAAACGAATCTGCCAAATTCGTTTTTCACGAAAAACGAATTTGGCAGATTCGTTTTCGGTAAGATCTGGGAGGCGCAGAAAAATTTAAAAAAAAAATTAAAACGGCTGAAAACGGATCTCGGAAATTCGTTTTCAGAGAAAACGAATTTCCGAGATTCGTTTTTTCTTCGGATTTTTAAAATAAGGAAACGAATTCGTCGAATTCGTTTTTAAAAAAAAATTTAAATACATGGAAAACGAATTTCACAGATTCGTTTTCCATGAAAAAAAAAAAAAGATATAAAAAGGTGCGTGAAAATTTCACGCAGCAGAAAAACAGAGCAACCGAAAGCTCGCGACCTCGACTAAACGGCGACCCCCACACTCCGACCACGACTAACTGACCGGCGCGCCCCTTCCCGTTCCGGCCGAACCCGCGCCACTTCGCCGCCGCTCGCGACCTCGCCGGACCGACGGCCATTTGACCGGAAAACGAAGGAGAGTAGAAGAAACCCTAGATTTTGGGGATTTCTTGAAGGATACCCAAATTCCGCCATTAGAAGCTCAATTTGGGGCGTATCCACTGCGATTTTGCTTGGAAATTGCTTGAGGTTTGTCTTAGGGTTATAAAGTTGTGTATAATTTGATTTGTATTTGTAAGTTCACATTTTTTGGGTGATATAATTTTATCAATAGTACTGTTGGGTTTGCCTCAGTCAATTCAATTTGTGTTTGTTGTCTTATTAATCGTTTAGAAAGTAGGGATGTTATTCTAATGCACAATATTAGGTGATAGCTCTCTCTTTTGTTTTCATGTATAAAACAGGACCTACTTTGAGGTTGTTCTATAATGTGATGTGTGGACCGTTTGGTTGTATGTTGTTTCAAATTGCATTGGAATTGTTGGTCATAAATTATGGAATGCAAAGATTTTTTATTTTCCCCGCTATGAGTGTTGTTGTTGTTTGGAAGAGGGTAAGGGACTCATGAATTTGTTTGTAATTTGTCTCAATGTAGTGTTACAAACTTGTGTTTTTTTACACAATTGAAAAGCGAATAGGATAAATCATCGTATTTCAACCTAGCTTGAAAGTAAGTTACGCATTGTGGTAGTTGGAGTGGTTAATGTTGATGGAAAAGGGGGGATTCGAATTTGCTTTTTGTTATTCCTTTTATGAAATTGCGGGGGGTGTTGTTTTTTTAATGGAATAGAAGCATTCGTTTTTTCTTGCACCATCCTTTAGAAAGGAATTGGTTATGTGATGTCCTTTGTAGTTGGTGTGGAGTTAGAGGTTGATAAAAATTTGTCAAAGTGTATCTTGTTTGCCTAGGATCAAATTGAGTGTGTTTGGGGAAGGAAAAATGAGTTGTGGATTCCGGATTCATGATGAATTGCGTGTTTTTTTACCATATTGAAATGCGGGTATCAAAAATGATAATGTTGAGCTCTATTCATGGCATTTTTAGCAAGACGAATAGGTGAAACCATCGTATTACCACGTAGTTTGAAACTACCTTACGCATTGTTGTAGTTGGAGTGGTTAATGTTGATGGAAAAGGGGTGAATCACTTTTGTTATGGTGAGTCCTTTTTATGAAATTGCGGGGAGTGTTGTTTTTTTAATGGAATAGAAGCATTCGTTTTTTCTTGCACCCTCCTTTAGCAAGGAATTGGTTATGTGATGTCCTTTGTAGTTGGTGTGGAGTTAGAGGTTGATAAAAATTTGTCAAAGTGTATCTTGTTTGCCTAGGATCAAATTGAGTGTGTTTGGGGAAGGAAAAATGAGTTGTGGATTCCGGATTCATGATGAATTGCGTGTTTTTTTACCAAATTGAATGCGGGTATCAAAAATGATAATGTTGAGCTCTATTCATGGCATTTTTAGCAAGACGATCACCCATTATAGTAACTAAATTAGTATCTTATTGTGAGAATAATGTTTGAGTCTTTGATTTCTTTTTGTATGTTACAGCTTGGTCAGCAATGTGAGGATAGGACTGTATTGCCCTATGTGTACTATTACTTGGCTAGAATTCTTCCTATTTCTGGTTCACAAGGTTTGAGTTTAGGTGGTGGCTTACCTACTCCCAATTGGGATGCTTTAGCCGACATTGACGCTGTGGGAGGAGTGACACGGGCTGATGTTGTACCTAGAATTGTAGATCGCCTTACCTCAGAAACCTTAACCGATGAAGTTGAATGTAAAGTAACATTCTGTTTGTCACATTGATTAACAGCTTTCTGTCTTTTGGACTTTTTGCTGGGTACATAACATTTTTCATTTGTAACCTTGTCCTTTTGATTGTGTCATTTCCATATTCTGTGTCTGTGATGTTGTTGTTTGTAAATATTGTGAACCTAAACCCTATGTATGAGCAGTATATGTGAATTTCCTTATATGATGTGTGTGTGATACTTCTTTGATTCATTATGTCCAATCAGCTCACGTGATCTGAAAAATGGCTTGTGTGGGTGATGGTTTACTATTGTATATAGTTGACCTTTTAATTATGTTTGTTTGATTCAGTAGCTTGTATGAGCTAAATTACCATGTTTGCTTTTGTATGGAAGCTGAATTCCTTTTCATCTCAAAGGAAACACATTTTGCCGAAGGATATACTTTTTTTCTGTATTATCATCGCATGATTAGGATGATGAATGTTAGTCGCCACATTAGTTGGAGGTGGACAAGTAGATGTTTGCATTGTTGTTGTGTTAAGAATCAGCAGATTTTGTTATAAGCGAGATTCTAATTGCTATGCTGTTTTTCGTTTTGCATTGATTCGTTGCTGATTGCTTGTTTTCCTTGTGAAGTTCACGGAAGAAGGATCCAAGCATTGAAGGCTCTCACATATGCTCCATCGAGTAACTCTGAGATTTTGTCCAAGCCGTATGAGATTGTTTTTGGCATTCTAGATAAGGTTTGTCTTAATATTAGAATCTACGTATCGTATATTTATGTTGTGCAACAAGTAAGAAATTTTAAGGACTGAATTTGAATACCTCTCTTGTAAGTTTGAGGAATGATGATGTTCCTTTCTTTCTTATTTCCTCTGAATAATGTCTTGCCTTTCTGGTTTGGAAACATCTTGTTGAATTTGGTGCTGTGAATGGAAAATTTCTAAATGATATAACAAGGTTGGGAATGCCTTGGTTTTCATTGACTTAACTCTTTATAATAGTCATTTGGAAGGTTTTAGGGACTAGTGTTAGAGGTCATGAAGTTTTCCTTTGCTAGATGTTGTATGGCCAGTTCTTAATTTTTCTCCATTTTTTGGACATTATGGTTATAATTTAGGCATTGTTCTTTTGATCTTGAAAGCTTCTTGGATGACATATGGTTTGGACTTCCAAATGTGTGCAAGTAGTTTTGAATTGTCCTTTCATTTCCAAGCATTTACAACGTAGGGTATAGGATTGGTTTGAATCATTTTCTTTACTTGTTGTGATGTAGCTTTGAATTGCTAGCTACTGGAATGGATTTCCTAATTTCTCTTACCTTTGGGTATTGGCACTTTATGGTTCAAGTGTACAGACTATTCCTTCTTGCACATGGTTTATGGGTTTATTGAAAATTGTCCTTCATCTTATTATTGCTTTGTATTACGGGTATATGGTTCTAGTGATTTGCGAGAAAGACTTAAATTCTCTTTATTTTAGGATTAAAATTTAGGAGTTTTCCCTTTGAGAAAGTTGTTTGGCTTTGTATATGTTTTCTTGACGTATGAAGGTTATAGGGTTCAAATCGTGAATGGAAGTTCTTAACTTTCTTCATTCTAGGCATTTAAGATTCAGGATCCACGATATATGCTTCATATATAGGTTAAAATGTATGATTCATATATTCTTTTAGCGGTTGTTTTATATTTTAGGAATATGCCCTAGTTTTCCGACCTCCCTTGTAGAAATGTTGCTGTTGTTATTTATATAGATATTCTCTATAATTGAAGTAGTCCGGTAAACAGTTGAACAAGAGCTTCTGCTGGTTGAGGTATATAGAACGTGGTTGTACATCTTTGCTGCACTGCAATGGGAGGGAAATCCGTTAGACTTATGTTATATTGGGATGGGAGAATTGTGCGGGGTCCCAATGGTTCAGAGTACAGTTCTCCTCCAAGGCGAACTATTTCAGTTGCTGAAACTGTGAATTTCGATCTCATTTCCCGGAGGTTTTACGAAGTCATCAAAACATCGCCTCTCCACCACAAGCTGCATATTTATTGTACAACACCAGTGCTCGTCCCTGCTAATGCTCCCGAACGGAGTGTGTTTTAGCACATTCTCATAGATGATGATGAAAGCCTCCGTGATATGCTCCATATACCAAAAGACTACCCATTTGTTGCAGCTGTCCAGGTTTATTTAATTAAGGAGAGACTTCCCATTGAATCCCACCCTTATGACGAAAATGACTTTGACATTATCGGCTCATCCGTAATGTCATTCACAGAACTATTGAATAATGGACAAGGAGAGGAAATTCGGGGAGATGTTAACCTCAATTCTTTGGCCGATCGAATCCCATTCGGTTGCCCTTCCCCACAACCACCCCTCGAAGCGAAACCTCAACTAGGAGTACTTCAGGGATTGAGCACTTCCGAGTATTTAGTGCAGAATAACCCAACCCCCCTTCAAACCCCTCATGATGATGATGTTCTTGATGACGTGCCGGATGGTAATGCGTATGTAGGTGGAGTCGGGGAACACGTCGTGGGACCGTGTGAATTGGGAGACATGCCTATTCCATTGTCAAAGTCTACTGATCCTGTACAGACGCATGCAGACGTCGGGGCAAGTATAAAATTTTTCAACTCCATTGGGGATGAGGCACAGCACACGATCGATCAGTTCCACGACGGGTCATGCCCAGTATGGAAAGATGATTTCTCTGCCAATTTGGAGAAGGGAATGGTATTTGGGACGAAAGAGATTCTTCAGCATGCCGTTAAGCTGTGGTCGGTTCGGGCCAACCGATACTACAGAGTACTGTATTCTACGCCGACGCGTTGGACTGTTATCTGCGCATACAAAGATGAGCAGAAGTGTCCATGGAGCGTCCACGCAACATGTAAAAGTGGTCGTCACTTTAAGATTACCCATCGTATCTTCGACCACTCATGCTCTCCGAATCGAACAGGCCATGATCATCCAAATGTGGATTGCAATACCATTGGGAAGCTAGTTAGGGGAAATGTGGAGGCAAATGCATCTTACAACGTTTGGGATGTGCAGGAGAATGCTAGGAAGCTAGGGGTGGATATTTCATATAAAAAGGCGTGGTTGGGGAAGAAGAAGGCCGTCGAAATGGTGTATGGAGGGTGGGATGAATCTTATAGGGAGTTGGCTAAATTTATGCAGGCTGTGCAACAGACAAATCCAGGCACAATTGTGGATTGGAGACACGCCGATGGTACCACAGAAGAAAGGAGTATATTTCATTCAGTTTTTTGGTCTTTTAGGCTAAGCATAGAGGGATTCAAGCATTGTCGGCCAGTAATTACCATAGATGGGACCCATATGTGTGGGAAGTACAATGAGAAGCTACTGATTGCGTGTGGCGTTGATGCAGCGGGGCATATATTTCCATTGGCCTGTGCTCTCTGCGACAAGGAAAACTTGGCCAATTGGTCTTGGTTTCTGGCCAATCTTGTACGACATGTAGTCGGAGGCCGCCTTGATGTTTGTCTAATTTCTGATAGGCACAGGGCTATCTTGGCGGCTGTTAAGAACAACCCATTATTGCAGCCCCCATATGTCCATCACAGGTTCTGCTCTCGACATGTTAAAGCCAATTTCAGTAAGCAGTTCAAGGATGCCGATTTGAATAACCTGATGGCAGGGGCATCTAGTGCGCGTCAAATTCGAAAGTTCACTGCAATAATGCGGACAATTAGATCGGTTGACGAGTCTGCGTATAATTGGTTGGCTGACATCCCATTTTATTAGTGGACTCTTTGTCACGATGGCGGATACCGGTATGGGATAATGACAACCAATACCAGTGAGTCGTTCAATGGTGTACTGTTGGAGGTCAGACAACTACCGGTAACAGCTTGTGTGAGGTTTATTTTCTTCCGGTTCGTTAAGTACTTTGAAAGGTACCTTGTAGAGAGACTTAAATATTTGAAAGATAATGATCATTGGCCTACAAAGGTCACGGAGAAGTACTTGAACAATCAGCGGAGGTCAAAGTACCACAGAATAACACAATTTTATCGGGAGGATGGGTTATACCAAGTTCGCACGGGTGTTCGTCCAGATGGGAGAGGTGAAAATTCACACACGGTTAACATACGTGAGAAAACATGCAGCTGTGGTAAAATAAATATCTACAAGATTCCATGTTCCCACATAATCAAAGTATGTGCAGATTTGAAAATGGATGACTTGAATTTGGTTTCAGAATTTTATTCTGCGCGGACAATGGTTGACACATATTCATCACATTTCTTCCCTATAATGCATGAAGATTATTGGCCTGCGTCTTCCTTTCTGTTAGTGCGAAATCCATCAAGGGTGAATGATAAAAGAGGAAGGCCCCGCAGAAAGAGAATTACAAATGTTATGGACAGTCAGCCAATGAAACAGTGCCGCGCTTGTCACCAACACGGGCACAGTAGGAAACAATGTCCACGCATTGCGCAACTACGCGAGAGGGCCAACGCAAACGCTTGATGTTATTTATATTTCCCTCAGAAGTGATATGTTTATATGGTTGGACAATCTTATATTGCCATTTTATGTATCTTCCAGTTCTCCATTAGTTGAACTTCATCCAAGCAGTTTTAGAAAACCATTTATCCACTCTCAGTAAATTCCCAATCTGTTTTATTCTTGGTGGTGATGGGGATAAAGTTGGATGCAAAATTTAGAAGTTTATAAACTGTTAAAAATCACGCGTGATTCTTCCATTGAGGTTGGTGGGAGTATTAGAAATGCAAATAAGCCGTATAGTTTAATAGTTCTAGCAGCTGTTAGAATCTTAATTGAGGAAGTTGAACTATAAAATTGGTCCTTCATAATTTTGATTCTATTGACTCTTAGTGTCCTAATGTCTCATTTGGATGAAGTCTAGTGGGAATATTTGCTCTTCTATATATCTCATTTCAACTCATCAGTTACGCGGTTCACTCACTTCTTGTTATGCTTTCAATTTTGTAGGTTGTAACTGCAGTTGTGCCTCGAGCAGCTGGGAGATTGGCATTAGGAAGATTAGGACCCCTATGTGAGTATTCAGAATTTACTTGATATTTTGTTGTACTTCCCATTATTTGTGTATTCAGAATTGCCTACAGGATCCAAGCCTCTGTGCTGCAAGTTCGTCGTTGTAGTGCTGCTTATTTGTGTAACTTGGCACAAGCCTTTTACTAGCCATGATTTTAAGGCATACATGAATCATAAAGAATAGCAAATGAAAGTCCACAGGTATATCTACCCATGCAAAAATGATACTAAAAAATGAAATTGGAAAACTTTGTCCAATACAGAAAAGCTTTTGTGAGAATGGCCTTCATAAGCTAATAAAAGAAACTACGCACAAGTAAACATAACTAAGAGCACATCAACGCATTTTTTAATCTTTTATAAATAAAGGATTCAGCTTAAGCGGGAAGATAAGGCAAGGGCTTGTTAACCAAATGGCTTTTACAGCTCTTCACTCAATCAATATTCAAGCAGCCATCTGGTTACATTCAAAAGGAATACAACACTGCAGCAATAACAAGAAATAAGCAGTTACTCCATTTATGTTGGATAGTGAGTTCTGTAAAACATTCAAAAAGTACTGGCATGGTTAATTTTAGAATCCGTAATATGATAGCATGTCAATAGTGGATACTAGACATGGACCTAAGGAAACACTCCAGTCGTTTGGCGACCACTTCCATTCATGGAAACAAAAAAACTTCTTCTTTGCATTTTGGAGCAAAATACTCCGCAACAAATTTGCGCCAAAACTCAATATTATTGTCCTTCAAATTATATAGGAAAAAAACTCAATATGGGACTTGAATCTGCACCGATAAAAAGGTATGCATAAATTATATAGATTTATGTTAGCTTCGTTCTTTGGATGTTAGGGGAATAGGTTCATCTGTTAGGTATTTATAATTTTTTTGCTGTTGGGATCCTTCTAAGATTTCAGTTATTGTGCTTTTCTGCTATGGCCGTGATTGTGTTGTTGTAATGTATGTAACACACGAAACATACTGTTCTTGTCACCTCTTCATCATTCTCTTTGCCTAATTAAGACCCTCATATATCTCATTTCCTGCTTTTCTGGTTTCCCATAGATGCTATTTCAATTTTTAGGACTGACTCTTGCTGCATCATTAGCTCCATTAAGAAAATTTTTGATTTATGTTGAACAACCTTAGCACTAAGCTTATGTTTTCCCATCTTTACTCAAGTGCCACAATAAACTTTTCCATTGTGCTACTGGGGAATATAAAAATGCTGAGATGAACATGCTTAATCGCTAGAATGCCTTATTCACCATAATTCTTGCTTTCTGTCTTTGTAAACCACATAATCTGCTTTCCTATCTTAAGTGCTGTGCAATTGCCATATTGCATAAAGAGTTCCTTTAAAACCAAAACAGCATTGCAAACATCTTCAATAGTTGTGCATTGAAACAAAGATGATTTTGAATAGCATCAAGATCGTGTCATAAAGTACTGGAAGCTCTGGCTTTGCTATGTAACCATATTATTTTGGAATTTCCTTTTCACATTGAAGAATAAACATTGCATGTTGATGATACATTGCTCTTCCCCGGAGGTTTTTGTTTTCCACTCATGGTAAATCCCATTAAGTGTCGGGAAGGGTTTCAAACTGCTTGCTCCCTCTCTGTTCCAGATCTATGTTTTTAATTTTTAGTTTAACATCAATTGTGGTTTTTCCAGATGTTTTTTTGTTCGTGATTTTTCGGGAGCAACACTATATTAGTTTTTAGCTACTTTGGAATTTTTGTATAGTTGTGGAAGAGAGAAACACACATGACTTTCTATATGAGGTTCCCTCCAGTCAAATATCAAATCATAGTTACTGTGGATAGGAGTAAATAATCCATTTGCAGTATCGACATCGCATCTGATGTTGGAGAGTATTTTGCGTCTTGTGCTCATGGTATCATGTATAAATTAGTTTTGTAGAAATTTTGACTAGGAAGTATAATTCAGTAATTTACTTATACTGTGATAAAATTTGGGCTATCATCCACTGCTAAAAACAATCTGTATTGACTGTTTGCAGTCCTGAAGGGATTTACGAAACTAAACAGCTGAATTCGTTTTCTGGAATCTACGAAAAAAGCGAATTTGTTTTCTCATTAAAACGAATTTGCCGAATGTTTTTTCCAGAAAACTAAACAGCTGTAATCGCCTTCTTACAAAACGAATTCGGGACATGCCTTCGTTGATTTCGTCTTCTCCTGTTCGTGACAAAACAGTGAATCCCGAAATCGTTATTAGGGAAAACGATTTCGCTGATTCCCTGATTTTCATGAACACACTTCTACGACTCCCATGGGAGTTCATTTTTTTTTTCTTATATCCTACCGGAATTTCACTTACTCTCAAATATACACCCGCACCTAGTTGACGAAATCCCCGAATTTCACTTTATTTTACTAAACCCTACAATACTTTTTTTTCCATAATTTTATTTCTCTGCATTCATTTTGTAATAAAAAAAAAAGTTCCGTGCCAAATGAAACCTAATTATAGTTCAAGCGAAGTCATTGTTTGAACGAAGTCGTTTCTTTAGAAAACGAATTCCCCGATTTCGTTTTCATTGCCAACGTTTTTCCTAAATTACTTTCTCCAGAAAACGAATTAATGGAATTCGTTTCCTTCATAACATATTTCGCCGACTTCGTTTTCTCACGCAAAACGCTTCTACGACATGAAGTCATCTTTTCTACCGTTTGAAATTTCGAATTCAATTTTACATATTACATGACTCTTTTTCCATCTTCTTTCCTTCAAGTAAAATCATATTTCTTCTTTTCATAACGCTATTATACAATGCACTTGTTTTCTACTAGTAAATTATTTACTAACAGATTCAAGGCTCATTTTATAAATAAGCATATTTCATTGAATTGATTTTCTACTAAAATTACGGGTCTATTTCTACAAAATAACATTACTTGATTAAAATTTATTCCCTGATTTCGTTGTTTTACAAATAATATTTTCCCCCCACTATTTTTATTTCACTGCTTTGGTTTTTTTCCACGTGTATATTCTCGCGGCTAACTAGGGAGCTGCAACTTATGTGTAAATAACCTTGTCTTAATCACTTCTTCGAATTGCAGGGAGTCCAGGCATCGCCGCTTATTCGGCCACTCGTTCGTGCTGTTCCGAAGCATATGCTCTAATTCTGTTCCGTCCCATATTTTCAGTTTTTTTTCTTATTCGACTGCTTCACCGAATTTTTCTTACAGTTTTTTTTCCCATAAGTACACCTCGCATTCCCCACATTCATTTTCCATGAATACTAATTTTCGTAAACAATATTTAAAAAAAAAATATTTCTCTGGAAACCGAATTTGGTTGATTCGTTTTTAGAGAAAAACGAAACTACCAAATTCGTTTTCCCTGCAACTAGAGTTTTGAAAAAACTACATAAGTACTAAAAATGACTTTGGCGCATTCGTGTCTCAGGAAAACTGACATCGGTCTACTGTTATTTCTCTTTAAGCGAAACGAATTTATGAGTTTTGTTTTTAATGGAATTAATTATTTTTAAAACATAAATTTTTACAGATAAATAAATTCCCCAAATTCATTTATACGAAGATTTTATGTATTTCAAAAAATGCCGTAAATTACTTCTTCTAAAATTTTATTGAATTATAAATTAAAATTTCATTTATATAAAAGCCTTTTTTTTATTTTTTTAGAACAACTCAAAAATGATTTACGGTGGTTCGATTCAATTAAAATAATTATTTAATTTTTTTAAAATTCGTTTACATATAATTATTTTTATTCTTTTTAAAAATCATTTTAGTGGAATTAGTTTCTTAATGAAATTAATAAAAAACAAAAAAAGGAAAAATTAATTATGGAATTCGTTTATTAATGCAAAACAAAAAAAAGGAAAATTCTTTTGAAAACGAATTCACGGAATTCGTTTTCTCAAAAGAAAACGAAGTTGGGAGATTCGTTTTCAACTGAAAACGAATCCCCCAACTTCGTTTTCAATAGTTTGGGAATTTCAATTTTTTTTGGCTTGTTTTGGTAATTTTTTCCCCCAAAATGAATATTGAGGTAAAAAAATCCACCAAAGTTTGTGAATTCTAATTTTATTTTTTCCTTCCAACCTCCTCAAGTCAATCTTAGCCAATTTTTCTCCCAAGTTTGTGAATTCTTCTTATTTTAATGTTTTTTTTCTTCTTTCAATTCAAGCACGAACTTATTTTGTTTTGGTTTTAGTTGAAGATTGACCTTTAGATGTTCAAAATTTATTTATTCTCAACCAATAATTCTTCTCTTTAATGGATAGTTTATATTTTTGAATATTTATTATTTATGTTTTAATAATTTAAATTATTTGTTTAAATTTATAGATTATTAAATCAATGTGTTTGAGTTGAATATGAATTAGAGTTTTATTAGTTTTATTACTAATTTGAGTCTAAATAATGTTTTATGGTTTGAATTTGCCATTGAATAGATTATAACTGAAATTAAAAAATTATGAATTTTTAATTTAGTCAATTACTGCTGAATATGAATTTACATTTAAAATTTTAAAAATGGTATTATGATTTTTATAAGTTGAAATTAAACAATTATTGTTGTTTTCAATAGTCCAAGTGACCTGCAAAACACAAAAATAAATCGTAAAGAACAAACACGTTAATCGCTAGAACGGCTGAGGCGCGGATCTTTCGCTTTCTTTAGATGATTCAAGCCCTTTACAAAGTATCAATTTTAGTGCAGCAGAGCAACGCGACTTGTCATCCCCAATATACAACAGCCCAACACACATATTGTGTTTTCTAATAATCAGCACAACTATTAGGAATTAGGAACTCTTCCTAACACCTGTTTTCAATCTCGCCAAAGCTATATTTTTAGGGGAGTTGTAACAAAGCATAAGAATCAATCTCTATTGTTCTGCCTAATTTTTGATCGAGTACACAAAACGTGCTTATATAGAGCACTAATAATGATTTAAGGATTAAAATCCGTAAACGTTTTTTCCAAAAAACTTTTAAGCAGTTATTAATACTGAATGGATTATGAAAAACGGAAACCACACAATAATGTAGTAAAGCTGAACAGTTTTTTGTTTCAAATAAAACAAAACGTATGCATTGAAAGTTGAAACTTCTTCGAAGCCGAAGCAAATAATAAGTATAATACATTAATTAAAGCATTAAAGTTTATCAATAAAAACTTTGCAATCCGTTCAGCATTTACACATTCATTTGATTAAAAACAGTAGCATCATTTTAGCAAACTTAAATCAATTTAATAAATATTAATTTTATTAAAATGTTCCAACAATTATGAATTTGAAATTTAATTTAGATATTGTTAATGTAAATTTACATTAAAGAAAAATTTACATTATTCTGTTAATGCTAATTTCATATGAATTGTTGTATTTACTTGAGGGATAATTTTGCATCTAAATTTGCAATGTCACTTTTTAAGTGAATTATTATATTTATATTTTATTTTTGGTTGAAATAATTTGTATTTTAAAAGCGTTATATGTGAATATTATATTTATTTATTTACTTTACATATTTACAATGATATAAAATGATGCAATTTTATATTGTCCAACATGGCTCCTTTCTACATAGGAACAGTCCCGTAAAAGATATATATTATATTAAAATATAATATACAACCGTTGCCTCGATATTTTTTTCACCAGTTCAACATAACAATATAATTAATTAATTCTTTATATCATGCAAGGGAAATCAAACTTTCCTTGTGAATAATAATGCCGGAACATGCATTAACGTTATGTTTCTTGATCGGGTGGTCATCCTTAAGAAGATCGCATGAAACAACTTTACCATCCTTGCTTTGAACAAGTAGCGTATGGTCGTTCCAGCAAGTCAAGGGAATTGGGATTCCTGAAAAAGGCCCAAGGGAAAATCTTTTGATCCACGATTCCTCGACTCCGTATTCCATCATCACCCATATAACAATTGTAACTCCCATAATTTGCTCATCCAGAACTAGTGGTCCACCGGAAGGAATTACAACAAAAATCAGAGCAAGGAAATCCTCCAACACAACAAGAGTCCCATATTCATAAGGATCAAGAGTCCCATATTCATGAGGAGGATATTGGATCACTCGCATTACCTCATTGCTCACATCAAAAGCGAAGATGCTCATGACGGAGTTAATTCCAACTTTTAGCGCTCCTACCCAATGGAGGCATCCATTGAAAAATAGACCATATCCATAAAGACCAAAATCCCAAGAACAGGAATTATAACAATAATTTTCTGGCAATATAGTATCTGCTACTCTCCAAGAATTAGTACTGAGCTCATAAATCTCAATGTTGTTGAAACCAAGTCCGTAACCATAATAAGTATCATTTGTCGGGAAAAACACAATTGAGACGACCTTGTAATCATTATTACAAGAATCAAATCCAAAACCCAAACCCCGTCTCTGGCACAAGAAGAATTCCTTTGACCTCCTGTGGGGTGAATATCCGTCCACAGGAGCCCCAAAGGGACGGTCAGGAAGTCTCCGAATTTCACGAGTAGCTGGATTACACAAATAGATAACCTCTTCATGTGGATCATAATGATGAAAAGAGTTAGCCACGACACAAACAATGCCGTTGCAAGGCCCACAAATCTGCCCCATAGGATGATCGAAAGCAGGAAAATTAGGGGCAGCGACACGAAGCCTCAACCCATCATTAATGTCTTCCCTCCGAGAATAGTATAAGAGCTCTATAGTCTCACAGCGCTTGAGTAGTAGTAGCAGGTAGTCTGTTCTGTTGTTGTTGTTCTGACAGGGATGATTAAGATGAAAATCAATAAAATGAGAGCTTCTGATCAGAGCACACCAAGCTTTGCAAACACATCGGAATTTCAACAAACATTTAACGGGTAATCTAACCAGAATCTCATTCACAACATCTGGAGGGATATTCATACCCAAAATAAATTAACCCACAAACATAAACCGGAAGCCAAAGACACAAACAAATATGTGTGCAGGAATTATGGTTGCACGCACAACGGAAGGAAATAAAGACAATCGCAACTGTGGGTAGCGGCGAAATTTTCTAACAAAACTGAAGGCTTTTTTCTGTGTAAATCTATGTGATGATTACAGTAACCACGCAAGACATATATTTATAGACTAAATTATTTTCAAATCCTAGTATGAATCTAATTGTAATTATTATCAAATACAAGTAGATTATTCAAACCAAATACAAAATCAAACGTGAAATAATTAATTAGTTTAATTATAGTACAACTAGTAGTGATCATGTTCTTCGATCACTATATTTATTTGATACGGATTAAGTTAATTTGAGTGTAGGCAGGGAGTTGGGTGAGCAAAAATAATAATTTAAATGACCAAACATAATATTAATTGTCATCAAATTAAACATGTTTTTACCAAGTCAGTTACTGATGTGACGCAAAAATTGCAATGAGGGAACGATGCTTCTTCACGGCCCAAAGAACTCTTGAAGACAGTAATTGCCCAATTCAAATGAAGCTTTGAAGAACCCAATGGCCCAACTGGAGATGAGCAATTTTAGGGATGAACTAAGTAAGGTTGTTGAGCTTGGCAAAGAGGATGAAACTTGATGATTTCGTACTGCTCCGTTCACCAATTGATGATCAATTCAGAAAAGGAGCGGGGCTTTCCCCCCTGTATAAACTCCGACGATCAAGTTAGTAATATGAAAGAGATAAGCAATATAGAACAAGAGTGCTCAGAAAAATTGTAAATGAGAGAAGAGCTTTTAGAAATGCTAATGAGAATTGCCAGAAATAGCTGATTCCAACTTACTTGAATGAGGCTTGTGCCTGAGTATTTATAAACTTACTTTTGATGGTTCCGTTGGGTCCTGAAAACATACGCTCCTCTTCATTCTTCTTGCAATGATGGTTTTTGCCGCTCCGGGAAAGCTGGCTTTAACTTTGGCTCCTTTATCATCATTGCTTTGCATATATTAAGATAATGGTCCCACCATGATATCTAACTGTTTCGAATATATTATCTCGGATCGGTTTACTCTTCACCGATCTAAGCTTTTATGTGTTTTAGTTATTTACCGACCTGAACTTTAACACTGTTGACCAATCTAACTTCTCTTAAGCTTTTACCGACCTGGGCTTCTCTAGTAGAATTGTACTTTTTCCGACTCAATCTTGACCGACCTGAGTTGATAAGTTTTTACCGATCTAAAATTACCAAGTTGATTTATAATGTTTTCCGACCTTAAGCCTTCATGAGTTTATTAAGTCTTTTAGGACCGAGCTGAGCATTTATATCCGATCAAAAGTTATAACAGACAAATTAGGTTTATATGATCTTTCCGACCTGAACATAGATCTGGGCTTCTTTATATATTACTGTTTCTTTGTTGTAACCCATTGGGCTAGGCCTAATGGAAATTTCAATTTTATGCACAACAACAAGCCCCCCCAGTATTAGGTTTTTTCGATCTAAAACTTAATACTCCTTGGATTTCACGAGCTAAGGCTTAGCGTAAAGGATATGAATTTCTAAATATTAACTCGAGCTAATTTTCCGAGCTAAGCAACATCCATATTTTATTAAGCCGAATCTGTGACTTTAGGTACTTATTCAGTGTATATCCGACCTATAAGCAATAATTATAGTACCGATCTAAAGAATTTGAATAGTTTTCGGACAAATACATGCGTACCTTTTACATTACCTTAGATCGGTATTTCGAAGAGGCGGATTAGTCTGGACACGTCTTTTTGTTTATTGTAGCAATCCGATACATCTCCCAAGGTCATTGATGCTCCCGAGGTGCTATTAATGCGCACAGCCTTTGGTCTGCCCCTGTTTCTTCGATTTCCCCAAGGCTCAATTATAAAAGTTGTGAGAACAATCAATCAAACGGCACCATTTGCTAATTACTTTCCTGAAGGACCAAAAGAAATTAAATTCTTCTACTTTCCTGTTGTCAGCCGAAGTCTTCGAGGTTTGCTGGAAGCCGAAAGTGTTCTTTCTCCGCTCCGTCGATTTCGTTCGTATTACCACTTTGTCGTCGCCATCATCCCGTCGGCCTCTTTTTGTCCTCTTCGTCTGTCTGAAATGGCTTCAGAAAAAAGTTCGGGTACCGGAGCATCGCATCAGGTTCCGGCTGCAGGTGAGTGTGTTCCTTCCTTGCTTGATTCTTTTTAAATTTTTGCAAATTATACATAAAATTTTATCTGTTATTTATGCATGATTTGTGGTACTGCTTTATGTAGATTCGGCCGTCACCCATGAGTTTAAACCTCAAGATATAGCTTCGGAAATAACTAGGTCAGATTTAGAAAAAATTAGGTCAGACAATCATATAAGCCCAAATATCCATATCCGCTTACCAACATCTGTAGAAAGGATAAATAGCGTTTCTGAAGAGAACTGGGTCGGTGTTTATGAATATCACTTGAAGTTCGGGCTGAGGTTCCCTGTTCCCGATTTTTTAAATGAGATGATGGATTTTTTGCATATCGGACTGAGCCAGTTAGTTCCTAATGCTTTTAGGTTTTTGATAGGATTTGTGTGCGTATGTGCTGGGGCCGGAATCCGACCCTCGATAGACCTGTTTTTTCAATTTTACACTGCCCGCTCGTATCCTTATGGCCAGGGGTGGGTAACCTTTCAAAAACGTAGGAATAGCCCTATCCTTCTGACCGACTCCCCGGATACTAACAAAAATTGGAGGGCTAGATATATTATGGTAAAGGCCAATGAAGCAAACTTACCTTGTCGTTGGTCTCAAGTGATACTCCCGGCTGATCAAACCCGAGATATATCTAACCCTGTAGTGCAGTCAGATTATAAAATTTTAAGAAATTATACCTGTACGGTTAAATACTCGGCTAGGTCCCCTTCAGAGGGTCTTCTGGTTTGGGCCGGGCTGAGCCAAGCCCCCGGTGTGAAAGGAGAATGTAAATACCTGTCCCTTGAACTTTTTATTTATGATATCCTCTTCCTTCATAGCTCGGTAATTTTGATTTTTGCATGTTGCTTGTTTTCAGGCAGTCTTGGCGGGTTCGGAAGGAAGAAAAAAGCCAACAAACCTGCCACAGCTTCAGGATCTTCAAAAAGATCGGCTGAGATCGATCTTTCAGATGAGGTAGAGGTTACCGATCCACCCAGCTCGGTATTGACGACCCGGGTCACAAAAAAGAACAGGCCGACCCCTGAAGAAATTCAGGCAGCCAAGGCTGCCAAGGCTCCACAAATTCTGTCGGGCCCCCCCGCTGGAGCCGAGCTGCCTAATCCTGATGATTTGTTGGGTCCCGCAGACCCAGTGACCACAGAGAGGGTCATCGTGCTAAGAGATCAAAAAGTGAGACCGATCTCCCTAGCTCGGCCTATTCACCAGGTCGATTTGCCGGAACCACCACCAGAGGATCTTATGCCATTTCAGGAATTGGCGGCCGAGTCTTCTCAATCTTTCGAGGAGATTATCCGAGCCAACGAGAAGCTCCGGGATCATTTGAATGAAGTGGTGGAACAGGAGGCTCGTATAGCCTCGCATATAAAAAAGGTGATTTTCCGAACATGGTTAAATAAAAAGGTTACCTGGGACATTACTTTCATACTATCCTTTTATCGGATTTTTGCAGGTCTTGTTTAATTATGCGGCCACAAACAGACGAACAACAGCTTTGGATATATTAGCCCAAAGCTATGAGCTGGAGAGGTTGAAGAATCCGAACAAGGCCGTGGAGGAACTGGAGTTGCAGGTGGGGCTCGAGAAAAGCAAGATCTCAGGGCTTGAAGCTGAAAAAACCGGGCTAATGCAGCAAAACCAAGACCTGAGCACTAAGTCCAGCCAACTGGTGACCAAGGTCCAAGGCCTGGAAGCAGAAATAAAGGCCCTGAAAGAAGAAAAGTCTTCCTGGCTGAAGGAGAAAACTGCCCTGGAGAAAGTTGCCGAAGAGGCTACAAAGAAGGCTGCAGCGATGGTCAGTTCGGAAGAGGCTGAAGCATCTCGTCAGGCCGAGCTGAGACTTTTTAAGGAAGGGACCCTTCTGGAGTTGATGAACCGGCATTTTTTCGAGCTAATCCAGTGTGGGTACACTATATGCTGGGACGAGCTAAAAGGCTCCAGGTCGGCAGAAGGTGCTCCAGAAGACTCCATAGCCCAGTCTTCTTTGCTTCCGGAGGGACGTGATCCTTTCGACTTAGTAGAAGAAATCAAGCAAGAATGCCGAGACATCGGTGTTCCCATTCCAGAAAAGGTCGAAGAGGATCCGGTGGCCAACCCCCAGGAGATAGCGGATGAAGCCTCTTCCCAAGCTCCTCCTTCTTGAGATCGGCCTTCCTTTAGATCGGGCTTACCCTTCCTTACAGCTGTATGAGGAATGTAGGTAGCATGCCTAGATGCAGTTGCAGTGATGTAATCGGCTTTACACTTTGTAGAATTTTTTCTGATTCTGGTCCCTTTCGAAGAACTCTTGTACTTTTCAGATCGTCCTTGTAACCGAGCTTGATTATCGAAAAAATGATCTTTTCTGTTTTCTTCAAATTTTTACTTCTTTAACTCGAACTGCTTTACTGATAATATTTCCTCAAGTGTGCTGTATTCCAAGTTCGTGGAATCAATCGTCCTTGCAAGTCTTCCAAAATATAACTTCCGGTAGGTCGAGCTTCGATTACTCGATAAGGCCCTTCCCAATTAGAAAATAGCTTGCCTTGTTCTTGTGGTTTGCTGATAGATCGGTTTCGTAAGACTAAATCTCCTGGTACAAAGGCTCGATGTTTGACCCGAGCATCATAGTGTTGCCGAACTAAATTTTTGTAATTTAGTTGATGTACATAGGCCGAGTCCGAACTTCTTCTATCAGATCCAGGCCGAGCTCCAAGTTTTTCTGATTTTGATTTCTTTCAAAGTGCATAACTCGTGGGGCTCCACTTTGTATTTCTGGGGGGATGACTGCATTGACCCCGAAGGCCAACTCGAAAGGGGTTTTTCCTGTGGCTGATTTAGGCGTGGTTCGGTGGCACCAAAGCACATGGGGCAATTGTTCTACCCAATTTTTTCCTTTATCTTCTAGTCTGGATTTCAGCCCGTGCAACAAAGTTCGGTTTGTGAGTTCTACTTGTCCATTTGCTGGAGGATGGGCTACCGATGCGAAACGCTGGGTAATGCCAAGTTTTGAACACAAGGCTGTGAATTCTTTAGATTCGAACTGGGTTCCATTGTCCGAAATAACCGATCTGGGCACACCGAAACGACAAATGACTTGCCTCCAAAGAAACCGAGCTACGGTTCGCCCCGTAATATTTGTAAGTGCCTCGGCTTCTACCCACTTTGTGAAATAATCTATGGCCACAACAAGGTAATGGCATGAACCGACCTTAGGAAACGGACCCATAAGATCTATCCCCCACTCTGCGAAAGGCCATGGGGCAATTATCCCCGTAAAGCTGGAGGCCGGCAACTTGTGAATTGTCGCGTTGTGTTGGCAACTGGAACACCGTTGAACATACTCTACTGCTTCTTGGAATAACCGAGGCCAATAAAACCCAGCCCCGATTATTTTTTTAGCCAAATTCCGAGCCCCAATGTGAGACCCGCAATCTCCTCGTGTACTTCCTTCAGCATGGCCTTTGCTTCTCCCGATCCCAAGCATTTCAGCAAAGGCATCAAGAAACCCTTTTTATACAGGTCTTCCCCAATTATTTGATAGTATTCAGCCTTCTTTTGTATCCGTTGTGCTTCCTTCCGGGATTCTGGTAAAGTGCCATCTTGTAGGTATTGCCATATAGGAAATCTCCAATCCTGTCCTTCACTTATAGACAATATTATTGGTTCAGCTGTACTTCTGTTATGTATTTCTTCTACTAAGACGGTTTTAGTCAGGTGAGAAAAAACCGAAGAAGCTAATTTGGACAAGGCATCAGCATTTGTATTTTTGCTTCGCGGGACCCGCTCTATAGCCCATTTTTGCAAGAATTTTAGTTGCTGTTGCACCAATGTTAAATACTCCTCCATTTGTCGATCCTTAGCCTTATACTCCCCCAAAATTTGTTTAACCACGAGCTGAGAGTCTGAACAAATTTTTAGATTTTCGACTCCAAATTTCCGAGCTAACTTCAGGCCGGCTATCATAGCTTCGTATTCTGCTTCATTATTGGTGGCTGTGAAGCAGAATCGTAAAGCATACGTGTGAATTTCTCCTCCCGGGCTGGTGAGTATGATCCCTGCACCCGATCCGGACTGGCTTGAGGCCCCATCTACGTAGAGGATCCACGCATCGTCACCCTCGGCTATAGCTAAAAGCAGATCAGTTTTTTCTGTCGGGCTAGATATGCTCTCTTGGCTGTCTGGTACTCCTTCAGCTATGAAATCCGCCAACACCTGTCCTTTGACTGCTGTGCGTGGGGCAAAGGTGATGTCATAATCTCCTAATTCAATGGCCCATTTGGTGAGTCGACCTGAAACTCCTGCTTTTTGTAAGATGGCTTTGAGGGGTGCGTCAGTATAAACGGTGACTCCATGCGAGTTGAAATAAGGTCTAAGACGCCGTGTGGAGTGAACTAGAGCCAGGACTAGCTTTTCTAGGCTAGAATAATTTTTCTCTGCGGCCTGCAAAACTTTACTAACAAAATAGATGGGTCTCTGGACCCGGTTATCTTCTCGGAGCAAAACCGAGCTAATGACAGATTTGGTAGTAGCTATATACATGTACAATTGTTCTCCATGAATAGGCATAGTCAAAGATGGCAAAGAAGCTAAGTATTTTTTTAATTGTTCAAAAGCATTTTGACATTCCGGGGTCCACAAAAACTTATCAGTTTTCTTTAAAATGTTAAAAAATGGTAATGCTCGTTCTGCTGATCGGGCTAAAAACCTGTTCAAAGCTGCTAATCTACCCGTTAATTGTTGTACTTCCCGAATTGTCCTAGGCGGGTGCATTTTCAATACAGCTTCTACTTTCTTAGGATTAACCGAGATACCCCCCTCAGAAACCATGTATCCTAAGAACTTTCCTGAAGTGGCTCCAAAAACACATTTTTTTGGATTTAACCTTAATTTATATTGGGCTAGTGTTTCAAGGGTTTCACGTAAATCAGATAAGTAAGCAAGTTCATTTTTACTTTTTACAAGTAAATCATCAATATATGCTTCCATATTTCGACCTAACTGTTTTTTGAAAATTTTATTCACTAAACGTTGAAAAGTAGCTCCAGCATTCTTTAAACCGAAAGGCATGGTTATGAAGCAATATGTACCTTTATCTGTAATAAAAGATGTTTTTTCTTTATCTTTCTTGGCCATGAAGATTTGATGATATCCCTTATATGCATCCAAGAAATTAAGGAATCGAAATCCAGCTATAGCGTCAACCAACATGTCGATCAAAGGCAATGGGAACCAATCTTTGGGGCATGCTTTATTTAAGTCGGTGAAGTCTATGCACATGCGCCATGAACCATCTGGTTTGGAAACTAACACGGGGTTAGCCAACCATTCCGGATAATCTACTTCTCGGATGATACGTACTTCCAACAGGGCGTTGACTTCGATCTCCACATATCTATTACGTTCTCCCCCGAGGTTACGCTTTCGTTGTCGGATCGGCCTATGATTGGGATCAATGGATAACCTGTGTTCAATGATATTTCGAGAAATGCCAGGCATATCCTCCGGTCCCCAAGCAAAAACTTCCGCAAATTCACGCAAAAAGTTAAGCAAATCATATTGTAATTGAGGGGGCAAATCAGCCCAATTTTTATTACCTTGTTTGGATCGGCCGCGAGGGGAATAATTCTTACCTCGGCCCCTGCTTCAATGGACAGGTCCGAGCCACCTGTTAGATCGGTAATGTTAACGGAGGTCGGCCTGACGGTAGAGTAATTTTTGATTTCAGATCTACGGGGGTCGGTTCCTTCAAGGAAGCCATGTAGCACTGCTTTGCCTGCAAGACATCACAACGAATAGAAGCTACCCCACCTATGGTGGGGAACTTTAAAAGCATGTGTACAGTAGATGCTATGGCCTGGAACTGATTTAGTCCAGGCCGTCCCAAATATACATTGTATGGTGATGGCTCATCAATGACCACGAAGTCTATGGTTTCCGTACGTTTTAGCTGTCCAGCCAGTAACGTGACGGGAATACTCAAGTGTCCCACAGGTATAACATGTTGATTGCCGAAGCCAATCAATGGTGTCCGAACTGGACTTAACTGTGCCTTGTGTAATTGACAACCAGCCAGTGCCTTGGTTGTAATTATATTGCTAGAACTACCCGTGTCTAACAATGTCCTACGTACTTGGTAATTTGAAATGTAGCAATCGATCACTAGTGAATCGTCACAATTGAAAGACAGAAATGTATCTGTGTCATCGAAAGTAATGCCTGGTGTCATGGTATCTGATTTACGCTTACCTAGAATAGAGTTCCTTTGCCGGTATACCTGTTTCCTTTGGCGGTTAGAGTCGCCTTGGGTTGGTCCTCCTGCTATGGTGTTTACAATCCCTGCTATATTCAGGTCGGTGTTACCCCCAGCATTTGGGGCTCGGGAGTCGGATTGGGGACATTCGCGGGCAAAATGACCGGTCTCTCCACATCGGTAGCATCCGTTAGGTCGTTCACGGATTGCTGAAGTCACCGGTTTAGGTAGAGGTGCTACTTGTGTATATTGTGGTAGTTTCCCAGCTTGAATTAATTTAGCTATTTCTGCAGCTAAATCACGACAGTCATTAGTATTGTGACCAATGTTTTTATGGTAATTACAATACCTGCCCGGATTGAGCCGATCTGTGGGACCCGTCATGGGTCGAGCTGGGGGCAGCAGCCCTTGACTCTGAATGGCAGCATATATGTCAGCTCGGGGGACTGAGAAGGGCTCGGATACCTGCACAGTGTTTACACTTACCCCGGCCTTTGGAATGGAATTAGTGGTATTGGCAAAGTTTAATTTCTTATTTCCTCCCGATGTAAGAATTGGGGAAGGAGCTTTCCTCTTACCATATAAATCGGAAAAACTTCTTTCCCTTTCCTGTTTTATAGCTGTAGCATCTTCAACAACAGCAAAGTTAACAGCAGTAACCATCATTTCAAAATAAGAATGTGGGGTCGGATGGCCAATTCAGTAGCTAAAGGTCCTGACCGTAACCCATTAATAAATGATCCCATCATTATTCTATCATCTTTTTCATGACATTGCCTAGACTCTATATTGAACCGATCTATGTATGCCTGTAATCCCTCTCCCATTTTTTGTGTTATGTTCATTAAATGTGAAATCGGTTTAGACAATATCTTATTACCCATGAAATTGGCTAAAAACAGGTCACCAAACTGATCTAAAGAATGAATAGAATTTCGGGGCAAAGTACAATACCAATTTATGGCCTGACCTTTAAGTGTCAGATGGAATGTCATGCATCGGTTAGCGTCGGACAGGTTGGCAGCATCCATGACGCTCATGCACTGCATCCAGTGAGCCGTGGGGTCGGTGGTACCGTCATACTTGTCAACCTTACCTAGGCCTCTGTATCCAGGGGGAAATTGTGCCATTTGAATCTCCCATCCAAAAGGATGAGACACGCGAGACGTGGGGGCAGTTCGTCCGATCTGAGTATATCCAGATCCGGGTAGGCCGAGCTGGGGATATCCGGACTGACCTAAGGGGTGTCCCCCCAGGCCGAGGTAATAGTTTCCTAGGCCGGGCCCGGGATAATAATTTGGATTAAGTAAAGGAATATTTTCTAAGGGCGGCTGCATGGCTCGGTTATTGCCTAAACCATAATGCTGAAACATTGCAGGGTTGGCTGTAGTGGTGTATCCGGGGTAATAACAGGGTTGATTCATTTGGCCGATTTGTATGCCATGGCCAGGTTGATTCAATTGACTTACTTGTTGTCCTAAAGTGGGAAAGGGCAGGCCTGACATAAGAGAACCGTTATTGAACTGAGCATTGGGGGCCATAAAGGGATCCGGAAAAGTAAGATTAGCCTGAGTATGAGCTACAGTGGTATAAACAGGTGGTGCCACAGAAGGGTTAGGAGGACCAGCAATATGACTGATTGAAGAAAAATTAACTCTCCCAGGTTGTGGAGGACATATAGTAGTAGATTGTGGGGGGAGACTAGACATTAAAGCAGCAGAGGGGTTGGACACAGGGTTGATGATAGCCCTGGGTGGGGGAATGGTTGGGGACCAGTGTAAACCATAGGGGTGTTCTGTGTTAACTGCTTCTGTGGTGGTGGTTGTAAGGGGAGGTTCTGTATTAAGAGTAGAGATGATAGGAGCAACATGGTTTATTAAGTGAAATAGTTCTGGAAATAAACGGAAGAACCTATCTTTTTCTGCCTGTTCCTGTTCCGGGGTGAGAGTTTCAACAAGGGTGGTAGTAGTTGGTGGATCAGATGGAGGATTAGAACTGGTGGCAGAAACGGTAGGGACCAAAGCGGTTGTAACGGTGAGCCCATTGAGGTTGTCAGAAGAAGAAGCACCCTTTCCTGAACGAGTTTGCGTCATGGTTTCAACAAATTTATTTAAATGAGGAAAATTTGATGAAATAATCTGATCAAACGTTCCCCACAGACGGCGCCAGTTGATGTGACGCAAAAATTACAATGAGGGAACGATGCTTCTTCACGGCCCAAAGAACTCTTGAAGACAGTAATTGCCCAATTCAAATGAAGCTTTGAAGAACCCAATGGCCCAACTGGAGATGAGCAATTTTAGGGATGAACTAAGTAAGGTTGTTGAGCTTGGCAAAGAGGATGAAACTTGATGATTTCGTACTGCTCCGTTCACCAATTGATGATCAATTCAGAAAAGGAGCGGGGCTTTCCCCCCTGTATAAACTCCGACGATCAAGTCAGTAACATGAAAGAGATAAGCAATATAGAACAAGAGTGCTCAGAAAAATTGTAAATGAGAGAAGAGCTTTTAGAAATGCTAATGAGAATTGCCAGAAATAGCTGATTCCAACTTACTTGAATGAGGCTTGTGCCTGAGTATTTATAAACTTACTTTTGATGGTTCCGTTGGGTCCTGAAGACATACGCTCCTCTTTATTCTTCTTGCAATGATGGTTTTTGCCGCTCCGGGAAAGCTGGCTTTAACTTTGGCTCCTTTATCATCATTGCTCTGCATATATTAAGATAATGGTCCCACCATGATATCTAACTGTTTCGAATATATTATCTCGGATCGGTTTACTCTTCACCGATCTAAGCTTTTATGTGTTTTAGTTATTTACCGACCTGAACTTTAACACTGTTGACCAATCTAACTTCTCTTAAGCTTTTACCGACCTGGGCTTCTCTAGTAGAATTGTACTTTTTCCGACTCAATCTTGACCGACCTGAGTTGATAAGTTTTTACCGATCTAAAATTACCAAGTTGATTTATAATGTTTTCCGACCTTAAGCCTTCATGAGTTTATTAAGTCTTTTAGGACCGAGCTGAGCATTTATATCCGATCAAAAGTTATAACAGACAAATTAGGTTTATATGATCTTTCCGACCTGAACATAGATCTGGGCTTCTTTATATATTACTGTTTCTTTGTTGTAACCCATTGGGCTAGGCCTAATGGAAATTTCAATTTTATGCACAACAGTTACCAAAATGAAAAAAAAAACATGGTAACCACATTCCTGTGGTTTTATTCATGTAATTGAAACACTCCTTTGGTGACCAAAACAATCTATACACAAAAATTTCGTGGATCAGTGATAATTGTTTTTGTTGCCGGAGGGCTATTGATCGACGGTTAATTATTGGTGATCATTTACCATGACCTTCTATTTTGTACATATTTTAGACAAAAAATTACACATTTAATCCAAATATATATATATATATATATGGACTATATAATCCTAGATGGTACAACTATTACATGATTAATCTCTCAAAGAATTTATTGAATTTGGACACATATATCTCAACTATGATATAAACCTTACACTATACGTCGTACACACCAATTGTCTTAATTAATTTATAACTAGGAGCTGTAGTATGTTAAATAAGGGACATTGCCTACTAAAGATTGAACAAATCATGATAAAAAAAAAAAAAAATAACAAGAATAAAACATAGAGTAAACTCCATATTTGGTCCCTTACTTATGGTCTAATAATCTTTTTGGTCCCTCACATTTCAAAACGATCTTTTTGGTCCCTTACTTTTATTTCTCCAACTATTTGGCTCATTATATTTCAGAACGATCTTTTTGGTCCCTTCCTTTTATGTTTCGAACTATTTTGTCCATTGGCCGTTTAACCTAAGGGAAAATATTAATATTACTCGCACTTCCGTCCACTCGACTTCGAAAGAAGATAATCAACCTAGTGAAGAAAATTATTGGGATGCTATAAATGTTATTAGGACAAGTATACCCTTCACTAACGGAGTCGTGTGAGCGAAAGTGCTAGTGATATTAACGTTTTTTGTTGCCAAGGGACCAAATAGTTTAAGAAAAAAATATAATGGACCAAAAAGATTGTTCTGAAATATAGGGGACCAAATTGTTCGAAAAATAAAAATAAGGGGCTAAAAAGATCATTTTGAAATGTAAGGGACAAAAAAGATTATTAGGCCATATGTAAGGAATCAAATATGGAGTTTACTCTATGATGAAAATACTAAACCATCTATGGGCTACGCTCATTTGTCACCAAGAACACAAATCCAATGCAAAGTTTAAGTCTTCTTCACAAAATAGCAAGAGAAGAGAAGACCCACCCGTTACCTTTATACTAAACTAAGACAGAGAAAGAGTATGTTGTTAAAAATTAAAACTAAAATGAGGAGAGAGTGTTTCAGCATTTACACATGACCTAAGTATAGTAGGATTTGGGGGAAAGGATTAAAAAGTAATGATTTGTAAAATTGACAACTTTCTCTTGTAGCTACACGAAGTCACGGCTCCATAGCCTCGGCTTTCAGCATTTTTCTAGCTTATGCTGTAGAATTTCTACTCCCAACCAATTTTGAAGCATTGGGAAGCATGAAATAGGCCAAGTTGTCAGTAACGAAGTTATGTAGCTCAAGAACCACCCAATTTGAAGTTATGTAGCTCTAGTTATGATCTTTCAAAGTTTGTTGGTCCTTCAGTTTCTTCTCTTTTTTCTCCAATTCTCATCAACATTTCTCTAAATGGTCTCAAACATAAAAACAATAATAACTAGTTCAATTCAAAAATAAATCTCACAATTTAGATGCAATAATAGTACAATTCAAGAATAACAAAGTGTATACAAAATACGCTCATCACATAGACAAAATGTTGCCGCAAATTATGGTATTTGTCGTTTTCCATTGGTATCAATTCACTACCACATTGCCCCTAGTGTGCGATCGCTTTGAGCCAGGCCATCACAATTGAATTGGAGCTTGAACGAAAGAAAACAAAAAGAAATACAACATTAAATATTAAAAATTCCAATTCCATGAAGAAAGACTAGAATTGAAGTGAACAGTAACATCCCTCCAACATTCATGCAGAGGGGCTGAAAACAGAACAGAAAAATTCACTTATAACAGAAAAATAACAGATTTATAATCACAGGTTCACATTTAGCATGCTTATTCTTCATAATGGATCTCCTACAAATTTCATCAGGGTCGGCCCAAAGAGCAGGGTAGCCTAGGCGACCGTTCAGGGTCCAAAATTTTGAAGTGCCCAAAATTATTATAATATACTAATATATATTAGCGGGTTTAATTTTATAAAATTTTAGTTTTTGGCACAAATTAATTTCATTTTGGAAACTGAAAAGTATTAATGGAAAAGGGGTCTTTTTATTTTTATTTTCAAATGAGAGCCCAAAACTATTCTTTTTTTCCTATGAAATTTACTGAACCTTTTTTTTTTTTTTTGATGAGCCTCTTTTTATTGTTTTGCCCCTATGACTTATAAATGTTTATAAGTGTAAAGAACGTCCCTGAATCATTAACAAGACAAAGTTATGTTACACTTTCCTATTATACTCTCTGTTTCACATATTAGGGCGTGTTTTTTTCATTGGTTTAAAGCTTATAAAACCAAAACAATGTTCTTTTGTTGGACCAAAAAACAAATTTCAAACCCAAATTTGGAAACCAATTTTTGGAAAACCCCACGCCCCTTTCTCTCATTTTTTTTGCCCCAAAATTTCTCTGCGCTCCTCCTCCTCTAGTCGTCTACCTCCTATCCTCTTCCTTCCTTTCGCTGTTGACTCGCGTGCCGAATTTGCCACTGCCCAGATAACCCAATTGAGAAGTCTCTGCCGTCGTTGAATAACCTCTTGTTTTGTCCAAGGCCCACAAATTGTTGTCCAAGAGCTCCGCCAATGCTCCCAAAACCCATCTATGACTCGTCGCATAGGAATAGAGGAATTTGGGATGAACCCTGATGTGATCGGAGCCATCGATATACGATTCCCAGTTACCACCACTGGTCGGTGCACCTTTGTAGTCCCAGTCTTCCAGAAATACCTACAGGTATTAGGTTCCGGCGGTGGTGCAGGTGAATCAGGTGGTTTTAAGGGCTAGATTTTACACATCGGGTGGTGGAATTGTGGCTTCCAAGGTGGTGGTGGAATTGCGGCGACAAAGGCGGGTGGTGGTGGAAAACATGAAAATGCAACTAATCTAACCAACCAAAGAGGGGAGGGGTGAATTGGGTTGGTATTTAAAAACTTTTCTTTGAAGTAGGTAAATAGTTTTTGTGAGAAGTGATTGTTCAAAACTCAAATGGAACTATAAAGAAAGAAATAAGTTTTTATGTGGTTCAACTTTCCTTTCATAGTTTACCTCCACCTTGTCAAACAACTTGTTTGATTTCCACTAAACAGTCGATTCTTGAAGGTGAATCTAAAAAACCTTTACAAACAAATCCCAAAGGATCATACTAGTTTACTTATATTCTAGGCAACCCTTAGGATATTACCTTTGCTTGAACCTTTTCAATACCCCTGAAAAGATCAAGACTTGACCACTTTTAAAAAGTAAAGATAATGCTGGAAGACTAGCTAACTATTACAACTATGAAAGATAACTTGCAATGTAAGTTCACTTTTGCTTTAACACTTAGAGAGTTTGAGATGAAAAGAGCTGCTTTGAAAGTCTTCAAAGTCTTGTGTATTTATAGGAGAAGGTTGATCTTTGAAAGAGGCTCTGTTTTCCCGTTGAGAAAGAGAGAAACCCGTCACTTTTTCTATTTCAGCTTTTCTGGTTCGAGACCGGGGTTCAAGCTCAAGGCCTCGACTTCTAAGCTTCATAAAATTTGAATTCTTTGCTTCAGCGGCTACTCCATTTGGCGCAACTTGCAATTAATGCATTTTGGTGCATTCTTTGTTTTCACTATCATCGAACTCAATACCCTATCGAAGTTCGAGCTTGAGACTTTGACTTTAGTTCCGGATTTCAAACCTGAGAGCTTGATGGTTGTCGGCTACGTGTCGAATTCGAACATTTCTGGGCAAGATTTGAACTAGAGTGCCTGTTATGCTAGGGCTCGATAATTTCTGGGTTTGAGTTCGAATTTCTGGGTTTGAGTTCGAACTCAATCATCTGTCAAAACTAGTGCTAGAGTTCTTCTGGGTTGAGCTTCGAGTTCTACAACTTGTCGAATGCTGGAGCTCAAGACTTTCTGGGTTCTATTTCGAACTCAAGAGCATGTCGAGTTCGAAACAGAACCCGACATCTTTGTTTGATCATAATTCAAAATATAGGCTTAAGATCATAGGTCTAACAAAACATGTTTTGAAAAGAAAACAAAATGCTAAACATTGTTTTCAAAAACCGTTTTTTAAAAAATTGTTTCTTTGAATCTATCTGAAAACAAGTTTTTCAAAAAATGATTTCAAAGACAGACTTCAAACCTATGAACAGAATAGGCCCTTATTTTTTTTGAACAATGACATTCATTAGCATTAAAATAATTTTTATAATTAATGGTTTAACTATTTTGGTGAAGTATATTTATTTTAATTTATTAAGATTAAAAATAAAAAATACTATAAATTCTATTAAAATACAAGATTGATGTGAAAAATAAAACAAATTATATTAGAATCAGGTAGAATGCCAATGAATATTTTTTGTAAAAAACTTAATAGAAAAATAATATTTTCGATTACTAATTAAGTTGTGTAATAGAAAAGTTTAAAAAAGACTCTGAACCCCTACCAAGAACAACATGAGTGATAGTTATATCATTTCCGGAATGAATGCTCTTCTGAGCACCCATCCCACCAAGTCAAATTACAGTGCAAAAACCTGTCCAAAAAACAAAACGCAGTAAAAAAACAGTGCAAAAAAAATTATAGTGCACAAAACAGTCCAGAAAATAAAACCAGTCCAAAAAAGAAAATACAGCAAAAACAGAAAAAGAAAATACATACCAGAAAAAAAAAAAAATTACATTGTAGATACCAACCCACAAAATAAAATACAGTACAAACTTGAGCCTTGAGTCTTGATAGATTCATAGATTAAATGAGTTGAGACCAATAAAATAAACAAATTTGGGTAGAACTGATTTATTATCCGACACAAAAATATGATTTGAATTAAACACGATATAAAACAGATCAAAGTAAGTCAACGAGATCGAGTTTGTAGATTAAATAGATACACTTAACAGATTAAATGGGTAATTAATGTTGCAATATTGACAAGACAGAAATTAAATATAACAATTAAACTTTTAAAAGTTTCATCATCCTGTTGGGGCCACTATCCTTCTGGCGTTGGCTTATGAATACCTACTCATTCATCTAGAGTGGCAACAAAAGTGAAAGCCACATTTGAATAAGGCGACAAATACTCAAATGGGCATCGTTAAGTCTCGAGTCGCGATGGAAAATCTCCTTGGCATTCTCCTCCTCATTACAAGTACTTCCCATCTGTACATTTTTTTTCTGTATATCTTCTGTCTGATTCGAATAGTCTTGTTTTGAATTATACTTAGTGGCGAAATTAAAAGTTGGTGTGTTTATTGTGTAAACAAATGATGTGAAACTTTCCTTTGCCTTCATTGGCTAATTAATGAATCTTATTATCATGCAAGGGAAATCAAACTTTCCTTGTGAATAATTATGGATTCCATAAAATATCCACAAGGGGAAGGATATCCAAAAATGTTATGTTTCTTATACTGATAGTCATTCCTCAAAAGATCGAACGAAACTAGTTCACCATCCGTGCTCTGAACAAGCAAGGTATCGTCGTCCCAACAAGTTAAGGGAACGGGGATTGTCAAAAAGGGTCCAATGGAAAATCTTTTGATCCATGATTCCTTGACTCCGTATTCCATCATCACCCATATCACTATTGTAGCTCCCTCAACCGTGACTACAACTAAAACCAACGCCAAGGTGTCTTCCAACACAACAAGAGTCCAATCTCGATCGTGTATATAATTTTCATAAGAAGGCCATGGGATCTCTCGCATTACCTCATTGCTCACGTCAAAAGCGAGGATGATTAGGCTTCCAACATAGCCTCCTATCCACTGGAGACATCCATTAAAAAATAGACCACATCCACCACAACCTAATTCACAAAAAATGAACAGAATTATCATAAGAATCTTCTGGCAAGATAGTATCTGCTACGCTCCAAGAATTACTACTGAGATCATAAATCTCAATCATGTTGAAGCCTTCGCGTCTGTCAGGATAGTGATTATAATGACCATCATTTTTTAGAAAAAAGCGTAATTGAGACGACCTTGTGTTCATTAGTACGAGCATCAAATCCAAAACCCAAACCCTGTCTCTCGCATGAGAAGAATTCATTAGAGGGTTGTTGGTTGATTCGAGGAACCCCGAAGGAACGGTCAGGAAGTCTCCGAATTTTACATTAAAGATTTTTAAATTTTACATTATTCTCTTAATGCTAATTTCATATGAATTGTGGTATTGACTTGAGGGATAATTAATTTTGCATCTAAATGCGCAATGTCACTTTTTAAGTGAATTATTATATTTATATTTTATTTTTGGTTGAAATAATTTGTATTTTAAAAGCGTTATATGTGAATATTGTATTTATTTATTTTACATATTTACAATGATATAAAATGATGCAATTTTATATTGTCCAACATGGCTCCTTTCTAGATAGGAACAACCCCGTAAAAGATATATATTATATTAAAATATAATATACAACCGTTGCCTCTATATTTTTTTAGTGCAACTGACTAATCAAAATTAGAATAAATAAATATGATCCTTAGGGTGGTGGGAGTGGTGGGTTTTTACTGGGTTTAAACGTAGCAAAACCCAGCAAAACCCCAAACCCACCACTCTACTTGTCCATATCATAAACCCAGCTTTTGATTTCAGAAGCTGGGTTTGGTTAATTGCGTGGGTCCCACATGCAAAGAGAGTGCAGCGTGACTCTTCGCGAGTTCCTCCCACGCAGGGGTCTGCCACCCACAAATTACTTTTTTTATTTTTTTATTTTTTTTCTTCCCTCTTTATTGCCGTTCAACGGCTTGTTTTATTTTTAATTTTTTATATCATTTGACCGTTGGTTTCTTTCCGTTGCATTCTTTTTATTTTTATTTTAATTCTTTTTCTTACTATTTATTTGTTATAAATACCTATTCATTCTAAAATTTCTCTACTCTTAATCCAAATCATTTATCTTTCTAATCAAGTTTTTATATTTCTTTTTCACATTAGAAAATTTTATTTTCATATTTTTTTCCATTGTCTTCCTCATCCAAATTCTCTATCACAATGGCCGAAAATAATCTCGGATCATTCCCATATTTTTTTGGTTCGCCAAATACGCAAGGAAATTCGATTTCGCAAAACTCCAACCCCCAATCTTCTCCCAATCCCCAGTTTTTACAAGTTCCATACCAACAATTGTTTCCACAGAATTTTCCCAATTTCGGAGCAATGGGTAGCCACTTTGGGATGTCACATTCTCAAGCGTTCATGTATCCACCACCACCACCACAGACGTCCCCCGATTTTGGACATTTGAGCATGAGAGAATTAATCTTCATTCGATAGGGAGATAGGTTCGTCATTTTCATTTGTCGCAGCGCAACAGTTCCCACCACACTCTACACAACCCGGTGTAAAGGACATTTTCGTCAACGTCAAAGAAAAAAAAGGTTGACATAGCAGCAAGGCAAAGAGGCCATGGTCACACGATGAAGAAAATTGTCTTGCACAAGCTTGGGGCACCATCAGCAATTGCTCGAAGGTTGGCAATGCACAGAAGAATAAGGAGTTCTGGGAAAAATTAACTACTTATTATAATAAAAATAAACCGGAAGGTACGGCCACAAGATCAGGTACTGCACTTAAATCACATTATTATGCGATAATACCTGATGTTAATGCCTTCTCGTGAGTCTACAACAATTTTTACAGCAATCGTGCTAGTGGTCAAAGTGATGAGGATGTTTTTGCTGCTAGCATAGCCCATTGGAATATAGTTAACCTGACGAAGACATTCAAGTACATACACGTATGGAAAATAATGAAAGAGCTAGAGAAATGGGCTCCTCTCCAAATGGATTAGCATGCTAACAAGAAGTCGAAGACTTCCGAATCGGAAGGGCATACTTTAGAGAGTTCGATTTGGTCCCGTCCAATGGGGCAACAAAGAGCAAAAAGATTGGGAAAAGGCAAATTGAAAGTTGCTGATGAAGATGAAGGTGAGAAATGTGAACAACTCAATAAATTGCATGTGGAAAGAATGAAACAGAAAGACGAAGAGCTGAAGTTGAAGGAATATATACAAAATTTTCGTGAAGGATACAAGTGGAATGTCGGCGGGACAACTAGCAGTTCATAAGAAGCTCATTGAAGAGATTGGAGTGAAACGAGACTGGTGATTTAAGTTGGAATTATGAATTACGTAGTTTTTTTTCTGATATTTTAATTATGTATTTTTTTTCATGGGTTTTATTGAATTATGTAATTTTACCCAATTAAATATTTTAATAAATTAAAATAAATTTATAATTGAATATAATTGATAAATTATAATTATAAATGTATAAATAAATGTGTATAGAGTTATTTATTAGTGGGACCCGTATTGAAGTTGTTGGGGGTAGGTTTATAAAAGTTGGTGGGTTTTTACTTTTGATGTGACGCTGATGTGGCATGATAAACCTACTTTTTTGGGTTTATGACTCCCACCACCCTTAATACAATAGGTGTATGGAATAATTTCTCCAGTTTAACATAACAATGTATATAATTAATTAATTCTTTATATCATGCAAGGGAAATCAAACTTTCCTTGTAAATAATAATGCCGGAACATGCATTAATGTTATGTTTTCTTGATCGGATGGTCATCCTTAAGAAGATCGCATGAAATAACTTTACCATCCATGCTTCGAACAAGTAGCGTATGGTCGTTCCAGCAAGTCAGGGGAATTGGGATTCCAGAAAAAGGTCCAAGGGAAAATCTCTTGATCCACGATTCCTCGACTCCGTATTCCATCATCACCCATATAACAATTGTAACTCCCGTAATTTGCTCATCTGGAACTAGTGGTCCACCGGAAGGAATTACAACAAAAATCACAGCAAGGAAATCCTCCAACACAACAAGAGTCCCATATTCATAAGGAACAAGAGTCCCATATTCATGAGGAGGATATGGGATCACTCGCATTACCTCATTGCTCACATCAAAAGCGAAGATGCTCATGGCGGAGTTAATTCCAACTTTTAGCTTTCCTACCCAATGGAGGCATCCATTGAAAAATAGACCACATCCACCAAGACCAAAATCCCAAGAACAGATAGAATTATGACAATAATTTTCTGGCAATATAGTATCTGATACTCTCCAAGAATTAGTACTGAGCTCATAAATCTCAATTTTGTTGAAACCAAGTTGGTAACCATAATAACCATCATTTATCGGGAAAAACATAATTGAGACGACCTTGTAATCATTAGTACAAGAATCAAATCCAAAACCCAAACCCCGTCTGTTGCACAAGAAGAATTCCTTTGACCTCCTGGGGGGTGAATATCCGTCCACAGGAGCCCCAAAGGGACGGTCAGGAAGTCTCCTAATTTCACGAGTAGCTGGATTACACAAATAGATAACCTCTTGATGTGGATCATAACGATGATAAGAGGTAGCCACAACACAAACAATGCCGTTGCAAGGCCCACAAATATTCCCCCTAGGATGATCAAAAGCAGGAAAATTAGGGGCAGCCACACGAAACCTCAACCCATCATTAATGTCTTCCCTCCGTGAATAGTATGACAAGAGCTCTATAGTCTCACAGCGCCGAGAATAGTATGACAAGAGCTCTATAGTCTCACAGCGCTTGAGTAGTAGCAGGTAGTCTGTTCTGTTGTTGTTCTGACAGGGATGATTAAGATGAAAATCAATAAAATGAGATCTTCTGATCAGAGCACACCAAGCTTTGCAAACACATCTGAATTTCAACAAACATTTAACGGGTAATCTTACCAGAATCTCATTCACAACATCTGAAGGGATATCCATACCCAAAATAAATTAACCCACAAACATAAACCAGAAGCTGCTGTCGAAGACTCTGAATCTGGAAGCCAAAGACTTGACACAAACAAATATGTGTGCAGCAGTTATGGTTGCAGGCACAGCGGAAGGAAACAAAGACAATCGCAACTGTGGGTAGTGGCGAAATTTTCTAACAAAACCAAAGGCTTTTTTCTGTGTAAATTTATGTGATGATTACAATAACCACGCAAGACATATATTTATAGGCTAAATTATTTTCAAATCCTAGTATGAATCTAATTGTAACTATTATCAAATACAAGTAGATTATTCAAAACAAATACAAAATCAAACATGAAATAATTAATTAGTTTAATTATAGTACAACTAGTACTGATCATGTTCTTCGATCACTATATTTATTTGATACGGATTAAGTTAATTTGAGTGTAGGCGGGGAGTTGGGTGAGCAAAAATAATAATTTAAATGACCAAACATAATATTAATTGTCATCAAATTAAACATGGTTTTACCAAGTTAGTTACCAAAAAAAAAAAAAAAAAAAGGCATGGTAACTACTTTGGTGACCAAAACAATCTATACACAAAATTTCGTGGATCAGTGATAATTGTTTTGGGTACCGGAGGGCTATTGATCAACGGTTAATTATTGGTGATCATTTTTTTTCTCGCCACCAATTTTTGCCACTAAAGGGTGTAACTTTTGCAGAAAAAAAGAAAAAAAGGAACCATGACCTTCTATTTTGTACATATTTTAGACAAAAAATTACACATTTAATCCAAATATTTATATATGTATATATAAGGACTATATAATCCTAGATGGTACAACTATTACATGATTAATCTCTCAAAGAATTTATTGAATTTGGATAAATATACCTCATCTATGATATAAACCTTACACTATACGTCGCACACACCAATTGTCTTAATTAATTTATAACTAGGAGCTGTCGTATGTTAAATAAGGGACTTGCCAACTAAAGATTGAACAAATCATGATAAAAACATAAATACAATAACAAGAATAAAACATAACTAAATAAATAGAAGAAAATACAAAACCATCAATGGGCTACGCTCATTTGTCACCAAGAACACAAATTCAATGCAAAGTTTGAGTCTTCTTCAAAAAATAGCAAAAGAAGAGAAGACCCACCCGTAAAATTTATACTCTTAGGGCCTGTTCTTTTTGGTTGGGTTGAGTTTTGACTTGAGAAATATAGTTTTCTAATGTAAAAAGTATATTGAACATTTAAAAAGGTATAGCTGAATAGTGAAAAGTTGTATTAAAAATGATAAAAATTGATTATAATATATTAAATTTACTGTTGATACAAAAACTGATACCAAAACCAAAACTTAAAGAACAGACCCTCAGGCTCCGTTCTTTTTGTGCTTGAATATTGGGGAAAATTTTGTCTTGGGGAAGAAATATTTTTTAGAAGAAATTTCTTTTGGGGATTTATGTAGGAAAGAGAAGAAAATGTGTAATGATTATGTTATCTTTTAAATTTATGTGAGTATCAATTTAGAGAAAATTTTAAAATTTGAATTTAAAATTTAGTAAAAAATGAGGTTGTTTATTTAGGTAAAATCTTGGATGAAAACAGTGATGATTGTTGTAGAAAAGAACAGAGCCCCTAAGAGCGAGAAAGAGTATTTTATGTTGTTAAAAACTAAAACTCAAATGAGGAGAGAGTGTTTCAGCATTTACACATTACCTATGTATAGTAGGATTTTGGGGAAAGGATTAAAAAGTAATGATTTAAGGGGCCTAGACTTTAGTTGCAAAATTGGCAACTTTCTCTAAATGTTCTCTAACATAAAAACAATAAGAACTAGTTCAATTCAAAA
The DNA here is from genome assembly GCA_016801395.1 of Leptodermis oblonga. NCBI lineage: Eukaryota > Viridiplantae > Streptophyta > Magnoliopsida > Gentianales > Rubiaceae > Leptodermis > Leptodermis oblonga. Next base: position 4,191,442 of record CM028754.1, read on the forward strand.
GTAAATCTCATCACTTAGATGCAATAAGAATTAGGGGCTAGCTCAACTGGTTTCCTTGGCAGCAGATTACACCAAGAACGCAGGATCGAGTCCTGGCAGTCGCAGTGTGGGATTTTCATCCCACCCAATGTGGGGGGTGGATCCTTGTGGGCATCAGGCACTGGTCCTCCTGCTTAGAAGGCCGCTGAGTCACCCTGATTTACCTCTCACACAAGGTCCATGGGCCTGGGCGGTGTAGGCCCTGCGGGCAAGAGATATCGCTTTTTGCACCAAGAATAACAAAGTGTATACAAAATACGCTCATCACAAAGACAAAATGTTGCCGCAAATTATGGTATTTGTCGTTTTCCATCGGTATCAATTCACTATCACATTGCCCCTAGTGTGCGATCGCTTTGAGCAAGCCATCACAATTGAATTGGAGCTTGAACGAAAGAAAACAAAAAGAAATACAACATTAAATATTAAAAATCCAATTCCCAGAAGAAAGACTAGAATTGAAGTGAACAGTAACATACCTCCAACATTCATGCAGAGGGGATGAAAACAGAACAGAAAAATTCACTTATAACAGAAAAATAACAGATTTATAATCACAGGTTCACATTTAGCATGCATATTCTTGATAATGGATCTCCTACAAATCTCATTAGGGTCGGCCCAAAGAGCAGGGCAGCCTAGGCGACCGTTCAGGGTCCAAAATTTTGAAGTGCCCAAAATTATTATAATATACTAATATATATTAGCGGGTTTAATTTTATAAAATTTCAATTTTCGGCCCAAATTAATTTCATTTTGAAAACTGAAAAGTATTAATGGAAAAGGGCCTTTAGATTTTTATTTTCAAATGAAAGCCCAAAACTATTCCTTTTTCGTATGAAATTTACTGAACTTTTTTTTTTTTTTTTTTTTTGTTGAGGGGCCTCTTTTTATTGTTTTGCCCTTAGGATTTATAAATGTTTATAAGTGTAAGAACTGGCCCTGAATCTCATAGATACATTAACGAGGCAAAGTTATGTTACACTTTCCTATTATACGTACTCTTTGTTTCACATCTTAATGCGTGTTTTTTTCATTGGTTTAAAGTTTATAAAACCAAAACAATGTTGTTTTGTTGGACCAAAAACAAACTTCAAACCCAAATTTGGAAACTAATTTTTGGAAAACCCACGCCCCTCTCTCTCATTTTTTTTTGTCCCAAAATTTCTCTGCGCTCCTCCTCCTCTAGTCGTCTACCTCCTATCCTCCGCCTTCCTTGTGCTGTTGACTCGCATGCCGAATTTGCCGCTGTCCAGATAACCCAATTGAGAAGTCTCTGTTATCGTCGAATAACCTCTTGTTTTGTCCCAGGCCCACAAATTGTTGTCCAAGATCTCCCCCAATGCTCCCAAAACCCATCTATGACTCGTCGCATATGCATAGAGGAATTTGGGATGAACCCTGATGTGATCGGAGCCACCGAGATACGATTCACAGTTACCACCATTGGTCGGTGCACCTTTGTAGTCCCAGCCTTCCAGAAATGCCTACAACTGTTAGGTTCCGGCAGTGGTGCACCTTTTGGTTGTAGCTACTGATTTAGATGAAGGGGAGCAGGTGAATGAGGTGGTTTTAAGGGCTAAATTTTACACATAGGGTGGTGGGATTGTGGTGGCAGAGGTGGTGGTGGAATTGCGGCGGCGAAGGCAGGTGGTGGTGGAAAATATGAAAATGCAACTAATCTAACCAACCAAAGAAGGGAGGGGTGAATTGGGTTTGTATATAAAAACTTTTCTTTCAAGTAGGAAAATAGTTTATGTGAGAAGTGATTGTTTAAAACTCAAATGGAACTATAAAGAAAGAACCAAGTTTTTATGTGGTTCAACTTTCTTTTCCTCAAGGACAGTTTGCATCCACCTTCTCAAACAACTTGTTTGATTTCCACTAAACACTATATTCTTGAAGGTGAATCTAAAAAACCTTTACAAACAAATCCCAAAGGATCACCTACTAGTTGACTTATACTATAGGCAACCCTTAGGATATATTTCTTGCTTGAACCTTTTCAATACCCCGGAAAAGATCAAGACTTGACCACTTTTAAAAAGTAAAGATAATGCGAGAAGATTAGCTAACTATTACAACTTTGAAAGATGACTTGCAATGTAAGTTCACTTTTGCTTTGACACTTAGAGAGTTTGAGATGAAAAGAGGTGCTTTGAAAGTCTTCAAACTCTTGTGTATTTATAGGAGAAGGTTGATCTTTCAAAGAGGCTCTGTTTTCTCGTTGAGAAAGAGACAAACCCGTGACTATCTCTATTTCAGCTTTTCTGGTTCGAGATCGGGGTTCGAGCTTGAGGCTTCAATTTCGAAGCTTCATAAAATTTGAATTCTTTGCTTCAACGGCTACTCCATTTGGCGCAACTTGCAATTAATGCATTTGGCGCATTCCTTGTTTTCACTATCTTAGAACTCGATACCCTATCGATGTTCGAGCTCGAGACTTTGACTTTAGTTCGGGATTTCCAACCCGACAGCTTGATGTTGTCAGCTGCCTGTCGAAGTTGAACATTTCTGGGCAAGATTCGAACTAGAGTGCCTGTCGATGCTGGGGCTCGATAGTTTCTGGGTTTGAGTTCGAACTCAATCATCTGCCAAAACTAGTTCTAGAGTTCTTCTAGGTTGAGCTTCGAGTTCGACCACCCATCGAATGCTGGAGCTTGAGACTTTCTGGTTTCTGTTTTGAACTCGAGAGCCTGTCGAGACTCGATTTCGAACCTTTCGAATTATGCACTTTTAACTAAAGTAAACTCATTAAATTCCTTTCTCATATTTGTTTGATTATCATTCAAAACATAGGGATTGATACCATAGGTCTAACAAAACATGTTTTGAAAAGAAAACAAAATGCTAAACATTGTTTTCAAAAATCGTTTTTGAAAAAAATTGTTTCTTTGAATCTAACTGAAAACATGTTTTTCAAAAATTGATTTCAAAGACAGACTTCAAACCAGTGAAAAGAATAGGCCTTTGTTTTTTTAACAATGATATTCATTAGCATTATAATAAATTTTATAATTAATGGTTTACCTATTTTGGTGAAATATATTTATTTTAATTTATTAAGATTAAAAATAAAAAATACTATAAATTCTATTAAAATACAAGATTGATGTGAAAAATAAAACAAATTATATTAGAATCAGGTAGAATGCCAATGAATATTTTTGGTAAAAAACTTAATAGAAAAATAATATTTTCGATTACTAATTAAGTTGTGTAATAGAAAAGTTTAAAAAAGACTCTGAACCCCTACCAAGAACAACATGAGTGATACTTATATCATTTCCGGAATGAATGCTCTTCTGAGCACCCATCCCACGAAGTCAAATTACAGTGCAAAAACCTGTCCAAAAAACAAAACGCAGTAAAAAAAACAGTGCAAAAAAAATTATAGTGCACAAAACAGTCCAGAAAATAAAACCAGTCCAAAAAAGAAAAGTTTAACAGAAGACTCTGAACCCCTACCAAGAACAACATGAGCGATATTTATATCATTGTCGGAATGAATGCTCTTCTGAGCTCCCATCCCACCAATTCAAATTGCAGTGCAAAAACCTGTCCAAAAAACAAAACGCAGTAAAAAAACAGTGCAAAAAAAATATAGTGCACAAAACAGACCAGAAAATGAAAACCAGTCCAAAAAAGAAAATACAGGAAAAACATAAAAAGAAAATACATACCAGAAAAAAAAAATTACAGTGCAGAAACCAGTCCACAAAATAAAATACAGTACAAACTTGAGCTTGAGTCTTGATAGATTCATAGATTAAATGAGTTGAGACCAATAAAATAAACAAATTTGGGTAAAACTGATTTGTTATCCAAAAATATTATTTGAATTAGACTCGATATAAAACAGATCAAAGTTAGTCAAAGAGATCGAGTTTGTATACACTTAAGTAATTAAACAGGTAAATTTAATGTTGCAATATTGACAAGACAGAAATTAAATCTAACAATTAAACTTTTAAAAGTTTCATCATCCTGTTGGGGCCACTATCCTTTTGGCGTTGGCTTATAAATACCTACTCCTTCATCTAGAGTGGCAATAAAAGTGAAAGATACATTTGAATAAGGCGACAAATACTACAAATGGGCATCGTTAAGTCTAGAGCCGCGATGGAAAAGCTCCTTGGCATTCTCCTCCTCATTACAAGTATTTCCCATCTGTACATTTTTTTTTATATCTTATGTGAATAGTCTTGTTTCGAATTATTCTTAGTGATGAAACTAAATGTCCGTGTGTTCATTGTGTAAACAAATGATGTGAAACTTTCCTTTGCTTTCATTGGCTAATTAATGAATCTTTATTATCTGTAAGGGAAATCAAACTTTCCTTGTGAATAATTATTGATTCCATAAAATATCCACAAGGGCTAGGATATCCAAAAATGTTATGTTTCTTACATTGATAGTCGTTCCTCAAAAGATCGAATGAAACTAGTTCACCATCCGTGCTCTCAACAAGCAAGGTATCGTCGTCCCAACAAGTTAAGGGAACGGGGATTGTCAAAAAGGGTCCAATGGAAAATCTTTTGATCCACGATTCCTTGACTCCATATTCCATCATCACCCATATCACTATTGTAGCTCCCTCAACCGGGACTACAACTAAAACCAACGCCAAGGAGTCTTCCAACACAACAAAAGTCCAATCTCGATCATGTATATAATTTTCATAAGAAGGCCATGGGATCTCTCGCATTACCTCATTGCTCACGTCAAAAGCGAGGATGATTAGGCTTCCAACATAGCCTCCTATCCAATGGAGACATCCATTGAAAAATAGACCACAACCACCACAACCTAATTCAGAAAAATAGATAGAATTATCATAAGAATCTTCTGGCAAGATAGTATCTGCTAGTCTCCAAGAATTAGTACTCAGATCATAAATCTCAATCATGTTGAAGCCTTCGCGTCTGTCAGGATAGTGATTATAATGACCATCATTTTTTAGAAAAAAACGTAATTGAGACGACCTTGTGTTCATTAGTACGAGCATCAAATCCAAAACCCAAACCCTGTCTCTCGCATGAGAAGAATTCATTAGAGGGTTGTTGGTTGATTCGAGGAACCCCGAAGGAACGGTCAGGAAGTCTCTGAATTTCAGGAGTAGCTGGATTACACAAATAGATAACATCTTCATGTCGATCATAACCAGGATGAGAGGGGCTGAGCATGGAGAAAGAGTTACCAACCACACAAACAATGCCGTTGCAAGGTCCACCAATCTCCCCATAGGTTGATCGAAAGCCGGAAAATCAGGGGCGTCCTTACTAAGCGATCCATCCCGCCGAGAATAGAATGAGAAGACAGTATTGCTGTCCATCGTTTCACAACACTTGAGCAGCAGGTAGTTTGTTCTATTGTTCTGAGAGGGATGGTTGAGGTGCAAATCAATAAAATGAGGGCTTCTGATCAGAGCATGCCAAGCTTTGCAAACACATCGGAATTTCAACAAACATTTCACGGGTAATCTAACCAGAATCTCATTCACAACATCTGGAGGGATATCCATGATAGGTATAATTTAGGAGAGTCTAAGAAGAAATCTGTATATTATTTAAGTTCCAGTAGACATTATTTATATATATAATTTTCCTGACTAAAGCAAATAACAATTCCCTGGAAATCTGGGAAATCAAAGCAGAATCAAATCATAACAGTACTAATGATAACTAAGGTTGACTGGTTCCTCATGATTCCATTAGTAGTGAATCATAATGATTGAATGTCCCATACTTGTTGAAAATGGATGGAGGAAAGATAGATCTTTAACAGAACTTAATTCCTGATTTGCCATATTTTGCTCCCTAATTAAGCAATAATTTTATGTGATGCAAACTGCAAAATCTAGGAATTTTTCTTAGCGCCATTCTTCTGTTAGATTGGCTGACCGGGCTCATTTGACATGCTGATATTTCATCTCTTAAAATTGATAGGTGCAAAACTTTTTTTTTTTTAATTCTTTTCTCCAACAAAACTTTTTTAAACGGGCAATACATCAAAGACCATATGTGATAATTCACCCCTTCAAATCGATGCCGGCGTTCTCTTTTGTATAGGCGATACGTTCTTCTTGTTTTAAGCAGATGATACTTATTTAAAATTGAGATAGTTCAACCTTTAAAATCAATATCTACTTTTGTTTTTCAGCTATATCAGTAGCTATACTGACTACATCAAAAACTATAAGATATATGTGATACATAAGATGCTATGTACGCACGATACACATAATTCAACTCTTAAAATAGATACAATTTTATGTTTTATAAATGGACGGTACATCGGCATTAAACTCGATACATCCGAAATTATAAGCGTCAATACACGATACATAACATACACATGATATGATACTCATATCCTTAAAAGCAACCATGCATCAAGTAGGCCGTAAAATGCCGAAAAATATTACCTAAAGCAAAAAAAAAAAAAAAACCATAAATTTATTCACATATACTGGAGAAGCGAATTTCCATTTCATATGTTTTTAGAAATAAAATTATAGAAATTACATTTGAAGTAATCAATTTAAGTATTCAACACAAAACAAAAAATCTACATATACAATAGTTGAAATTCATAGAGATCAAACTTATGGCCCTCTCTATTTGGTACTACCCGATTCATTAAAAATGTCCAATTTAAAAAATATTTTCGTGTGAGTTATTATGAATGAAAATGTATAAAATTTAAAATAAATAATTTCGTATCATATTTTTTTTAAGGGGAGGTAATTTTTATGTTTTTCAATATATATATATATATATATATAGATAGATAGGTGACGAGCTAAAATAACCCCCACAAATTTTTTTGACCTCAGATTTTTTGAAAAACTTGCTACTGGTTGTTGCCTACTTGCCCGTCATATTTTTTCGGGACTTTGTCAGCTTCAATAATCTATAGTCAAATGCATAATTTCCTTTAGGGTCCAGGGAATAAGATTTTTGTAATATCAAAATATAATTTCAATTAGATGCTTCCTTGGAGTGCCACTTTTTTTTTTTCATTCCCACCCCCCCCCCCTCCCCCCCCTTATGATATATATGAAGTAGCGACCATAGTGGCCCTGTATTTTAAAATAATATGGGCCTGAAATAGGGGAATTTAAAGCCTGACCTCCAATACGAAACATGATGTCAAAATCTCCCCCAATCTAAGAGAAGGACAGTGTATACAGGGCGGCCAGTTATTGAATTATTAATTGGATTTTTATATTTGATCCTGTTAATATAAGTTGTATTCCCTGCTGTTCTATTAGATTAGTCGGTGTTCAAAATGTACATTTTTAGGCACAACACATAACATAATTAATTTATCATTATTTATTCCACTAATATTCTTATTTTGAAGTGTAGGTTAATTAATAATGGTCAACATATTATTATATCAATAAGGGTATAAAGAGTAACAAAATTGAAAGTGGCTTTTCTATTTAAACAAAAATAAATCTGAAAAATGTACTCTTTTAACGAAACAAAGGGAGAACTATTTATCAAAACCAATATGAAAAATGGTTAATTTATCGACCACAATCATTTGTTATCCTTATACGAGAGCAAATTAATAATTTAATTGACAAAAAATAAATTGTCAAAGATCAAATTAAAGTTAGTTTTACCTAAAAAAGAAAACATGTTAACTAAATTCCTCTGGTTTTATTCATAATATGAACACACCTTCGGTGACAAAAAAATCTAGACACAAAAATTCGTAGATCAGTGATACTTTTTTGTGTCATCGGAGGGCTATTTATCAACGGTTAGTTAATGGTGATCATTTTTTTTTTCTCGCCACTATATTTTGCATGAGTTTCCATTTTCAAAAAATTAAATAAAAAAATAAGAAGATAAACGATGACCTTATATTTTGTGCATATTTTAGAGAAGAAAATTACACTTTTATTCCAAAAACACTATCAACGTTTTAACAGTGCCGAATCCAGAAACTACGTTTTTCAAATTTTGGAGGAGTCAAATATACATATAAATTTCTTTTTGACAATTAAATACATTGTAAAAATATATATATATATATATATACTAGTAATAAGAGTACAGGAGAGTTCCGGAGAACCCCTCCCCACCCCCCCCCCCCCTGAGCGGCTCCGCTCCTAGTTGAGAATATAAAAAGGCAATTCTTGCCAAACCCGGCTTGCAACTAACTATACTTCCCTCTCCATTAGGACAATCTCATGGTACAACTGTTCAGGAACACAAAAGTACAGCTCCAAAGTCGAATTCTTTAATGAGACGAGAGAGGTGTGAAAATTACCAATGGGTTCAAAATTTACTCATACCAATTGAGTTTTAGAATACAAAAATTCACTCACCAATAATTTAGGGCATGTTCTTTACACTGGGTTAAGAACAGGTTCTGGCCAATTTTTGGGCTTGAGACCCAAAATTTCTCCAAAATGTGCTGAACCCCATGTTTCGCAGAAGAGGACTGAAACCGGGCCTCAGTTTTTGGGTTGAGACCAAAAAAATTACCACGTTTCAGATCTCAATTTTTTTCCCCGCTTCTTTTTTCTCCTTCGCGCCCGTCGTCTACTTCCTTCCCCGTTGTCATCTCCCCCGCGACCGTCGTCTTCTTCATTCGCGATGTCCTTCGACCTCTTCCCTTCGATTCGCGCTGAAGAGTTGCCATTTTTAGTTCCTGCGAAGCTTTATTTATTTTTATTTATTTATTTATTTTGGTCTGCAACAACTGCAAAACCATAGTTCTACAAATTGCCGAACTTTGGTTCTACAATTTGCAGATCCGCCAGAATCGGGGAAGAAGGGAGGAAGAAGAAAGAAGAGAGAAAAAAATAAATTTTGAGGAAGATGCGATGAAGAAGACGATGAACAGTAAGTTCGTTCAAATTATTTTCCATACCGCGACCTCTTCTTCTTCTCCGAAGGATTCACTACTGCCGTTGTACTCCCTCCTATGAGCAAGGGTGAGAACCGGAAAAAAGGGAAGGAAAAAAACTGAAAGGAAAAAAAAAATGTTGGGGAAGAAGATGAACAGTGTCACCGACACTGTTCATCAAAGTTTTTATAAATAGGCCCCTGCTATTTTCTATTTCTAAAATGACAGCCCCAACTTATTTTTTTAAAAAAAAATGAAATCGAAAAACTTAAATATTAAACTATCTTAAACTAAAAATATTATGTAAACTTAAATATATCATTAACATTAAGAACAATTACTATTGGCTGAAATATTATTATAATGTAAAAATTAGTTTTTGGTTGAATGTGTAAAAATGAAATATTGGGGTTTTATCTACTAATAAAAGTAAAAATTTTGGAAAAAGTATTGGAAAAAATATTGGGTTGAACCCCATGTTCTTTAGCTTGGGCTGAGAACTGGGTTAAAAATGGGCTGAGACCTAATTGGGCTGAGAACAGGTTCTGAGACCTGTTCTCAGAACTCCCTAAAGAACAGGCCCTTTGGCTTGGGCGGTTTTGGGCTCAACAATTAATAGGCGGGTTTAGGGTACCCCCATAAAGCCCACCAACCATGGGTAGCCTAACGTGCAGTCTAGCGGGTTTTCCATCCAAGGTTACCTCAACCCATATCCCTAAAAAAAATAAAAAATACTACTTACGTACCATAAGCAAAAGAAAAACATATGAATATCCATATCAATATTTTGTTACCACCGGCTTAGAAGTTTGAATATCAATTAACATTAACAACTAGGTACGATCAGAAGCAGTATAAAAATATACGAATGCTTATGAAATGAGGTCGAGGTCAGGGTGGGGTGGGGTTGAGGTGGGGTTGGGGCAAGGGTTAGGGGTGAGGTTCAGGTCGAGCTCGAGGTCAAGGTCATGGTCAGGGTGGGGGCCAAGGGGTGGGGTCGGGGCAGGGGTCATCAGGGATCAGGGGGTGGGGTCGATGGTTGAGATTTGGAAAGGGATCCGGGGTGTGGGCATGGTCGGGCTAGGGTCAAGGTTGTGGGCGGGTTTGGGATAAAGGGAGGGGTGCAAGGTCTGGGTCAAAGGAGGGGTACGGCGAGGTCGAGACCGGGTAGTGGGGTCGGGGTCCGAGTAAGGGGTAGGGTTGGGGGCCAAATCAGGAACCTGGGCAGATCTAGGGTCAAGGACAGGGTGCGGGGTAGGGGTCGAGGTATGGGTGTTGGGGTCAAGGTACGGGTGTGGGGGGCGAGGTTGGGGTTTGGGGTCGAGGGGTGGAGTAGGGTTTGGGATCAAGGCGGGGTCAGGGGTTTTTATAAGTATAAAAAATTTAAAAATTGTGTTTGGACAAAAGAAGACTAGATATGATTGAAGATAAAAGTATACAATATAAAATTTTAATGTAAATTAAAAGAATTAAACTGAATAAAAAAATATTAAAAAAATTAATAATAAATAATTACTAATATTATAGATGATCGATTATGGTTACCCATGGATATTTGATGGGTACCTGTTATGAATACGCATTAAATAACCATTACATTTGTGTTATGAGTACTGTAAGTAGACATGACTACGGTTCCGGAACCGTCGGTTACGGTTCCAGAGCTGCCGGTTCTGGTTCCATAGAAAGTGGAACCGGAACTAGAACCTTGGGGAAATGGTTCTAAGACGGTTTCAGAACCGCCAGTTCCGGTTTTGTCATGGTTTCGATTCCGTCACAATTCTAATTTCGTCAAACTAAAGCAATTTTATTTCAATAATTAATTTATATTTATATGTTCTTTAATTTAATTTATTGTTTATTTAGTTTAATAATATACATAATGTGAATTATACGTGAAATTATATATTATACTATATAATATTATTATACTATATAATATTATTTTTTATACTATATATATTATTATAATAATATATATTGTATAAAAAATATTATATTATATAATTATGTAATTTATATATAAATAAACATATAATATAATAATAACTATAAGAAATGTATAACAAAAGATGATGTAGCAAGAGTGGTATTTAGTTTTTCTCAAGTTTCAATGAAAATATTGAGCATGGGTTTGAAACCTTACTCCTACATATAAGTGGTATATTATTAGTACTTTATGTAGGGAATTGCCGGTTCCCGGTTCTTGGTTCTATGAAAGGTGGAACCGGAACAGGAACCTCCTCAAGCAGGTCCGTTTCTAGTTATGGAACCGTTGGCCAATGTTCCAGTTCCGAGTTCGAAATTGCTAGTCCGGTTCTGGGTTGGTTCTGGTTCAAACCAGAACCGTGGTCATCCCTAACTATGAGTACCCATGGATACCATGAAGACTCATGGGTACCCACTACCTATTGTTAATAAGACCATTAATTAATTGGGTATGGACGAGTATTAACAATTAACTTAGTACCCATTTAATACCCCTTGAATACCCATCAAACCTGATCGTTTGACGCCCTTAAATGGGACGAATTGAATATATATTTATGGTTAAAACCACAGTCCGTTAATCAATTATTCAAGCATTTGATAATGGTTCATACATTAACATTGGCAATGCAGCTAAAGTCTCTATATCAAATAACTAGATGGTAAACACTCTTATATCATTACTTTATAAGTAAATGTTAGCTGTGAATCATATTATATTAGTAAGTATATATAATGTAAACAAATTCAAAGTCGATGTGACGAGTTTTTTTTTCATGTGGACTCATTGAGTGAGACGAAGGAAGTATAAATTAATCAAGTTCAAGTAGAATTCTCTTCGCTAATTAATTAATTCTCTTCACCTCTGGTTGCATAGCATGCGTATTGCTCTTCGCTAATTAATTAGTTCTTCAGGGATTTCAAACTTTCCTTGTGAATAATTATGGATCCCATGAAATCTCCAGCAAGATTAGGACATGCAAAAATGCTATGTTTCTTAAGCCGATGGTCATCCCTTAGAAGATCGCATGAAACTAGTTCACCATCCAAGCTTTGAAGAAGTAGCGTATCATCGTTCCAGCAAGTCAAGGGAGCTGGGATTCTTGAAAAGGGTCCGAGGGAAAATCTTTTGATCCATGACTTATCTACTCCGTATTCCATCATCACCTATATCACAATTGTAACTCCCGTAATTTCCTCAACTGGAACTGCTGGACCATCGGTAGGAATTACTACTAAAACCAGTGCAAGGGAATCCTCCAACACAACAAGATTCGAAGCTGGATCTTGATCATTTTCATCTAGAGGATACGGGATTTCTAGCATTACCTCATTGCTCAAATCAAAAGCCAGAATGATTAGGCTGCCAACACAGCCGGCCACCCAATGGAGGCATCCATTTAAAAATACAGCACATCTAGCACAAAATAAATCAGAAGCATATATATAATTATTATATAAATCTTCTCCCTCTCCCACCATGCAATTTGGCAACATAGTGTCAGATACTATCCAAGAATTAGAACTGAGATAATAAATTTCAATCTTGTATATGCCGTCATGATTTTCAGGATAGAAATCATAATAATCATCACTTCTGAGAAAAAACGTAGTTGAAACAACTTTGTACTCATTTGTACAAACATAAAGTCCAAAACCCAATCCCTGTCTGTCGGACGAGAAGAATTCCTTAGACCTCATGGGCGAGGAGAGTCGTTTACCAGGAACCCCAAAGGGTCGGTCAGGAAGTCTCCGAGTTTCACGAGTAGCTGGATTACACAAATAGATAACATCTGTATGTGGACCATAATCAGGATGAAATGGGGAGAACATGCAGAGATAGTTACCCACAATGCAAACAATGCCGTTGCAAGGACCACAAATCTCCCTCATAGGTTTATCAAAAGCAGGAAAAATCAGGGGCAGCCATACGAAGCGACCCATCATCCAGCCGAGAATAGTATGACAAGACAGTATTGCTGTCCATCGTCTCACACCATTTGCGAAGCAGGTAGTCTGTTCTGTACTTCTGAGAGGGATGGTTGAGATGCAAATCAATAAAATGAGGGATTCTGATCAGAGTACACAAAGATTTACAAACGCATCGAAATTTCAACAAACATTTGACGGGTAATCTAACGAGAATCTCATTCACAACCTCTACAGGAATATCCCTTTCCCTTAGCATTGAATGATAATGATGATGTTCTTCACAATATTTATCTAATCTGGATTAACTTAAACTTTCTGTAAAAGAGAAAACAGAGATGGAAAGGAGATACCCCGCCCATATTTGTTGAGAGCAAAGGTAAGATTGTTTAACTGAACTGATCAATTCATGCTTTGCCTTATTTGGCCCGCTAATTAAGCAATTCTTTTAGGTGATGCAAGCTTGAAAGTACTGTAGAAATTTCAATATACAAACCCAATGACGCGACGTGCTAATTAATATCTTCATTAACTACCCCACAACTTTTTCTCATTTTATTGTTGAATGAAAAAAGAAAAAAATAGACTACCGGTGATTCATAGATTCAACAAATTTGGGCACGAAATGTGAGGCTTAACGGCCCGTATTTTATCTACGGTTATCCTTTTATTTCCTTTCATTTTATTTAATTTTATTAAATAAAACAGATAACCAATCCCATATTTAAACCTTAAAAAAAAAAAAGGATGAATTTATATGTATTTCCGAGGAAAGTGAGATTCTCAAATTTTTCGTTAAAATAGCTTTTTCTTTATACAAAAAACAGGTATATTATTCAATTAATGAATGTCGCATTACTTGTTCTGGTTAATTGTAGATTATTCAATGAATGAAGGGTCTCCAGTTTAGCTGTTGAGGTCTTATATTTAACCTGGGACGGCACAAGACAGAGTCAAACTAACAAACTCTAGCGGAATTTAAACTCAACCCCAAGAAGTAAGCCAAACAGTTGGGAAAAGTTGATTCACTAACAATGCATGACATTAATTGCATCCGTGCAAGTTTGTTAGATAGTCCCAGGAATTTTTATTTTTATTTTTATTTATTTTTCCGCCGTTTGTAATTAACTACTACAAAAACTGGTCGGGATTGGCTATTATTACGCATCTGTGTGCAAGTCTCCCGCCTCTCCGTTTCCATATCCATGTTATTATATATATATATATATATATATCCATAGTATTCATCTTATACATACTACAATCCATATTTATTTTATTTGTTAAGTTTCTATCGACATTTCATCAAGAGTAGGCTGACAAGCACACTTTCATTCAGGTCATACAAAGCTGATGGCAAACCCCACACAAAATTTGAGCACAACTGTCTTTTTCGTATTGCTTATTTTCAGTGATCATATTTTATTTTGTTCATCTTTACAATTGTTGAAGCTAGCTCAGTCGTGGCCTGTAGCATATTGCTATCAGAAACAGTGTTCCCGGAAGCCCCCATATTTTACCATACATGGACTATGGCCAGATGATTTCAATTCAGTACTAGAAAATTGCAGTAATATCCCCTATATTAACTTGGTACGTACGTACATATATAACTGTCTATTTTTATAATTTTCTGTATATTTGACTGGTTGAAATTCCAAGTAACTAATGAAAGTGATGATTTTGTTTGCTACAGGATAATAACTACGCCCCTCAATTGGACCAAGTTTGGCCGAACCCGTTGACGTCACCCAAATCTAATATAAGAAATCAAGATTTTTGGAGACGCGATTGGTTAAAACATGGTACATGTTCTGCGAACCCGCATAATCAATCAAAATCAATACTTCGCTCTTACTGTTCAATTGAAGAAAAATTTTGATATCATGAATTCTCTTTGACGCGCTCAAATAACTCTTGGAAACAAATATAATTTCAATCGAATTAATCTACCAATTAAAAATGCATTTAGAAAGGAGCCAGATATTGCCTGCACTACTTATCGCCAAATCAATCTTTGTCAATTACTTGAAATAAGGCTTTGTTATGACCGTAGCGGAGCAACACGGATAGATTGTCCTAAAAACGCAGTCCATCAACGATCTAAGATATGCTCATCTCCTTTCTGCAAACTGAATCAAGTATTTTTCCCGTCTTAGCTAGAAAATTAAATTGTAATAGTTTATTTCAGAATGATATGGAGTCAAATTTGTGTTTCATGAAGTGCTATTAGGCAGGGTTATCCAAGGAAAAAAAATGAAGTTCTTGAACAAAGTTTTATCTTATAAATAAGATTTTATGTTTCGATATATGTTCATATACAAATAGTATATATTTGCATATAGTCATTGTTAATTAAGATTCGGTAAATTATGTTAAAATTGCTTCGCTAATATTTATATTGGCTTTAGCTGAATTATCTTCATTTTTAATGTTTTTTTAGTATCGATCAAGCCCTCAATTAGATTATTCTGAATTCTCAATTAGATACGATATGGCAACAAATTAATGAGATCGCAAAAGAATATGGAACATGTTGTTTGTACTTGCACACAATCAGCTACCTGTTCCTTCATTCTCGTGTGGTTCAATGAAAGGTTTATTAAAGCATGTCTCCCTGATAAAACTTTTGCTAAGTTACAGTCGATCAATCTAATTAACATATTACTATCACCGATTGAGGAGACCGTAAAAAAGGAAGAACATGGTTTTTACCAGTGTTTTCAAAATCGGACCGGACCGGTCGGACCGCGAACCGGCCACTGGTCCGGTCCGATTTGACAGTTAAAACCGGAAAATAAAAAAACGGTCAACGGCGGTCAAAGCTTGGGTTTGACCGGGTATGACCGGATTTTGACCTATTATTTTTTAGTCAAATGGGCTTTAAATTTTTTTTTTTTAAAATGTTTTCAGCCCACATTTTGTTTTGGGTTGTAATTTATTAATCTTCTAACCATAGTTTCATCCTTATAATAAGTTTATTATTGGACCTTGAAACTTACTATGATAATTTAGGCCATTTGTATTAGTTTTACAGAGCTCTCACACTCTACTACTTTCTTATATAACCAATGTGGCACAATTTTATTTTACATGATTATTTATTTCTAATTCATTGATAGTTTTCTTTTTACATTTTATAATTATAGGTAATTTAAAAGTTAGAGGAATGACATACTTTATAAATAACATTAGAAATATTAAATGTTGTATAATTATTAATATATTTATTATTTTAAATATATTTATGACGTCACCAGTTCAACCCACGATTCAACCAGTCCGACCCATTGAGTCCATAACCCATAGCTTTTCCGATTCGATGCCCAATCCGATTTTAAAACATTGGTCATTACTTCATATTCGATTCCCCGTCTCGCAATTGCTGTTAAAAAGTTGGCATGACCACACAACTTGTATCGCAAATACAAATTTACCGCAGGATGTGCGCGCGTCCTATATGGTTTGATGTGTCGCGAAAGGTATGTCTGTAATGTAGCCTTTCCAGCGCACTTTTCTTATTTTTGCTTGTGCCGCAACAGAATATGACACTTTTTGCCCCATTCAAGTAATTTTCCGATAAAATTTGCAACATGGTCCTCACCACTAGTTGCAAATTTGTGTCAAACATAGTTAATATCTAGTCATTATTTGCGGCAGATCACCATGTGAATTAAATATTTTTGTTTGCGACACCTTATTGTGTCAGTAATATTTTGCCACATAGTAATTGGCAACAAATTTACGTTAGTAATTTTATTGGCTCATAAAGGCCCTGGTTGGTACTACTCTTCAAATATGTTTTTGGGAGAAAGAAGGTGGACCTCATACTCAAAATATGTTTGAAAAACACATTTTAAACCCATTTTGAGTATGAGACCCACTTTTTTCTTCCAAAAACATATTTTGAAAGTAGGTACCAATTAGAATTTTCTCAATTTGACATCCTGATCTAGACTAAAGATCTCACTGGGATGCCTGCCTAGCCTATGCGTGTTGACTTAGTCCATACATGTTGAAAAGACCCATACCAAGCTATGCAAATGCATCAAAATTTCAACAAACATTAGGTGTTTTTTTCTGAAAATATTTTTGTGGATTTGTTCATGCCATCCTTGGCAGAGGCCATGCTAATCTTCTCCGTATCTCTCCAATTTTATTGGATGTCCCCGAAGGGACCATTTGATGCTTAATCTAATGTTCAGTTTGAAAAATGTACAAAGGGTTAATTATGCAAAACTCCCCCGTGGTTTGCAAAAGTACTGAATAACCCCCCTATGCTTTAAAAAGCTATACAAAACCCCCCTTTGGTTTCAAAACCCTATAATTTGGCAATTTTCGACCAAATTGCCCTTATTCAGTCAACTCCATTTAAAAGTATAAAAAAAATCTCACAAAATTTCCCAAAAATATAAAAAAAGCTTACAAAATTTCCCAAAAGTATAAAATATATTATTTACACTGTTGTTACCGATAACAATATTGGGAAATTTTGTGAGATTTTTTTATACTTTTAAATGGAGTTGATGAACCTTTGACTGAATAAGGGCAATTTGGTCAGAAATTGCCAAATTACAGGGGTTTTGAAACCATAGGGGGGTTTTGTGTAGCTTTTTAAAGCATAGGGGGTTATCCGATACTTTTGCAAACTACAGGGGGGTTTTGCGTAATTAACCCATGTACAAATTACTATGGATGAAAATGTGAAACATCTAAAATGAGTAATTTGACACAATATATTTTCCTTACTTCGTTAATTTTAGACTACACATTATCATATAAGTAATAATGTCATGTAAATAAATTCAAACAAAACTCTTTTAACGCGATAATTTTTTATTTTATTTTGAAATTGAACTTTGTATATGAGACTTAGGGCCTGTTTGATAATACCACTTAATGCTTAAAATGATTAAATTAAGCAATAATGACTTTTAGTGTGTTTGATAACAAAAATTGAAACATTTTAATCATTTAAGCATTGCTTATTTCTTTTAGAAAAAATTCAGGGGAAAAAAATCAGCTTATTGCTTATCTCTTAATGGTCCGCATAACAATTATTTAAATAATTCATATTTGATTTTCGAAACTACCATTTTTATTTTATTTATATTGATTTAACTATAAATATTTATTTTTGAATGAGTTTTTTTTCCTTCATTAGCATACCACGTATTTAAACTTTTTCCTTTCAACTAAAATTTGATTTATTTTGGTATTAATAATTTATTTAATAAGTTATATCATTTACATATTTTTATAAATCTCATTGGTACAATATGTTTTATATTACCTATGTAATTTTATTAAATATATGCAATTTGTTTTGTAAAATATTTAATTTTTTTAGACTGTAATAGTGGATTTATTTTTCATTTTCAGAAATTTTAATAACTGTGATAATTTTTATTTTTTTTAATTTTAATAATTCAATTTAATGTGTTTTATCTTATTTTGTTTTCTTATGTTTTCATTAATCATAATTTATATTTTATTATAAAATTTGATATATAAATACAAAATATTCAACATAAGGGTAAAATGGTACATTTTTAAGATTCCAGCATTAAGATCAATATATTTATTAAACAAAATCGAATGATTAAGCATTCTAATGCAGAGGTTCGAAAAATATATTTTAGCATTAAAATATTAAGTGCATAATCAATTCAGCATTAAGTATTCATATATAAGTATTAGTTATTATCAAACGGGCCCTTAAAGGAGTAATTTTATGTTTTTCAATACCTATAGAGGTGACGTGCTAAGATCTCCATGAACTATCCCACAACTTTCGTTGACCCAGTCTGATATGTTGGAAGATTTGCTCTGTCATATTTTGTGGGACTTTCTTAGCTCCAATTATCTATAGTCAAATGCCTAATCGATCTTCATTAGGGACATAAGATTTTGTACCATAAAGCATAGTGTATTACAAACCAAACCGGATGAAAAATTAGCTAGATGCTTCCTTGAAATACCAGTTTGGCAGTTACTGAATTATTCGATTTTACCAGTAATATAAGTTGTAATTTTTATGAGCATATGAAAAAGGCTAATTTAGTGACCCCAGAAAAAAATTTATCATTATATGAGAACAAAACAATTATTTAAATGACTAAAAATAAATTATCATCAAATTAAACTTTTACCAAGTTAGTGACCAAATTTTAAAAATACACGGTAACTAAATTCTTGGGGTTTTAATCATAATATGAACACTCCTTTAGTGACCGCAAAATCTGGACACAAAATTCGTGGATCAGTGATGAGTTTTTTCGTCACCGTAGGTGATGGAGATTAGTCAAAAAGCACATGCTCAAGCAATGTTGACCCATGCATTAAAGTGGCATGTCGTACATCAGTAGTTCCAAATACAAGATTCTCAAATATTGCATCAATGGTTTGATAAAGAAGTGTTGACTTTAAATTTAAATAGACAATCGAAATAACCCAACAAGTGCAAACAAGTGAAGTCCTCTTGATTAAAGTGGAAGACCAAGACTAGCTAGGCTCTAGTCTTGGTGGAATATGGGATGTTTAGAATGCACAAATATTTCAGCCCCTTAAGTTTGCATGAGTCCAAGTTCTTTTGTTTAATTTTTAAGTTTTATACATTTAATTTGTTTCCCTCTTATATGTTTTCTGTTGGTGCGTTTGTAGCCTACTTCTCAAGGTTCAATGGTCCAAGCAGACATGCAATTGGACAAGTCCAGTTGAAGGTCATTGTCCTAGTCTAACATTCGTGCTTATTTAAAGTCTAATTTAAGTGGCTGGAATTCTAACCCTCAATTTTTGTCCAACTCTCTTGCTGATTTCTGTAGAGATTTTCGTGATAATTCTAGTCCATTCTATATTCAAAGGACATGTGCGGAAAACCTTTCAAGAGCAGCTGACTTGGTTGGTCTTTGAGGGTGAATTGTGACTCGAAATTTTCAAAATTCAGCAAGCATTCTAGGAGTATTAAATGAAGAACTGGGGTGATGTTCATGTAGTAAAATTAGTCAAAGAACCACACAAAAGGCAGCTTAATGTAGAGTCAAGGAATGGATTAAAGCAGCACTAATTGTTTTAAGCTGGGCTAGCCCCGCTGGTGTCTCACATGAGCCACCATGCAGGGCACCCAATATTCTGGGGTACTCAGGTCCCATAAATTATTGTTATTATTATTTTATTTATATTTATTATTAATTTATTAAATATATGTATTTAATATTTACTTTAATTACTTTATTAACCGAATGTAAATTTGCCGTCATTCACTCACCTTTATTTTCGATGAGATTATATATATATGTGTGTGTACATATATTATTTAGAATTGTATTTGTGACTTAATTATTTATATTTTTTTGTTGTTAAAATATTTTAATTTTGAAACTCTTATTAATGAATACTCACTCCAAGGGCTGAAAACTTTCTAAGAGTTGTGTCATACCCAAACTTTATAGACTAAACATTCTATCAGAACAATTCGATTTCAAAATATACAACATATCAATGAAGTTCAAGATAAACCAGCTAAAGTAGTTAATTTGTCACATTTTATTCTAATTATGTTTTTACTTTTTATACGTGAGTTAATTATAGATTACAAATTATTGTATTAGTAAGAGTAAGAAGAGTAAAAAAATTGTAAATATACTCTTCTACTCGAACAAAAAAAATAAATTGAAAGTAAGACATTTCTAATGGAACATGGAGAATATTAAAAAAAGAGTCCGGTTCTAAAATATAAATCTGGGTAGTTTTATATTATCGTAAATGTAAAACAATATATATTATTTTATATTTTTGATAATATAAAAATGTCCAAACTTATATTTAGAACAAGACTCTTTTTTTAGTAGGAACGGCCCCAGGTTTTAAGTTGAACAGGACTTGCCTCACACTAAAATCTGAATTTCAAAAGGCATATATGACTGGCAACAATTTGGTTCAAATCTTCAAGACACTAGGATATTCCGTATGAAGAATTTACCTTGTTGTCCTGAATGATAGCCTATTTAGAATGCCTATCTTCCCTATAAATCTGCTACAGTAGTTATAACGGAAAAAGGAGCAGAAGGTTGGATCCAGCCTATTCTTGAAATGACTAACCTCCGCATGGGTATACCCGAACCCTCCCCTTCGCTATTTTTTCTAATTTCACCATAAATCGAATTATAAATATAGAATTTGATGGGGATATATAGCTTTAGACGTAGAATAAAAATTATTTATTTGCATCAAGCTTTCGGGCCCCATTCAAATGCTTACATATATACTTATTCATCATTCTATTCATAAAAAATTGACTTAAATTGTTTTAGCTTGCAAACACGACTTTGATAAAACAGAATCCTTTGTTAGTTTATTCCAAACTCTTTGTTTTTCAATGAACTTTAGAATTTATCCAGTTTCCTCCAAACTTGTGGCGTTTGAGGCTTATCAAACAATTACGGTAAATTATTTGCAGCGTCTAATATACCAAGTATGTGATCATTTTGTTAAGTGACATGTTGAGGTTTTTCATTTGACTTTTCCAAGCAACCCTTACAACCACCAAGACAACAACCTGATAAATGATTGGTGAAAATTCTATAGATTTTACAACTCAAATATTCATTATGTTATTGTTGTTTGATCCTTGATATTTTATGGAAAGGTTACTAATTTGTGGTTAAATATTTTGTAGGTACTAAAAGGTGTGAAAGAAAGGAGTTGGGGAAAAAGAGAAGAAAAGTTGATGAAATGAGGAAGAGAAGAAAATGTAGAATCAGTAAACTTTGGAAGACTATAACTTGATCTACAGAGTTTCGAATTGAATGATTTTTTATGGTTTGGAAAGCTAGGACAAAGGGTTTGCCCAGTTCTGGCTTCTCAAAGCTCAAAACATTGCAGGAAGATTGTGATCACTACGCCAAAATTGCCTAAGGGAGGCAGGTCCTAAGGGACATAGCATGCAGCACCCGCCTCCATTTAAATGGTTATTGGAGGCGGGCAATAACCATTTATTGGTGCCTCCAATAAATGGTTATTGGAGGTGGGTGCAAAGAGCACCCGCCTCCAATGACCAAATTTTTTCTTTTCAGGTGGGTAATTCACTTTTCTAATACAAAATTTATTTATTTATTTTTTCAATTTATGGGTTCGGTAGGAATCGAACTTGCGCCTGCAGAATCACTTGACTCTTGCACATTAAATTTACCACTAGGCTACATATACTTATGTATTTAAAGTTAAAATCAAAACGATATATTTTTATATTTCCTTCTAAAACTTGTGATTTTTATTACTTATTAATTTATCGCTTTGCTCGAATCTCAACAAAATTTCAAAATTATTTTCAACTTTTAGCAGTCCAAAACAAAGAAAATTTTTGAAACACTTCAAAAAATTGCAAAAAAGCTTTGGAGGCGCGTGTTAATCTATTGGAGTTGGGTACATTTTTGCACCCACCTCCAATAGAGAGCTATTGGCAGCGGGTGCAACAAAGAGCTTTGGAGGCGGGAGCGCCTCCAATACCTCTATTACATGCACCCGCCTCCAAAGGCTTTTTCGGCCCCTTTGGAGGCGGGTGGGGCGCCTCCTTTAAGCATTTCTGTACTAGTGAATGGGAATTCGCATACTGACTTTTCCCAATGCAGCAGAGGCAACTTTGGAAGGTCATATCTGGAGCTACAGAGGTCCAAATTGAATGATTCTTACTGCAATGGAAAGCTCAAACAAAGAGCTACAACTTTGATGAACAAACCTTTCCCAGGTTTCTCTTTCCAGGTCTAAAAATCGGGCCGCAAGTTAATGGTGCAAATCTGCCTGTGGGATTTTTTCAATTTTGGAGGATAAAATTTTGCACCAAGGTCCTCAACAAAAGTTAATTTTGTTACTTAGTCCCTCCATATTCCCCACTGTATAAGATCATTTCTCAACTGATTTTGAGGCAATTAGGTTTTAGTTTAGCTTAGCTTTACTTTTAAAATGTAGTCCACTGTTCTTGGAACTCATGGAGCACTAGTGCAAAATAGGTGAATGGAGGTGGGTGTGCAGTGTGTGCACCTGCCTCCAGTGCGGGTGCCTCTAATCCGCCTCCTTTCATGGGGGTTATTAAAGGCACCCACCTCCAATAACCATTATAGCAAAAGGCACCCGCCTCTGATAACCCCTCCAATAAATGGTTATTGGAGGCATGTGTCTGTTACACCCGCCTCCAATACTCACCCAGCACAAAATTTAATTTCTTTTTTTTTTCAATTTATGCGTTTAGTAGGAATCGAACTCGCGCCTGCATAATCACTTGACACTTGCACATTAAATTTACCACTAGGCTACATATACACTTATATTTAAAGTTAAAATCGAAAGTATATATTTATATATTTTCTTCTAAAACTTGTGGTTTTTATTACCTACTAATTTATTGTCTTGCTTGAATCTCGACAAATTTTCAAAATTATTTTTTAATGGTCCAAAACAAAGACAATTTTTTTCAAACAGTACTGGAAAAGTTGCAAAAAAAGCGCCGCCTCCTTTTCGTGTTTTGGAATTGGAGGCGGGTGCGAAGGAATTGGAACCTCGAATAGATACTATTGGAGGCGGGTGCAGCTTGCACCCGACTGCAACAGATACATTGGAGTTGGGTGCAAGCTGCACCCGCCTCCAATGTATCTATTGGAGGCGAGTGCAAGCTGCACTCTTCTCCAATTCCTTTGTAACCCCCCCCCCCCCCCCCCCTTTTCCCGCCTCGGATGCCTCCATTGAGGAACTCTGTGGTAGTGGAGGCATAGCCCATGAAGGATTCCGTTCAAATGGAGGCTAAAGGTATGATCTTTGGAGTTAAGATTGGAGTTTAAGACTACCCATAAGGAGTTTATCCTTTTTGTTGGTTTAAGCCTAAGACTACCCATAAGGAGTTTATCCTTTTTGTTGGTTTAAGCCTACCCATTTGTGATAGAATTTTATCTTCATGTGTACTTGAATTCCTAATCTATGGCTATAGGTTTCTGCTTATTGTTCATATTATGTCTTTACTTCGTGCATATTGTTATGGGCTTTCACTATTATTTGTGTTTCTATCATTTGCTTATGATTTTGTGAAATTAGGAGTAGTTAACCTAGTTGTACGTAAGGTGTTTTGACATGAGTCTTGAGTGAACACTATTGAACTTAAAACACCATTGACAGAATTTGAGTGCTCTTTGGCTTTAATTAGACCAAATTGACTTGAAAAGGTTTAGGCAACTAATTTTAATGATACAAAAGTCAACTATTACCATGGAAACATAGGTAGTTGAGGGAATTGAGATAATCTAAGTAACTTGATTGTGCTTAGGTTCCTAATAGTTTGTTGTCTACACTAATTTAATTAGCTCTAACATAATTACTTAGTTAAACATAATAGTTTTGTAGAATTAACCCTAGTGCATTGAGCTATTGACCCTCCTAGGTTCTTTGAGAGTTATTAGTTAATTTGTTAGTTTTCTTTTTTCTTTAGCCCCCTCACTTTAAAGCTTGTTTGTGTGACTCTAATAAATACAGTAAATGCTTGATTCCGTGCAAATTCCTATGGATTTGACCCATGCTCGCCACGATATTACTTGGTTATGACTCTGTTCAGTAGCGGTATCTTACTTTATTCGGATAAATAAAACCTAAATTTTTGGGTGAAATTACATCAGTGGGGGTTAATTAATGGTGATAAATTTTTTTTTTCTCGCCACCAATTTTGGTCACTAAAGAGTGTAAATTTTGCAGTAGTTTCCATTATTACCTATGGTAACAAACTCGACCATTCTTTGGTCACTAGTTTCCGAGCTTGACCAGTGTTAATTTATTTATTTATTATTATTATTATTTTTTTTAATTTAACCCTATTTTGTTATCATATCATCTATTACATTGAGGCAGAGACTAATGAGTGTAATTGGTGACCAAATTGTTCTTGATAAAAAATATAGTAATACTTTTGGGAGCCTAATTGTTTTGGTCACTGAAGGTCGCTTTTCTTGTCAAAATCGCCTTCTCCCTGAAACATATTTTTTAAAAGAAATTTTTAAAAAAGCATTTTTTTAAAAACTTTCACGACAAGAAGGATATGGCTGGACATGGAAGTATTAGAACTTTGCATGATGAGATTGAAGAATACAAGGGTTCTTCAAGGCTTTAATAAAAAATAAGAACACAAAGTAGGAAGCAATTTTGCAAGTTTTTAACTATGAAAAAAAGAAAGAAATGCAGAAGGGAAATTTTGTAGGAATTTAACTACGAAAATAAAGAAAGAAATGCAGAAAGGAGAAGGACTTTTCACAAGTCACAAAGTTGAAATATATCTAAGGCGTGTAATCACATTCCTTCAAGTTTTAATGCCGCCACTATGTGTCTAACAGGGAATGTCGCAAGATCAATTCTAAGATACAATAGATTTTTTGTAACAAATAAGTAGACAATACTTAGATTGTTTAGACAAAAAAGAAGATGGAAATTAGTTAATTTGATCTATGGCCAATCATCATCTATTTATAGAGTTGAAAGGTAGGAAAACATGGGATACAATCAGCTTATGAATGGATGCAACCATCCATTCATTTGTTAGGATGCAACATATCAACCAAAAGATGCATTCTTTAAAAGAAATAAAAGAGTTGCAACTTTTGAACTCCTCTTTAGCACGTGCGATGTGCTGTGCGAGTTGCACGAAGCATCACACAGCACAACGTGCTTTCACAGAAAGAGAAGCAACACACTGGAGGTTTGGCGAGACATTGTGCGAGACGCACATTGTCTCGCACACACACTCGAGGTCGTGCAAGATGGCGTGCGACTTGCACGTCATTTCACACCTATTGAAAATTGCTGAAGCTTTTCTTTCAGCAAGCTTCTGGCACTTGTGCGACCAGGCATCTAAGTCGCACGTTGTGTCACACAGCCTCCTCCTTGTTCCATTATGCATGATCTTTGTCCCAACGACTTTACTTAGGAAATTTCACTAATATACACTATCAACACTAATATCAAATTACACTAATAAACTATCAACACTAGTATGAAATTATACCTAGTAGGAAGTGACTTTCTGATGAGGTCATCCCTACTGTTAAGCACAAGTATCCAACACGTCAAAGATGTGGATTTGATCCAAGTGTTCGAAATGGTCGTAGAAGGATTGCTCGAGCTACAAAGCCTAGAATGAGAGTTAATCCTAGTTCACAATAATTATACAAGAGTTACCATAGATGGGCTAAGTCAAGAGGCATTCCAAATGTTATGAAATCTGAGAACAATCCAAAGGAAGAACAAGTGGCCAAAAAGGGTAAAGAGGTAATTTCATCTCCAGCACAGCCAAGGGTTATTTATTGTGGAGAGTTCCGTGTTGAATATTAAAAGCATTACTTTGAATTAATTTGACAAGTCTTGAAAGTCATTAGAATTCTTGATTTGTTAAAGAGATCCTTATATACTTAAAATGCTTCCAAAAGATTCTATAAGACTCAAGAAGGATCTAAAAGTTTTTCAAATTTATAGATAAAATGCACAAGTGGAAACACCTTCCTTAAACATCAAAGGCACGCAACTAAGGGTAATCCTTGCTAGGGGCCGCCACCATTAGGGTTAAGTGTGTGTTTGTGTGTGTTTTACTTTTCCTTCCTTGTTTTGGTGTCCTTATTTCTTAATTGAAAGTTTTCTGAAAAGAATTCTTACATGATTTCTTTTAGCAATAAGTAGATATCCCTTTTAATTATTTTAGTAGTATTTTTATTCCTTTTTCACAAGGAATTTCATTCACACCAATTTTCCTAGGGAGAATCGAAATTCCTTCCATTAACCTAGTTCCTTTAGGTTTCTGGTTTGTACAGTTTCCACTTCTCATTGGATTCCACTTTTCTTTTGATCCTTTTCTACTTGTGATTAGCGCCACCACCTACTTATAAATAGTGGTGTTCTCCAACCGTTTTAATAAGAGAATCCATATTGATATAATTTGGTGTAAGGTATTACCTATATTTTTGAATTCTTCTCACTGAACTTTAATTGATCACGCATGATTTTATTCTTTAGTTCTTATAATTGCATGTTAAATAGATTTATAACTTTTCCTGATTAAATTAGCTATTCATTTCAATTTGTTGCTTGGTTTATAGTTAAAGAGAAAAACCTAATTGTTAATCGAATGCAAGTAGTCGTTGGGGGTAACAAGGGGTATACTGTGTTCAACAAATTTGAGTTTTGGTGATTTTTTTTCACACTGCAATTGTCAACCGAGAATCTGCATCACTTTCCTATAACTTTCCTTTAGCGTAACTAAGTCACTAAATTGAGCAAAATATGCTCATCCTAGATCCGTAATCATGTACTATATATAACTCTAAATTGTAGACGAAAGCGGCACTACCCTTTATGATTACATAGGTGAAATTTACTTTCGTTTAATTCATCCTCTCACCTAATAGCTACTTTGGCTAACACATGTTCTTGGTATAATCTACACAAATTTGGTGTTCACAATTGTTCTAGTGACTTCTTGTTTCCCATTAAACCTCTCATACTAGGGATACTAGAAAGAGGTTGGGTTCCCATCATCTAGCAATTTTAGATCAAAGTTTTCAATCTCAAACCCAATGTTGTCAAATTCACCAACTCTTTTGCAAGAGGTTTGGTCAACGGATCCGCTAGATTTTTGTGTGTTCTACCAAACACAATGGTGACAACATTGTTACTTATACCTTTCTCATGTATGCATGTTTTAAGCTTTATATGTTTAGTCTTTCCCTTGTGCACTTTGTTCAAAGCCCTAGATATATTAGTTTCACTATCACAAATAGATAGTTATTGGTGGTATTTGCCTTGACTAGAAATCTATATCCAATCAATAGATGTCTTTAACAATTTGGCTTCTTTAGATGTTGAACACAAAGCAACAAACTCAGATTATATAGTGGAATGAGTTACGATTGTTTGTTTGTTTGATACCATATATACATCATCATTACCAAACATAAAGATACAACCACTTCTAGGTTTTTGATCACTAATGTTTATAATCCAACTTGCATATGAGAATCCTTCAATTACACTTGGAAATTTTTTGTAATAGAGTAAAAAAATTTCTTTATTTTAAGAGATAACCAAAAACTCTAGTTACACCATTCCAATGATCATTGTTTGGATTCTTTGTGTACCTTGACAACCTACAAACAACATATGCAATATCGGCCATTCCAATGATCATTGTTTGGATTCTTTGTGTACCTTGACAACCTGCAAACAACATATGCAATATCGGCCTTACAACTCATGGCGTACATGAGACTTTCAATAACACTTTAGTATTCAAGTTGTGCTATTGGTTCATATAGATTCCCAATAAGCTTAACACTTGGATCCATTGCCATCTTGCTTCTTTCACTTCCAAATGTTGATAGTTATTTATGAGTTTATCAACATATTGAGTTTAAGAAAGAGCATAACCCCCACTATACTTGTTCACCTTTGTCCTAAAATAGTATCAACCTTCACTTGAAACTTAAAGGCAATATACTTTTTAGTTTCAGTAATACATTTTAAAGTATTACTTATAATGAGCATATCATCTATATATATACAAATTAAAACCCAATACTCACTTGTAATTTTAGAATAAATGCACTTATCCGCATTATTAAATCTAAAATCACTAAGAAGAATAGCATTCTCATATTTTTCAAAGTCATTGTTTAGGAACTTGTTTGAGTCTATACAATGATTTGACCAATTTGCATTACTTGTGTCATAACTTTCTGTTTGTCCCATGCACACATTTTCATGTAAATTACCATTTAAGAATGTAGCATTTATATCCATTTGATGAACATAATGATTCAAAACATAAGTTAAAGCAATTACAATTCTAATAGATGCAATTCTAGCTAGCAATATGAGCATATGTATCAAAATAATTAATTCACTCATTTCGTCTATTACATTTGACTACTAACCTACCTTTGTAGTGAAAATAGTTACATCCATTGCTTGCGTTCTTCAAAAACTTCACTTGCAACCAATTGGTTTAGAACTTTTGGTAAATCAACTATCATTCAAGTATTAATAGATAATATTGAATCCATTTTATCATTTACAACATCTTTCCAAAATGATGCAACTTTTGATTTCATTGACTCACTATATATATATATATATATATTTGGATTATACTCTATACTTAATCAAATAGGATTTTATTAAATTGAGTATCCCTACTTCCATTAAATACATTGAGAGTGAATTAAAACATAAGGTAGGTGTTTCTCCTTCCTTTGCCTTTGACTTCTTCTAGGTTCAATAGAAGAGTCAAATTTATTGCTTGTTGCATTTTTGGATACATTGAGAGTGAATAAAAATAGAAGGCAGGTGTTTCTCCTTCCTTTGCCTTTGACTTCTTCTAGGTTCAATAGAACAATCAAATTCATTGCTTGTTGCATTTTTAGAAGAACTAAGTTCCTTGATGGAACATCACTCTCTCTTGGATTCTTTAGAAACAGATCTTCTAAGAATTAAACTTCTCTTGATTCCACAATTACATTGGAATCAACTTCAAGTAGCCTATAAGACTTGGAATTTTCAGCATACCCTATGAACACACATTTTTGTGCTCTAGGTTCTAATTTAGTATGCAATGCAGCCCCAAACCTTTAAGTAATAAAGGTTTGAATTTCCTGCCCATATATCCAAATCTTAAAAGGAGACACTTTAGTCATCTTTGAAGGAATCATATATTGAACATGGAAAGTCACAAGTTCTTAGGCAAACCATAATTTGATGATTAAGATGAATACTTTGTTGACACATATACATTGCACATACTTTGAATTTTATAGTTATACACTACTACAGAATGGACTTTTAACGGCTGTGCTTTAAAAACCGCCATTAAAAAGAAATTACGGAAACTACGGTGGTTCTATATAGAACCGCCGTAGAAAGATATTATCTACGATGTTTATTTGATAACCGCCGTAGAAAGGGACTTTCTACAGCGGTTATTCGAAAACCGCCGTAGAAAGGGACTTTCTACGGCGGTTGTAAGTAGAAACTAGACTTTCTACGGCGGTTTTCGAATAACAGCCGTAGAAAGTTACTTACTACGGCGGTTTTATTTCTAACCGCCGTAGAAAGTATGTTTCTACGGCGGTTTTAAAACATTCGCCGTAGAAAGTGTGTTTCAAAAATCTTATTAGTAATTCAATGAAAATTGCTATTAACAATACTTCAAAAGTTTTCTTATAATTATTATGTAACATTAGTTGAAATTTACTTATTGTTTATCATAACATAAAGGCATGAGTTTGTATATAATTAATAAATATGATGAATTTTACTATAAAAATTGATAAATAGTAAATTACATATTTATTATTAAATTTAAAAAAATTTGGGGGTTATTTTAAAAAAAAGAAAAACTATAAATTAATAAGAATAGAGGAATGGGCGGGAATTCACAATTATGGGCTTTCTACAGCAGATGTAATTAAAACCGCCGAAGAAAGTTACTTTCTATGGCGGTTTCTTCATAACCGCCATAGAAAGCAAGTTTCTACGACGGTTTTAATTACATCCGCTTCTTCATAACCGCCATAGAAAGCAAGTTTCTATGGCGGTTTTAATTACATCCGCTTCTTCATAACCGCTATAGAAAGCAAGTTTCTATGGCGGTTTTAATTTCAACCGCCGTAGAAAGTCCATTTCTACTGCGGTTTTTATTAAAACCGCCATAGAAACTTGATTTTGTTTGAATTTTAAGGGTTTCCCTTTGTTTTCATCTCCAGCCAACCGCGGCTTCCCCCCGTTTCCATCTCCAGCAAACCGAAGCCGTTCTCTCGTCATCGGCGCCCATCCTCTCGCCGCTGGTTTTTTCTCTTGTTTTCCCCTGAAGCCGTTCTTCTAGCGGCGTTGATAACAAGATCAGCCGTCACCCAACTTCGGAGATGGTTTCTTAATCGGCCGTCACCCACCACTTGGAGTTAATCCCCCATCACAATTTCACCACAATCGGTCCTTGTTGTGGGCTTCAAATCATAAAAAGGTTATATCAAATAGTTTCAACTTTATTTAAGCTTTACAAATTTTATTGTTACTTGATTATTGCGATTGGCCTAGGGTTTATTATTAGTGTTAAATTCGGATTTGGTGAGATGATGAATGATTAAATTCAGGTTTGATTAGTGTTAAATCGGTGATTTATTGTATGTTCTATTTTATAATTTTCCTACTGATTTTGGTTTGATTTATTCTCAAAATTGATTAGGTTGAGATTGGATTTTTGTATATATATATTGGCTGTTTAATTCAGGACTATGTTGTTATTGTATTGTTCTTGCTGTTAATGATTAAATTAATTAGAATTTGATGGATGCACGTAAAAATATTGTGAAGTTTGGTGGTTGTTTAGTTTATTAGCATAGAAGTTTTGATATATATATATTTTGAATAAAGTTAAAATATATATATCAAAAACTGTCTATGGCTGTTCTTGCTATTTTTGATCTACATATTTTAAATGCACAGATGCAAAAAATGAAACATTAAAATTTTTTTTTACAATTTTTTTACTTTCTACGGCGGTTCACTTAGGAACCGCCGTAGAAAGTCGGACTTTCTACGGCGGTTCGCTAAAGTCCGAACTTTCTATGGCGGTTCCCAGCCACCGTAGAATGTCCGTAACCTTTCTACGGCTGCCAGATAGATGGCGGTTCAAAAAGGCTGAAAACCGCCGTTAAAAGCCCTTAAAAACTGCCATTAAAAGTCATTTTTGTAGTAGTGATAGAACACAACTTTAAAGTTCTAGCAATATTACTAACAAACACATTAGTTTAATCTAATCAAATTCCCAATGAAGTAGTAACACATATTATATAAATAAATAGTGATACATCACTTTATTTATAATAATATGTCAAGCAAACTTAACTTGATAAAATTTGAACAAGATTCATTTTACTACTAGATAATTTAACTATATTATCACAAATAACATATCATAAATACACTTATTCTAGACAAGAATATAGCATTTATGAATGTAGAAAATTGCTAAATTACATATATCATCAAAGATCAAACTGCAACACTTTAGGTCTTTATTCATATTTTATTACTTACAAGATTTTATAAACAAATTATGAATCTTATTTGTTTAAACTTTCAATTGGATGCATGTTTCATTCTTAAATAAACATAACATTAATTATCTTGTGAATGAAAGTTTAATATACAAACAATATTAATCACTATTCATGCAAAGGTTACAAGACAACTTAAATCCATAATTATCATTACTTGATATACAAATGCTTTCATTCCTAAACAAGATTATAGAATTTGTAAAATTCTAATACAATTCAATAATTTGAGCACCAATGTTCAAACCAAATACACTTCAAAATTATCATCCATTTCATGTTACAAATTATCATTCATTTCAACGAAGTTAGCACTAGGAAAATTTTCTCCTTTTTGTTTCTTGTTGCATATGAATTTAGCCTTTAAGTGGCTTTTTACTCAAAACTGTAACAATTTTATTATTTCTTCTTGTCACTAAAAATGGCATTTTCTGAATTTTCTTTCATTCCTCTTTTAACCAAATTTATTGTTGATCACTTACACTTTCGATTATGTGAAATATCATAATACCAACTTCAATATCTCACTTTAGTTTAAGAAATTATTACTTGAAGATTATAAATTTGGTTCATAGAAGAAGAATTTTAATTACATAAAAATCAAAAAAATAAAAACTTATCTTTCTTTTGATTTTTTATTGGCATATTCCTACGACAATGCACCAGATTTCATCTTCTTGATACTTCTCCTCATTCTGTTGAGTCCAATTTCACGAAGTCTTGATTCATGAACTTTATGGTTGTCTTTTGAGTGGTCTCCATGATGAATGCAATTTAAACACTTTAAGATTGAAGAATATAAGGGATTCTTCATAACTTAAGAAAAAATAAGAACACAAAGTAAGAAGAAATTCTGTAGGAATTTCACTAAGAAAATAAAGGAAAAAATGTAAAAGGGAGAAAGACTTTTCACAAGTCACAAAATTGAAATCTAAGGCGTGTAATCACACTATATGTCTAATAGGGAATGTAGCAAGATCAATTCTAAAATACAATAGATTTTTATGTCTAATAGGGAATGTAGCAAGATCAATTCTAAAATACAATAGATTTTTCATAAACAACTAAGTAAACAGTACTTAAATTGTTTAGACAAGAAAAAAGATGGAAATTAGTTGATTTGATCTCTGGTCAATCATCCTCTACTTATAGCGTTGAAAGGTTGCAAAACACGGGATACGATCAGCCTATGAATGGATGCAACCATCCATTCAGTTATTAGGATGCAACATTTCGACCAAAAGACGCATCTTTCAAAAGAAACAAAAGAATTACAGCTTTTAAACTCCTCTATAGCACGGGCAACGTGTTGTGCGAGTCACACATTGTCTCGCACACACACTGGAGATCGTGTGAGATGGCTTGTGACTCGCTCGTCGTGCACCTATTTGAAATTGCCGAAGCTTTGCTTTCAGAAAGCTTCTGTCAGCTGTGCTACCCGGTGTGCACTTGTGCGACCTACAAATTTAATTCCATTCTTCATGATCTTTGTCTGAAAGACTTTATTTCATTTTTATACTATAAACTATAAGAATCCTCAACAGATATCTCTAAGAAAGTACAACTGCTCTCAGAGATTTTAAGAGATTGTATTGAAAGTACACATCATGCATGGTATTTGGCTAGCAAGAAAGAAAATGATCTAGGAGAACACTACCTCATCCCTTCGGAGAAGATTTGACAACAAATACAAGGGGATTCAATTTGCGGCAAAAGCGATTAAGAGGAAGGACAAGACAAGGAAATTTGACCAACAATAGTCCACAGGCACATGCAAGTACAATAGTAGTTGGAGAGGTAGAACAAGAACATCCTAATACGCAAATGAAAATTCTAGTAGATGGGGCTTTCAAAGCAGAGAATAATTCAGGGGCTATCGGTTGGGTAATAAAAGATAACTCAGGGGTTACTCTCTATAAGAAGGGATGGAAAGTTACAGTGGATCATCACTGCAGATGGAAGCCTTAGCCAGCCTAAGGGCGATGTAAGATTCAATTGTCAACGGATGGGTACCTTAGATACACACTGACAGCCTAGATTTGGTCAATTCATTACATAATGTCTGGACAACTGATAAAGAGATACAAGTAATATTAACGGTTATTAGGCACTATGTTATAGCCTATCCTGACCTAGTTATCAAGAAAGTAGATCAGTCACTTTGGCATGAAACACATTTGATGGCTACAAATGCTCTTAGAGAGCCTATTATTTATTAGTTACTTAATTTAATGAGAATGAAATTTGCTTTCAAAAAAAAAATAAAAAAATGTTCTAGAGAGGCCTAAAGTAATTTACAACGAAAGACAGGTAAATATGTAATGTGGATGAACATTGACAACTCTTAATTAATACGCTTACCGCAATACATAAACAATTGAATTCATAACTGTGATATATTAGAAGTTTAACTCTATACATGCGTAAATTTTCAAAACATAAATATATTCAATACGTGAGTAGACTAAACTCGATTTCTGCGGTCCAACACTTAAACTTGTCGGATACAAGTTTCTTGAAAAACACTTTTATAAAGTCGTTTATGAAAAGCTTATCCAAACAGAGCCTTATATTTTATTGTGCTATAATGTACATTGACACGAGAAGGCCAACTACAAAATATTAATTGTTTTATTTTGAAGATTAATTTTTGAAGTCGATCTATTGTACGCAAGTTGCTTAAATAAAAAGGAGAATTGCACGTTTACTTCGTATAAGTTGTAATCACCTCTTTTATAGTATTGAATCATGAAGACCAAACTCGATCTCTATGTAACTATCTTCTTAGTAGTTTAAAATAGTCCTCATCTTACGGTCTTTGCTAACTAGCGAAATCTTCTCCTTCTGAGTTTTTCGCATTTTCATTGTGGCACCAAGCCACCGACTATAAGGTTGATAATGAATTGTAGCTTAGAACTCTTTTCACAAATGAAAAAAGAACGAAAATCTCAAACAATATTAGCCTATATATGGAAATATCAAACACTCCCCAAACTGTTCACTTGATGAAAACAAACGAACAAAAAGCCATTAGCATCGATGAAGGCTGGGATTTCGAAGTTTACAAACCATGAATATTTAGGGGCCAAATTTTTATAAATACATTTGTTTAATATTGAAATATATACATATCTAGTATTTTTTTTAAAATTTTTTATGGGTGCCATGACCCTAGGACAATTGTGCACTAAGCTCCGCCTCTGGTTGCATTGCATGCATATTGTTCTTCGCTAATTAATTATTATTTAGGAAAATCAAACTTTGCTTGTGAATAATTATGGATCCCATGAAATCTCCACAAGAATCAGGATATGCATAAATGTTATGTCTCTTAAGTGAATTGTCATCCCTCAGAAGATCGCATGAAATAAGTCCACCATCCATGCTTCGAAGAAGTAGCATATCATCGTTCCAGCAAGTCAAGGGAACTGGGATTCTTGAAAAGGGTCCGAGGGAAAATCTTTTGATCCATGACTCCTCCACTCCGTATTCCATCATCACCCATATCGCAATCGTAACTCCCGTAATTTCTTCAACTGGAACTACTGGACCATCGGTAGGAATTACAACTAAAATCACAGCAAGGGAATCCTCCAACACAACAAGAGTCCAAACTGGATCTTGGTCAATTTCATCAAGAGGATACGGAATCTCTAGCATTACCTCATTGCTCAAATCAAAAGCCAGGATGATTAGGCTGCTAACTGAGCTCTCTACCCAATGGAAGCATCCATTGAAAAATATACCACATCTACCACAATGTAAATTGAAAGAATACATATACTTGTATGAATCTTCTCCCTTTCCCACCAAGCCATTTGGCAAGATAGTATCTGCTACTCTCCAGGAATTAGAACAGAGATCATATATCTCAATCGTGTAGAAACCATGATCAGTTTCAGGACAGTGATTATAAAAACCGTCATTTTTTAGGAAAAACATAATTGATACAACCTTGTATTCATTAGTACTAGTATCAAATCCAAAACCCAAACCTTGTCTCTCGCATGAGAAAAATTCATTAGACCTCATAAAGGGTAGTTGGTCGACTCGATCACGAGGAACCCCAAAGGGACGGTCAGGAAGTCTCCGAGTTTCACGAGTTGCTGGATTGCATAAATAGATAGCATTTGCAAGAGGATCATACCCAGGATGATAGGGGGAGCATATGCAGATGGAGCTACCTGCTACGCAAACAATGCCATTGCAAGGTCCACAAATCTCCCTCATAAAGCAGGAAAATCAGGGGCAGCCATACGAAGCCACCCATCATTAATGTCATCCCGCCGACAATTGAATAGAATGACAAGACAGTATTGGTGTCCCTCGTCTCACAACACTTGAGCAGCAGGTAGTCTGTTCTGTTGTTTTGAGAGGGATGGTTGAGATGCAAACCAGTAAAATGAGGGCTTCTGATAAGAGCACACCAAGATTTGCAAACGAATCGAAATTTCAACAAAGATTTGACGGGTAATCTTGCAAGAATCTCATTCACAACCTCTAAAGGAATATCCATTAGCATTGCATGATAATGATGATGTTCTTCCCTGTATTTGTATAATCTGGATTAAGTTACATTTTGGTTACAAAAGACAAAACTGAGACGGAAAGGAGATGTCCCATACTTGTTGATAAATGGTTGGAGGAAAGATAGGATTGTTTAATTGAACTGATAATTCATGCTTTTCCTTATTTAGCCCGCTAATTAAGCAATTCTTTTACGTGACGCGAACTACAAAGTACTCATGAAGGAATTTCAATATTGATGCAGTCCAGGCTAGGGACTCCAGGAAAAATTGGAGCCGATTTTTTGAATGACAATTTAGTCATTTCTTTTAACTAAATTTCCAACAATTTCGGACTTAATTTTGAAGGCCAATTGGAGCTCACAACTGGAGGAAAATTTAATGACATTAATTCAGATTTTGGAGTTTTCTTGAAGCCTATAAAATCCAGAATTTATCAAAGTGCTTGAATTTGAAGAAAACGAAATCAAACATTGAATGAGATTTTGACCAATAGGATGAATGCCTACAGAAATCGAGTACTCTCTAGTTTAGCTGTTGCGGTCTTTTATTAAACCTGGGACATTACAGTACGTAGTGAAACTAATTAACAACTTAACCAGCAAAGATAGAGTGGAAACATAAGTATAGCAGAATTTAAACCCCAACCCCAAGATTTAAGCCAAACAGTTGGGAAAAGTTAAGTCATTAACGACCCAACACATTAATTGGTTCCTCGAGTTTGTTATAAATTTTTTTTTTATTCGCCGTTGATAACTACTTTGAGAACTGGTCGGGATCAGCTATTATTACGCATCTGTGTGCAAGTCTCCCGTATGTGATGTAAAAAATAGAAACATGACTTCTGTTTTGGAACAAAAATCAATTTAGAAACGGGACTCTTCGAAGGGAATAACATTATTAACTATCGCCTGCATGAACATGTACATGGCATTTAATAAAGTGCAAAAACTCGCATGAAGGGACTTATTGTTGTGGGTCATGGGTAGGTATTAATATTTCACATTGAAAAATTAGAGTAATTAATAAGTAAGTTGGGCCGAAAACCTATCAGTTCGAGCTTTTTGGTCAACGTGGGCTTCAATTTACTTATTGGGCTTTATGATGGGATTCATTGTATTATCTCCCGGTGGAGTGAGTTTTTTTTCCCTTCTTAAACTCAGAGTTACAATGTCCTTCCATTAACCACCTCATTACTTCTTTGAAAAGTAGAGGTGCTATTCTTACATAATCATTCTACTTTGAAAAAGTAATAAATACTCTTTCAAGAGTAGCATACTAGTCTTGAAAAATAGGCATGTCACTCTTTAAGAGTAGTCATGTCTGCCACTCTTGAAGAGTAGCGTGCGGTAGCCGTGCTACTCTTTTAATAGTAGCGTGCGGTATCAGTGCTACTCTTGATCAAAGAGATAGTCGTGCTACTCTTGAAGAGTAACTGATATTCTGTAACAAGTAGCACACCCCTCTTGAAAGGGTGGTGGAGGGAGTTTTTTGGGAGACGAGAGAGCATGTGAGAGAGTTTTATTTTTCCAGAGAGAGGGTGGGTGTACGGGGTTACATATATAGATATAATAAGTTATAGTTTGTTGGTTTTCAATTAATGTCAGTAAAAACGTATAACGATTATATGTCATTTATTACTCCCATTTACTCCAACCCTTATGTGTCAATAATTAAATATCTTTTGTTGATCAAAAATTAAAATTATCTTTAAATGCCATGAATAATAATTTTTCAGTTTTCATTGAAGAACAATGAACATCAGCTTCATTCTGCTTCTCATCTTTCCTAATGACATATGTTTGAATTGGGTTATTTTCTTCATCAATTTTATATTTTGCCAGGAAAAATAAATACTTTTCACTTGAAAATTATTTTAAGTAAATAAATACATATTCTAAAAGCCTTCAGATTCTGCGTACCTACAAACATTAATATTAATGTGAGTTTGTCATAACATTTATTCATTTTTAACATTTCACTGATATTTAGTGATTATATATGTATTAATGTGTGAGTTTGTTATAACATTCACTCCATTTGTCTGACTAAAAGAGTACCGGTCGTACAATATAAAATTTATATGATTTTAAAGTGCAACACAAATTAATAATTAGACATCATTTTATCCACCAATATTTTAATTTCAATTTAATGGTGAATAACACATTATTAATTTAGTAATTAAGAGTATGTGGAGTAAAAAAAAATAGAAACATGACTTTTGTTTTGGGAACAAAAAAATAGATAACAACTTTGTTGGTCCCCAACTTAACTTGGTATCATGTCGCAATTTTGTCCCTAAATTTAAAATTATTGTTTTGCTTCAGTCCACAAACCTGGTCTCATATCGCACTTTCATCTTCGAACTTGAAATTGTTTCTCTTCTGTTCGCAACATTAGATTTTCCATTTCCATATGGTCAATCGTCAAAATTTTGACCATTTCCTAATCCTTGAAAATTCTCTGTATTGTGTGCATGTTGTGTGCATATTCTGCGCATAATGTGTGTATCACTACTACAAAACGGAGCTTTAACGGCTGCGAATTAACGGCAGAAAATAGAAAACCGCAGTAATAAAAGGAATGCGGACTTTCTACGGCGGTCTAAAAATGAACCGCCGTAGAACCTGACTTTCTACGGCGGTTTAAAAATGAATCGCCGTAGAAACGGACTTTCTACGGCGGTTGGGACAAACTGCCGTAGAAAGGGAACTTTCCACAGCGGTTGGAGGGAAACCGCCGTGGAAAGTGGACTTTCCACGGCGGTTACCTTCCAACCGCCGTGAAAAGTCCACACTTTCCACGGCGGTTACCTTCCAACCGCCGTGGAAAGTCAACTTTCCACGGCGGTTTCCCTCCAACCGCCGTAGTATTGACGTGTATATATATTAAAACCTAAATAACACCGTGTATTCCCATATTGCACCCGAGAGTGTCTGTCTCCAAATTTCTACTACGGTTTTGCACGTTGAACCTAAAGAATCGTCATTTGGAGCTAAAATTTACCACCCAAAGGTTAGAAACTTGTAAAATTTTCCAGTAATTGCTTATGCTTGTACTTTAGATATGTCATCCTATAGCATTTATTTTTATTTATGGTAGCTGCATGGCTGAAAATTAAAGTTGCATATATTCCATGTATGTGGCGAACCTTAGTAGTGTGGAACCCTATTTAGTTATACTATGTAGTTTTCGGTGATGTAATTTGATTTATAGTGTTTGATTTTTAATGGATGATGTTCATATAATTAGCACTACTTAGAGTGTGTATTATTTTTTTATGCATTTTATGTGTTTGACGAAATGCATGAATGAAAAACTTAGAGTTTCTTCTTCATTCGATTATGTCTATTGCGCATGTGTTGTCATTGCATTATTTTTTCATTGAGGTATTATAGTAGTTTTGCACATATATGACTAACATAAGTATTATGACATGTGCTAAGACAAGCATGCAACTTGATACTTTGTACATTGTTTGTTGAATTATTATTTGGTATTTTTAATTATTTCAAGGTCTTAGTTACACATGGATCGAAATATCTTGTTCTGTGGTGATTGGACCTCCGATTCTTATGCGAGAGAAGTTGAGAATTTCATTCAATTCGCTTATAAGAATACAAAGTACGTTCATTGTCCGTGCAAATCTTGTAAAAATGGGGCGCGGTTTGATAACTCAGATACAATAAGATTCCATTTATATCGGCACGGGTTTGATCCTTCTTATAAACTGTGGATTTGGCATGGTGAAAGTATTGATGGTTTACCTGAGCAAAGAAAATCTCATGCAAAAGGAGATGATGCGATTACTAGAGATCGATTAGATGCCAAGATTGAGGATGTGGCCGAGGATTTTGCTGATAAACCGGAAGTTCTTGCTTCAATTTTGGGTGACAATGAGAAGCCTCTATACAAGGGTTGCAGTAAATATACACGATTGTCTAGTGTTTTGAAGTTGTTTAGTTTGAAAGCGGCAAATGGGTGGTCAGATACTAGTTTTACAGCCTTATTGAGGGTATTGAAAGATATGCTCCCAGAAGATAATGAACTTCCAGATCAAATTTATGAGGCGAAAAAAATGTTGTGTCCAATGGGTATGGAGTATAAGAAGATCCACGCATGCCCAAATGATTGCGTCCTCTACAGGAATGAGTATAAGGATTTATTGCGATGTCCTAAGTGTAACACTCCCCGATACAAAAACAAGCAGCTATGTGATGCTGTTGAAGACAGTCCTGATGCGCAAAAGAAGGGGTCGCCGGCTAAGGTTCTGTGGTATCTTCCTATAATACCGAGATTTAAACGGTTGTTCGCTAATGAAAAAGATGCAAAACTATTGACATGGCATTCAGATCGGTGTATTCCCAGTGATGATGACAAGGTGATAATGCATACATCAGACTCAGATCAGTGGAAAAAGATTGATTCAATGTATCCTTCTTTCGGGGGAGAAGCAAGAAATTTAAGGCTTGGTCTGTGTACTGATGGAATGAACCCGTTTGGCAGTCTGAGTAGCACACATAGCTCATGACATCGATATGTATCTTGCTCCTCTTATTGAAGACTTGAAAAAGTTATGGGATGAAGGCGCACTTGTGTTTGATGCCTACCGTGAAGAAATGTTCACATTACGTGCCATGTTGTTCTGTACCATTAATGATTTTCCTGCTTATGAAACTTGTCTGGGTACTCTGTTAAAGGGCATAAAGCATGTCCAATATGTGAGGAGAGTACAGATTTTTGTCAGCTTGCACATGGGAGGAAGACAGTATACCTTGGGCATCGCAGATTTCTTCCCGAGACTCATCCGTATCGCCGTATGAAAAGAGCATTCAATGGATTCCAAGAGTTCAGAAAAGCTCCAGAACCCTTGAGCGGGCCAGAGGTGAAAGCTCGTGTGACGGACATTAATGTTGAGTTTGGTAAAACTTCGGAGTCCAGCAACAATGATACAGGTTGTTGGAAGAAAAAATCCATATTTTTTGAACTTCCATACTGGGAGAACTTGGATGTCAGACATTGTCTCGATGTTATGCATATTGAGAAAAATATTTGCGAAAGCCTCTTAAGTACGCTCTTGAACATCCCTGGTAAAACTAAGGATAGTTATAACGCGAGACTTGATATGGTTGATATGAACATAAGAGCAAATTTAGCATCGGTTGCTCGAGGACAACGCACATATCTACCCCCTGCCTGTCACACTTTGTCCAGAAAGGAGAAAAAACAACTGTGTTCAAGTTTGCGTAGCATCAAAGTTCCATCTGGATATTCTTCAAATGTAAGCAGGCTTGTTTCCTTGAAAGATTTAAAACTGGTTGGTTTGAAGTCTCATGATTGCCATGCCTTAATGCAGCAATTGTTGCCTGTAGCTATTCGCTCGATATTGCCCAAGCATGTTAAGTCCAGTATAACAAGACTTTGTTTCTTCTTCAATGCTATATGTAGCAAGGTTATCGCGCGTGAAAGACTTGATCAGCTACAAGATGAAATAACTGTTGTCCTCTGTCAATTAGAAATGTATTTTCCACCCGCCTTCTTTGATATTATGGTGCATTTGGTGATTCATTTGGTCAGAGAGATAAAAATCTGCGGGCCTGTTCATTTGCGATGGATGTACCCATTCGAGCGATATATGAAAATATATAAGGGGTATGTGAAGAATCGTTGTCGTCCTGATGCTAGTATTGTTGAAGGTTATATAGCTGAGGAGGTAATTGAGTTTTGCACTGAGTACTTGGCCGGGACCGCATCCATTGGAATATCTAAGAATCGGCACGATGGGAGGATTACAGGTATGGGCAGAAGGGGAGGAAAAATTTTTTTGCCGTCTAATATTGAATTAATGAAGGCGCATCTCTACATTCTGCGCAATTCTGAAGAAGTTGCGCCCTATGTGACAGACCACATACAGTCAATAAGAACGTCTTATCCTGCTTGGACGGATCAACGTGTGCTCAATGAACATATTCGGACATTTGTCTATTGGTTTGGTAATGCTGTCATGGGCAAAGACGTTTCGGTGACATTGAAATGGTTGGCATTTAGGCCCAGCCCTGCGGTACGAGCATTTTCATGCTATGACATAAATGGATATTCATTTGCTACTAAGAGACAAGATGAGAAGAGTACGGCACGAAACAGTGGTGTTACATTAATCTCAGAGGCTTTACATGTTTCTAGCAGGAAGGATAAAAATCCATTGTATGCAAGCATGGCTTATTACGGGGTGATCGAAGATATTTGGGAGATTGACTATGTTTGTTTCAAAGTAGTTGTATTTCACTGCAAATGGGTTGATAACAATAGTGGGGTTCGAACTGATGATCCATTGGGTTTTACCTTGGTCAACCTCAATCGGGAGGGTTTCAAGGGGGAACCATTTATACTTGCATCGCAGGCGAACCAAGTTTTTATATCACCGATCCTTGCGACAACATTGGTCTGTTGTTCTTCATGGTAAACAACATCACGGTGTGGAAGGAATAGATACAGAAGAAGGGCTTCATGAGGCTGGCCCTTTCTCTAGTGGGTTACCTGAACCGAGAGCAGATGAGGAAGATAGGGAACTTGATAAATACATACTTCGTGATGACCACAGCGAAGGATTATGGTTCGAGGATCAAGTGTCCCTTAAGAGAAAGAGAATAAGTTAAGAATCATTTTCAGGTATATTGTTTGTTTTTATTAAACTTCAATTCCCGTGGGTGTGTATGTGTGTTTGTGTATTTGTATATGTTTCTTTGATTTTAATGAAGAGAGGATTCAATAAATTTTTAACAACATTTATTTTTATCCTTCGTACTGTGGGATTGAAACAGGTCACACCTCGGATGAAGCCGCGCAATCAAGGGACAAAATTTCCAGGCACTTCATATGCGGAACTGTTTATAAATGAATATGTTATTTTTTGAAATTGTGTGAAACTTATGTGCTGATCTTAAATTGCACTTGTGTTTTGGTAAAAAACAAGCAGAGGAGATTCTGTCTGTAGTGATTTGAAGCTGAATTCCGTATTATTCGAAATAGTTGGAATTTTAGTGAAGTATTGAAGTATATGTGCATCGAATTTACAGGGAGTACGTTACATTTATAGGGGAGACTTTGTCAAATTTTCCGGAAAATAGATTTCCTTGTTTTTCATTTATGAATAAATGTTTCTTGTATGATTATTATTATTTTCTTCCAAGGAGTAGTACTTTGGTAAAATTTCCAGGGAAATCTATACGCAGTTCATTTTGTTTTTATTTTATATTTAACTCTTTATAAATTACTTGGCAGCGGGTTCGGGAAACAGGGGAAATGCAAGGGAAAAAATGGGAGTGGAGAGGAAGAGAATGAGGGAGGAAAAGAACGTTCAAAAATTTTGAACTTTAATTAACCGGGTCGTCTATTCAACGGCGGTTAAACATTG
Source organism: Leptodermis oblonga (assembly GCA_016801395.1). Lineage (NCBI taxonomy): Eukaryota > Viridiplantae > Streptophyta > Magnoliopsida > Gentianales > Rubiaceae > Leptodermis > Leptodermis oblonga. The sequence goes on from CM028754.1 coordinate 4,235,343, forward strand.
AACCGCCATTGAAAGTGGTACTTCAACGGCGGTTCAACGTTGAACCGCCGTTGAAAGTGGTACTTCAACGGCGGTTCAACGTTGAACTGCCGTTGAAAGTGTAACTTCAACGGCGGTTCAATGTTTAACCGCTGCTGAAAGTCCACTTCAACGGCGGTTCACTTCGTGAACCGCGGTGGATTCTTTTTTCAATATTAATTTGTTTTTTCCATTTTTCAAATAACTAATCTCACAAATTTTTAAGTATAATAATACATACCCTGATTGTGTATATTTATTAATTATAGGTCAAATATAGAAATTAATAAATTTCGTAAATTTAATACATGTAAGAGACGATAAAATAATAAGCTTCATTATGTTCCGTTCAATATCTACTTTTTCGACAAATGCATTATAGGTACGTATAGTAATATAAAAATTAATTAATATTAGTTAAGTGGCCGAAAAAAATTAAATAAACACTGGATTTCATTAATTTACAAACATATATATATACATATCTGTTTATACATACATATATATATATATATATACATCTTTCGCTTTTCTTCTTTCCCCTCTTGATGCACATCATATATATCCAACTCTCTCGATCCTCTATGCTCTCGATCTCTTGTAAATTTCCACTACATAAATAAAATATTTTCATTTGAATAATTGAATACTTTAAGACAACTTTTATAATTAATTCTTATATATATATATAATGTATTTTGAATTTGGCAAAAAAAAATAGAAAATCCGTGCGTACGTACGTAGCGCGGGAATTGGCTCCAAAAACTACTTTTCTACGGCGGTTCAACTTTGAACCGCCGTAGAAATCAAACTTTCTACGGCGGTTCAAACATGAACCGCCGTAGAAAATACTTTCTACGGGGGGTTCTCGGTTGAACCGCCGTAGAAAATTAGTTTTTGGAGCCAATTCCCGCGCTACTCATGAATTTTCTATTTTCATATCATTTTCTAAACCCTAAACCCTAAACCCTACTCTCTATTAAGTTTTTTTTCCCGATTTTCATAAATTAACCGCGGTGACTCTTAAGATGGAAATAGATATATAGTGAAGCGCCACCCTTTTCCTGGATTTTCGCTTTGACATTCAAAGGAATGAAACATTTCAAATCATGCATATGTGCAAAGTCAACCTATAGGTCAACGTTTTTCAAGCTTAATTATATTAAGCTTTGAAAACTCAAAAGTTGCTAAATTCAAGTTTCTATCAAGCATTTTATATATCATCCAAGCACCTTCAAAGGCTCAAGTAGTTATGCATAAAGATTCAAACATTCCAAAGCATTCATATTTTCAAAGTCAACTACTTAGTCAAGTTTTTTCAATTGAAGCTTGCCATTTTGAAGCATATATCCTTAATTTTCTCATGTGAGCAACTTGAAATTATCAATAAATTAATTCTTAAACTCTCAAATAAGCTAAAGCATGTATATTTAAAAAGTCAACCACTTGGTCAACCATTTTTATGTAATGCAAACATGCTTAATTCTTGCTATCTTGAAATGAAAATTTTCAACCGTTTTAACATGTGCAAGAATTTCAAGATACCAAAGATGACATAGATCCTACTGCATCATTTTAACTCTAAAACATGGCATTCTAGGATTATATCACTCAAAGACTCATCAATCAAATGCAAATTTCAAATTTTCTCAAATTTTTCTCTATTTTGCCTAACTCATCTTTTCTTGAGTATTTTAACTTCAAAATTGGTCTTAGCATATTTAAAATATCATTCTAATTTCATTTGACCAATTTTCATCTTCTAAGTATTTAAAAGTCTAAAAGTCAAACTTCTAGCTAATTTCAAATAATGCTCATAAAGTCCTAATGAGTTTCAGCAAAAAACATTTTTCGGCCACTTAAATTTTATTAATTAATTTTTATATTACTATACGTACCTAATGCATTTGTGGATTTGATTTTTTTATCCCGTTCGCCAAGTCGAAAAAGTAGGAATTTTAGGGAACATAATGAAGCTTATTACTTTCTTGGCTCTTACATGTATTAAAGTTATGGAAATTATTAATTTTTATGTTTGACCAATAATTATTGTACGTGTAGTAGCACGCACGGGAAATTTAAATGCAAATATGTGGTTCAATTAAAAATTTGAAATTTAATTATGAAATGGTTAATAAAAGTCGAGATTATTATATTTACCAAATTGTGGAAATAATTTTTTGAAAATGGAAAATAAAAAAATTTAATATTAAAATATGACCGCGCGGGAATTGGCTCCAATTTTTTCCTCTACTTAAATAAAGAAAAAGTGCGGACTTTCAACCGCGGTCAAACCGCGAACCGCAGTTGAAGGTACACTTTCAACTGCGGTTCAACATTGAACCGCAGTTGAAAGTATACTTTCAACGGCGGTTCAACATTGAACCGCAGTTGAAAGTGTACCTTCAACTGTGGTTCGCGGTTCATGGTTCAACCGCAGTTGAAAGTATACTTTCAACGGCGGTTCGAGGTTGAACCACAGTTGAAAGTATACTTTCAACGGCGGTTCGAGGTTGAACCGCAGTTGAAAGTATACTTTCAACGGCGGTTCGAGGTTGAACCGCAGTTGAAAGTATACTTTCAACTGCGGTTCGCGATTGAACCGCAGTTGAACCGAGCCCGGTTATTAATTATAATTCAAATTTTGTGCTTTTTCATTTCCTCCCTCATTCACTTCCTTTCTTCTTCCTTCTTTTCCCCTTCACTTCCCCTGTTTCCCGAATCTTCTTCCCGCGGCCGTTGGTCTTCTTCGCCGCTTCTCCCATCGCCGGCGACCTCCTCCACCTTCCGATCATCCGTCGGCTGCCCAAGCATTCGCCGATTGTTCGGCTGCCCAAGCATTCACCGTCGGTCGGCCTTCCATCTCCATTAAAGCTTGGATTTTTTTTGAGTTCAACCAAAAGGTTCCACCTTCTATGCTTTCATTTTAAACTTTTGTATATTTAACCTTACATTTTGCAAATGCTTACCATTGCACTAGGATTTTGTTGGTTGATATTTATGGTAGATTTCGGTTTTAACTCTTGTGATGAAAGCTTGGAAAGTTTTTGGATTTATTGATTGTTTGTAGCATTTGGTTTGGTTGTTGAATTGAGTGTTTTGTCCTACATAAGTTGAGAACCTAGGGTTTGATTAATGTTCCATTAGGTACCCTTTGAAATTCGGGTTTTTTTTTGAAAATGAGAAACTCAAATGATTATTTCGGTTTTGCTTGCTTAATTTTAGAACATTGGTGTTTGATTTCGGTTTTTATTCGATTTAGTGTTCCTCCTTTGGTGATAATGAGGAAAATGCTTTGTTGTTGATTCCACTTTGTGAAATGTTATTCCTTTAGTAGAAATGAATGAATGTTCTCATTAGTTGTTGGTTGTGAAATGTGAAGTACTTTATCAATGGTACCCTTGAGAAGTCCACTTTTTTTTGGCCCTCATTTGGTTTAATTTGGATAATGGTAATTGTGGATTTTTAGGAGTGAATTTTGCGAATGTACCACTTTTTTTTCAACATTACAAGCATTCTTGTATTCGACATTAAAGCTTTTGTTTAGTTGCATATATGTTATATTGAATTCTCTTTCTATGTAAATGAAGTTTAAGGTACTTTCAATGGCCCGAAAAAGAAAAAGCAATACGGAGCATGGAGATGGTTCTTCTACTAAATCTAGTAGAGTTAGAGGGCCCACAAATTGCAATGGCCTATTGGAAATGCGAAAGAATGGGGAAACTCTTGACATTTCTTTTGATTCCGGGGTCGAGCCTATAGTATATCATGTACAGTGGGTTACCTTTGTGGCATATACGGCCCGGAGCAAAGTGGACTTAGTGGAATATGAATCATGGCTGAAAGTTCCCGCGGAGCTCAAGAAAAGAGTTTGGATGGAAATACTGGTATTTTCTTTAATTATAATGCATTCTTTGTTTCTTAATTCTTCCATACAATTTTACTCAAATTCCTCACTAAATTTTACTCCTAATTTTCACTGTAGGCATTATTTGTTTTCGAGTCCACTGAAGAACTCGAAGATAAGTGGATTAGTTATGCCGGCAAACGGTGGAAAGATTTCAAATCATATTTAGGGAAATATGTACATGGTCCCATGAAGGGTAGGGACCCATGTTTGGAATATAAATTTATCCCTAGGGAGACATGGATTAAGTTCAAGGCTAGCCGCGAGACACAAGAATGGCAGGTATATTTTTTTAAAATTGATTTCCTTCTTATTTTTGGATATTTGAAATTGCTCAGTTTAGGGATAATAATTTTTCATTATATTTCTCTCTAGGCCATTCGTGGAAAAGCGCAAACAAATGCCAATTTAAATGCTTTCTACCATAACTTATCTCGCGGTGGCTACCGACTGCTGAAGCAGCAGTTGCATAATGAGGAGGTCAGTGCATCCGCAAAGAAGCCTTCAGAGGAGGGTCAGTCCGAAGAAGAAGGCGAGGATTCTTATTCAGGGCCAGGCCGTCATGACCTTTGGATATATGCCCATACGAACAAAAAAGGGGAATTTTTCACGCCAGAGGCTGAGCGTGTAGCGAAGGAAATTGTAAGTTTTGCACCTTACATTTTCTTATGTTTCAATTATTTTAATATTTAAAGTCTATGTGTATAGAATTTTTATTATAACTGATTATTTATTACTAGATATCTATGATGAAATGCTAATTAATAATTTGGTTGTCATTAAATGTTTATATCAAATTATTATTATCTAGTTGTCACTGTAAAGTAAATAAATGACTAATTTGTATATATGTGTATTTATTTATATTTTATAATTATGGTTATCAATTTTATATTTAAAATTTATATACATAAATGAATAATCTCTGTATATGTGTATTTATTTATATTTAATTGATCTATTTACATTTACTATATTTGGCAACATGTGTAGGAAAATCTATGTTCCCGCGAGTCCCAAGGGGAGACCGTTGCAGAGTGTAGGAATGACATTCTTGTCATTGCAACGGGAAAGCGCGATCACCCCGGTCGTTATCGCGGCCATTCTACCAGGGCACGTATCACAGAGGTTTTCCCACAGAAAACAAAGACGTCGCTTAAATAGGAATTCGAATTAACTAAGCGACAGCTTCAGAAAACCACTGCCCAACTAGATAAATGTCAGACAGATCTGAAAAAGATGATTGGGTTTATATGTGGTAAGATGGGAACCGATTATGATACAGTCAAAGCCACCGTCATCAATAATGCCCCAGATGAGAGCTTGCACCCAGAGACCTCCGGAACGGTCCCTGTATCCCCTGTGAGCCCTGTTTCTCCTCTGATATCTACGAGGTTGCCCGATTTGGAGATGCTACATGTTGCACCTACGGAGCCGATCAAAGCCTCTGACGGCGGTGCTTTAGGCGAATACAAGGTAAATAAAATTAGACGGTTTCTTTTAATACTTCAAATTTTTATTTTGAAATTATTACAGTGCTTTGTTAAGTTAGACTTAATAGTTGACTAATGTTCATTCGCTTGCCTATTATCTTAGGACGGATGTGAATGCCATATGTTCCTTCATGAGGATTCGCAAACGCGGCGTAAGCTTGTGGCAAAAGGAAATATTTATAAGCAAAGCAAGCACCACGGGCGCGAGGTTAGGAAAGGTTGCGCGAGGGTCACAATTAAAATTTCCTATGATGACTGTGCCCCGCTGCCATTTCCTGAGGAAGAGGCTGCAACAGTGGGAATGGCCAAGTCCTTTTTCGTGGAATGGCCTAAAGAGTTGATTGAAATTATTCAGCCGGCTCCGGTAACAAAGGTATATTCTTTCATTTATTTGTGTATTACTTAATACATTTTTGTATATTTAATGTTATTTCAAATGATGTTAGGTGGATAAAAGTGCCCAAAAGAAAAAAGGCCGGATGAGTTCTATGGATGACAAGACATCTCCTTCGGCGACGGTTCCGACTGAGGAGTCATCCTCATCGACATCTGATCCATTGCAAGAGTTACAGCTCCGAATGGATAATGATGCGGGCTTCAATGGCTTCTGCTTTCAAATGACAAAAGAAGTCATAGGTTTCGAACTGCCTAATCTGATGGATCGAGGGGATCTCTTAGAGTTATTGACCAGAGAAAGCCAGGTCTCAAACAGTTTGATGCAGTTGTTCACCCAGTGAGTTTCCACTTAATTTTATAACCTATTTCTGATTATTAATGTTATATATTATGCATTCCATGTGCATAGGCTAACCAATGAAGCCCTTTTTTTAAATTCTTTAGAGCTTTACATGAGTTAGTTGAAAGGAATGGGAGAAAGGGGATAGGTTTCCTTTCGGCTGATCATGTCACACCCACACAAACTACGCTTCAAGATAGGGTGAACTACATTGCGCAAATCTTGAAGGATAGGAATAAAGAAATGTATCTGGTGCCTTATCTTCAGGGGTAAGTGACACTGTAAGCGATTCTCTAATATTTAAGAAACACTGATATAAAGATCTGACGTACGTCATTAAATTTTTGTTGGCAGTGAACATTGGATGCTAATGGCCATTAGACCAGTAGATAAGGTTGTATACTGGTTTGATTCTTTACAAAATCCACAGAAGGATGAGGCGGTGGAGCTTATGGACGAGTGAGTTATCTATATTAACAACTGTTAGAATGCCTATATATCCATATATTGCTAATTATTTTATTGTCGATTTCATTTTTATAGGGTGATGTTTAACTATCAAGCTTTCTTGGGATTGCCCAGAAATGTGCATATGCCACCTTCGTGGATAGTAGTTAAGGTAAATGAAATTGGTTCTTATAAATTTTTTAATTACATCCGTGGGTCTAGTAGCCTAAGCAATTAGTAGTGTTAGTTGTTTTAATTAAATCCGTGAGTCTAGTAGCCTAAGTTAGTATAGTGTTAGTCAATTAATTTATTAGTTAGTCAAGTTATTTATTGAGATATTTGATTAATTATGCATGCAATCTGTGAGTCCAGTACTGTAGGTTAGTTAATATAAGCATGCAAATTGCCTTTTCGATCAGTAGAAATTAGTCAGTCCTAGTTATTTAATTAATTAGATTAATACGAGTTTAGTTATGAATATTCGTAGAAATTTTTTACTCACCGTTGTGTTGTATACAATTTATTGTATGATCTTCTAACTCGTATATATTAATTATTAGCATAAAAAGCAAACGGATAATTGGGAGTGTGGGTACTATGTAATGCACTACATGTACCAAATAGCAATGAAATCATCCACATTTGCACTTGAAAAGGTAAATATATATTTCTCATTACTTACTTAATTGACTGTATTTCATTTTGGTTACTCGGGTAGTTTTTAATTTCAAAAAACTCTGTTGCAGCACTTCAAGATCGACCGCACTCCATTAAGCAATGTGGATATAGATGCAGTGCGAAAAATATCCGCTAGATATATTTTGGAGCATCCGTCGTAGTAGAAGGATACTATTTAAACTTGTTCATATTAGAGTTGTACAAATATTTTTTGGATATGCTGTATTATAAAAGCGAATTCAATTTGTATATTGGTGATATTTGTAATAAATTTGTATATTGGTGATATTTGTAATATTTGTATATTGGTAATTTTGTAATAAAAAGTAGCCACTTTCCACGGCGGTACAAGGTTGAACCGCCGTAGAAAGAGTAAACTTTCTACGGCGGTTCAAGGTTGCACCGCCGTGGAAAGGTTACACTTTCCACGGCGGTTCACGTTTGAACCGCCGTGGAAAGTTTACCCTTTCCACGGCAGTTCAACCTTGAACCGCCGTAGAAAGCCCTTTATAACCGCCATTAAAGTTCCGTTTTGTAGTAGTGTATATTGTGTGCATGTCGTGTGTATATTGTGTGCATATATTGTGTCCGGTTTGGTCACTAAATTTTATTTTTGGTCACTATACTAAATTAAACGATGAAACAAGCAAAAAATATACTGGAGTCGTTAACTCTCATTAGGCTTGACGGAATTGCCGTCATGTGCCTGGCACATACCTTTTTCAGGAGCACCACAGCAAATCGGTCAGCATCAAGCTTTGGGTGGCTGACAAAAATTGTGGACATTAAGGCAAGGTCCTTCAGAGTATTCTGTTTCTCATGATAATCTCCAAAAGTTGCAGCCCACGGTGCCGCCGCCACTGGATTATTGCCCTATCCCAGTTTCCAATGGTTTATGGATTTGAAGATTGAAGATTAATATCACAAATTCATGATATTCAAATTACTTAAACTTACTCTCCTGGGTGTGGATCCAACACCGACCTGTTTGTTGGGAAGTGATTTTGATTTTAGAAGAAGAATTGGATCCATTTATGATTTGCGGTGGGTCGTATAAGATCGAATACCGATATGCAATTCTTCATGATCCAATATTGAAGAACTGCAGATCCATTTGAGTAAAATCTTAAATACCGATCCAATATCAAAGAGGAAGAATTGCAAGTGGGTTGTTTGGGGGAGACGGAGGAAGGAGGAGGGGCAGACGGCGGAGGAGGAGGAGGAAGGTGAAGGAATTTAGGAAAAATGATGGACAGTAAATTTGGGGAAGAAGTAAAAGAAGAACAGTGAACGGAAAAAGATGCCCATGAAAAAAGTTATGTGAGAGGCACGGCAATTCTGTCAAGCCTAAGAGGAGTTGACGACTCAAACACATTTTGTGCTCGTTTAAATTAGTATAATGACATTCGTGTCTAAAAATAAAAGTTTTGTAACTAAGGGCCTGTTCTTTATCATTGATTTGAAATAATGTTTGAAACTTAGTTTTGAAAAAATAATTTTATAATTAGTTTTCATCATTTCTAATATAACTTTTTATTATTCATCCACACCTTTTTATATTTTCAATACACTTTTACATTATAAAATTATTTTTTCAAAACTAAGTTTCAAACCATGTTTGAAACCAAAGATAAAGAACAGGCCCTTAGTTACAAAACTTTTATTTTTAGATACGATCGAAAAGTATAGGTATATTTTTGGGAATTCACCCTTTTATTTTTTCACCTCAAATTGAGCAAGAATAAATATTAAATTTCTTTTATCAGCTGCCCAAAACAAATAGTCCATCCGCCTCACAAAAAAAAAAAAAAGGGAATATATATTTTAAAATGTATGCATATCACTAAAGTATACATTCAAATTTCAAGTAGTACTCCAAACATATAGATCATTATGTTGCAAAGAATTAGCTGATATATACCAACTTCTACAGCTACAAAAACCGAATTAACGAACCATTCGAACCCAAAAAGGAAATGCAAAGAAACAAACTAAACTGCAATATACATGAAAATAAAACGGCCGTTCCATCCATAATTCATTTTAAGGATGAAAAATAGGAATTTTTTCTGTCTTAATTAGGACTCGAAGTCCTTTCTGATAACCACTCAATCGATCACCAATCGTTTGAGAAAAGGGATATTTAGTTATTTAAAAAAAAGCCATAAGCGGCTGAACAAAACAGGCACACAGCCCTTAAGGTAACCTCGATCCGACCCGATTCAAACCGGAAACCATCTGTTTTTGATCATCAGAATTCAGTCATTGGCCCTCTCATAAGCTGAACTAGGACCAGCACCACTGCTAGATGAATTTCTCCTTATGGAAGATGTGTGACCTGAAAAGATGAAATCCCGATATTCATTGTATCACTTAAACTGATAAGAAAATAGGAATATCAGCATAAAAGACTAAATAATTAGAAAGTTGATTAATTTTACTGGTTAATTAAGCTGAAACCTGTACCAGATGATCTTCCATACAAGCGACCCACTGAACTAATCTGAGCTTCCTTGCTTTTCCTTAACTCATCCGGCTTTATGTCGCTAATTGTTTTTCCCTTTTTCTGTATACGTAGCTCATCAAGGAAACCCTGAAAAAGAAATAGACGGATAGGAATTAATACATTCTCCCCTAGCTATTTAAAAGCCGCAATATAAATATTGGATGAAATATGTAAGTCTACCCAAATGTGGAAACTTAAATTAATGAGATGAAAGATTTCCATTTCTTCCTGTATTGGGAGCTCATTCAGATCCCAGGGATGTTCTTTACGGCCTTGGTTATTGGGAAAAGCTTTAAATCCACCCTCTTTGATATGATTCTTCCTCATAGCCAAACGGCCAAGCTGAGAAAGATCCAGACCCTGTTTGATAGACCCACTGAAAGATACCGGGCAGAAAGCTGTAGCCAACAAATAGACTGATGGAACTGGAAGTGGTTCAAGAGATGGAATCAAACTCGAAAAGTCAAGCACTTGAGTCTGCTGCTTGTACTTTTTGACTGGAGGAGAACTGTCACGTCTGCGCCTCAGGCGTTCAGTATCTATACCAATAAATAATCCTTGATTACCACTATCATGTAACAAAACAAATTAAAACACAATTACAATTAATCAGTTCGAATCCATGGAGATTAACTGATCAAAGAAAGGGAAAAAAAGAAAAAGAAAAAAAAGCCGTAAACAGAATATTCCGCTAAAACCAAAGGGTACTCTATTTATATTTTAATAAAAAGAAGAAAAAACAAAAATAATAATTAAGGAAGTAATAATATAGAGAAAGAGTAATATACAGAAAATTACAAAAATAAAGATAAACAAAGCACAATAAATAATAACATGAAAAAAAATGTAAAATTGTGCATGTCGATCCACATCGCCAATAACAAAAAATGAGTAATAGAGGTCTATATGTTAGAGTCCTTATTTTAAGGTCTTATCTGTTAGATTCCTTATTTTACTTACACATTAGACTCCCAACCTAAAACAATTATTTGGGCCCAAGGGTTGGTTAAGAAAAATTGTCGTAAGCCTAAAGCGGCTATGACGGACTAGATAAACGAAAATATCCCCCACACACAAACTTCAACCTCATTGGTTCATGCCGCAAATGACCGAAATACAATAAAAGGCAAAAGGGCCAGTCATTTCCCTCCTTGTAAAAACCTCAACTTCAACGGAAACACAAGTAAACATAATAAAACTAACAAATTAAGGCCGCACACAATAAAAGGTGCAGAGACAACAATCATACAAAAACAAAAATGAAAAACAAAACAAAAGGTTTTAAATAAATATGAAATTAATTTCAATATATGTATCAACCTCCGTACCCTGTCTCCACTACTATTAACAAGAAAGTTGTAACAAAACAAAAATTAGATTAGACATGTCACCACACCCCCCAAGCCCTAAACTAATCACCATTACCGCTGCCCCAACACAACTTTAAACCATAGTATCCACCACCCCTACCAGCACTTCCCCTTTCAAATAAAGTAAACCTCAAACATTCAAAATACAATAGGGGAGAAAAAACTTACCTTGACATGGCCAAAATGGGAGCTTTCTCTGTGAACTTGAAAGGATATAGCTTTTGGCTAGGATGGCGGTAAATGAATTAAAAAAATTGCCGGAGGGGAGAACGCGGGTTGAGGGAGTTTTTTTCCCTTTTGGTTTTGCGGAGGGGAGAGGGCCGCTGGACGACGAGTTTTTGTTTTGTAATTTTTTTTTTTTTTTTTTTTGCGGAGGGGAGAGCGCGGGTGGAGGGCGAGGTTTTTTTGTTTTGTTTTGTTTTTCTCGTAGGTGCTATATATATATACACACTCATAATTTTTACTTTTAACCCTCTATGTTTTGGGGTAGTTGCAAATTTGCGCCCTTGTGTAATTAAAACTAACACTTTGTCCCTTTTTAACTTTGGTCAAAGGAGAAAAACTACTAAAAAGACTTTTATGTCCTTTTTCATTCATTGTTATTTCAATTGTACCCTCACAATCTTAAAAATGTTATGCAATTAGTCTAAATTGCCCTTGATATTTAACCCTATATTTCCTTCCTTCTGCCCTTTTTTTTCCTTCCTCTTTCTTCTTGATCTTTTCAGTTATTCAATTTCTCCGCCATGGATGCAGTTCATGTGTTCTGTTTCTTCCGTGGAAAAACCAATCTCTCCATACAAAAACGGAGCCTTCGCCGCCAATGGCACAATATATCGACTTCCTTCAATTTCAAGAGTAGCCTCCTCTGAGATTACTTGTCAATCCTCCATTAATAAACTTATACAATAACAATACCAACACGGGTCTTCTCCAAGTTTCACTTCTTCCACCTAATTACACCCCTTTTCATTTCTTTCCTCCAATTTTCTCAATCCAACAACAACATCATAAACAACCTCCCCTTCTCCCCCTTCCGCCAAGCCAAACAATGGTACTATATATTAATGTCAAGCCTCTCTTTGCTTCAGCCCACCAACGCCACTAGAAAGCCCACGAAATCAAAACCGATTAAAAATCCCATCAAGGTAGAACCTTCAAAATCTTTGGGGCCAGACCCGAAACATCTTCCAAAGATTAGCAGTACTCATAATAAACATAAGGTCAACTGGCGTCACAACCCCGTCAAGCCTTACGCCGCTGTCTGGGTTGACCCTGCTGCCATATGCTCCACCAGAGTCAACGACGAGGGTGACACGGTACTAGTCCTTTCTGGGACGAAACGCTCCTCATCCTCCCTTTCCATCCTCCGATCAACGACTCCACTTTTTACATAGACGTCGTCCACGCTAACGCCACCAGGGGCGGATGTAATTTATACAATTTTTTTTTTAGTATAACTATAATATATATAGCAGCACACCTATTTTTTAAATAAAACTACTAACAATTATGTACTAAGGTTAAAATAACTAAAGCTAACATAAAGTACGGTCAATCCCTTCTAAATTGTAAGTGTATCATGGGTCCACTTACATAAAACCATATATATATATATATAGCTATAACAAAATCGAGCTCAACCACCACCCACTCACTTGTCAAAGCTAATTAGCGTAAGAGGATTGGAGGCGAGTGGATGAATGATAGTCTAATTGTATACATTGAGAATGATATATTTTCAACAATTGAAAATGAGAAAATTTTGCAACATTTTCAACCGATGCAGATGCATAGAATACTATTGTCACCTCTTAGCTAATTGTACAAGCAAAATTGAAAACCAGTTTATGCCTTTTATCATTTTATAGTTACGAGCTTACAATTTTACTTGTTAAATATATTTATTTAAATGCATTGTTTTTTACCCTACCATTGCAAAAAAAATTTCTGGATCCGCTATTGAACGTCACTAAGGACACCAAACCACTGATTGGGTCATCCCGCCTCCGCCTCCGTGGTGCCGTCAATGAGGCCGGACTGGGCAGCCGTGTCGATTGGTGGCTGGAAGTCAAGTGCCCCTCCAGCTGGTCGGCAGGGGAAACTGAAGTCCGTTTAGGCATGCGGGAACTGGTGTTCAAAAAAATTTGCTACAAGGACTGGAATTTTATTTTTTTTAAGTTAGAGAGGATATTTTTGTCTAAAATTTTTAATTTATATACGATTTATGACATTGGTACTTTAGTTGGGGTAATTTTGTCTTTCAATATTATTCTCTTTCGACTTTAATCAAAGGGGGTAAAGTGTTAATTTTATTAATACAGGGGCAAACTGTAATTAGCTCAAAACATAGGGGTGTTTAAAGTATAACGAAGGCTTTTATTAATTATAGTTTGGTTGTTCAGTTAATGTTATAAAAAACTTATAATGATTTTATGTCATTTATTACTTTCATTTACTCCAACTGTTTTGTGTAAATAATTAATATTTTCTTTGGACCAAAAATTAAAATTTACGAAGAACAAAGACTTTATAACGTATTCTCGGTGGTAATAAGATGACACATGTCTCAATTTGGTTATTTTCTTGATCAGTTTGAGATTTTGTCAATAAACACTTGCCGCTTGAATAGTGAATCCTAATTATAAATTAAGTCAGAGATTTGAAAATTATTTTAATTAATTATGTACATATGAGTTTTTTAATGTATGAGTTTGTTATAACATTTACTCCCCTATCTCACTAAAAAAGTCTCGCTTATAAAATTTGCAATTTTTATGGCTTTAAAGTACAACACTCCTCTACAAAAAAAAAAAAAAAAAAGGAAAGTACAACACAAGTATTTATTTTTAATTAAAGTGGTACATTTCAAAAGTATTTCTAATACCTTGTATTTTTTACGAGTATTTGCTTTTTCATAATGTCACGTAAAAATACAAAAATAAAATTAAATGTGTATCATTACTGTTCACGTAAATAAAAATTTCATATATAAATTCATTTTACAGAAAACTAACCTCTTAATGAAATACTGAGATTCTACGTACGTACAGGCATTAATGTAAGTTTAAATGATAACATTTATTTCTGTTTAACAGAGCATTGACTTTTGGTTATTCTTCATTAATGTTTGAGTTTGTTACAACGGCATTTATTGTTTTGAATTAATTTCTATTAAGTATGCATTTGGCATTTAATAATTCTCAGATTAACTTACTTCCTTTTATCTCTAAATTAGGTGAGTCAAAAATTAAAAATTTTATTTTGTTCTTTTGATGATGATTTAGAAATTCCAAAACTATTACTCCCTCTGTCCCACTCAAAGAGTCCACTTTGAAATGTGTACAACTTATTATGGGTTGTAAGGTACAATACCTAAAATAAGTAATTTAACACCATATTTTTCACTTATATCCTTACTTTAGAAGTAAGGGTTAATTGTGACCACACTTTGTTATATTAATAAGGGTATGTAATGTAAATGAATTCAAAGTGGACTCTTTAAATGGGACAAAAAAAAATTTTTGAAAGTGGACTCTTTGAATGGGACGGAGAGAGTATGAAACTAAAATAAATAAAAAGAACAAAGTAATTTTAAATGCTTTGATTTTCTTTTTCTTTTTTGTAGGATATTTATAACGGATTGACATTTAATGCGTGGAAAATGAATTTTGATTGTTAAATGCATGTATATGAATGTCTGAGTCAGAAAAGATGGCAATTGACCAAGCATGTAATATTATGATGAAAAAGTTTAAAATACGTTAAAGAAAAAAATTAAAAGAATAATTTATTCAAAAATAAATATGTACAGTTAAATTAATATGAATAAAATAAAAGGGATTTTCGTAAACTAAATATGAATTATATAAAAAAATGTTACGTGGAGCATTAAGTAATAAGTAATTAGCTAACTTTTACTGCTTAAATATTTCTAAAGAAAATAAGCAGTGCTTAATCAATTAAGAGGTTTGGAATTTCGTTATCAAATAGGACGTAAGTCATTATTGCTTAATTAAATAATTTTAAGCATTAAGCACTATTATCAAATAGACCCTAAAAAAATTTGTTAGTCTACTTTGTCCTATGTAATTCTTGAAGAAATTCAAGAAATAATCATTTGCTATACAATTTTTTTTTTCCTTCCTTATTTTCTTTAAAACAAGATAAGGGCCTAATCGTTTTGATGTAGTTTCGAAAACATGTTTAAGAAATTTATTGTAAAACATATATTAAAAATATAAAAATTGTATTTGAATAGTAAAAAATTATATCATAATATATTAGATTTATAGTAGAAATCAAAAACAATGCCAAAATACAAAAAGAAAAATGAAAACAAACAAAGAAGAAGTCCTTAATAAATAATTATAATGTAAAAACTTAATTTAATACTCTCTCTGTCCTACTCAAAGAGTTTACTTTGATGTGTACAACTTATTATGGGCTGTGAGGTACAATACATAAAATAAGTAATTTACCACCATATATCCTTACTATAAAAGTAAGGGTTAATTGTGAACCACACATTGTGATATTAGTAAACGCATGCGATGTAAATAAATTCAAAATGGACTCTTTAAATGGGACAAGATTTTTTTCTTGAAAGTGGACTCTTTGAGTAGGATGGAGGGAGTAATTGTTACAGGTAGTCTTTCTAGCAATTAAACGACTCCCTCTATTTTATTCAAAAAATAAACTTTCTCATAGTGAAATGTATTAGAAGTGGACTTTTCTAATATAATATATGTACTCCCTCCATTCCATTAGAAGGATTTAGTTTAAAAAATATTTTTTGCTCTAATAGAAGAGTCCACTTGTAAGTTGTTTACTCTCCATACCTTTACTAATACAATAATGTGTGGTTCATAATTAACTTACACTTAAAATGTAAAGATATTAATGGAATATGTGGTGGCAAATTAGTTAATTTATGTATTGTACCTTAAAATTCATAATAAGTTCTAAATGCTTGAAACTAAACCCTTATAATAGAACAAAGAGAGTAATATATAGCTTCATATAGGTTTGGAAAACAATTGAGAGTTGAAGAAACAAATTAACAATTGAGTGACAAATAAACTAATTAACCTTCTAATAAGCATATGACAATTACTTCCTTACATAATAACTTTAGTGACAGTTACTTCCCTATATTTTAAAATTATATAGTCAATCCACGATATATATCTATGAACTAAATTGTCATATCGTTAACAAAGACTAGAAAATAGATATGATTAATATTAAAATATATGAAATATTGAAATTAAACTTATGACATTATTTTTAAAAAGTTCGTATTATTTGAGCGTGAAATAACTAAACTAACACTAGTATGTGATGTTATCTACTTTTTTTCTCAAAATAATACCCTACAAAATAAAAGATAAAAAGGAATGGGTAACAGCGTTTTAGGACTAGTTTTGGTATTTGATATCCTAATAAAATGAAAAATAAACTAATGATGTCACACATAAATATGAATTTGGGTATTTCACACATTTTAAGATGAAACAACACCTTTTATAATATTATCTTTTAAAATGGTAGTTTCGTCTACACATACATAAGGTAATTATGTGTTTTTAAAATATAAGGATAGCATCTTTTTTGAAGTGAGGATTTGAACTTAAGACTACGTACCCATAGGGAGATCAAAATCTCTCAAATTTATACTCTCTTCGGTCCATTAGAAGAGTCCACCTTGTTGTACTAAAACAGTATAACAAAGTGAACTATTCTAATGGAACAGAGTGAGTACGTATATTCATTATTTCTATTGGCTATGTTTTTCACAATTTATGAAAATTTATGACACCATACAAATTGATCACATGTATAAAGAATTACTTTTCCTTTTATGTCAAATTCTCAAAAGTATCAACTACCCAATTGTTGAAAGATTGTCAAAACCAAATGTAATGGATGACAATACAATCTTAATTGAATAATGTTTATTTTCTAAATGGTTAATGTTATGGATACATTCACTAGTCACTACAAACTGTTGTATACAATTTTTTCTTTTCATAAATTGACAACCTCAAGTCACATAAACCATGAATATAGCAAACTAATAAAATTATTCATGATTATAACATGAAATTTTAAATAATTTCAGATATTATGATTTCATACATGCACAATATAAAGTTTTCACAGGAGGAATTGAAAAATATTTATATTTGCTAAAATGTACCCCACTATTTCTCAACTCTTCATCACAATTAATTTGCATGTTCATAGTGGTATGAAGCATAATGAAAAACATATATAATTTCATATATACATTCACAATGCTTATAAATACAAAATAATATTTACATACACATAAATATATAAATATATATATGCTTCAAAAATTAAATTAACAATACAAAAGCTTGTATTGTTATTTAATTGATTAACTAAGGAGCAAAGCACTTAATTTCATCAGCACCCACCAATGCAACGTGCTACCGATCATTGTCGCATGACAGCACCCAATAACATGATTCTAGAAGCTAATGTAGATGGTTATTCCGGCGGAGGTCCAGGCCCAACAGGTGCAGGTGTCTGCCTCCAAGATTCTTCCGAGGATGTCGTAATGGCAGAAAGTTTATATCTAGGCAATCAAACGAGCTACCAGGGCACAGGCATTAGCACTTTTGTTTAGGTCTTAATCATAAAGGCTGTTTTTGCTATAGAAGTGGAGACCGTTTCCCAGGTTATGATCCAAAACCTTTTGAGGATTGCCGCTCTGTGGAGATCTTCCTCGAAAATGAAGGAAATTCAGCTCTTTCGCCAGGCCCTCGGAGGAATTCAGATTAGTCACATTTTCTGCTAGGCGAACGCAGTTGCGGCCGCTCTGGCGAATCTGGCGAGTGCCATGATGAGTGAAGATTATATATATTCCTACATCCCAAATTTATTGTATTAATGGGTTTGTTACTTGGTTTTTTATGTTAAAAGATGACTAATGTGTGGTTATTTATACTGTAAGTACTAAAATGAAAAGATGAAGAATTGAGTAGTTTTGTCTATGAAAACTTTCCAACTTTATAGAGGCAACTTAGGAATATCATAATTGGAGCTACATAACTCCAATTTTGATGGTTCTTTTTGCTATCGAAAGTTTAAAGAAAGGGTTACAACTCATGAAGATACATTTGCCCAGTTCGGGTGACCCAGGGCTCATAATTAGGCCGAAGCGCCCAAAGAATTTTTCAAAGTTGAAAATAAATTTTTGTAGGATATAAAAATAATATATATCCAAAATAATATTAAAGAGATTAACGCACAGCAGAACGAAACTTCTTTGTAATAACAAATAAACAAACCCGCACGCACACAATCTGTGCGGCGCACCTAAACCGAAGCTTGGTCGAGAAACAACCCGAAGGCTATTCAGTTTCTCCTGTATCTCTCTGTAATTCTCTGTATCTCTTTGTATTTTTCTCTATAGTTACAATGATCACCCAATGCCTTTATTTATAAGCTAAACTATCCCTGAATCCTACATTGATTCATATTGCAACTATTTCCTAAAATAATTAGGTTTCCTAAAACAAATACGAAACCAAACAGGAAACAAACGAATAGGAAACATAAACCGAATAGGAAATAGAAACTAATAGGAAATTTAGTTTAATTATTCTACATAGCCTCCCTTAAACTAAGTTCGCGCCGTTAGCCATACCGAGCATCTTCTTCAACTTTGCAAAGATCTCGAACTTCAATGCCTTGGTGAAAATGTCCGCCACTTGATCTTCAGTCTTGCAGTAATCAACCACAATCTCCTTCTCATTGACCAAATCACGAATAAAGTGATACTTGATATCAATATGTTTACTGCGACCATGAAAGACTGGATGCTTCGTCAGCTCAATTGCCGACTTGCTATCACACAACACTGTAGTCGGACCATCCTCTTTATGCTGAAGGAAACCCAGCATCCTTCTCAACCAAATCGTTTGAGTAGCACAATTAGAAGCTGCTATATACTCAGCCTCAGCAGTTGACAATGCTATCACTAGTTGTTTCTTTGAACTCCAAGAAAACACACCAGAAACAATGAAGAAACCATACCTAGAAGTGCTTTTCCTTTCAACTGTATCACCTGCCCAATAACTGTCAGTATACCCCAGAAGCTTTACTGGTTCACCTCTTGGATACAGAATACCATCTCCTTAAGTACCTTTAATGTACCTCAGGATTCTCTTTGCAGCCTGCAAATGCGACTGACAGGGATTCTCCATGAATCTGCTAATCAATCCAACATTGAAATTTATATTCGGCCTTGTAGAAGTCAAGTATCTCAAACTACCAACCATACTCTTACAGTATGTTGAATCCACAAAATTTCCAGTGCCTTTCTTCGTCAACCTCAACCTTTCTTCAGCTGGAGTCATGATCGAATTAGCACCATCCATCTTGAACTTCTTCAAAATGTCACCAGCATATTTTCTTTGAGAAATAAAGATTCCACGATCAGTCTGAGAAACTTCAATCCCAAGAAAATATGACATAAGCCCCAAATCAGTCATTTCAAACTGTATGATCATTGCCTCCCTGAAGTCTGACATCATCTTTTCATTGTTTCCAGTGAATATCAGATCATCCACATACATGCAAACAATGACAATATCCCCACTTAATGAAGACTTCACGTATAAAGTGTGCTCATATGGACACCTTTGAAAACCACTTTCGACAAAGAAGGTATCAATACGAGTATACCAAGCTCTCGGAGCTTGCTTCAATGCATACAAGGCTCTCTTCAATCGATAGACCTTCTTCTCTTAACCTCTTTTTACAAAGCCAGGAGGTTGATTAACATACACCTCCTCTTCAAGGACTCCATTCAGAAAAGCAGACTTCACATCCATCTGAAAAATCTTTCAATCATTCTGAGCAGACAGAGAAATTATCATTCTCACATATCAACTCTAGCAACAGGAGCAAACACTTCAAAGTAGTCAATTCCAGGCTTCTGCTTGTACCCTTTCACAACAAGTCTTGCCTTGTATCTATCGACTTCTCCACTACGCTTGTACTTTGTCTTGTAGACCCACTTTACACCAATGGGCTTCTTTTCACTCGAAAGGTTTGTAAACTCCCAAGTATTATTCTTCTCAATGGAATTAATTTCTTCATCCATTGCCTCACCCAACGATAATCTCCAACAGCATCTGTAAAATTAATAGGATCACAATCTGCAAACAAAGCAAAATTCACAACATCCTCATCAGTCAAATTATCAACTTCATCCCCAACTACATAATCATTCAAATGAGCTGGCAGTTTTGATTCTCTATGCGGACGTCCACTTGAGGTGGAAGCTGTAGAAGTGGAAGAATCACAAACTGGTTGTTGAACTGGCTGACACTGCTCTTCAGTTGCATTATCTCCACCAATATACACTGCTGATGATCGTTTTACAATTTCTGGTGCCTTCTTTTTCCAATCCCAAATTCCCCGTTCATCAAAAGTAACATCTCTGCTGATAATTACCTTCCCAGTATTAGGATTGAATAGTTTATACCATTTAGTTTTACTACTATACCTAATAAAGACACATTTTTCTGCCTTGTCATCCAACTTCTTCCGTATTGCATCCGGAACATAGCCATATGCAACACATCCAAATACTTTAAGATGGGAGATATTTGGTTTCTTTCCTGACCAAATCTCATATGGAGTCTTCTTACCAATACTTTTTGTTGGACACCTATTCGACAAATAAACTGCACAAGCTACAGCTTCAGCCCAGAAATCCTTAGGCATACTTTTGGCCGTCATCATCGACCTTACCATATCCATCACTGTTCTGTTCTTTCTCTCTACAACACCATTCTGCTGAGAAGTGTACCTGGCTGTCATCTGATGCTTAATCCCATGATTTTTCAAAAAAAATCATCGCACACCGTATACTCAGTGCCTCTATCAGTTCTCAGAGTTTTAATGGAACGCCCACTCTGCTTCTCAACATAAGTCTTGAAACTCTTGAAAATATCACATGCATCAGATTTAAATTTCAACAAATAAACCCAGGTCTTCCTACTAAAATCATCAATAAAAGTGATAAAATATTTGTTACCACCCCGAGAAGGAACATCAACAGAACACAAGTCAGAATGAATCAGCTCCAATGGCTGCTTTACCCTCCAAACTTCACCTTTTGGAAAAGGCTCCCTGTGCTTCTTGCCTAAAACACACGACTCACATTGTCTAGATTTAAAGTTAAGTGATGGCAATCCAGAAACAACATTATTCTTCACAATAAAGTTCAAACCGCCAAAATGAAAGTGGCCAAATCTCATATGCCACAACCAACTCTCATCACAGCCAGTGGTAATAAAGTAAGCCGAATTATAATAGTTAAGAGTGATTGGAAACAACCTATTATTGTTCATGTCTACCTTTGCAATCATCCCCATCCGTCATTGTGCAAATACCATGCCTAAAATTAATATCATAATTTTTCTCCTGCAACTGACCAAGACTTAACAAATTTTAACTAAAATTAGGCACATAATAGACATCACCTATTGCACTGCTCTTCCCATTTTTCAAAGTAATGGGAATACTATCTTTCCCAACAACAGACAAAACATGATTATTTTCAAATCTCACTGTATTCATGTAGGTCTCATCAAAATAAAAAAAAATTCTTTTCTCCCACACATATGATTACTACAGCCAGAATCAATGTACTACTTAGAACTTTTATCTTCTTCACCAGCACCAGCAATAAATAAAACAGTTTTTTGATTATCACCACTACTTTCAGTTATTTGAGCATGTCCAGTATTGTTATTCTTAAGACCCCAGCAATCCTTTTTTATATGACCCAACTTTCCACAATTATAACATTTAATTTTAGACCTATCACGTTTTTGCCCATTATTTTGAGCATCCGAATTAACCTTCGGTTGGTAAGAAAAATTACCTCTACCATGGCCTCTGCCTCTGAAGCTTTGACCGCCATGTCCTCTCCCTTGAGAATTCTAGCCCTGCTGATTGGTTTCACCACCATCGGATTCTTTAGGCTTATATACCAAACCCTTCAATGCTTCTGACGCCGCATCAACAGATGGTCTGTCACATGACATCTCATATGTCACCAATTCTCCATCCAAATCAGCATACAAAAAAGTGGAAAGATCTTTAATGGCCTCAATAATCTCCTTCTTTGTGTGAAATTTCGAAGTCAACGTCCGAAGAACTTTAGACACCATCTGCTCTTCTGTCACTTTATCAGGGTTGATCTTCATCTGACCAGCTATGGATTTTACCCTAGCCATGTATTCTTGCACCTTTTCATTAGGCTTCATCTCTGCCAACTCAAATTGTCTCTGTAACTCCTGTAGTTTCACTCTTTGAACGTTTTCGCTTCCTCGATTGGTAACTTTTAACTTGTCCCAAAACTCCTTATCTGTCTCTACCTCCATTAAACTTCTGCATATGTCTAATCCAACCTTCGTTCTTAAATAATAGAGTGCATGATTATTGTGAGAATGATTTTTCTCCAATTCTTTACTTCCTTCAGCTGTTGATTTTTCACCTTCCTTGTCTTTTTCAGGTTCTTCAAAACCTGGCTCAATTACATGCCAAATACCAACCATCTTGAAAAAATTCTCCATTAATTGACACCAAATTTCAAAATTATTTTTTCCATCAAAGACAAATACATGACACTCGGGAGGATTAAATAAAGAAGACATCTTGACTCCAAAAAAAATAACACAAGCATCTGATACCAGATGTAGGATATAAAAATAATATATATCCAAAATAATATTAAAGAGATTAACGCACAGCGGAATGAAACTTCTTTATAATAACAAATAATAAACAAACCCGCACGCACACAATCTATGCGGCGCACCTAAGCCGAAGCTTGGTCGAGAAACAACGCGAAGGTTATTCATTTCTCCTGTATCTCTCTGTAATTCGCTGTATCTCTTTGTATTTTTCTCTGTATCTCTTTGTATTTTTCTCTGTAATTACAATGATCACCCAATCCCTTTATTTATAGGCTAAACTACCCCTGAATCCTACACTGATTCCGATTGCAGCTATTTCCTAAAATTATTAGGTTTCCTAAAACAAATACGAAACCAAACAGGAAACAAACGAATAGGAAACATAAACTGAATAGGAAATAGAAACTAATAGGAAACTTAGTTTAATTATTCTACAATTTGTATAGAGGCTTTTATTGAGAGCTTTCTTCTCCTTTTAGTCCCCCTTCTATTCTTCACTATATGTAGAACATTTCTAGCATTCTAAACTTAATTTCTACCACTTGGATTCAAATTTTAAGGTTTCACTCTTAGCATATAGTTTCTCTCTTAACATGGATGCGGAAGAATTCCAGAAAGGTTAGTCGAAAGATCAAAATAGCTCACTTGAAAAGAATTCAAGCCCCTAACCCTTTTTCCTATGGATGAATTAACATAACAACAATTCGAGCTTTGAAAGAACAATTAAGATGTATGAATTTTGAAGCAAAACTTAACCTAATAAAGTTTTTATGAACAAGTTTATTGACTAATTAATTAGAGCGTTGAATCAACTAAAAAAAAACTCATAGGAGTTGCAAAGAATTTAATTATGAATTAATCTATTTTCAGTGTTGTTTGGCCTGGCCCAGCCCAGCGGGTCTGCCCACGACCTATAGGCCTTGCCGGGCCAAATTATAAGGGAAACCAGGATGAGGTCAGACCCAGTCAAACCCGGTCAAGACCCAGGGCGGACCAGGAACATGGTCGACCCGGTTTTCCTTTTTTTTTTCTTCCCAATTAAGGGACTTTTTAAAAATTTTGGCTTTAGCGGGGATTGAACCTTGGTCTTCAATATAAACAACAAGAGTAGTTACCACTAAATCATAATGACTTGTTTGATTACTTTTGTGAAAAATAGTATTTAACTCATATTTTAATATGAATCATGCGCTTTCTAATAATAATATATTAATTGAACCATCTAAACTAATGTTAATCTCATTGTAATTCCTTACATTTATAATTTTAAGACTATAATTGTTTATTAGTTGTTTTATTTTCATTTAAAGCTTGTTTAATTTTGTCATGAATTAATCTAAAATATGTTTTCATTTCTTTTACATCAAATTTTATCTTTTTTTCCTAAGAAAATATAGTAATATAATTTTATATAATTTTTAGAATATAACTAATATTTTATAATTTATTTACTTATTGAGTTTTATAGTAATGAATTTTAATGTTTAAGATAGTTGTAAAATTCAAAAATATATATAATTGTTGTGATTAAAATATATTTTAACTAATATTATTTATATTATATATATTTATTTATTTATGACGTCACCCGGGTTGACCCCCGATTGACCCTCCGGGTCGTGCGACCCTTGGGCCTCGCCGAGTCGGTGGCCGGGCCAGGCCAAACAACATTAGGTTTTTTATGCTTTTGGCTTGGCTTAATCTTTCATTGGCGATTTGTTGTTGATATTACTTAACGCTCCTAAGTTGTTCTAACAATTGGGGAGGATTTTTTCGCTGTTTGCTTTCTTAAAACCTGGTTCCTCCCAACAAAAGTAACAATCATATAAACTACAGAAGATCTTCTCCTTCACATTTGTTGATATTGCAGTGCCACTAGCAAATATCACTCGAGATTGAACTCCTTTTCTCGAAGCTCTAAGACCACTTCATTTTTCATTCTCACCCACAATTAGGAGCCTTCAATTTAAACTTCTGGTCATGCAATTCCTTCGATAATTAACATAATCTTTAACAATTTTGATGATGCCTTTTTGCCCGGTCCCAATCTTCCTATATTTTGCAATGAACTCCTTCATGGCCTCCTTGTCACCAGGATATATGGAAATGTTTTATGTTTGTAAAGGTAAGCTAGTTCATTTTCTCTACCCTGCCCTTGTTCTTTCCCACCTTCTCCAAGTCCAACATTCCTTGCAGCCACGTATCTTCCTATGATCTGTTTTTTGGGCAATGGCATGGTATATATAATTGTGCACAGGCTAAAAGCAACAACACCATAATAACAACCTGAAGTAGTACATAACTTATCACCAGCGGTTTTAGCAAAGACACAGCGTCATTGGCGACCCTTTCGGAGAAGCACGACATATGATAGCATGTCTGGGTACAACGTTTTTGGAGGCTATCTCTATAGAAATATATTCAATTGAGTATAAATAATGGCATGCTTTTCCATTGAGTACAATCTCTTATTTATAGCTAACCTTTACACATATGATATGAACAAATTAATTACAGGAATAATTTTAGGGATACAACATTAATGCAAGGAGGATTGCATGGAGAGGATAATGGGATAAGAGTTTGACTGATACGGCTGACTTCAGGGGACGACCTGGGGGACTGACATCGGTTTCCCTAACTCTTATCTCTAATATGCCCCCGCAAGTTGGATGTCCATAAGGAGGGACCAATCTTGATAAGCAAGTCTTGAAATCTGGACTGGGATAGTGGTTTGGTGAGTGCATCAACTAGTTGGTCCGCCGAGGAGACATGTGTGACCCGTAAAGTGCTATTTTGAACTTGTTCACGGATAAAGTGAAAGTCAAGGGCCACATGCTTTATGCGCGAATGGAAGACGGGATTGGAGCAGAGGTTTGCTGCCCCCACATTATCACAGTAGATGACCGGTTATTGGGGGAGTGAGAATGCCAGTTCACCGAGAAGGGAGGTGATCCAGCTGACCTCGACGATAGTCAGTATCCCGATACGTATCGTAGTATCCTACGATACTACGATCCAGGAAGGGGTAATCGATACAGTATCCCATAGGATCCTTTTATACGTAGTATCCCATGGGATCTTTAGGATCCTGCAAAGGATTGTAGGATCTTACGATCCTATGGCGATACTGTTTTTAAATATCCATTATAAATCTAAGGTTCAATAAATTTTTTTTACACAATCATTTCAAGTCTTTGTTCGTAGCCTAGTGGTTGGTTAAGTAACCCTTAGTTTATTGAACTAGAGTTCAAAAACCTACTAGATTGTACAACTATAGTCTCAAAGTACTACGTTATAATTTATTATTGCTTTTTTGCATATAGATCCAATTTATAAGTATTTTAATATTGCAATTATGATATATACAAGCAATATGAGCTTGTATGATTAATTTTACCCGTTTTTGGTGGGTCTTACGATCCTACGATACGATCCTATCGATCCTGCATGGGATCCCGGTCCTACTCTCCAAAACAATCCTCTGTGGTATCCGGATACTGACTACCTTGGTCAAGGAACAGACCGATATTCAGCTTCGGTGGAAGAGCGAGCAATAGTGCACTGTTTCTTCGAGCTCTACGATATAGAGTTGAGGCCGAGGTACACAATGTGCTTAAGCACTTGTGGAGGTGAAGTCGTCATTGTTGCCCGCCCAGTCAGCATCAGAGTATGCATGGAGGGCAAGAGGTGACTGGTGGTGGAGAAGGATGCCACGATCAATATTGCCACCGAGATGCCACATTCCAATGATCAGTGGTGGGACGATGCATGTATTGGGATAACTTGTTGACCACATATGCAATGTCTGGTCAGGTGAGTGTCAGATATTGGAGACTGCCAACCACAGCTCAGAACTCAGTGGGGTCGGAGAGGGCCAAACCAGCGTGGAGTGTGAGAGTGGGTGATGTGGCAAGGGGAGTGGCAATCGGACGAGCATCAGTCATCTTTGTTTAAGCCAAAATTTCAGAAATGTAGCGACGCTGGGAGAGTAGTATCTCACGAGGTTGAGGAGTGACCTCAATCCCAAGGAAGTAGTGTAGGGGGCCGAGGTCTTTAAGAGAAGAGCTAGGGGCAAGAGTAGAGATGAAGGCCTAAACTTTGGCTGTATTGTTACCTGTAATGATGATGTCACCCACATAGACAAGGAGCAGGAGGGTGGTACTGGTGACCTTGAATATGAACAATGAGGTGTGGGCAACAGAGTTCCAGAAGCCGGATGCAAGTTGGAAGTGGCGAAGTTCATTGTACCATGCACAAGGAGCTTGCTTGAGCCCGTTTATCGCCTTTCAAAACCTGCAGACATGGTGAGGGTTGTCGGCATCAACAAAGCCTTGGGGCTGAGCCAAGTAAACTGCATCTGTAAAGGTGCCTTGAAGAAAGGCATTGTTGACGTCAAGCTGGCGTAGGTCCCATCCCCAGCTGATGGCAAGTGAGAGAACTAGAAAAATGGTGGTTGGTTTGACCACCGGGCTAAACGTCTCATGATAATCCACACCTGGCCATTGATGGAAGCCTTTGGCTACCAAGCGAGCCTTGTACCTGTCAACAGAACCATTAGATAACCTTTTGATACAAAAAATCCATTTGCACCCCACAATATTTTGCTCAGCTGAGGGAGGGACCAGCTCCCAAGTCCCATTCCGAACTAAGCCATCAAACTCCTCGGACATTGGTTAGCGCCAGGGGATATATTTGAGAGCTTGAGTCACATAGGTTGGCTCAAGGTGGGTGACAAGTTGGGCTGAGAGGGTCAGTTTACAGTCCGGTTGGTGAATGTTGTTCTGAGAGAGAGTGATTACCGTGGAGGTGCGAACTGGAGGTGGTAGTAAGGCCAGTGGGCGAGGGGGAGGTGGTGATGGGGGTGAGGGATGAGACGAGGTTGAGGGAGAGGCCGAGACCGAGGTGGAGGCTGAGTGGGAGGTCGAGGTTAAGGGGACAAGGTAAAGGTCGGGGACGAGGTTGAGGCCGGGGCTGAGGTCGAGGCCTGGGAGGGGGTCATGACCTGGGATGGGTCAAGGCCTAGGACGGGGTCGAGGCCTGGGTTGCTGGGGCTTAGACATCCGGTGATGTGTAGGCGCCACTAGAACAACCCGCAGATGATGTGTAGGCGGCCGGATACCTCGAACGACTGCGAGCCAGTGTTCGAATTTACTGTCGCGTATTTGGCATACTTGCTAGTGAGTGCCCAAATGCGACTCTCATATGTAGGCGGCCGGATGCCGCGAACTACCGCAAAGCGGTGTTCGAATTATATACTTGATTCCTTGAATCCGGGGTTCCATTGCTGCGAGCCCTAGGGCCTTCTTATTACAAGGCTCGGTTTTCTCACTCCGACGACCCTCACAGGCCTTCTTATCACTATTATGGGTATTCTTATTATGGGCACTCGTAAACTTTTTTGTTACAGGTCTTTTTGGGCCTTCTATACTATGAAATTTCAAGTTCTGAATCTTCAACGAGATACAATCCAGAACTTGGGGGGACTAGTTGGTGTGCCCGGTTTGCCCTTTGGCCCAACCTGAGGCCCAATTACTAAATTACAATCCTGTCCAAGTTGGCCAACCAATGGAAGACTATTTATATCCGGACAAAAGAAGGAGACGGAGGCAACAAACCTGTGGACAATCTCACGCCTCGACCAGTGGGCAATGACCGGATCCCTCACTCTATAAATAGGAACCTTCATCCCTATTGGTAGAGGACTCTCTCTTCTTGGGACTACTTTTCTCTCTAGTTTTACTATATTTCTCTTATGTCTAAAATACTGTCTTTGGCATCGGAGGTTAACCGGGGGACTTCCCCCGCTAGTACAGGTGTCGGAGATGACGAGTCGGAGCAGATCTGACCCGAAGACCCTCACCGGCAAACACGGCTTCGTCAGCTAGCTAGCTTAAACAACCAAATTTCAAGTACTGAAAACATATATAAATCATGATGTTGGAAATAATTTACCTGAAAATATACCAACTCCTATAGCTACCAAAACCAAATTAACGAACCATTCTAACCTAAAACGGAATGCAAAGAAACAAACTAAACTGCAATATACATGAAAATAAAACTGCCATTCAATCCATAATTAATTTTAAGGATGAAAAATAGGACCTTTTTCTGTCTTATTTAGGACTCGAAATCCTTTCTGATAACTACTCAATCGATCACCAATCGTTCGAGAAAAGGGATATCCAAATGTTTAATAAAAAGCCATAAGCGGCTGAACAAAACAGGGACACAACCCTTAATGTAACCTCTATGCGACCCGATTCAAACCCGAAACCATCTTTTTTCGATCATCAGAATTCAGTCATTGGTCCTCTCACAAGCTGAACTAGGACCAGCACCACTGCTATATGAATTTCCCCTTATGAAAGATGCGCGACCTGCAAAAATGAAATCTCGATATTTATTGTATCACTTAAACTGATCATAAAATAGGAAAATGAATTTATTTACAGAGCATAAAAGACTGAATAATTAGAAAGTTGATTAATTTTACTGGTTAATTAAACTGAAACCTGTACCAGATGATCTTCCATACAAGCGACCCACTGAACTAAACTGCGGTTCCTTGTTCTTCCTTAACTCATCCGGCTTTATGTCGCTAACTGATCAAGGAAACCATGAAAAAGAAATCGACAGAAAAGAATTAATACATTCTCCCCTAGCTATATATTTAAAAGCAGTAATATATATATTGGATGAAATATGTAAGTCTACCCAAATGTGGAAACTTAATTGAATGAGATGAAAGATTACCATTTCTTCATGTATGGGGAGCTCATTCAGATCCCAGGGATGTTCTTTACGGCCTTGATTCATGGGAAAAACCTTAAATTCTCTTTGATTTGATTCTTCCTCGTAGCCAAACGACTAAGCTGAGAAAGATCCAGAACGGGTTTGATAGACCCACTGAAAGATACCGGGCAGAAAGCTGTAGCCAACAAATAGACTGATGGAACCGGAATGGTTAAAGAGATGGATTCAAACTGGAGAAGTCAAGCACTTGAGTCTGCTGCTTGTACTTTTTGTGGCTGACAGGAGGAGAACTATCACGTTTGCGCCTCAGACGTTCGGTATTTGTACCGATAAATAAGCCTTGATCACTACTAGCAGGTAACAAAACAAATTAAAATACAATTACAATCCGCTCAAATCCATAGAGATTAATTGATCAAAGAAAGGACAAGTATATATATCCGCAAACAGAATATTCCGCTAAAACCAAAGGGTACTCTATTTATATTAAAAAAAAGAAGAAAAACAAAAATAATAATTAAGTAATAATATAGAGAAAGAGTAGTATATAGAAAATTAGAAAATTAGAAAATTAAAGATAAACAATGCACAATAAATAATAATAATACAAAAAAAAAATGTAAAACTGTGCATGTCGATCCACATCGCCAACAACAAAAAATGGGTAATAGAGGTCCATATATTAGAGTCCTTATTTTAACTAACACATTAGACTCCTGGCCTAAAAAAATTATTTGGGCCTAAGGGTTGGTTAAGAAAATTTGCCATAAGCCTAAAGTGCTATGACGGACTACATAAACGAAGATATCTCCCACACTCACTAACTTTAACCCCATTAGTTCGCGCTACAAATGACCGAAATTAAAAAAAAAAAAAAAAGAAAAAAAAGAAAGAGAAATGGCTAGTTATTTCCCTCCTTGAAAAAACCTCAACTTCAACAGAAACACAGCTAAGCAAAGTAAAACTAATAAATTAAGGCCGCACACAATAAAATGCGCTGAGATAATAAATACAAAAACAACAATTGAAAACAAAACAAAAGGTTTTAAATAAATATGAAATTAATTTCAATATATGCATCAACCTCCGTACCCTATCTCCGCCACCACCCCCACGACGACTATTAACAAGAAAGCTGTAACAATACAAAAATTAGATTAGACATGTCGCCACAAGCCCTAAACGAATCGTCATTACCACCCCCACCAACACAACTTTTAACCATAGTAGCCACCACCACTACCAGCACTTCCGCTTTCGAATAGTGTAAACCTCAAACATTTGAAATACACTAGGGGAGAAAAAACTTACCTTGACATGGCTAAAATTGGAGCTTTCTCTGTCAACTTGGAAGGAAATAGCTCTCGGACGTCGGTAAATGAATTCAAAATTGTCGGAGGGGAGAACGCGGGTGCAGGGAGTTTTTTTCTTTTTGGTTTTGGGGAGGGGACAGGGCCGCTGGAGGGCGAGTTTTTGTTTTTATTTTATTTTATTTTATTTTTTTGTGCGGAGGGGAGAGCATGGGTGGAGGGTGAGTTTTTTCATATATATATATATATACACACACACTGATAATATTTACTTTTAACCCCTTATATTTTGAGTAGTTACAGTTTGCCTCCTTCTGTAATTAAAACTACCACTTTGTCCCTCTTAACTTTGGTCAAAGGAGAAAAACTACTAAAAAGATTTCTATGTCCTTTTTCCATTTAAACCTTACCCTCACAATCTTAAACGGTTATGCAATTAGTCTAATTACCCTTAATATTTGACCCTATATTTCCTTCCTTTTGCCTTTTTTTTTTTTACTTCCTCTTTCTTCTTCATCTTTTCAGTTATTCAATTTCTCCTCCATGCGCCATGTGTATGCAAGTCATGTGTTCTGTTTCTTCCCTAGAAAAACCAATCTCTCCATACAAAAAATAGCCTTCGCCGCCAATGGCATTATAAATCGCCATCCTTCCCTTTCAAGAGTAGACTCCTCTGAGATTACTTCGTCAATCCTCCATCGATAAACTTGTACAATAACAATACCAACACGGGTCTTCTCCAAGTTTCTCTTCTTCTACCTGGGGTGTTAACGAGCTGAATCGAGTCGAGTTTTGACGTGTTCATATATTATTTATTTATTTATCGAGGCTAAAATCTTGTTCATGTTCGTTAATTTATTAATCAAGCCGAACCAAAATTGTTCGTGAACATTCGTATGCATTCTATCTCGTATTAACTAACAAAAATTATAATGTTTAGTTAATTTAATCTACTATATCAACTTAATAAAAATTTGAATTCAATTTAAACTCATATATTGATATCTATGTATATATAAATAAATACATATATATATAAAGATTCAATTATTTGTATTATTTAAAATTTTAATGTTGTATATAGTTTTTTTATTTATATTATGCAATTAATATTTTATCGAGAATGTTCACGAATGTTAATGAGTTTTCAACACCTTATTCGTGTTTCGTTTATTATCAAAGCTAAAAGTCGTGTTCGTAATCATTTTTATCGAATCGATCTCGAACTTGTTCGTAAATGTTCGTGTTCATTCTCAGCTCTAAGTCCACCTAATAAACCCCTTTTCATTTCTTTCCTCCTATTTTCTCAATCCCACAACAACATCATAAACAACTTCCCCTTCTCCTCCTTCCACCAAACCAAACAATGGTATTATTAATGTCAAGCTTCTCTTTGTTTTCGCCCACCAACGCCACCAGAAAGCCCACGAAGTTGAAACCCATTAAAAATCCCATCAAGGTAGAACCTTCAAAACCTTTGGGGCCAGACCCGAAACATCTCCCAAAGATTAGCAGTACTCATAATAAACATCAGGTCAACTGGCGTCACAACCCTGTCAAACCTTACGCCGTCGTCTGGGTTGATCCTGCTACCATATGGTCCGCCAGGGTCCAGTTTTATTAGTGTACAACTTATCAAGGTACAAGACCTAAAATAGATAATTTGATACACTTTCTTTCATTTATATTCTTACATATTAAGTATGGACTAATTGTTCACCACACATAATTACATTAGTAAGGGTATGGGGAGTAAAAAATTGAAAGTGGACTTTTTTATTGGAACAAAAAATACTTCTCAAACTGGACCCTTCTAATGGAACAGAGAGAGCACTAATACTCGTGTATTTTTCACAAGTATTTGCTTATTTATAATGTCAGCATAAAATATAAAAATAAAAATAAATGTGTATCAGTACTGTTCACGTAAACAGCAATTTCATATATAAATTCATTTTACAGTAAACTAACTCTTAATGAAGTCTTGAGATTCTACGTACGTACAAGCATTAATGTAAGTGTAACGTACGTACAAGCATTAATGTAAGTTTTAAGTGCTAACATTTATTTATCCTTAACAGACCATTGACTTTTGGTTATTCTTCATTTTTTTTCTTTTTTTTTTATATTAGTTATTCTTCATTAATGTATGAGTTTGTTACAACGGCATTTATTGTTTTGAATTATTTTCTATTAAGCACTCCTTCTGTTTTCTAAAGAGTGTCTTGTTACAGATTTGCATATAAATTAATAAAGTGGAAAAAATTCTTCTCTTACCCCTATTAAATTCCCTTGTTTAACTACAAACTTAATAAGAACTGTGTAATGTATATACATTTGGAAAGAGAGTGTAATGAATAGATCAATTAAATTAGGGATAAAATAAGAAATCTTTTAACATTTTGCATTAAAGTTTGAAAAGGAACACTCTTTAAAGAACAAGAAAAAATCCTTAAAAAGACGTCTTTAGAGAACAGAGAGAGGATTCAGTTGGCATTTAATAGTTCTCAGATTAACTTACTTCCTTTTATCTCGAAAATTAGGTGAGTCCAAAAATTAAAAGTTTTATTTTGTTCTTTTGATGATGATTGAGAAATTCCTCAACTATTATTTTTTATATTTAATTTATCTATGAAACTAAAATTAATAAAAAGAACAAAGTTAACTTTAAATGCTTTGTTTTTTTGTTTTTTTTAAAGTAGGATTTTTATAACGGATTGACATTGCATGCGTGGAAAATGAATTTTTATTGGTGAATGCATGCATATATATGAATGTCTGAGTCAGAAAAGATGGCAATTGACCAAGCATGCAATTGATATTGGCTCTTGACTAAGAAAATTTGTTAGTCTACTTTGTCCTATGTATTCTTGAAGAAATTCAAGAAATAATCATTTGCTATATAAAATTTTTTCCTTCCTTATTTTCTTTGAAACAAGATATAAGGGCCTGATCATTTTGATGTAGTTTCGAAAACATGTTAAAGAAAATTTTTTTATCGTAAAACGTGTATCAAAAATATAAAAATTATAGTTAAATAGCAAAAAGTTATATTAAAAATGATGAAAAATTTTATTATAATATATTAGATTTGTCATAAAAATCAAAAACAAAATTGAAATACATAAAGAAAAGATGAAAACAAACAAAGAAGTCCTTAATAAATAATTATAATGTCAAAACTTAATTTAATAATTGTTACATGTAGTCCTAGAAATTAAACGACTCCTTCTGTTTCATTCAAAAAATGAACTTTGGAATAGTGAAATACTATTAGAAGTGGACTTTTTCAATAGAACATATGTAATATATAGCTTCATATAGGTTTGGAAAACAATTGAGAGTTTAAGAAACAAATTAACAATCGAGTGACAAATAAACTAACCTTGTAATAAGCATATGACAGTTACTTCCCTATAGAATAATTTTAGTGGCAGTTACATCCTATATTTTAAAATTTTATAGTCGATCCACTATATATATTTGCAAACTATTTCGTTAACAAAAACTAGAAATCGATATGTTTAATATTAAAATATATGAAATAGTGAAATTAACCTTATGACGTTATTAAAAAAAAATCATATTATTTGAGCGTGAAATAACTAAATTAACACTAGTATGTGATGTTATCTACTTTTTTTTTCTCAAAATAATACCCTGCAAAATAAAAAGATAAAAATGAAGGGGGTAACAGCACTCTAGGACTAGTTTTGGTATTTGATACCCTAATAACGTGAAAACAAATTAATAATGTCACACATAAATAGTAATTTGGGTATCTCACCCATTTTAAGATTAAATAACATCTTTTATAATATTATCTTTTAAAATGATAGTTTAGTCTACACATGCATGGGGGCAATTATGTGTTTTCAAAATACAGAGATAGCATATTTTTTGAAGTGAAGATTGAAACTTAAAGACTACCCATAGGGAGATCAAAATTTCTCAAATTTATAATCCCTTCGTCCCATTAGAAGAGTCCACTTTGTTGTACTAAAATAGTACAACAAAATGGACTCTTATAATAAAACAGAATGAGTAAATTCATTATTTCTACCCATT
The DNA here is from genome assembly GCA_016801395.1 of Leptodermis oblonga. Lineage (NCBI taxonomy): Eukaryota > Viridiplantae > Streptophyta > Magnoliopsida > Gentianales > Rubiaceae > Leptodermis > Leptodermis oblonga. The sequence goes on from CM028754.1 coordinate 4,270,385, forward strand.
TTGTTTTTCTCAATTTATGAAATTTATGACACCATACAAATTGGTCACATGTATAAAGAATTATTTTTCCTTTAATGTCAAATTCTCGAAAGTATCAACTACCCAATTGGTGTAAGATTGTCAAAACCAAATATAATGGATGACAATACAATCTTAATTAAAAAAACGCCTATTTTCTAAATCATTATTTTTATGGATGCATTCACTAGTCACTACAAACTGTTGTTTACACACAATTTTTTCTTTTCATAAATTGACAACCTCAAGTCACATAAACCATGAATATAGCAAACTAATAAAATAATTCATGATTATATAACATGAAATTTTTAATAATTTCAAATATTGTGATTTCATACTATAAAGTTTCACAAGAGGAATTGAAAAATATTTATATTTGCTAAAGTGTACTCCACTATTTCTCAATTCTTCATCACAATTAATTTGCATGTTCAAACTGGTATGAAACATAATGAAAAACATATATAATTTCATATACATATTTCTTCATGATATATCCACAATGCTTATTAATACAAAATAATATTTTCGCAGACACACATATATATATGGCTTCTAAAATTAAATTAACGATACAAATCATATGGCATACGCATTTTTCATTAATATCTTGTATTATTATTTAATTGATTAACTAAGGAGAAAAGCACATAATTTCATCAGCACCCACCAATGCAACATGCTACCGGTCATTGTCGACTGAGAACGAACACAATCATTCACAAACAAACTCGAGTTTGGCTAGACAAAAACGTTCACTAACATGAATTTTAGACTTGATAATAAACGAACACGAACAAGGTATTGAAAACTCGTTAACGTTTATGAACAGGCTCGATTAAAATATTAACTTTGCAATATAAATAAAACCGGTCATTGTCGGATGAGAACGAACACGAACATTCACAAACAAACTCGAGTTTGGCTAGATAAAAATGTTTACGAACATGATTTTTAGGCTCGATAATAAACGAACACGAACACGAATAAGGTGTTGAAAACTCGTTAACGTTTATGAACATGCTCGATTAAAATATTAACTTTATAATATAAATAAAATAAGTATATACAATATTAAAATTTTAAATAATACAAATAATTGAATCTTTATATATATTTATATGTAAATAGATAACAATATATGAGTTTAAATTAAATTTAATTTTTATGTAAGTTGATATAGTATATAAATTAATTGAACATTACAATTTTCTATTAGTTAATGCGAGATAAAACACACATGAATGTTCACGAACAAACTCGGCTCGGCTCGATTAATAAATAAACGAACACGAATAAGATTTTAGGCTCAATAAATAAATGAACAATAAATGAACACGTCAAAGCTCAGGTCGACTCGGGTCGTTATCACTCCTAAGCACCCAATAACATGATTCTATAAGCTAATTAAGTGGGGATGGTTCTGCGGATATCTAGGAGCGACAGGTGCAGGTGTTTGCCTCTAAGATTCTTCTGAGGATGTCGTAATGGCAAAAAGTTTACATCTAGGCAATCAAATGAACTATCAGGTAGAGGCATTTGCACTTTTGTTTAGGTTGTCAGTTTGCATTGAAAAGGTTGTTTTTGCTATAGGAGTGGAGACGGTTTCCAAGGTTATGATCCGAAACCCTTTGAGGATTGCCTCTCTGTGGAGATCTTCCTCAGAAATGAAGGAAATTCAGCGCTTTCGTTAGGCCCTTAGTGGAATCCAAATTAGTTATATTTTCTGTTAGATGAATGCGGTTGCGGACGCTCTAGCAAATCTGGCCGGTGCCATGATTAGTGAAGATTATAATAAACATTATTATACCCAAATTAATTGTGTTAATGTGCTTGTTCCTTGATTTTTTTATGTTAAAATATGACTAATATGTGGTTTAGTGTAAGTACTAAAATGAAAAGAAGTGAAAAGATGAAGAATTGAGTAGTTTTGTCTATGAAAATTTTCTAACTTTATAGAGGCAACTTTTGAATATGATAATTGGAGCTACATAACTCAAAATTTGATGATTCTTTTTGCAATAGAAAGCTTGGAGAAAGGGTTACAACTCATGAAGATACATTTACGTAGTTTGAGCTTCCCAAGGCTCATAATTAGGCCGAAGTGCCTACATAATTTCCAAGGTTGAAAATAAAATTTTGCATAGAGGCTTTTAATAAGATTTTTCTTTTCCTTTTAGTCCCCCTTCCATTCTCCACTATATGTGGAACATTTGTAACATTGGAAACCTAATTTCTACCTCTTGAATTCAAATTTTAAGGTTTCACTCTTAACATGGATGCCGAAGAATTCCAGAAAGATTAGTTGAAAGATCAAAATAGCTCACTTGAAAATAATTGAAGCACCCAGCCCATTTTCCTATGGATGAATTGATAGAACAACAATTCAAGCTTTGAACAAACAATTAAGATGTATGAATTTTTAAATACCATAAACTAAGTGAAGCAAAACTTAACCTAATAAAGTTTCTATGAACAAGTGTATTGACTAATCTAATTAAAGCGAATCAACTAAAAGTTTTAAAAAAAAAAATCCTTAAAGGAAAAAAAAATAAATAAATACCCCACACAATTTGTAAAGAATTTAATTATGAATCAATCTGTTAAGTTGTATCTAATAATGGGCTCCGGGTTTCCTACTCCCGTTCCCTACTCCCATCTCTACTCCTCCAATAAAATCATGCCACCTGGATAACTTTAGTACTATAACCACTAACCACCGTTAACCCATGGTGATACTTAGCGTTAAGCTCCAATTAATTAACAAGAAAAAAAAAATTCGCGAGCAAACTTCAGAATGATTTCTACCACAATTTTTAACCCATATTTACAAAAGCTCGTCAATCCATCTCTTCTCCCCTAATCCCCAATTCGTTAGACTGTAAAGAAAGTTGCAGATGTTGCAGACGCCTCAGCCGCCGCAGACGCAGTGCTCCAACAGTTCCCCTACACCCGTAAACAAGATTTAGTTGGCATGTTAAGGTTGCACAAGGTAGAGGTGAGTCCTGAACAGGAAGAAGAGGAGAAACCTTCAGAAAATGAGAGTTTAAAGATGAGATCGCGTCTAGTTCTTGTTAGGTGAGTCTATGGTGGATAATGCAGTTGATAAGACTGAATAAGAAGCACCAAAGGAGAAAACTGAAACTACAGAAGATCCTGAGTGCAAGGAAGTAGAAATGGATGATTGGTTATTTGAGTTTGCTTAGTTGTTCCGTACTCATGTGGGAATTGACCAAAAAGAAAGAGAAGAGCAATGCCAATCAGCCAATGCCAATGCCAATGCCAATATCAATCTCATTAAATTCTTCTCCCATTAAAACTTAACTGTTTAATTTTCAAAGTCTCTGCCACAGATTCTGCTGCAGATTAATTTTTTTTTTTCTCAGAAACCAGCCATCGTAATAATGGGTTTAGAACAGCATCTTAGTCTTAAAAAGTTCTTCAGATAATTGAAGTGCAGCAGTACTGAAACTCAAGAAAACAGAGCAGCAGTCCAGTTTCCTCCTTCCATTTTTTTTTCTTTTGTTCTGGTCAGTACTTGAACAACAACAACAAAAAAGAAAAAGAAAAGAAAAAAGAGAGAGCTTCCCTATTGAATTTTCAAGGGACCAAAAGTGCAAGAACCCAGTCACCGAGATGTACGTAAATCATTAAATATCAGTTACTAATAAACACTTGAAGCCCGCCCCCCCCCCCCCCCCCCCCCCCCCCCAATTAATTCCTCCATGTTTCTAATGGATTCTTCAAAGATTTTGAGCACAGTTGCACTTCAATTATTTGTCAAAAAATTCATATATTTGGCGCCTCTTCCAGGTCCCTGCAATTCTTTAATAACAGTTGCTCTCCATTGTGGTTTCTATGGAAGACGGAGTGGATTGGAGAAGAAGAGATGAGTCGACCAACAAGGGCTTAAGGATTGGGGAAGAAGACTTTTCTGAGTTTCTTGGTTGGAGTCGCAGAACCAAAGTAGTTTTTTCACCGCAGAGTTTACTTGCAGAGTTCACGGGTGCAGGGGTACTGGTGGAGCACTGCATCTGGGCGTCTGCAACATCTGCAACTTTGTTTACAGTCTAACGAATTGGGGATTAAGGGAGAAGAGATGGATTGACGATCCTCTGCAATTATGGGTTTAAGAATTGTGGTAGAAATCTTTCTGAAGTTTGCCGGCGAATTTTTTTCTGCTAATTGAGCTTAACGCTAAGTATCACAGTGGGTTAACTGTGGTTAGTGGTTATAGTACTAAAATTATCCAGGTGACATGATTTTATTGGAGGAGTAGGGATCGGAGTAGGGAACGGGAGTAGGAAACCCGGAGCCCTAATAATGAAGTAACCACTCGTCTTTATAGGGAAATGAGGCATTCAAACTAATTCTAAAATTACTAGGAAAGTATAAATGGAAACACGGTTACGAAATCAACTACTCCCCGTCTCACTCAAAGAGTTCACTTTCAAAAACTTTTTTGTCTCATTTAAAGAGTTCACTTTACATTACATACCCCTAATTACTAATATATAACAATGTGTGGTTCACAACTAACCATTAATCCTAAAATAAGGATATAAATGAAAAATATGGTGGTAAATTACTTATTTTAGGTGTTGTACCTCACAATGCATAATAAATTGTACATATTTCAAAGTTGACTCTTTGAGTAGGACGGAAAGAGTAATTACTTTGATCAAGGTAAACAATTGCAACCTATCAGCTTTATTCCACTTTAAATTAAATAAGGGAATCGCCAAATTGATTTACCATGGACCACCGACTTGTTCATGCAATGTGATTGCAAGTTTGATCGGCCCGTAATCCGATTTGATCAATTTCTACAGAGTGGAATCAAATTCAATAACATTTGGGCTTTTGTTTTGTGGACTTTGAAATTGTGATGTTTGGGCTTCCCTTACAAATTCTTCAACTTTAATTAAACGGCCCAACTCTTTAATAAATTCTTTTTTTTTTTTTTTTTTTGGGTCTCGACTTTGGATTTTCGTATCAATTATCTATAGATGGATTCTTCACACCATTATTGTTTGGCTTCACGGCTTCTGTTATAGTGCAGAAATGTTAACACTCAAAGCAGAGATTTAGGTTTGAGCTGTGATTAAATGATTAATTCTTCTCAAATTTTTTCTCATCCTAATTTGTTCAAATTGTGTTTTTACCTCACTTGATCTTGGTTGATTATAACTTAATGTTTTACTACACAACTTTTACCAACGAAGCCAATTAATTAAGAACCTACGTTTTTTTTTTTTTGAAAAGAAGACGATTATCTTAAGGAGCCCTGGAAATAGTCCAGTAGCAATTGGGATACAAACTCTGGAGCAGTGCTCCACCCACGCTCAGCTTTAAACTTTTCTGTGGTGCTACCCAGGTCCAAATAGTAGAAGAAATTCCATTGTTATGTTGTCCGAATCATTGATAGAAACATACTGTGTCTGGCTAAAGACGTAAAAGAAAGGCGCTAGTGGGAGGCAACCCACAGTTTTTTTTTGCTTTTTGTTATTTCTATTTTCTGCATTTAATTTATTTAAATAAAAAAAAGAAAAGAAAAAAAGAAAAAAAAAAAAAGATAGCCTTTAATTTTTGTAGTTGCAGTTGACAGTTCAATTAATTGAACTACAATTCTAGGTGAAGTTCAACGGAAAACAAGGAGCAGGGGGCAGGGTTGCCAATTCAGAAATTGCAGGCAACAATTGCCACAATCAGACAAAGGAAGTACCGGCACGCAAATTTCAGGTGGGGTTATTTTTACTACTTCACAGAAAAAGAGGGACCATTTAGAAAAAGTGCCACTCTATTGACCTAATTTTTTCTCCCAAAATTTATTTTCTTTTCCCACTCTTTCCTCTCCTCCTACCCGATGCCATCATCTTCCTCACTTCACCTTCACCACCAAATCACCACCTTCCCTCCACCTCACCGGCCACTGAATCCAAAGCCACCACCACCGAAGCATCTCTATAGTCGGCGACCACCATTCGGAATCCGCCACTGCCGCCGCGTCTCACGCTCGACAGCCGGCAGTCGCCATCCAGTCACGGCCATTGATGAAGAATCCGAATCCCGCCTCTGATGCAGTATGTAGTGCCATGTTTCCCTAATAAGTCTTTCTCTAGTATCCTTTTTTGTTTTGTTTCATGTGTTGTTTCCTGTTTTTTGTTTTGTGCTGTTTTTATTTATTTATTATTATTATTTTTTCCATAGTTGTGTTGTCTATATGTTGTCCAGTCATTTTGTAGCATGGCTCCTATGGTCTCACTTTAATTTTAATGTATGCTTGGGGGCAAACATTATTTTAAGTGTGAGGATGTTTTGAAAGTTTTTCCTGTGTCTTGTTTATGTCTTTGGAGCCATGTTATGTCAAGTGTGTGTGTGTGAAGTCTAGGATTCTGCCCAAAATCTGAATGTTAATTTGAAATAAGCAACATAGATATCATGTTAATCAATTACTATGCTTATTCTTGTGGATGTGGTTTGGGAAAGATCAGTTGTTTTAATACAAGTTATGCATGAATTCCCTTTTCTATAGCCTACTAAATAATTCTGAGCCGCACTGGATGTTTTGCATGAGAATCTCTTTGGTTTGCCTACTTGACTGTCAAGATGGTTTGTTGAGTAATGCATGGTTGGATGACGGGGGACTTTTTCTAGGATATACCCTTTTTGGCTTGAAATTCTGAACCGTCCCATACAGAAAAATACCTCTTAGTCAGCAAGTTGAAGCCTTGACCTTTTAATTCTGAGTCAGTAAAAGTTAGCTAAGGCCTGTTTTGAGTAAATCCTTTCTTACCCTTGGTGTGCATGCTGCATGGTAATTATGTGTTGATGATGCGACAGAGAAGAGGTCATGAGGTACAATTTGTGGAGTCCAGTTCTGTTTTCTTTTGTATCTGCTGAAATTATATGAAAAATCAGTTCTGCTGTGGTAAGAAAATGAGTCCAAATTAAAAGAAAAAAAGAGATGATGAAATAAAGAATAAGAGCTGGTTATGTTTTGAATACTATTGCAGAATAAGTTTAAAGGACTGGACAAAGAGGTTATGTGCTGAATTTTTAATCAAGTTCTGGAAAAGTTTTTGGTGACTGTCACTGCTTGAATAATTAAAGAAAGAGCTGAATGTTGTGGCTCTAGGTCAGGAAAATTAGGAAGTGGAGTTGATGTCCAAATAAAAGGAGCAGCAGGTTCTATATGCATGCACACTATTTATTGAATTCTGCAGGTGACTTAGAACCCCATAGGGCCCGACCAAATAAATAAAAATCCCTTGGCCCCATTGCGTCCCTGTGAATAAAAGGTTGTTCTTAACATCTGTGCATTACTCAATCTTTACTGTGGAGATGGTCAGTTATCAAGCTTTTGAGTTCTGACTAGACTAGGAATGAATCAGTTGTCCAAATTTTGTGAATTGTGAGTTGTGTGTTCTACTACCCATAAGAGTGTCTGCTTGGGAATTTGTGCATAAACTGTGTTAAAATGACTTGGTATGGTTTGCTTGGTGGAATGGTACAGTTTGCATAGTCTGTGATTAAAAAGTGAATCTTGTGGTGCAAGAACAATTGACATGAGGAATTTGGGCAGAGTAATCCTGTGTTTATATGGTGTCATTGTGTCGTGTGAGTCGTGTTTTGAGTGTTGACTTTGTTCAAATACTCCTCGTTTGTTTTTTCTATTATGTTTCTTTTGGGTTTGTTCAAGTTTTGTGTCTTTTCTGTTCTTATGTTTGTGTCTTTGTGTTTTTGTTACATAAAAAAGGGAAAGAAAAGAGGACTGAGTTTAATTCTTCACTTCACGCTTGAGAACAAGCGTCATTCAAGTGTGGGAATATTTGATAGGTGTCCTTTAGCTGCTGAATTTTAGAGCATATTTGTGGCCAATCTCACGAGTATGTGCTAGTTTTTGTAAGATAAATGCAGGTTTTAGGAAGAAGAACAATTAGAAAAAGTAAGATGCAAAAGAGGATGAAAAGGGCTTATATGCCCAAAGAAGCAATGAATTGAGGCATTATTCATGTTCATGCAGAAGGAAAGCCCAAGCAAGAATAGGCAAATTGCCTAATTAAATTGATTAACCGCATGAAACAAGTAGAGTGGAATTTTGATTCCAATTTTGTCCACAAGTGGTGCGCAGGAAAGAAGAGCTGTCATTACATGAATCCTTCTTGGATGTGGATATTGTTTTAGTAGTTTCCCACTTGGAATTTAGTTTTAGTAATTTCCTGATTGGATTAGTATCTTATTTTCTACTCCCCATTCTACGCCTATTTATAGGGATGGAAGGGAGAGGAGAAAGACACGTTTTTTGAGTAGAATTTTATCTTATATTTTCGGAGCTAGTTTAGAGCAAGTAGAAGTAGTTTTCTATTTCTGCGATTTGAGGATTTCTGTCTAGGAGAGGTTCCGTTAGCCCTAACGGGCGGTAGCTTACTCAGGGGATTATTTTCATATCGTAATTCAAATATTTATTCCTTATCTATTTTATTCTTTTCGATTATTTTCAATATGAATCGTAAATTAATTATGGGCTTAGTTAGTTTAAATATGAGTAGCTAATTTCCTTATTCCAGACCCTGGCTGTTACTTGCATGCTCTAACTTTAGTATTTGGTTCTGGAATGTTATCAATTTACGTTTCAGTTAGTTTCCTATCTACTTTTCTCTCTGGTTCTTGCACTTGTACTTAAAGAATTTAAAATGTGACTCACCATTCACTTCGTTGAGGTTGAAAACTTGTTGATCATTAACATCTTTTCCCTAGTTGGTGGCTATCTATGTTGCTGATTGTTGAGAAGCCAGTTGCGGAGTGGACTTGCTTCAAGAGAAAGATGAAAGATAGAGCATTACTAGCTTAAAAGAAGTTTAATGTATGCATGTTTAGGCAAAGGCTGGCCTTCAAAGTATTAATAATTATTTAGCACACCTAAAAAATAATACTGCTATATTTTCTTCAAAGTATTAATAATGCTTCTATCCTTCAAAGTATTAATAATTATTAGGCAAACATTGATGGGTGGTAAACACTAATTAGATCTTGGGTTCTAGTTTATTTTTGGTTTTGAACTGGATATTTTCTTATGGAAAACTGAAGAATGCTGCTATATTTTTTTCAGGTACTTTGGTTGCAGTTTTGATGCTGAATTGTTTTATATTTATCTGCAGTTTAATGATATCTCAATTGATTTTTTTCAATTGGAAGTGGAATAGACACGGGAAGTTTGTTTGATTCTTTTCATTCATTTATTTGGGTATGCTTTAAAGGTTCTGCATTGTGCCCCTGCTAGTGCCTTGGTTAAGTCAGCTTCACATATGTTTCTTTTTGGTTGTGAATTCAATTCTGTGGTATGTGTATTATGTTCTGAAGATTCAATTTCTTTTCACTTGTTCTCTGGATACTTTTTTAAAAGCTCTACTGAAGATGATCACTTCATTATTTGATGCATTCCCAGAGCATCAACCGTCTATCAATCATCACTGCTATCATGATTTAACCATGAGCCCAGCAATGACAGAGCAAATAATGGTCCGAGCATAGGTGAAAGTGGAGGTGGTCTGCTGAAAGCAACAACAGGATCTGGATTGGCTTCAGCCTGTGATATTCTTGCTTCCGTGGAATCATCGTTCGCTTGTTTCGTTTGGTACCATAATGCCCACAAATCTCCCTTTTGATGAATGCCCTTAGTCTAAATTTTCTTATAACCTGCCTCAAAGCTCTGATTTCTCAGCATGTAGAAATCTGCTTTATTTTTTTAGTTATGCATTTTCTCGAAACTGAACGGAGAAGTTGAGTCAAAGTGTCACTGATTTTTTGTCACATGTTGATAACCTAAGCTTAGCTCCATTGTCTTTCATTTCTATAGTCTTATCTATCTTTTTCGCTTGTGGTCTTTAGCTACACTGCTGCAAACTAAAGGTTGTATCTCTAACCCTCTCAGAAGTTAATCATTGTTGCTCATATATTTGTCCTTATCCATTTTTAAAACTGTAGGGTTTGATGAATCAATGCTAGATGCTCTTGGTATTCCTCCACAAATAAAACAAAACCAGAAACTCTTGCTTGTACTGGTTATTTTTGTTTTATGTTTGTGTCCTACTTGGTCTCATCTTGAAGCTTCATTTTAAAGCATACTTTACCTCTCTCTCCTTGTGTCTGAAATTTGTTGGTGTGTTTGTTGTTGGGGAGGGAGTGGGGGCCTTTAAGCGACCCACTTAGTTACAATAATCTCATTTGGGCAATGAACCCACTGTTTCATTTCGGTATCACTACTTGCAATTGTCGATTGGCTGTTGTTTCTTACCTTTTGGTTTTATTTATTGGTTGAACCTTACAGGCTTACATCTCCCATAGTGATGTTTTAATGGCTATAGAGGACCGAATCTATAATGCAGACAAATCCTATGCAATGGCATTGGATTTGCATCTCTCTTTGTTGTTTGAAGTCTTGCAAGGTATATATACAGTCTTATTTTCCTTGATAGATAAATTTCTCTAATATGCTCTATTTCTATGGTGAGTACATTTATGGTCATGTTAAAACAATATTCTATTTGAGAACTCTTCAGATGGTTTGGCAATCTGCTGTGGCAGTTTGGTATTTTAAGATTTAAATTTTATAGGAAAGCTATCTCGTGATGGTTTTTTTTTCTAGGCTTGAATTGCAGCACTTAAGGAAAATTGACTCTTGCAGATAAATTTCTATAATCTGCTCTGTTTCTTCTATGGTTGCTTCTTTCTACTAATTATGAGTCATGCATATAGGATGTCATTTTAACTTGTGAGTTTTTCAGTTACATCTTTTATCAGTTTGCAGTTGGATGCTCAATATCATGCAATTTCAGGGATTTTGAGCAACTTTCCAATTCCTGAAGAGAAATTGTATCATGAAGAATGTAAGAATGTTTTCGTTTTCAAACTCTTAACTGAACAGATAATTCTTCCTTGTGTGGGTTCAAGATTCTTCTTCCTTCAAAGAAGGGATCATGATAGAAAAGCAATGTGTTGTTTTTAGTGGTGTAGGGATGTTGACAATCTTTTTACATCTTTTGGTTGCTATTGTATTGAATTCGAGAATTGAGCTTGCATAAAGTTTAATGTAAATTTATAAGCTACATTGTATTATTCTATGATTTGAAATGAAATAGCTTTTAATTGAGCTAGAAGTATATAAGCTCTTTTTGTATTTTTTTTTTTTGAGAATTTATTGCTTTGTTGACCACTATTTTGGTCACCAAATGTCAATATTGTTTACTGTTATATATTGAATTGGTGATGGAATTCTGGTTACCAAAGACTACATTTTGACAACAAATTCAGTCACAAAAATTGTCACTAATAATGTGAAGTTAATTATTAATTTAAATTATTGGTCACTAGAAAAGTAGTCACCAAAGTTTGTCTCAAAAAAAAAAAAAAATACTGACCACATTTTCTCTGGTCACCAAAGGGCTAGGCTTTGGTGACCAGATTATGTCCCTTTGGTGACCAAATTAGTGACCAATAGTTTTGGTCAGTAATTGGTGACCACTACGTTTTGGTCACCAAACCAACCCTTTGGTGACCAACTCTTTTAAGTTGGTCACCAGACCCTTTGGTGACCGAGCTTCGGTGACCACCCACTGACCAAGGTTTTTCTGGTCACCAAAGCCTTTAGTGACCAGATTTTAGCTTTTGGTGACCAAAATTGGTGTCGTCACCAAAGGCATTTTTTTTTGTAGTGAAGCAATTAATCCGGGCATGTTATGAAACCGAATTGTTCTTAAATTAAATTGCACGTGTTCTTTCTTATTCTCTGCTCATAACTTTGATTACTGATATTTAATTGAGATTGATCACCTTAGTTGAATTAGGTAGAGCCAATTAATTCCTAGTTAAATAACATAATATTTATTGGGCAAGATTAATTAGTGGTAAAGTTACCTTCAGGAAATAGAGAATAAGGGGTTAGTAATTCTTAGATGTTAATTTAATAAGAATAACTAAAATCGGGTTTCCCTAAATCTTAAGGCTGTTAACTTGGTTAATAGGTCTCGATGCCTTACGGCCTGTTCCTTGTTAATTAGAGTAACAATTATGTCTGTGAGGATTCACGGTAATTGTCGATAAAGTAAGAGGAGATTGGGTTATGTCTATGCGAATTTACGGTAATCTATAACTGATTGATGACATGCTATTTAATATATTATTGAGTTGATGATTAACATGCACGTGATTATTGCGATTTACATATTGCTGGAATATTTTGTTACATAGATTGAACTATCTTTCTTGATTTAAGTTGTTATTGAGTTTGCAATAATCTTTTACAAAGTCTCTCTGAGCAACAAAGGTGGTTGCAAACCAAATTGTTTGGAATAAATAGGTTTTTGTGATTTTAAGCACTCCATTTCCTGTGGGATCGACCATTTTATTATTGTGCTACTTATAGCTATTTGTGCAGGTTTATACAATACTTTTACTGTATTTGATAGGATCAACGACGGTCCTATCAGTGACGAAGTAAGAGAAAATTTTGGACAATCGAAAATACCAATTTTGTCAACGTTGGATTGGTCTTGGTCAAAATTTTAGCTATAAATAAATTACATTAGGAGGAAAAACTCGAATTTGAGAACTTAAGATAAACATTTACAAGCTACAAAACCAAATTGCGACATTATGCCAAATTTCGAGACCAACAGAGTTATTATCTTATAATAGGCACCTTATAAGCTGTAATGGCCCTGTTTGTTTTGATTCTCAAAACATGGTTTTGAGAAAAGTTTTAATTTTATAATAATTTTTCATCATTTTCAATACACGTTTTTACATTTTTCAATACACTTTTTTACATTTCCAATACAATTTTAATATTATAAAATCAAAATAAATGTCAAAATCATGTTTTGGAAATCTTACCACACAGGGCCTAGCTTCTTCATGTAATCGGTCTGTCTTCTGTAATATATGCAAGTTAATGTCATTAACTATTCGATCTGCTAAAACTATTTATAGTTTTAATTGGATGGAATTTTCACTTGCTTTTATTGTGGAATCGATTGAGATCCTAGATATATAATCACTACGTCCCACTTAAATAGTCAATTTAAAAAAGATACAACTTATTATAAGTTATCAGGTATAACAGTTAAAATAAGTTATTTAGCACCATATTTTTCACTTATATAGTTAAGGGTTAATTGTGGAATATACAGTTACTTGTCATAACCCAACCTATTAAATTTATCCATTAACCAATGTGAGCCTACCGTCCATTGTTTTTTTTTTCTTCTCTTTTTTTTTTTTTTTAATGTTTTTCCACCTTCCTCTTCCCACAACAGATAAAATATAACATCAACTGTTGTGTTTTTTGCTTTTCAAACGAGTAGATCTGATAGCAAAGACAAAACTCATCTTCATTCTTTGTTTTTTCTTCAAGAATCTTTAATAAAACTCTCAAATTTGAAAATATTAACCACTAAAAATATAAACTCCAAAAGAAGAGATAATACCCCACAAGGGAGGACAACAACACCTCCATAAAGGAGAACAACACTCATAAAATGAAGAACAACACCTTAATATAAAGAACAACTAACACTAAAAAATAACAGAGAAGATAATGCTCCCTCCTCCTCCTCCCGGGAGCGAGAAGAGGTAGAAAGAAGGGAGAGGATTTTGAAAGAAGAGAGAGGAATTCGACATAAAAAATAAATAAATAAATAAATGAAGAGAGAGGAATTCGACCCGTAAACCACACTGATCAATTTCTATAAACTGAAATCAAATTGAATAACATGTGGGCTTTTGTTTTGTGGACTTTGAAATTGTGATGTTTGGGCTTCTCTTACACATTCCTCCTCAATAAGTTTTTTTTTTTTTTTTTTGGGTCTCTTGAGTCACTATTAGACCAATAATTATTAAAATATCTTCAATGGCTAGTTTTCTTCCGTTTGATTTTGACTGTTAGGTTGACTTTGAATTTTCATATCAATTAAGCTATGGATGGATGCTTCACACCATTATTATTTCGCTTTACGGCTTCTGTTATAGTGCAGCAATGTTAAAGCGCTCAAAGCATATATGTAATTAACTTGGATTTAGGTTTGAGTTTTGATTAGATGATTAATTCGTCTCAAATTTGTTCTCACCTTAATTTGTTCAAACTGTGATTTTACCTCACTTGATCTTCGCTGATTATAAATTAATGTTTTACGAGTATTTCACAATTTTTACCAACTTTTACCTACGAAGCTAATTAATTAAGAACCTACCTAAGAGTCATAGTTTGCACCAATGATTACATGCTCAACAGAAAGGACAGGGTTTATCATAAAATTTGTCCTGCACGTGTACGTGTGGTTCTCCCGGATGGAACTTTGAGGGGAATGATTGAATCTTGGAAACTCTCAGATGCAGTGGCATAAATTTAAAGTATTTAAGTTCTTGGTTTGTAGGAGAGCAAAGATTGAATCTTGGAAGCGCCCACTTGAACCCAGGGCAAAGACGACTTGACTTTCTCACAGGGTTAACCTCAAAGGAGCACCTTTCCTATAGATATAGAGAGTCTTGCTTGTTACGAGTTACGCTCTCAGATGCAGTGGCATAAATTTCATGCAGGTACAAGTACTGGTAGCAATACGCAGGCGGTCCTCTCCAAATTAGTCTTTTTGTTCCCTATAGCCCTCTCAATGTGTTAATCGTAATTGGACAAATTGAAGTATCTTTCCTTAAAAGAATTAAGGTAGCACTCCACTGTTTTACTCAGTATTCATGATTTCATAAAGAACCGCTAAAGGCATGAGTTGGCATAAGGGTGATCGTATAATACGCGACTTAATGAGCCATCCAGCAGATACGAAAAAGCTTTGGAAAATGATTCCTCAACAAATTTTGAGTGAAAATGTCACGATATTGGTGAAACTTTCACGTCACAACAAATATAGTGATTGCTTTAAATGCTACAATAATGGAGTCACACTTTTAGACAGCGGCGAACGCAGAGCCAAATTCTCGGGGGCGAGCGTAATAGGAATTTTTTTCGCAGGTCATTAAATAAAATACATACCAGTAAAGTATCAAAATAAACATAACAATAAATGTCCAAAAATTAAAACAATATCATTTAGATTGAATTCCACACGAGAATGTTTTTCCTTACTTTCATCCTCATGAGAGTTCTTAGAAACTTCTATACCTGTTTCAAAATTTTATCCATAACCTATCAAAATTTACCAACCTTAACAAATTAAAATTAGAATTAAAAAACTACACAAAAGTTAGAATTAAAAAAAAAATTAAAACTTACAAACGCTGATGCTGTGAAGCTGAAGCTATAAAGGCCAAAGGCAGCGGCAACCGGAGAAAGAGGCAGCCTGCAGTGGACGCCGGACGGGACGGACGGCGGCGGAGGAGTTGCGCGGTAGACGCGGGCGGCTGAGGAGCCTTGACTGGCTGCTGCTCTGTTTTCCAGCAGCAAACAAAGAGAAGAGAGGAAAGAAAAGGAAATGTTAGGTATGAATTGGGGGAAATTGAATTGTTGACCGTAAGTTCAAAATAGGGGGGAGGGATTAATTTGCAAAATTCCATTCTGATTCAGGCCCTTAATGTTAATTTGTTGTTTGCTTTTTCCCCCTTAGTAAAACGACGTCGTTTTACTAATGGCATAAAAAAAAAAAACAAAAAGAAAAGAACAAAAGCTGAACTTCATCTTCTTCAGTTGGAGGGGTAGCAGCTAGGCTTCTTCAGCCGTTCATCGCCGCTGCCGGGGCCAGCTCGAAGGGTAGTAATACTACTACCCTTCGCTCCCGGATAAAGGGGGGGCAGTGGCACCCCCATGCCCCCCTTCTCTCCGCCGCTGCTTTTAGATATGTACCGCCATTATTTTGCTGACATGCATATTTTATGCGCTTCTATCTATTCTTACAATATTATTTGATAGTATTTGTAAATCTCGTACTATGTTTTGAAACGTCTCAGTGTCGGAATCCTGTATTGTAACACCTAAGAGAAAAAAAATTTCAAAATTCTACAGGAAAAATAGTTATGGCAACGTGACCCACGTACATGCATGGCCATAACAAATTAATTGGTAGTAGGGTAATATCAATGAAGGCTTATTTAAGAAACCAGTTGAAATTAAAGAATAAACCTAACGCCACGTATATCGTTATTTCATCAAATAAAAGGGGATCGGGTTGAATCAAAGCTGCCAATGGCCGTGAATTGTCCACGATGGAATACAAGGACCAGCATGCATGTAGCACTCCAATAGTCCCTTTACTAAGGAACCAACTCACTAATATTACTGGTATATGCTCCTTTAGGTTCATAATAAAATACATTTTAGAGGGAGTAATAATTTTTAAAATAAATGACGTTTTAGTAAACAAGCATAATTTTTTCTGCAACTTATCGTTGTCTTAACTTATTTACCAAAAATTTAGTGGTTATATTATCTAGTAGTATTAATTGGATTACAAATCCAGATCTTCTTATAGTATTAAATTACAATAGTTAAGGATTTTTTGTCATTTAAACGAATTCTTAATATGTGTTAAAAACTCTTAGACATTTTTATTCAGAGCAGAGAAAGTATTAAATTATTATGAGAGTATAGATAGCAAAGACTGAGGTCTGCAGAAAAATATCTTATGGGCTACTAAACGGATAATACTTTGTGTGGGCATTTATTCTGCATCATGCAAAATGGAATCATTAAAAAAACGGCTGTCATGTTTCACCTAATGCATGCCAATTGCGAATGGCCATGATCAGATCTTGTGTTACTTTCTATTTTACTCATAGTTTGCAAAATCGCTATCCTCTTTTGTATCGGTTTGGGTGTAGGATTGGTATCAATAGTATCGGATCATAGTATCGTAAGATCATACACGAAATATGTAAGTGTAAAATTACTAATAAATTTTAAAAACTACTCTTACTTGAATCATTTTAACAAATTTTTATAGTGTCGGATAGAATTGGAAGTATGATCGATTTGGTGTTTTGGGATCGCAGTATCGTACGATCCTACGATACGTATCGCGATACTGCAAACTATGGTTTTACTCTTATAATTATTTTTCTAGTCAATTCTTTTACAATAGAAAAATTAATCTCATAATATAGCAATATATAGGTCTATTAATTTTTTATTGTGAAAAAATAGGAGTAAATCAAACAGAAAATTTGCGCGGGAGAATATGTCAATGATTTACACGCAACGAGACTAATACTATATATATAAGATCCTAATTAAGTAATGTGATGCCTATATGCCAAAAAATCCAACACGCAAAAACAAATATAGTTTCTTGCGTGAGGGTCCAAACATTTTAAGAACAAAATAAAAGAAAATAGAAAAACTCTTGCCAGATCGAGGACGTCAATCGAGAAACCCACAGAGATTAAAGACTGTGCGGCTGTACGTGCCACATTGTATACATGCACCAGAACCGTTTACTCCATCATTTTCTAATAGTCTGGTTTTTAATACTTTCTTCGTCCTATTTAAAGAGTCTAATTATAAAAAAAATTTCTTGTTTCAGTAAAAATATTCACTTTGAATTTGTTTACATTATTTACTAATATAATAATATGTGCTTAACAACTAAGTCTTACAGGGTTATTTTGTAATTAATGATATAAGTGGAAACTATGATGCCAAATTACTTATTTTAGGTGTTGTACCTCATAACATATAATAAGTTATACATTTTTCAAAGTAAATTTTTTGAGTGAGATAAAAAAAAAAAAGTACTATTTTTTAGTATTATAAATCGAACTCTTACAATGGAACGGAGAATGTATAATTTAGGGCTAAACAAATTTTACAATTAATTTTGTCTAATTGTTTTACTCCCATAAAATACAACAGATGGGACATAGCAGTATCTCAGTACAAAGTATCTCAGGTCATGCTAAAAGTCCGCGTGGCCAAGTTAAGAACCAATGAAATAATTTAGCCAATTACTCCGTCTCTCTATTATTGGAAAGGTCCTGTTTATAGTACTGTTTCAATATTATCCAATCTAACAGAGTAAGTAATCAATAACAGCTTTTATTGAGTCAAAAAAATAATAATAATCACAAGTCAATATGCTTAAATAGGTTAATAATCACCACTACTTTTTCAAATTTAACCCTAATGATTTGAATATAAATTATATCAAAATTTACTACTAGAAAACAAGAGTAAAAGAAAAAATCTTCAATAATGAAAAGATAATTATATACTGTGATTTTTTATTAAAAAAAATGATAAACTTTAATGTTAAAAAACAATGCTTAAAGACATGAAAAATATTTAAAAAATTGCAAAGGCTTCTCCTATTTACACTTCCCTACCCCATGCTCAAAAATAAAATTACCAATGGATACCATATACTATAGGTATAGGTGTGAAGTATGAACATGAATGATTAATGAAGTAGGCCTAGGGAGGGCTGAAGAATTGGAATTAGGTAGTATTGAATTTTCAATAATTGGGTTACAGTTGTGTATGTCCCACATTAATGCTTTAATTAGCTAGAGTTCTACTAAAATGAAGTGATTAGCATGTGATAATATGTTTACTTGCAGGCCTAGAAGTAATATAAATAAACCAACCAAAAAAATCAACCCAACCCAAGTTTTGAAAATTTTCAAGCATTGTTGAGTGTTGATGCACACATTCGGAATCCAACTTTTTTTAAAAAAAATTTTTATTTTCAAAAACTAGATTATATATACACTACGTGATACTTGTCGTGTGGAATATACGGTCTCTCACGACACATTGGACTTGCTAAGTGGCCTACCGGGCTGCTCAAGCTATCCAAGCTACATAAAAATATCATGACAAAAACTTGTGTCATATGGGTTGTACTATCTGACACTTTTGTTTTGGTTTTTTTTGTTACAAAACATGTGATAATTTTTTGTGAAGACGCAAATATGGAATTTAGTTTTAAAAGTATTATGTGTATATATTATAAAACATATTGTATATAATTATTGCATGTTTCTAAAATATATATATATATTGATTAAAAATATGTATCAATTATAAAGATTGAAGTATCGCCTATTAAACAAATTATAACACGTAAAAGAAACAAATTTGATTTGTTTTTGAAAAATATAAAAAACTAAATAAGAAGTACACCGCAGGAGGTGAAGTCTCCTATTGGATGGTACATCTGTTGAACACAAGAGTTCCAAATAATATTTAAATATCTTCGGTTTGATATGGAGAGATCATTGACGACTTGATCTTGATGTCTTAATGTTGCTTTCGACAAGACATGAGATGAGTGCCTCACTTCATTGATGAGTGCCTCACTTCATTAATGCCATGATGTTACGTAAAGAGACTCAAATTATGGTTTGGGTATCATTTTGATTTTATAATAATTTTTTGTTATTCTCAATAAGTTTTTTTACACTTTTAATAAATATTTTTACATTTTTCTAACACATATTTTTACATTTTCAATATAATTTTAATATTAGAAAATCAAAATGAAACTCAAATTATGATTTGAGTCTCTTTACCAAACAGAGCCTAATTTGCGACCAACTTTGTGTCTATTGTATTGTATCTCTTGATTTTTCTTCTTCTTTTCCTTAATGACATGAGTGCTTCACTTCACTAATTTGTGACCAACTTCTGCTTTTTTCTTCTTTTCATTTATTTATTTTTAGGTTTGCGTCCTTATATGGATTCAACCTCGATCTGAAAATGACAACGATCCATAAAGTTAGTTAAGAGTTAAGGTATAAGGTTTTGTATGCTAATTTGTATTGCAAAATTCAAACTATCTTTTGGAGTTTTAAAATTTTACTTTATACTTGAAATGTAATATTTAATGCGTCTTATATAAATAAGTTCATCTTGAAAAACGTACAACTTATTATGCGGTATGAGATAAACATCTAAAATAAATAATTTAACGTTATATTTCCCACTAATATCCTTATTTTTTTAGTAAGGCGGTTATATTTGAACCACACGTTATTATATTAGTAATGGTAGGTAAAATAAATAAATCCAATGTTGACTATTTTAATGGCACAATTATTTTTCTTTTTAAAAGTGAACTTTTTAAATGGGACGAATGAAATATAATTTATGCATTAAAATAATGAAAAGTTATCATAGAATGCAAAATGCGCATTTAGTATGAAAATATAGGCAACTATATATTAATTTAGATTTTTGGCCTACAATTAATTTACAATGCGAAATTTTTAATTTTTTTAGTTTTTGTAGCGGTCAAGTACTTCTTAAGTAGCCGTTCGCATATAAGGATGACAAGGGGAAAGTTGTCTTGTCTTCCATGAAATTGTCGTCTTCGTCCCAGTGACTATATTCACTGTCCTCTGCCTCTTATTCGCTTTAAGTCTATATACACCGATTGATTTACAATACCCATCTTTAGGAACATTCTCCAGTCCTTATAGTTTTTGTGATTATAAGTATGGCAACAAAACTCAGGAATAAAAGAAACTTTTTTCCTGCGGGATCAGATCTTTTGTTTTCCAAACTCATAATTTCTATGTCTACTTTCTTACAGTGGATGATAATACTCTCACATTACATTATCGGACCTAATTCCCTATTGTGAGAGCGGATAAAGGAAATGTACGAGTATGGTAAATAGTTGTCATTGGTTTTCTAATAGTAATATGTATTCGAGATCACGAATGGAACTACTTATGTATTTTCTTTTAGCTACTTATGTATCTTTTTTAACTCTTCAGCAGATTATTCGGGGAGCTTTGAACCTCGATAGACAAGAAATATGCAATTTTAGAATCTCTCGGAAGAGTTAGCTAGTGGATTTGGTAGAAGTAAGGTCTTGGTGGTGTACAATAGAACTTCACTTAATATTGTATTCATCATTCATGGACTGCATTCACTTCATACAACGCCTTTGTTCACCACGCTATTTCATGAGGGTAAGACTCATTACGTCCCCTCCTGCCAGTCTCTTAATCGGCTGTTGCATAAAATTAAAAAAAGTTACCAAACCCAGCTTTTATATATATAACATCAACAAACAGAAAAGAATTAAACGAAAGTTCACTTATACTTGGAATGGATGTTGGTACATGATCGATCTCGATCTAATCCTTATGTTGCAGAAAATTAATTAGTAGCTATTTCATCATTTAATTTTAACTAATTAGAGAAATTAAGCACATACAGTGATTAATTAGGTTCGTTTTGAAAGCTTGACTTCTAAACCATGTTTCATTTGTATAATCACGGAATCACTTGGAGTGATGGGATGAGCTTCCACAAGTTCAACATGGTAATTGTAGATGATTGAGGCCGCAACCATTTTCATCTGTACAAATGCAATTTCCTTCCCCAAACAGGTCCTCGGTCCGGCGTTAAACGCCGGAAACTTGAACGACGGTTCGTGTTTGACTCTTCCCTGCTCGGTTATCCATCTCTCAGGCTTAAACTCCAAGCAATCTTTGCCCCAAATCGATTCCATTCTTCCCATTGCGTACAAAAACAGTACCAATTTCGTGCTCGCTTTTACAGAAACCCCGCTTGGAAGAACGTCATCTTTTATTGGTGCTTTGTGTTCCAGGGCCACTGGTGGAAAAAACCTGAGAGCTTCACACAACGCGCCGTGGAGATAAACTAGTTTTTGGGACTCTTGTAAGCTGCATTTTGGTTGAAATCCCAGTTTTTCTTTGATTTCTTGCAGAGTCTTCGCTTCTACGGAAGGGTTTTTGGCAAGAAGGAAGAAAAACCAAGTGAGAGCAGTGCTAATGGTGTCTCTTCCCGCAACCATTAAGCTCAGAAACACGTCTCTGAGGAAGAGCTTCGTGATTCCGGGACTCCTTGAACTTGAACTCGAACTCAAACTCAAACTCAAACTCAAACTCGTGGCTTCGTAAGCCTGAATGAAAGCTGTTAGGCCATCAAACTGTTGATTCATCCCTCCTTGGTTTTTAGTGAGGAGTTCCTGTTTTTTCTCTATGCATGGATATATGTACTGATCAAGGGCATCTCCAGCTTCCCTCAGCTTCTGCTCTTTCCCTAATCCAAGCCATTTTTGGAGCTTCCAGCAACTTTCAGGCAAAATGTGCCTCTGCAACAGGGCCATCTCAGCATCATAGAAAGCGTTCAGGGAAGGAATGATTGGTAAATCCAGGGAAACAGTCCTTGGATCATAGTCCAGAATCAATATCGAAAAGCTGTCGAAAGTTAGCCTCTGAAGTACATCCTGCAAATCAATGGGCTCGGCTCGGCTTGCGTAACTTTCCAGGATGGGGAGGAGCCCGTTCTCCACTTTCTCCAGGACCGTCTTCTCCAAAACTTTCAGGAAATGGGGATGGTGCATCATGGAGAGAGTAACTTTCCTGTGAATTTCCCACAACTCGTAATCGGAGTTGAAGATCCCATCTCCTAAGAAATCGAATATTTTTCGAAACTCAGGACCTTTGGGATAGTTTGGGAAGTTCTTGCTGAGAATATAATGGATGTTGGCAGGATCACAGGTGACGACCATGTCGACATTGGCAAACCGGGGCCCTTTGAACTCAAAAGTTCCCCCGCTTTCAATCATAACTTCAGTCCCGTAATCATGAAGGCGGTGCCTGTTCTGTAAAATCGCTGGTAACATTCCGACGACTGGCCAATTCGTTGGTATAGAGCTATGAATCTTCCCATTTTTCTTTCGCATAAAAACATGAAAGTAAAACCAGGAACATAAAAGAATAGAAATAAGAAAGAAATATTGTAGTGGAAGAGATTGAAGAAGATAAGATTGAATTTCTGTGAGGATTGCCATTGGAGAGAGAGAGAGAGAGAGAGAGAAGGGGTTTTGGCCTGATTATCCAAAGGGCTCCATGCAAAAGCTGGTCTTATAAAGACAAATTTAATGAGAAATCGCCTTCTTCTTTCTTTACATCCATGCATGTGCATCAATCATTGAGGATAACGTAACTAGCTTGTTCCCCCACTCAACAAAAAGCCAAAAGAAAAAAAATGTAAAATACTTTGTCTTTGTATAACAGGGCCCACATATATATCTAGTGAGATATTTTGTCTATTATTTTTCTGTTTTTCATGTTTATTCTTTTACAATGAGAAAATAAATCTCATAATGTGACATGTGAATCCACTTTTTATTCACATCACAAATTAAAGTCATTGTTATATGCTCAAAGACATTACTAAATAATTGAATCATTTAGCGACGGGATTGTAGTCTTACCGGTCAATTAATGGTGAGGTTGCGGATGTAAATTTTCTCTTAATAGATTAATTTATGGAATGAAGTTATAACTAAATAGTCTATTGGTTCCGTGAAATTCAGCCCTGTAGAATATTACTCTTTTGGTTCCGTAACTAAATAACTAAATTTTCTCTTTATTCACTATTTCATTATTAATTTATTTTTTTTATTTTTATTTTTTTGTGTTGTTTCTGCAGTGAACGGAATAATTGGGGTTGAATTTCAAAAATATCTCAAAAATTAGTTTCCTTGTGGTTTTGTAGGTACGGTTATAAAATGGGAATGATAATTTATAAATGAATTTTTATATTTAAAATGAGATAAAAGTAATTCATTACACGTTTAAATTGATTTTAATTTTCACCAGCAAATATACATTAGTATTTATAACTTTTTAAGTAATCTTTCATAACTAAATGTGCCAGCACAATTTTGACTCCCTACAGCGGGTGAATTGGTCTTGGCGAGCATCGCCTGTACTTAAGAAGGGGTGTAGTTAAGGCAATTCTATGCATATTTTACTTTCACTCACATTTACAGGGAAATTAAGGTTGTGGCTGATTTTCTGGCTCGTGGAGCAAAGCTTGGACCTGCACAATTAGACTTTTGGCGATTCCTTTTTGCCGCTAATGGCAAGAGGATTTTCACGATAGAAAATAAGACGCACATGTCACATTATAAGATCTATTGCAACATTATAAAAAAGTAGACACGGAAAACAAGATTAGAGTAGATTGAAGATCTTAAGGGATTAAAATATAGGGAAATACTTTTTGGACCGACAGGTCAAGTCTTGAGGATTTCTGAAAGGGACCCATTTCTTATTTTTTTACATTTTTGCTCCCTTATTTTTTAGCTTCTTTTTCTTCTCTCTCCTATTCTCTTTTTCTCACAGTTTTGTTTTCTCTCTTTCTTCTTTCACAACCTCTAATTCCTTATATCTTCCTCTCCATTTTTTTTTCCCTTTCTAATATCCTCTTTTATCATCCTTTCAAGTGGTGATTTTTTTTTTTTTTTTTTTTTTGTCTAGATTTTTGGAAAACAATGGAGTAAAAATATGAGTTTTAAATATATGGGAATTAATTTTTATTTTTTTCTTTTTATTTTTCTTCCAATTTTTTAGAACAATTAATTTACAATATGATTACTATATACTAATTTTCTAATAAAGACTGTACTATTTTTTATATTACACTATACTGTTTTACAAATATAACTAGTTTGTACTATTTTACAATAAAAAAATATTATTTTTATTATTTTTTATTTTACAATAAACACTGTATTTATTTTTTTCTACTATATGCTATTTTAGAATAAAGACTGTACTATTTTAAAACTATTATGTACTATTTTACAATAAAGATTATATTATTTGAAAAGAAATAAAAACAGTAAAAAAAAAAAAAAAAAACTCAATTATCTTCATCAATTGATGAGGGGCCTTTTCATCTTTTGAACTAAGACAATGACGTGGAATTTCACCCATGCACCTCGATCCTTAACTGAATCAAGACAAATAATGGCTCTCTAAAATATATAGAGGCATACTAAACGCAGTAACCGTTTTACTATTCGCAGTAACATTCCGCTGTGAAAAGACAAAAATGTCCCTCGCCAAAAAAAAGAAAACCGGGTACTGTTCACCCGTGCGTGAACAGTACCCGAGTAGAAAAAAAAGTGAAGAAATACCGCCGGCTCCTGCGAAAATACTACCGGATGCCGGTGGTGGAAAATACCGCGGAAAATACCGCCCGCCGCCGGCGGTATTTTCGCCGGACGCCGGAAAATACCACCGGCGGTCGGCGGTATTCCGTGAATTTCGTCTGGGGAGACGGTCTCCCCGGCCGAAATGTTGCATAAATAGAAAAAAAACGTCCGGATAATCACAGATCCAGAAAAAAAATCCCCCCCGAATGGGTTTTTTTTCGCGAAAATTATAATGAAGGGGTATATAAAGAATTTATGCAAACTAATTTAAAATAAAAAATAAATATAGTGTTTACTTATAGTGTAATATGGATCGTACTCGGGTGTTTACTTTTTACAGGGGAATGTTTCTGCGTTTAGTAAAACGGTTACGGGGAGACCGGTGGTATTTTCTTCAGTCTTTTTTCTAACCGGGTACTGTGCACCCGTGCGTGAACAGTACTACCCGATTTTCTTCTTTTTCTTTTTTATTTTAGGCCAGGGGCATTTTTGTATTTTCATAGGAGAATGTTACTGCGAATAGTAAAACGGTTACTGTGTATAACAATTTCGTATTGTTATTATTGGTCAGTAGATCGATCATGACCCTTCGAATTAATGAGATCTATCTTATCTTCTGACAACACAGAACATCGATCCCCATCTACTTTCTTGGAAGTGTGTGGATATATAGTACCGATAGCAACTACTTTTAAGTTTTTCTATATACACCAGTTTAGAAAATAAATAAATTATCTAATTTAATTTTATTTATTTTAATTTTTTTTTTTTGGGAAAATGAAGATGAGCTATTTAAGGAAAAACAGTGATGTAAAAGTATAGTTGGAGCTTTATTAAAATTTGATATCGAAAATTATAGAGAAACACTTGTTTAAGAAATTTTTTTTTTGTTATTTGGACTTTTAGAAAAAGAAGGTCAGTTGATTAGTTAATTGAATCGATAGATGGCCGCTAAAACTGTTGTCGTCTCACCATCAATAATTAACCTGTGATGGACCATAAATATAACATGTCAACATGTTCTACGCACGAACAACCGCATAATCGATCGGCCACTCAATACTCTTAATGGGACTATAATTTGTTTGAGTAATTTCCACTACTACAAAATTAATAAAAAAACAACGGGTTATAAACATTGATTTGTGGCATTTTAAGAATAATAATCAAAATGAAAATTTGGATGCAGAATATTTGCAGTCTCTCATAAAAAACAGATGCAAATGATCATTGTTTTGCAGACATTATCATCGGTGTTAATTAATTTTTGCACACAAAATGTGGATTCAACAAGTCGAATTAATGATTCGCGATTTAATCTTATATGTCATGTTCCTCCTAATTTTCTTTCACCAAAAACTCTTTTTTTTTTTTTTTCCCCATACTTTACAATTAAAAAATATTTAACTTCTTCATCCGCTCATTGCCCTAGCCAAGTTTAGGTAATTTCTCGCGGCGGCCGGCTACGAGAATCTTTGCCGCCCGTGTGCCTAGCTTAGTTTTTTCGATTTCTCTGCCAACGTTTGTCCTTTTTTTTTTTCTCTTTCCCACTTCTTGATTTGACAATATGAGTTGTTTGTTTTGGTTTTATAAAAAGAATTTACATTATTAAGTATTATATTATGAAGATATCCAGACCTGGTTTGATAGACCTACTGGAAGATACCGGGAAGAAAGTTATTGCCAACAAATCGACTGATGGAACTAGAAGTGGTTCAAGAGATGGAATGAAACTGGAGAGGCTAAGCACTTGAGTCTGCTTCTTGTTCTTTTTCTGGCTGACTCGAAGAGAACTACCATGTCTATGCCTAAAAGGTTCAATATTTTTACAGATAAATAAGCCTTCCATACAACTACTATGTAACAACACAAATTAAAAGACAATTACAATCCGTCCAAATTCATAGAAATTATTGGACCAAAGAAATAAAGAGAAAAAAAATCTCCATAAACAAAATATTACGCTAAGACCAAGATGTACTGCATTTATATTAATAAAAGGATGAAGAAAATATAATTGGGGAAGGAATAATATACAGAAAGAATAGCATACCCAAAAAAGTAAAGATAAAAAAGCACAATAAATAATAATACAAAAAACTTAAAAATTGTGTTTGTCAACCCCCACATTGCTAACAATAAACATTGAGTAATAGAGGTCTATATATTACAGTCCTCATTTTAACGCACATGTTAGACTCCAGGCCAGAAAATAATAATTTGGGCCAAGGATTTTTTCCAAAAAAAAAAAAATTCATAAAAGAAAGAAAATTGGCAAAGCACGAGTTCTGGTGAAGTCCGGCCCATCGGGCTGTGACCAATTTTGACGGGTACAATGGTATGATGAGTTTAAGAGTAAACATCAGCTAGGCAGCGCTAGCCACCACCCAATCTCTGAACTAATCGCCGTCACCACTGCTTTCAGACATACTAGCCACAACCCCTACCAGCACATCCCGTTCCAAATAAGTTAAATCTCAAACACTTGAAATACACTAGTGGTGAAAAACCGTACCTTGACAAGGCCAAATTTCAAGCTTTATCTATAAACTTCGAAGGGAATATCTCTTGGGATGTCTATAAATGAATAAAAAATTTGCAGAATATTTGCAGATAATGTGCAATGATAAACCTTTTTGTAAAGGAAAAAAAAGAAAAACCTAGAATCAATTAATCAAAAAATTTGGAATGACATCTTAAGTTGTTCGTGCTCATTGACGAGGTAAATTTCAAATCCAATACGCATATATATTAGAGTAGTCGTTGTAATTTTAATGCATTTTCTAATATATGATTGTGCAGCATTTCGGCTTAACTGCAGATTCTTTGTGTATATTTCTGAATTTGACTTCTCTAGAGGTAACTACAAACAGGAGGTTTGAATGGATTCTTCTTCAAAGTGCACCCGATCTGACAAAGCTTCACTGGAAAATGGTATGCTTTATATTTCATTTCTTATCTAAGTTCACTTTGAAGTTATGCTAATGAAATTCTCCTTTCTTTCGTGTTTAAGGAATTGTTGTCTGACAATTCAACTTCAGTTTCCTTTTTGACAAATTTGGGGAGCTTGCATTGTGAAAAATTTGAATCTTCAATGGTCTATATCTGATCATTGTGTTTGGCAGTCACGGAATACAACTCATATAAAACAAACTTTGTTTCAAACAAAGTTGAGGTTTTCGTTTTTGGACACTATATCTGTAGAAAGAAGCATGCAATGATGGACAAAACTATTTGCATTTCTTTCTTAAAAAATTATTTTTTGCAGGGCAAAGATGTGGGAGAATATATCTATGAGTTTGAGCCTCAATGTTTTGCTCAAAATCGTGGATAGATTCGAATAAGCGTTTCTTAAGGGGATAAAGCATATCAGCTTGCACTAGTCAACGTTAGAGAGGATGATTATATGTGATGTATTCTAGTATGTAGTTCCGAAAAATGAATTGTCAACTCTGCTGCACCCGTTAAAGAAGATAAGACCTTGCACACAGGAATGTGAAATTGAGCTTATTGGACATGGGTCACTCAGTAAGTGGAATCCTTGAATTCTTTCTTTTGTAAAGAATCATGATCTTGGACAAAATTTCACATCCCCCATTTCATTTTTGGATTTTAGTCTTTAACGTTTTATTTTAGGTAAAGACTTTTTGGACAGTATCGGTCCTGGACCGATTCACGTTTAATGGAGCCAAGCTGACTGTTATGTTTTGTCCCGGGTGGTTGAAATAGTTAAGTAAGAAAGACGTGCTACTGTTCAAGAGTCGCACAGAAACTCTTCAAGAGTCGCACGGCTGACTGAATTAAATTAGGCAGGAAAATAGGAAAATGAATGAATATACAAAGCATAAAAGATTAATTAATTTTATACAATAAACTGAACATTGTACCAGATGATCTTCTATCAAAGTGGCTCACTGAACTAAGCCGAGCTTCCTCTTTCTTCCTTAACTCATCCAGCTTTATGTTGCTAATTGTCTTTCCCTTTTGCTGTTTATACTTGATCAAGGAAACCCTTAAGAAGAAATGTACAGAATCTACAGATATTTATTACTTTCAACCCTAGTGATTTAAGAGAAACAATATACCTTGGATGAAACATGTAAATCTACCCAAATGGGACAATTTAAATAAATGAGATAAAAGATTTCCATTTATTCCTATACGGGGAGCTCATTCAAATCCTTAGGATGTTCTGTACGACCTTGATTCTTTGGAAAAGCCTCAATTTCACCCTCTGTGATGTGATTCTTCGTCATAGTAAAATAGCCAAGCTAAGAAAGATCCAGACCCGGTTACCGTTAGATAGACCCACTGAAAGATACCGGGAAAAAAGCTGTAGCCAACTAATCGACTGATGGAACTGGAACGGGTACAAGAGATTGAATTAAATTGGAGAAGTCAAGCGCTTGAGTCTACTGATGTACTTTTTCTGGCTGACTGGAAGAGAACTGCCACGTCTATGCCTAAGACGTTCAATATTTGTACCGATAAATAAGCCTTCCATACAACTACCATGTAACAACACAAATTAAAAGACAACTACAGTCAGTTCAAGTTCATCGAGATTATTGGACGTCCCAAGAAAGAAAGAGAAAATAAATCTCCATAAACAAAATATTACGCTAAAACCAAGAGGTACTGTATTTATATTAATAAAAGAAGATGGAAAAAATATAATTGGGGAAGGAACAATATATAGAAAGAGTAGCATACAGGAAAAAGTAAAGATAAACAAAGCACAATAAATAATAATACAAAAAACTTAAAAATTATGTTTGTAGGCCCACATCGCTTACAATAAACAACGAGTAATATAGATGAATGTATTTTTAGAGTCATCAGTTTAAGTCACATGTTAGACTCCAGGCCAAAAAATAATAATTTTGGCCAAGGGTTTATAAATTTTAAATAAAAGGAATATAAGCAAAAAAAAAAAAAAAAAAAGTAAAAAGAAAAAAGAAAAGAAAAATGGTGAGTTTAACGTTTACAATGCCAAGGTGAGTTTAAGAGTAAACACGAATCAACCAAGGAAGGCATATCGGATTTTCCCATTCCAATCCAAATTTCAAAGGCATATCGGATTTTCCCATTCCAATCCAAATTTCAAGCTTACATTGACATGGCCAAATTTCAAGCTTTATCTATCCACTTAGAAGGGAATATCTCCTGGGACATCTATAAATGAATAAAAAACTTTCTGGGAAAGAGAAGGCGAGAGTCGGAGTTTATTTTTCCGAAAGGGAGAGGATGGGTGGAGGGAATTTTTTTTATTTTAGGGGAGAGTATGAATTCTCTTAAAGAGTGGCACGGCAACTCTGCAAGAGTGGTTGTGCTACTCTTCATCAAGAGTTGTACGGCTACTTGTCAAGAGTCGCACAACCACTCTTCAAGGCTCGCATCGCACAGCTACTCTTCAAGACTTGCATGGCTACTCTTCAAGACTCGCACTGCTACTCTCCAAGAGTCGCACGGAAACTCATCAAGAGTCGCACAACTACTCTTCATGTGTAGCTTGGCAAATATTCAATAATACCAGGACTACTATTTATCCAAAAAATAGTTATATTCATGGAATTAATTAGTGGCATTTCGGTCAACAAGAAAATATTTAATTACTGAAGTTCAAATATATATGTTCAAACTATTTATTTTTTTATTTAAAAATTTTATTTTTATTTTATCTATGTTGATATAGTGGCACGACTAGTCTTAAAGCGGGTTTGAAATGGGGGACAAAACGTGTCCTGGGAAAATCCTTGCCCATCCTTAGAGTTTTGTTGATCAAATGCATTTCGTTGCCTAAAAGGTTAATCAGGATTGACATTTGGTAGAGCTGTCGTGAGCCCTATCAAATGATGGTAACAGCACCAAGTACCTGCAGCAAGAATATGACAATTGTATAGAGCTAAGAGGGGTCGAACCACAGGGAACTTGATGAACAAAATTCCTATTGCTCCTATTGCTCCTATTGAACTAAGAACTATTGGTTTGTAACCACCTTTATGAGTCAGGTGACTCGACTGAATAGATTGTGATTAAACTAAGCGAGTAATTGATAACAAAATCAAAGAACAAAAGATTCAATTAAGCAAAGATTATAAAAAAGTATCCGGCACATGCAAATCCACAGTAATGATCACATGTAACATCAATCATAAACTCAGAGATACATTAACATGCATATTGTCAATCAGTTATAGATTGCCGAGATTCGCTACAGACATAGCCGGCCAATTCCCTCTTAGTTAATTGATCCGCCATAAACTAATTCTCTAATTAATACACAACTAGGCCGAGATCCGCTACAAACACCTAGTTTAATGTACTAACGACACTACAAACTAAGGGAACCTGATTCTAGTGTTCCCAGTCTGATCCGCAGCCAACAATCACTAACCTTTTACTCCCTAATACCACGGCAGATAGCTTTACCACTTATTAATCTTGTCTATTAATTATTATCTTAATTAACAGGGGCTAATTGGCATTACCCAGATCTACTTAAGTTGTAAATGCTTAAATAGAACAAAGCAACAAGCATTAATTATTCTCAAGGGCAAAAAGAAACACATGCATATTAACGATACGAGCAGTGAGGTTTCACGACGTTACACAAATTACTGCTTCATTACAATAAAGCCGAATAAAAGAATTAGCTACTCATGCTTATTAAACTCAGTAGAACTAAACAAACAGGATAAACCATTTTAGAAAATTAAACTAAGCTATTTAATTAACTGAACCTACTGGAATTAAACTAACATGCAAAGAATTGACTAATACAACGCAAATTAACTTATTAACTAATACTACTTATACATGCACGACTAACAATTTAATTACCTAATTAACTAACCTACTGCCAGTAGCCAAATAGATTAACTACTAAACTGGAGAATCATCCGACAACCACATATACGATTCAATTAATTAATAGACTAGTACTAGAAACCATGGTTGTTAGAATCGGGTCTAGACTCGTAGAATCGGCCGATTCTACGAGTCTAGACCCTGGAATCGAGTCAAACTCGGAATAGAATCGGATGTACCCGAGTTGCAGCAGTAGACTCGGTAGAATCGGTCTAGAATCGGTCTAGAATCGTAGAATCGGTCTAGAATCGGCCGATTCTACGATTCTAGACCGATTCCACAATATGTAGATGGGCTCGAGAAATTGGACCAAAAACAGTTAAATTAAATATGTGATTAGCCCATTTTCATGATTAGCCCATTTTCATGATTGGCCCATTTTAAATTAAATATGTGATTAGACCAAAAACAGTCTAGGCAGCCCATTTTCATGATTAGCCCAGCAATAATTTTCCCTCTTCAGTCTTCAATCTTCAGTTCCTCAGTCCTCAGAATTCACGACGGGCGACTCCTTGAATTCAATTTCTTCATTCCCCTTTTTTGACACTTTTCACTACAAGAAAA
Source organism: Leptodermis oblonga (assembly GCA_016801395.1). NCBI lineage: Eukaryota > Viridiplantae > Streptophyta > Magnoliopsida > Gentianales > Rubiaceae > Leptodermis > Leptodermis oblonga. Next base: position 4,302,769 of record CM028754.1, read on the forward strand.
AAGGGCTTTAGTGACGACGCAAAGTCGTCAGTAAAAGCCCAAAAATCGTCACTAAACCCTTTAGTGACGACAAACGGGTCGTCAAGTGGTCGCGACAATAGGTCCGTAGCTAAAGGGTCCAGTGACGACATTTTTGCACCGTCGTCACTAAATCCTACCATTTAGTGACGACTTTTTGTCGTCACTAGAGTTAGTGACGACAAAAGTCGTCACTGTGTGTACGTCACTAAAAGACAAAAGTCGTCACTAAAAGGTGTATTTTTAGTGACGAAAAAGATAGTGACGAATGAAAGTCGTCAGTAGGTAACAAATGGTCAAAGGCTTTAGTGACGAAACTCAGTGACGAGAATTGCTTGTCAGTACAAAAGTCAACGGTTTTAGTGACGACAAGATTCGTCACAATAAAGATGAAGCCAACAAATATAGTGACAATAAATAGTCATCAATAGCTACCTGCTTTAGTGACGAAGTTGAGGGACTACAAATGTTGTCAATGGAACAAAATATTAAACGATATATTTCAAAACTTTCAATTTAAATTGCAAATGAATATACATATAGTATGTCATCATTTACACAAGTATGACAAATTGTCATCATATTTAAATATGTTCTAAATCAAATACCAAAGCTTCCATCTAACTAAACGACTAAGTAAAATTATACAAGTCCAACATCACTTGTGGTGGTGGGATTGAAGACACGTGAAGATATCTTCAACTTAGCCATTTGAATCACAAACCGCACGCTGCACGAGTATTTGAACACATCATTAGAAAAACATCAAACTCAAGAACTTCTCAAACCATCAAACACATATCTACCTAACAACCAAAACACTAAGGACATTGAGAATATTACATAAATTTCATAGTACCTAAGAAAAAAAATCACCATCCACATGAAAACCTGCATAATTAAAGGATTGAGCTAATTAGTTGAAAAATTAAGATGGTCAGATATAATATACTTTGAAATGTTAATCATGACCTGAAATAATCTTTATGGGAAGCAATCCCACAATATAAAAAGGCAAAGTAAAACATTACTAAAAAATAAAATGGCATAGGAAGCAAACCAATCGGACACAGAGAAGCAAAGTCAGAAAAATCAATCACTAGCATAATAAGCAATTCATATCTACAAATTCCTGGTCAAAGTTATAGTGCAGATCCAATGACAAAATTATTGGCGAGAGACAGTTTCATGGGTAAGAGAAATACTACTCCACTCAATTAGAAGGGTAAGAGCAAAGGGGGAAGGGGAACAAGCAAAAGCAAGATCTTCCACATTATGTAACGTGGTAAGCGTTGTACCTGGTAGTAAAGTAAATCAAGTACAGGCAATGCCAGGAAATAGACTAACAGCCTTCCAACAGTTTAAAAAGTTGAATGATGAACATGTTAGCATTGATGTAACCAATAGATCCTCCTACTTCAAGAATGTAATCTCCCCTCACAGATTTTAATGGTTATAACTATGTCAATATATGAGCTAATAAAAATAATTGTAACATGACAGAAATATAAATCGTTAGCTTACGATAATTGATTTGTAAGTTGCCTTGTGATGCCGGAGATCCTGTAGCGCCTCTTGTTCTTTCCATGAGAAACTTCCACTCTTAACATTTTTAAGAATCTTCCGCACCTGTAGGGCAACGCAAGAAAGATGCATTATAATTATAGTAGATGAAGATATAAAATAAACTACTTTTCTTGAAAGTGAATCATTCCCACCGCAGCAAGCAGTTACTTCCTTTACTTAATAATAAAAAGAAACAATATATAAACACGAGCAAAGATGTCTGGTGCACCTTGATCCGATCTTGATCAGATAAAGGCCGCATTAAGTCAATGTCGTTTCTATTTGGTCCAATGATCCAATGTGTTATGGAAGAATGACCTTCCAACAACTTCATACCAAATTAGCTCACCAAAGACAAGAACAAAATGAAAAGAAAAAAAGATAAAAGGCCTAACTTCAAATTTCCAATACATTGAGGCAGTGAGGTGAGGCACACACAGCACACACACAGAACAGAACCTCTAGCCTCTAGGATACTAAAAACTTCAACAACACCATAGCATCTAAAATCAATCAACAGGCAGTGGCCAGTGAGGCACACACAGAGTCAGACTCAGAGTCTTCAAAAGCAGCAGCTATACATGGAAAGACTATAAACAGTTTCAATCACAAATCATGCGAGAAAGTAAAACCAAGTTACCGACTAATAGGGATAGTAAGATTTCCCTCTTGGCCTCTTCACTTCCCCCGACTTCCAGCCTAGGAGATAAATGGTTGCTCTAGAACAACTATGCCATTAAAACGCAGCTGAAAATTGCAGTGAAGCATCCAAGAAACTCCAAATTAATTATAAAGTAACAATCTTTTTCAATTGACTTGAGCATAAGGATAAGGGAAGAAAAAACCAAGCATTCAAGGAACCCCAATTCAACTCTTTTACTAATGAAACAGTCTTCTTCTTCTCACTTAATTCCCTGACAGCAATTTTAAAATAAAAGTAAATGGAGGAAAAACACGAGAATCAAACATCTTGAATCCCATTTCTACCTCTGTCTTCTTCTTTTTCTTTTATTTTTTATTTTTTATTCCCTCTAGCTTCAAATTTCAGCAACCAACCGCCATAAAAGGACAGAAATTTAACATCAAAACACCTTCAAAAAATTACAGTTGAGCACTTACAGTTGCAATACACTTGACAGCTCAATTTCTGTTGTTCAATTGTAGTCACTTACAGTTTCACGCAATTTCTTGACAGCTCAAGTATATATATATATATATATACTTGACAGCTCAATTTGCGTCGTCACTTACAGTTGCAATACACTTGACAGCTCAATTTCTTCAATTGTAGTCAACTTGAGCACTTTACTACTTATATAAACTTGAAATTAATGCTGTAAACAGAGAAATAAGGCATTTTAACTCAAGTGGCATAGATAAATGATTTGATGACAAAATCCTTCACCAGCTATGTCTATCAAAAAACAGAAGCCTTGCAAGATCTGTCAAAGGAGACAGTAGATCTAGAAATGGGGATGACTCAAACGGACCAAAATCTCTGCTAATTTCTCTGGAATCTGAATCTTTAATTGCTGGGTTTTTCCAAAATGCTGCCTCCTGGTGTCCATCCTCCGCTTGCCGCCGTTCTCGATCCACGGGAGGAAGTCGCCCGCACTCCGCCAGAGATTCCTCTGCTGCTGCTTCAGATCTGCTGTCGTCCCTATCGGAGTCCACCTTCCGACGTCCGTTCGAGTAATTCTTCATATTGTTAGGGTGGCAATCGATTATTTCTTCTACGTCTTCTTCAATTTCCACCGCTATTTCTTCAATTCCTCCCTCATCGAAAAAATCTTCATCTCTGTGGCTAAGAGGAGGGGGCCGAAGAAGGAAAGAGGGAGAGGAAGGAAGCACTCCTTTTCTTCTTCTTCTTCCTTTCTTGACGGTAGAAATAAATAGTTTACATTTAGATTGTACTATACATAGTTTGAAAGCCTCTGCTTTTCTTTTATCAAAAACGTTTTCAAAGTGTTTTTAAGAATAAAAAAATATACAATTGAAAACAAAAGTATTGTTAGAAATATAAAATAAAAAAAATGATTAGGGAAAGGAGGGTCTGGAACGGTGGAATTAATTTCCTTGGAGGAATAATTTGCAAATTTTGCAAAATAAAATAAATAAATGACTATTGTAGCGAAAAATGTAAATACCCTATAGTATTTTAGGGAGAGGGGGTGCTGGGGGAAGATATTTGAGTAATCCTTTTTTTCCTTTTTAATACTTTCGGTCATAAAAATAAAAACTGAAAAACATTTTTGATTCTCTTTATTAGATCCAAAAAGTTTAATCTTTGTGTTGAAGTACTTCTTGATAAAGCTTAATCTATATGACTAATAAAAAAAAGTGAACTTTTGCAAGTAGCTTTTGTGTGTGTGTGTGTGTGTGTCTATATATATATATATATATATATATATATATATATAAGGGTGCTAATAAAAAAAAGTGAACTTTTGCAAGTAGCTTTTGTGTGTGTGTGTGTGTGTATATATATATATATATAATATATATAAGGGTGCTATAGTAACATTGTTAAAAGTTATAAGGTAAAAGATAATTACGAGAGAGTTTAGGTGACATTGTTAAAAGTTGTTGATAGGAAGACAAATATAAGTGTGTCTTAGTGGCATTGTTAAAAGTTATGGATTACAAAAATATATAAGGGTGTCTTAGTGACATTATTAAAAGTTATATCCTAAGCAAAATATAAAGTTGTGTTAGGAACATTGTTAAATTTATGGACAAAAATAAAAATAAATGGTGTCTAAATGATAATGTTAAAAGTTATTGACTAAAATAAAATTATTTTAGTCATTTTAGTTGATACAGATAGATTTGTTGTTCATATGAAATTATTTCACAAATATATATATATATATATATCAAACGATATAGACTAAAAGATAGATGTTAGGGTGTCTTAGTGGCATTACTAAAAATTATGGACTAAAAGAAAATTATAAGGGTGTTTTAGTAATATTGTTAAAAGTTATGGGCAAAAAGAGAAACGCAATGATGTTTTAGAGACATTGTTAAAAGTTATGGACTAGAAAGAAAATATGAGGGTGTCTTAGTGGCATTACTAAAAGTTATGTATTAAAAGAAAAATAAAAAGGTGTTTTAGTAACATAGTTAAATGTTATGGACTAAATAAAAACAGTAGGGTGTGTTAGTGATAATATTAAAAGTTATGGACTAAAAGGGTATCTTAGTCATTTTTGTAGATACAATTAGTTTTCATGTAATATGAAATTATTTCCCAAATATATATAACAAGAGATACAACTGAAGTTGGCTCTTAATACAAACTGAAGTTGTCTCTTAGTGACACTGGTAAAATTTGTGGACTAAAAGAAAAATATAAGGGTGTTCAATGACGTTGTAAAAAGTTATGGACTAAACAAAAAATATAAGAGTGTCTTAGTAATATTGTTAAAAGTTATATAGTAACAGAAAAATATAAGGGTGTCTTAGTGATATTGTTAAAAGTTATGTGTTAAAAGAAAATATAAATGTGTTTTAGTGACATTATTAAAAGTTATGGACTAAAACAAAGTGCATTAAGTGGTATTGTTAAAAGTTATGGGCTAAAAGAGAAATATAATGGCGTATTATTAACATCATTAAAAGTTATGGGTTAACAGAAAAATATAAGGGTGTCTTAGTAATATTGTTAAAAATTAGAAAAATAAAAGAAAAATATAAGGGTGTCTTAGTGATATTGTTAAAAATTAGGAAAATAAAAGAAAAATATTTAGTGATATTGTCATATATATATATATATATATATATATATATATATACTAAAAGACAAATGTTAGGGTGCTTTATTGGCATTGCTAAAAGTTATGGAATAAAAGAAAAATCTAAAGGTATTTTAGTAATATTGTTAAAATTTATGGCTAAAAGAGATATTCAAGGGTGTCTTAGTAACATTGTTAAAAGTTATGGGCTAGAAGGAAAATATATTAGTGTATTAGTCATATTGTTCAAAGTAATAGATGAAAAGAAAAATATAAGACTGTCTTAGTGAAATTATTAAAAGTTATACTGTTGTTCATATAAAACTATCTTGATGACGTTGCTCGATGTTTATGAACTAAAACAAAAATAGTAGGGTGTTTTACTGACAACGTTAAAAGTTTTCAGACTCAAATAATTTAGTAGATACAATTAGTTTGGATGTTCATATGGAATTATTTTCTTTATATATGTATATATATTATGAGATGTGGATCCGACAGAAAACAACTATTAGGGTGTCTTAGTGACAATGATAAATTTGAGACTGAAAAAAATATAAGAGTGTTCGGTAATATTATAAAAAGTTATGGACTAAATGAGAAATATAAAAGGGTCTTAGTAATGGACTAATGGAAAAATATAATGGTGTCTAATTGAAATTAATAAAAGTTAAATGCTATAAACGAATTAATATAAGGGTGTTTTATAGACATTATTAAAAGTTATGGACTACAAGAAAAAAAAAATAAGAGTGCCTTAGTAACAACTGTTTAAAGTTATGGGTTGAAAGAAAAATATAAGGGTGTCTGAGTAAGAATTAGTGTAAAATCAATGGGCTAGCAAAAAAATATGTGTATCTTAGTATATGTTGTTAAATATTATGAGTTCAAAGAAAAATATATGGGTGCCTTAGTAATATTATTAAAAGTTATAGACTAAAAGAAGAAGAAAAAAAAATAAGGGTGTGTTAATAACATTGTTAAAACTTATGAGCCAAAAGAAAAATATAAGGGTGCCTTAGTGACAATGTTTAAAATGTATGGACTAAAAGAAAAAAGGGTGCCTCACAAACATTGTTAAAAGGTATGGGCTAAAACAATAATATAAGGGTCTCTTAGTGACATTGTTAAAAGTTTTGGACTAAAAAAAAATTTATTATAGTTATTATAATAGATAAATACTTTTAATTAATTCAAGTGTACTCATAAAAATTTTGGTTGCTCTGTTAAGGCATTATTATGTTAACAATGAGGTCTCGATTTCAAGACTTAGCTCAGCCATTTTTTGGATTATTAAATCAAACTGACGAGTAGTTAACTACAATTGAAACACTTAAATAACTAATGTTGGAATTGGTGCATTTGGTAAAACAATATGTCTCTCTCCAAGAGGGCATGGTTTCAACCTCACTTCCACCAATTTTTATGCATATATTTTTCCTCTAACAGCAGACCTTTACTGACGAGAATTTGTTGTCACTATAAATAAATGTTTTAGTGACGACAAATTGTTGTCACAATATTGCTAAATGCATGCTTTTACTGACGAAAATAAGTTTCGTCACTAATTGTCGTCACTAAATGTCTTCAAACTATTGACGAAACTCATTTTCGTCACTAGTTTCGTCACTAAATGTCATGAAATAGGCGGGAAGGGTTGGCGCCAACCATATAGTGACGACTTGGTGACGACTTTTATATCTCGTCACTAAAACTCCCCGTTTTGACGAAATTCTGTTGACGACTTCGATTTTCGTCACTAATAAGGGTCTTTACTGACGACTTCCCCTGACGACAAAAAAAATTTCGTCACTAATGCCCATTTTTCTTGTAGTGTTTAATGTGCTTTTTATTGAACAATTATGAGTTTGTATGAGATATTCTGAGTTTTTGATATAATTATAATTAAATAAGTGTGTATTTGCTATTTTCCGATTCTAGGATCCGATTCTACGATCCGATTCTACGATTCCGATTCTGGACATAAAACGACTCTATCCCGAGTTCCGAGTTTAACAACCTTGCTAGAAACTCAATTACTAAACTAGTGAGACTACTGGAACCGAGCTAATCAATGAATAAACTAATAGGAAGTGAAATCATTCATTAACTAATCAACTAATAAAATCCTAATTACCGTGGCTACGTAAGCCATGCATCCGACCAAAAACACATGCAAGCCCATTAACTAATTCTTTTTAATCAATTAAACTAATCATCTTCGAACAAGATTAAACTACTGATCTAATATTCACGACAATCACGAAACTCAATAAACACTGAATCCACTTGAATCAAACCAAAAACTTTACTAACAACTTCCATCAGAATTCGAGAATCAGAACATCAATTGAGAAAGAAGTATCGATTGATTCGCGAGACCCACGAAGTCACGAAGTGGGTTGGCCGACAGCAATCGCCGGAAACAACCCTTCACCGATTGAGAATAAAAACTCCTAACTGCTACTGTTTCTGAACTTGCGTAAATACTGTTAGAATAATTACCTTATTTATGTTTCCTTAATTAGTGCTTATTTCCTAGTTTAAATCTAATACCTATTATAGATCTGTAGCCTATATATAGGTCATTTATGTCATACAATTCAATACACAATTCATTATAATAATAATATTATTATTATATCAGAGCCCATTTCTGTCGAAATGGTGAGACCGAAGAAAAAAAAAAATCAATTTCTGGGTCAAACTCCAATCTAAATTCTCGGTCAACATAGCCTTATGGTTGTTCTTGCTCTTGAACACAAGAGCAGCCGCTGTCAGCCGACCTTCACCGCTGCTACCATCTAAGCGCATATTCTCTGTCGCTTTGATCCTTATATTGATCTTTTCTCCTTCAGATCTGAAAGTGCTACCTTGCCGTTGGTCCAGACATGAAAGTGCTACCTTCTTCCGTTCCGGATCTAAAGATTCTGCGCCGCTGCTGCTCTTTTTCCGTCCTTGGGTGCTGGGTTTCTCACCGCCACCCGCGGCCTCCCGCGTGTCCATTCGGCTGCTGTCATTGCAAGTTCGAAGTTCTCCCAGATCTGAAGGTGGAGCCTCTTCCCAGACTTCTGCTACTCATCGGGACCAGCCGCCGCCAGAGATGGTTTTCTCTTTGCTTCCGCCAGATCCGCCGGTGCCGTCGACACGTTTTGCCATGCAGCCGGAGAAGCCATTCCATTGCCGCCGCTGAAGTCCTTCCAGCGAGAGAAGCTAAGGAGGGCTTTCTCCTTCAAACTGCCAAGTCACCGACCCGTGTTGTCCACATCATCACCACGGCATCAATTCAGGCCACATCATCAAAGAGCCCAGTCAGCTTTCCACTTCTATTTAGGAGCTGTTTGGCTTGTTTGGTTTTAAAAAAATTCTGATTTTCAGAATTCTTTAGGGATTGTTCGGTTGGTTTATAATTCTAATTTTCAGAATTCCTTTTAGCCTTAAGGAAGAAATCTTGGTCTCTTCGGTTCTTCACATGCGGGTCAACCATGAAGGTCTTTTGCTTGACACAACCGTTTCTTTAGGGATTTCCTGCACGGGTCAACGATATTCTGCTTGACACAACCGTCTTTTAGGGTTTTCCTGTACGGGTCAACAACTTCGTGCTTCCCAGTCTGATGAAGATAGCCCTACCGCGTGTGTATTTCGATGCGGTTCTACGATTAAGATCTTTTCTCACGGCTCAATCACTAAACTCTTCCCCGTACACACCGGACAAGTCAACTATTCACCATCGAATATAATCGCATATGGCGGGTCACTTTTATTTTTTGTGCTACTTGATAGAGCTTGTCATGGGTCTACCAAATACAGTAAAAATACTGCTTAAAACCTACAACTAATATGCTAAGAAAATATAACACAGTAGTAGACAAGGTCGATCCACAGAGACGACAATTTAATTCAAATTCCAATTTAACATGCAAATAAACCAAACTATTGACTAGCAGTCATCGTTGCGTCTCTTAAGAGACCTTAGAGTTGTCACTTAAAAATAATAATTAAATTAATAATGAAAGGAAAGACTTTGGAAATATCAATTAATGAGAAGAAATTTCGGTATTATGTAAATCCACCTTAATTTCATGCATGCAATCATAAACCATTTTAACTTGTCTAATTACCTATGCCATTTCAGTTATAGTATTACCACGAGTCCCCGCAAATAATTCCAATTCTCCCATAGATTCTCGATAATCCCCCGCGAGTCCCCATAAATGAATTATTCTTCAACTACGTTAACTAACAGACCTTATTAATTAACAAATAGAAGCATTAAGAACTAGAAGAACCTGAAACTAATGATTCCCACTGACGATGCATTAGAAATTATCACCCAATTAATCCTGTACTACTCGGCTGGTAGTTGTGCCACTCACTGACTCTACCAGATTAAACTAAGTTGATCAGGCTTAATAGAATCTTAGTAATTAGACATATAAACACAGGCAATTTAGAAACATAATTAATTAGACCTTAGATTAATTCCTGGGTTTCATACATGCATGGATTATGGCTTCTTACATAATACCAGAACTAAGAAATTAGCTACTCATAATAAAATACGAAAAACATATAAATATAAAAGAAGATATTAAAAGATAAAAGAGAATAATGTACTAGACTTCCAGAATTCACGATCTGACAACCGCCAGTTTGGCTAAACGGTAGACTGCCCGTCGGGAAATCCAAAGTTGCGATTGAAACAGGGCAAAACAGAACAGAGAAAAACTAAACTAAAACGAAACTGTATACTGCGTGGAGAATAAAATTAACTCAGAAAACTATTCTATGAAAAACTTGTTCTAGAAAACTTCTTTTTTCTAGTGTAGGAATCATCCCATATATGTAGGGAGACAAAATCAACAATTAATCAGTGTTCTACAGGAATAAGGAAACCTTCTTGAAAGAGAATTAATTAAGTACATGAAATTTCTTCCAATTTGGTAACTCCCAACTTCTTTCTTTAATTCCTTCTTGGATTGGTGATTGCCAAAAATAGTTTTTGCTTCTCCCTTAAGTTTCGTAGCATATTCCATCGCATGCAATCGGCCACCATTGGATTGGATTCCAATTAGAATTCGGTTGACAGCTCAATTGGAATCCAATTGGATTGGATATTAAATTAAGATTCCAATTGGAATTAATCTTGATCAACATTCCAATTTCCACGCATCCAATTTCCTTCTTTGTTTGCTTCGCAATTCTTCCTCTCAAGCGATTCTGATCTTTCGTGTGGGCTTCCTTCTTGGTTTAGTCCACAAATTGTGTGGGCTTTTTAGGCGTGACTCATCCACTCCAATTCTTCTACAAGTGCTAAAATATTACACCTAAAAGGTGCAGATCACTACTCTTGAAAAGTAATCGTACATTGTGCGAGTTCACAAACACAATTTTCATTTCTTCTATTATTATTTATATATGCTTTACTTTTTTTTCCTTCTATATGGTACTCTTTCTCTATATTATTCCTTCATTAATTATTATTTTTTTTTCTATTTTTAATATAAATACATTACCCTTGGATATTAGGGTAATATTCAGTTTATGGAGATTGTTTTTATTTCTTTCATCCACTAATCTCTATGGAATTGGCTTGATTGTAATTGTCTTTTCATTTGTCTTGTTACATGGTAGTGGTTATCAAGGTTTATTTATCGGTACAAACACCGAATGTTTAGCCACAGATATGGCAGTTCTCTTCCAGCCAGCTGGAAAAAGTATATCAGCAGACTCTAGTGCTTGACTTCTCCAATTTAATTCCATCTCTTGTACCACTTCCAGTTCCATTAGTCGATTAGTTGGCTACAACTTTCTTCCTGGTATCTTTCAGTGGGTCTATCAAACCGGGTCTGGATCTTTCTTAGCTTGGCTATTTTGCTATGATGAAGAATCACATCAAAGAGGGTAGAATTAAGGCTTTTCCAAGAAGCAAGGTCGTAAAGAATGTCCCAAAAGTTCCCCATACAGGAAGAAATGGTAATCTTTCATCTCATTTATTTAAATTGTCCCATTTGGGTAGATTTACACGTTTCATCAAACATATATTGTTTCTTTTAAATCGCTAGGGTGGAATGTTTTAATATCCGCACATTTCTTCTTAATGGTTTCCTTGATAAACTTAGTATATACAGGGAAAAAGAAACACAATTAGCGACAAAAAGCTAGATGAGTTAAGGAAGAAAGAGGAAGCCCTGTTTACTTCAGTAAGCTGCTTTAATAGAAGATCATCTGGTGTTCAGTTTCTCTATAAAATTAATTAATCTTTTATGCTTTGTATATTCATTCATTTTCCTATTTTCCTGCTCAATTTAGTTCAGTGAGCCGTGCAACTCTTGAAAAGTTGCCGTGCAACTCTTGAAGAGTTGTCATGCTACACTTGAAGAATTGTTGTGCGACTCTTGAAAGAGTAGCGTACGACTCTTGAGAGAGTAGAGTGCGACTCTTTAGAGAGTAGCGTGCAATAGAAAATCTTTAACTGAAATTAGACGCATGGTTAAAAATGTAACAAGCAGCTTGGCCTCCACAAAATAGTGAATTGGTCTAAGACCGATACTTCCGAAATATTGTCGAGAAAGTCTTTACCTGAAATAAAATGCACATTCGAAAACTAGAGTCCAAAAATGAAATTGGGGATGTGAAATTTTGTCCAAAATCATGATTCTTTCCAAAAGAAAGAATTCAAGGATTCCACTTACAGAGTGACCAATGTCCAGTATGCTAAATTGCCCATACCTGTGAGCAAGGTCTTATCTTCTTTAACTGCTACAACAGAGTTGACAATTCATTTTCCTGAACTGCATACATGAATACATCCTCTATAATCATCCTCTCTAACGCTGCTCCGTGCTCTAAAAAATATTTGACTAATGCAAGCTAATCTGCTTTATCCCCTTAACAAATGCTAATTCGAATCTCTCGAAGATTTTGAGCAAAACATTGAGGCTCAAGCTCATAGATATAATCTCCCAAATCATAGCCCTGCAAAATATAATTTTGTAAGAAAGAAATGCAAATAGTTTTGTCCATCAATGCATGTTTCTGTCTATAAATATAGCATCCAAAAACGAAAACCTCAACTTTGTTTGAGCAACTTAGTATATATAGCAAAAGGGAAAGACATGTAGCTACATAAAGCTTGATGAGTTAGGGAAGAAAGAGGAAGCTCCGTTTAATTCAGTGTGCCGCATTGATGGAAGATCCTCTGGTGTTCAGTTTATCCTATAAAATTTATTAATCTTTTTTGCTTTGTATATTCCTTCATTTTCCTATTTTCCTGCTTAATTTACTTCAGTGAGCCAAGCGACTCTTGAAAAGTTGTCGTGCGACTCTTGGAAAGTTGTCGTGCGAGTGTTGAAGAGTTGCTGTGTGACTCTTAAGAAAGTAGCGTGCGATAGAAAGTCTTTACCTTAAATAAAATGCACATTTAAAAATGTAACAATCAGCTTGGCCTCCATAAACAGTGAATTGGTTCAGGACTAGTACTGTCCGAAATACTGTTCTTAAAGTCTTTAATTACCTGAAATAAAATGCACCTGTAAAAATTAAAATTCAAAAATGAAATGGGGGATGTGAAATTTTGTCCAAAATTATGATTCTTTCCAAAAGAATTAACTGAAGGATTTGACTTTAAGTGAACTGCCAATAATGTCATCTTACTTTTCATATTTTCCCGTTTGGTCACTAAACTTTTTTTCCCCCGCAAATGTCACCATACTTTCAAACATTAGCTGAAAGTGTCATTCCGTCAATTTTCTCCGTTAGAATTAATGGAATGGTCAACATGTGCCTTTCACATGAATTTTTCAGGGGTATTTTAGTCCATTTGCTTGGAAACCCTATTGTCTTATTGAATGCATTATTTATCTTCTTCTCCAAAAATTCCTCCATCTTCCTCCTCCCTCTTCCGCAACCTCCCTTCCCTCCTCCCTCATCCCTCCTCAAGTTCTATCGGGTTACATCACATCGAGTAATCCATAATCCACTATATCTATTTTTCTAACTTTAAACTAAAGACCCAACTGAAAATCCTTGAAATTCTTAGACCCAGCCAAACATTATTTTCCTGGTTTGCAAGCTGTAGGTGTTTATTCTTTTGTTAAAAAGATTATAACTCAAGGAACTGAATATAATACAGTAAAAGAAAGGTATGGAGTTGCTCATCTTTGATAGATGATACATTAAAATTCAACTAATATGCAAAGTTAAGGAGACAAATCCATTACTACAATTAAAACAAAAAAAGAAGATAATTAATCAAAATGCAAATGAAATGAAAGGCAGGCTGAAAGTTCAAATTTTTGACAGAAATGAAAAATGATCAGTATAAGAGAGGCTTGTATATATTAATCAACTTGATAAAAAGAACTCAATAAATCAGGCACGGGTGCCTCTTTGGAACAATTGGTTAAAACATAAAATGCCCACATCATAAACTCTAAACATCCCACATTTTCTATTCTACGTACCACTGGGAACTCTGACGCCAAAAAGAGTGTGCAATGTGATGGAAGAAAAAATAAAAGCGGACGTTCTTGAAAAGCGAAAATTTTCTATAAGGATTACAGCTCAAAAAATAAAATGGTTAACAACTTAACACCCAAAGATTGAAAAGAGAGATAAAAAAGAAACAAAACACTACAAAATCACTTTCTTTTTGGTTCAAGAACTGGAGGATCAACATATCGATTCCCATATTAGCAGCAGTTCCATCTATAATTCTCATTGCTGACTGAGAATACCGTTGGGTTGGAGGAATTTGCGGAGCGCTGTGAGTGGATGGCGGCGCTGTAATTGCGTGGTTGGGGGATGTGAAATTTTTTCCAAAATCATAATTCTTTTCGGAAGAAAGAATTCAAGGATTCCACTTACAGAGTGACCATGTCCAATAAGCTTAATTTCACATCCCTGTGAGCAAGGTCATATCTTCTTTAATTGCTACAGTAGAGTTGACAATCCATTTTCCTGAACTGCATACAAAAATACATCCTATATAATCATCCTCTCTAACGCTGCTCCATGCTCTAAAAAAATTTGACTAATGCAAGCTGATCTGCTTTATCCCCTTAAAAAACGCTTCTTCGAATCTCTCGGACATTCTGAGCAAAACATTGAGGTTCAAGCTAATAGATATTTCTCCCAAATCATAGCTGAGGAGGTCATCCCTAACCTATAGACAAGGTCGAACAGAGAGGATCCAGAGAAGGTAGAAGAGAACTCGAGGAATGAGATAAAACCTATTCATGATCCGAGTCCTTACCAAGAGGACCCTCTAGTTGATATAGTTGGACCTATGACTCAAAGAAGGACCAAGAACCTACGAGCAAATCTCACAGACCTAGTCCAGACTTGTGCCAGACAAGCCAACAAAAAGCAACGCCCTTGAAGATAATGCTCAGAAGGGTAAAATCATCATTTTACCCCGAGTATCGGGAAAAAGGATTAGAAAAAAGAATTGTGAAGAAATTTGAATTTAGAGTTTCATAAATAATTCTGGAAGCTTCCAAAAGGTTTCAGAAACTTCTTACATTTTCCACAGATGCGCCATTTAATTTTGGGCCGAATTCTGTTACAATCCACCCTTTAAATTTCGGCCAGCCCAAGACCAAATAAAGGAGAGCAGATCTGAAATTAAGGAGGCCCTGTTTGCATGGCCCAAATCTGAAATTAGGTTAAGGGTTTAAGGAGGAGTTAAGATTTAAGCATGTTTCCTACATCTACTCAGATTAAGATAAGAGTTAGTTTAAGTTTACAACTTGAATTAATTCTGGTAATAGTTTTAAATGAGAGTTCCTTCTTGAACTCTTCTTGTAGTTCAATTCTGCTTCCTAGGTTAACAAGAATTTCGGCTATATACACTTTCCTTACAGCCAAATTTCCATCTCTTTACCAATCCTAATTCCTTTAGGATTCGGTTATTTTAAGAGATCAATCTCTTGGTATTGATTTCTACTTCTATGTCTTTTCATCATTTTAGTTCATTTTTACCAATCCAATTTTAATAGTTTTCTGCCTCTTTGTACTTAGAAAATTTGGTCACCTATACCTATAAATAAGGGTCCAATTATCCATTATTTGTGAGTTGATTTAAGTTAAAGAAAGTATTAGTTATACTCTTAAATCCCTCTCGTTTTATTGAGCTTTCATAATTTGCATGTTTTGTGAATTATTATATATTTAGAAACTATAGGTTATTAGGTAATTGTTCATACTTTGTTTTGACTCTTTTATTCTTAAACTTGGTTTGATTTACGTGTTTAAATTTAGCTAGTTTAATTTTAGTTGTCTGCCGAATCCGAGGTAGGGATTCTAAAGGTTTAAGAGCTGCGTCTCGCAATTCCAGACTTTTCTTGGCAAGTATTCCACATCGAGTACTCCGTTCCACATCAATTGGAATTGGAGCTCACGTCAATAGCTCTGCAAAAACTAATTTGTAAGAAAAAATATGCAAATATTTTTGTCCATGAATGCATGTTTCTATGTACAGATAGAGTAATGATACACAACTCAACTAATCTCTTCAACTTTTTGAGGCAAGTGAGCTGCCATGCATTCAATGGTCGATAATGTAGTATTAATAATTATTTTATAAAAGTGTAACCGATGGATACATGACACCTCACTTGCTATGAGAAAGTTGAGGAGATTAGTTGAGTTGTGTATCATTACTCCTACAGATATAGTGTCCAAAAACGAAAACCTCAACTTTGTTTGAAACAATGTTTGTTTATATATGTTGTATCTTGTGACTCACAAACACAATGATCAAATATAAACCATATTGAAGATTCATTTTTTTCACAATGCAAGCTCCCCAAATTTGTCAAAAAAGAATCTGAAGTTGAATTGTTAGACAACAGTTCCTTAAACTTGAAAGAAAGCAGAATTTTAACAGCATAACTTAGAAGTGAACTTAGATAAGAAATGGAGTCCTAAGGATCTAAATGAGCTCCCCAAATAGGAAGAAATGTTAATCTTTCATCTCATTCATTGAAATTGTTCCATTTGGGTAGATTTACATGTTTCATCAAACATATATTGTTTTTTTAAATCGCTAGGGTGGAATGTATTAAATATCTATATATTTCTTCTTAAGGGTTTCCTTGATCAACTTAGTATATACAGCAAAAAGGAAAGACAATTAGCGACATAAAACTGGATCAGTTAAGGAAGAAAGAGGAAGCTTGGTTTAGTTCAGTGAGCTGCTTTAATGAAGATCATTTGGTGTTCAGTTTATCCTATAAAATTAATTAATCTTTTATGCTTTGTAGATTCATTCATTTTCCTATTTTCCTGCTCAATTTACTGCAGTGAGCCATGCAACTCTTGAAGAGTTGACATGTGAGTCTTAATAGTTGCCGTGCGACTCTTGAGAGAGTAGCGTGCGACTCTTAAGAGAGTAGCGTGTGACTCTTGAGACAGTAGCGTGCGACTCTAGAAAGAGTAGCGTGCGATAGAAAGTTAAAAGCACGTCTAAAAATGTAACAATCAACATGGTCTCCACTAAACAATGAATCGGTTCAGGACTGATACTATCTGAAATACTCTCCTGAAAGTCTTTACCTGAAATAAAACGCACATTTAAAACCTATAATCCAAATATGAAATGGGGGATGTGAAATTTTTTCCACAATCATGATTCTTTCCAAAAGAAAGAATTCAAGGATTCCACTTTGAGAGTGACCCATGTCCAATAAGCTCAATTTCACATACCTGTGAGCAAGGTCTTATCATCTTTAACTGCTACAGCAGAGTTGACAATCCATTTTCCTAAACTGCATACAAGAATACATCCTCTATAATCATCCTCTCTAATGCTGCTCCGTGCTCTAAAAAATATTTGACTAATGCAAGCTGATCTGCTTTGTCCCTTAAAAAACGCTTATTCGAATCACTCAAAGATTTTGAGCAAAACATTGAGGCTCAAGCTCATAGATATATTCTCCCAAATCATAGCCCTGCAAAAAATAATTTTGTACGAAAGAAATGCAAATAGTTTTGTCCATCAATGTGATCGCTATATTTTCACTTTGTCCTGTAAAATAAATCTATCATTCGTGCCTTTTATTTATTCATTTTCGTATATACTTTCCTGCTCTGTTTAGTTTAGTGAGTTGTGCTACTCTTGAATAGTAATAGTGGTATTCTTTAAGATTAACCTAGCTGCTCTTGAACAGTTTCTGTCCTACTCTTAAAGAGTAGTCGTGCGACTCATGTAGAGTAGCTGTGCAACTCTTGAAGAGTAGCTGTGCGACTCTTGAAGAGTAGCTGTGTGAGTCTTGAAGATTAGTTGTGCGACTCATGAAGAGTAGCTGGGCGACTCTTGAAGATTAGCTGTGCGACCTTTGAAGAGTAGCCGTGCGAGTCTTTAGAATTAGCGGTGTGACTCTTCAGGAGTAGTCGTGAGATGTGTGAATTCTCAAACACAATTTCCATTTCTTGTATTATTATTTATTGTACTTTGTTCAATTTAATTTATTTTTCCGGATGCTGCTTTCATTTTTTCTTTTTTTTTTTTTGGTCTAAAAGTTAAAGGTGCACTAAAAGAATTAATATTTTATAAATAACAAGTGTTAACTTGATGAATATCTGGCAAAATTTTTCTCATGCAAGCGCATTTCAAAAATTGTAATGGAATGGGGAAATACAACATACTATATTACATATATACCTCCACTATCAAAGAGTACTTTTAATCAAATGACACTAATATCAGCAATCTCTCCCAATGCCCCGCTTCAATTCAAAGGTTTCTTATCGACACGGAGGCACAAAACTCAGAATTGCTTGTTCAACAGCTCACCACCATATGGTTAATCTAGACCAGTAACTCTATCGTATTATGCTCATTCTCAGGGAAATCAAAGTATCTCAGTCATAGGTTAAATTAAGGGGTAAAACACAATCCAGTTTTAAAGCAATAGAGAAACTACCCGCAATGCTCTCAAAGAAATCCAGAAAAGCATCCCATTCAGTACTCGTCCTCCTTGGAACAGGATGTTCCGCTTCTCGCAAGGAAATTTTTGCCCACATGTATACAGTTAGGGATCAAGATCCTCAAGAGACCATCATCACTTTACTCTAGTGTTCCATTCGGTGATTCATGATCGGTATGTAATTTAAATTGTCCCATTTGGGTAGATTTACATGTTTCATCGAACATATATTATTTAAAAGATAGCTAGGATGGAATGTATTAAATATCTGTATATTTCTTGTTGAAGAGTTGATGTGCAACTCTTGAAGAGTAGCTGTGGTACCCTTGAAGAGTAGCCGTACGACTCATTAAGAGTAGCTGTGCGATTCTTAAAGAGTAGCCTTGCGATGTGCGACTTCACAGACACAATTTTCATTTCTTGTATTATTATTTATTGTGCTTTGTTTAATTTAATTTTTTTCTATATGCTACTCTTTCTCTATATTATTCCTTCATTAATTATTGTTTTTTTTTCCCTTCTATTTTTAATATAAATACATTACCCTTGGGTATTAGCGTAATATTATGTTTATGGAGATTGTTTTTTCTTTCTCTTGTCCATTAATCTGTATGGGATTGAATTGGTTGTAATTGTCTTTTCATTTGTGTTGTTGCATAGTAGTGGTGATCAAGGCTTATTTATCGGTACAAACACGGAACGGTTTAGACACAAACATAGCAGTTCTCCTCCTGCCAGATGGAAAAAGTACATCAGCAAACTCAAGTGATTGACTTCTTGAATTAGATTCCATCTCTTGTACCACTTCCAGTTCCATCAATCGGTTAGTTGGCTACAGCTATCATCCCGACATCTCTCAGTGGGTCTATCAAACTGGGTCTGGATTTTTCTTAGCTTGACTGCTTTGATCTGATGAAGAATCACATCAAAGAGGGTGGAATTAAGGCTTTCCCAAGAATTAAGGTCGTAAAGAACATCCCAAGGATCTGAATGAGTTCCCCATACAGGAGGAAATGGTAATCTTTCATCTCATTTTATAAATTGCCCCATTTGGGTAGATTTAGGCTCTGTTATTTTGCAAACAATTTCAAGGATATCACCATTTTTTGAAACATATACCTAAAGAAACACCTTCATATTTTATAAAATTTAAATTTTAAATTTTAAATTTTAAATTTCTCTCTCCATCTACACTCACATTTTTTTTTAAATAACACAATCATTATATTATTTTTCCTCTCTCTTACACAATTTCCCAAAAAAAATTTTCCTTCAATTTTTTCTTTCTCCCAAACCAACCAATTCCCTAATTTAGTCGATCACTAAGAGAACAGAGTTACATGTTTCATAAAACATATATTGTTTTTTAAATTGCTTGGTGGAATGTATTAAATATATGTATATTTCTTCTTAAGGGTTTCCTTGATCAACTTGGTATATAGAGCAAAAAGGAAACACACTTAGCGACATAAAGCTAGATGAGTTAAGGAATAAAGAGGAAGCTCGGTTTAGTTCAGTGAGCCGGTTTGATAAGATCATCTGGTACAGTGTTCAGTTTATCCTATAAAATTAATTAATCTTTTATGCTTTGTATATTCATTCATTTTTTGAGTTTCCAGTCCAATTTAGTTCAGTGAGACGTGCTACTCTTCAAGAGTAGCCATGTGACTCTTGAAGAGTTGTCGTGCGACTCTTGAATGAGTAGCGTGTCTTTTTTACATAATTAGTTCAACCACCCAGGGACAAAGCATAACAATCAGCTTGGCCTCCACAAAACTGTGAATCTGTCCAGGACCGATACTGTCCGAAAATACTGTCCAAAATGTATTTACCTAAAAAAGAAAAGGAAAAAAAGTCTTACCTGAAATAAAACTCACCTGTAAAACTAAAATCCAAAAATGAAATGAAGGAAATGAAATTTTGTCCGAAATCGTGATTCTTTCCAAAAGAAGGAACTTACAGAGTGACCCATGTCCATTAAGCTCAATTTCACATGCCTGTGAGCAAGGTCTTATCTTCTTTAGCTGAATACAAGAACACATCCTTCTATAATCCTCTCTAACTCCGCTCCGTGCTCCAAAAAACTATTTGACTAATGCAAGCTGATCTGCTTTATCCCCTTAAAAAATGCGTATTTGAATGGCTCCAAGATTTTGAGCAAAACATTGAGGCTTAGGCTCGTAGATATATTCTCCCAAATCATAGCCCCGCAAAAAATAATTTTGTAAGAAAGAAATGCAAATAGTTTTGTCCATCAATGCATGTTTCTGTCAACAGATATAGTGTCCAGAAAAACTATCTCAACTTTGTTTGAAACAAAGTTCGTTTTTATATGAGTTGTATTTCGTGACTCCCAAACGCAATGATCATATATATATACCATTGAAGATTCATCTTTTTCACAATGCAAGCTTCCCAAATTTGTCAAAAAGGAATCTGCAGTTCAATTGTCAGACAACAATTCCTTAAACTTGAAAGAAAGGACAATTTCAACAGCATAACTTAAAAGTGCACTTAGATAAGAAATGGGGTATAAAGCATTCCATTTTCCAGTGAAGTTTTGCCAGATTGGGTGCACTTTGAAGAAGAATCCATTCAAACCTCCTGTTTGTAGTCTTCGAATTTTCGCAAAACTATCATTATCTCTTAATGTTTTCAAATATTCAAAATTATTTAATGTCACGAAAGGCCTAATAGATTTGTATTTATTTTTTCGATTGACATAAGCGACTGTAATTTGACCAAATAAAATGGTTTAATTGTTATATTAGCATAAATATCATAAAATAATGGTAAACAGCCCTCATGATAAACATATACTTACCTAGACAACTTAGAGAATTCACCACGCTTTATAATCGTGTCCTCACAGACAAGTGCCACATTTTGCACTCGGATCTCATACCGCTACAACGCTTTGTCTATATAAGACAAGCCCACACCTATCACAATATGTGCGTTTCACAATAAATTCACCTTTGAAAAGTAAGGATATTAGTGAAAAAATTATGACAAAATGCTTATTTTATGTATTGTAACTTATAAAATATTGTACATTCTCCAAAACAGACTTTTAACGTGACAATGGGTGGCGGACACATGCAATTTTAAAGTGATGAAGGACTTTGAAATCTTTGTTCTCATAGTGATCAACTTGGAAATTTTTTTATTTGTGGAAGGAAAATTTTTGGATATTTTTGGAAAAATTGTGTAGAAAAAAGAAAAAGTGTATTGATTAGATTTATTTTTAATTTTATTTTTTTATCAAAAAATTTAAAATTTGAATTGAGTATAAAATGAAGTTGTTTGGATATGTAAATTGTTTGAGAGAAAAAGTGTTGATTTCATCCCAAAAAAGGTTTCCTGGGATGAGATCAGCCTTTTAACGTGCGCTTGGTGCGCGGAAATGAAAATGAGAATAGGGCATTTCATATATGAGAATTGATAAATCTTTTATTAAAGAAAATTTTAGATTGACTTTTAGACGATATAATAGTTCAAATTATTAGATTCCTTATATACCAAACATAGAAATTTTCATCTCAGGAATCAGATGCAGATTCTCCTTATTCCCACGGGCCATGCACCCTTAGAGTTTTAGGTTAAAATCTAAACCATAAACCACACTTATCTATGTACTGGCTCGTAACAAAATAACTAGGATTATCTATAAACCACACTTAGAGTTTTAGACCTTAAACTTTCAAAGAAATTAAAAACTAGCCGTCAAGGTTTCATGCCTTATGTTAGGCTGACTTAGAAGGGTTTATTTGATAAATTATTTTGAAAATTTAGGGTTAGTTTTGTAATAAGAAAATTGATGGACGATGAATTTTGAAAACTACAAAACAAACCCTCAAGTGAAACTAAAATCTCAGGGTTAGTTTTGTTAAACACACTTTATAAGGTCCATTTGATAATTTTGACAAATATTTGATAATTTACACAAGTTAATAAAATTGAATTGCAACTGAATTAATCTACTTACTTTATTCGGGCATCCTCCATTGGGGCAGTAATTTTGGTCAATGATGACGGGTTTTTGGACATTAATCATTGTTACATGTTGATATAGAACTCCTCGGACAAATCCACTGCTAGGCTTTGCCCATGTCTTTATCCTCACTCCATTCTGTGTTCCTAAAAATGTAACACTTTTAACCGTCACATTTTGTGCTCCTGCTTCTTGCAGATTTGATCCCAAACTTCCAATTTGATAGAAAAAATAAATAAAAAGCATTAAAAACCAAAAATTTTGTTTAAAAGGATCATTGGATTTCGTAATGCATCCAAAGCAAAATTCAATAACTAAACGATTTCTTAACTGGACTGTAATGTTTTTCTACGTGTGTATATATATCTTATTCCATGGCCAGGGCCGCAGTTAATTCCCTGAATCAAGACGTTAGAGGTTCCTGGGCCAATGGAGATGCAATCGTCTCCAGTTTCGATGTGGGAATTCATGACTGTAACCCCAGTTGAAGATTGGATATGGATTCCATCTGTATTGGGGCTGTTTCCTGGGGCAGAAATGGTTATCCCCACAAGCTTGGTGTTTTGGCAACCATAGACGATGACGTGGAACATTTGACTGTTTATTGACCTTAATCCCTTCACTATCACATTGTTGGAGTTGTAAATTCCCAATGACTGTAGAGAGATTTTTTTTAAAAAAAGAAGGGAAATAAGATATTAATTAATGTGCCTGAAATCTTGACTGAGGCCCTGTTTGTTTTGATTCTCAAAACATAGTTTTGAGAAAAGTTTTAATTTTATAATAATTTTTCATCATTTTTAATATACCTTTTTACATTTTTCAATATACATTTTTACATTCTATATACAATTTTAATATTATAAAATCAAAATAAATTTCAAAACCATGTTTTGGAAATCATAACACACAAGGCCCAACCGAGATTCCATGACCGAGATTCTCTGCATGGAAGGAATAATGTCCTCTCAAATTCACAAGCAATAAAAGTGTAATTTCACCTTATGAATGTGAAAAGGTATATCTAACCTCTTGTATAAAAGTAAAAAAGTAAAGTAACATGATAGGTCAAAGCCGAAACTAATACATCAAGGAAGTCCATTCCATTAATTTCGCTGGAACCATATATATAAAAATGGTAGATGTAATCTTTTTCTCAGTTTTGTTTTTCCAAAAATATTTGATTATCAATATTTAGTTTCCTATGCTTTCCCTGTCCAAAAAATATGTATTCATAATAAGATATTATATAGTTTATAAATGAAACGAGATCATTAAAACAGACAAAATTAATTAGTTAATTGTTAAACAAGAAATGCCATTTTAGAAATTTCTCAACTGGAAAAACACAAAAGATTAACTAATGGGGAAGTACTAACCGTTGCTCCAACTGGGCAGTATCCACCGCGGTTCTTGCAACCCCAAAGACTAGCCCCTTGGCCGTCAAGGGTTCCGCCATAGATTGAAAGTCCACTCACACTCGAAAACTTGATCCAGTTCCCGGTTGGACCGAGCACGTTGTAGTTTGAAGGAGCAACTAGGGTTCCGTCAATCCACATAGTTATGCGTCTGTTCTTGCAACTTATTCCCCAGAAATTCACGGCGCCAATCAAATATCACCCCAGAGGAACATAAATTGTAGAAGGTTGTGCGGAGGCACAAGCCGCAGCCCAGTCAGTGAGGAAAGAATGAGTGCAGTCACTTCTGCCGTCGAGTCTTGCCCCGAATTTTTCCACATTGTACGTCGGGCCGGCAGCTTTGGCTACGGATAAATATCGGAACATAAAGATGAAGAGAAATGGGATGGCAAGAATTCTCATTTTTGCTGCCATTTTTCTTGGTTAATTATGAGACTGATGGAATGAGGAGAGTTGAAGGAAGAAAGAGAGGGATGATGGATTTGAAATGGATTAATTGAGAGGTATTTGTAGGAGTTTTTCAATAGAGCAATTTATGGCATGAGACAAGAATTGGCCTTTGTTGATTGATTTTATTTTTTTAAAACTTTATTATTATTATCACTATTACAAAAAGGGCTTTCAATGGTGGTTTTTAAGGGCTTTTAAAGGCGGTTTTTGGCCTTTTTGAACCGCCATCTATCTGGCAGCCGTTGAAAAAGTGGTGACTTTCTACGGCGGTTTAGTTCTAAACCGCCATAGAAAGTCACCACTTTTTACGGCGGTTCTTCCCTACCGCCTTAGAAAGTGGAAACTTTCTACGGCGGTTTAGTTCTGGACCGCCGTAGAAAGTGACCACTTTTTCAAACCCAAACCGCGATAGAAAGTGAAAATTAATCTGGTTTAAAGCTAAACCTGTTGCTAAAAGTTTAAAATTAATACAAATATCACCAAGATACAAATTGAAATCGCTATTATATTACAGGAGCATAGCCAATAATATTTGTACAACTATAATATCAACAAGTGTCTTAGTTACACCAAAATGACCCATCAGCCTCCCATTATGTGCTTCACGAACCAGCAGTTCCCTAGATGAACTACGTGGAATGCATAACTTATTTTCTTTAAGCAGGAACCCATCATGTCTAACGTATTTTTGAAATGCACCATGTTCACATGCTTCATATAAAGTGGAAAAATCAGGATCAGAAGCATACAAATCTTTGAGATATGAAAACCCTAATGAAGAATGTTCAAGTAAAGTAAGAGCTTCATACCTTCGAGACAGCGCATCAGCCACCATATTCTCGTTTCCCTTCTTATATTTGATAATGTAAGGAAAACTTTCAATGCAAGCAACCCATTTGGTATGATGCCTGTTTAACTTACCTTGTCCCTTTAAGTGTTTAAGGGACTCCTGGTCAGAATGCACAACAAACTCCTTGGCCATCAAGTAGTATTGCCACGTCTCCAGTGCTCTTACCACAACATAGAGCTCCTTGTCATAAGTAGGATAATTCAAGGTAGCTCCCTTCAACTTCTCACTGAAATAGGTAATAGGTTTACCTTCCTGCATCAAAACAACACCTATACCTATACCTGAAGCATCACACATAAGTTCAAAAATTTTATCAAAATTAGGCAATGCTAAAACAGGTGCATGAGTGCGATCATGCTTAAGAATAGTAAAGGCATTTTCTTGGGCTTGTCCCCACATGAATGGTACATTTTTCTTGCACAACTCGTTCAGGGGTGCGGCCTTAGTAGAAAAATCCTTCATGAACCTTCTATAAAATCCAGCCAAGCCATGGAAAGATCTTACTTGTTAGGCCGAACTTGGTGTAGGCCATTCTCGAATAGCCTTTACCTTGGTGTCATCAACCTTAACACCATCTTTGAAAACAACAAAACCGAGAAAAACAACCTCTTCCACACAGAAGGTATATTTATTCACATTGGCATACAATTTATGTTCACATAATTCAATCAACACCAAGTTAATATGCTCAACATGCTCAGTCCTGTTTCTACTATAGATCAAGATATCATCAAAATAGACAACAAAAAATTTTCCTATGAACTTTCTAAGCACATGATTCATTAAACGCATAAAAGTACTAGGTGCATTTGTTAACCCAAAAGGCATCACTAACCACTCATATAATCCAAACCTGGTTTTAAAAGCAGTTTTCCATTCATCTCCTTCTTTCATTCTAATCTGATGATAGCCCTGTGTGAGATTTATCTTAGTGTAAACTGTAGAACCATACAAATCTTCAAGCATGTCATCAAGTTTCGGAATATGATGCCTATACTTAATGGTAATTTTATTAACAGATCTACAGTCCATACTCATTCTCCAAGTACCACCTTTTTTAGGAACAAGTATAACAGGTACCGCACAAGGACTTAGAGATTCTCTTACCTACCCATTGGTGAGCAACTTCTCAACCTGATTTTGCAATTCCTTTGTTTCCTTAGGATTTGCTTTGTAGGCTGGACGATTAGAAATAGATGAGCCAGGTACAAAATCAATCTGATGTTCAATGCCGCGAAGAGGGGGCAACCCAGCCAGCAACTCTTCGGGAAAAATATCTGCATATTCTTGCAAGAGAAATTGGACTTCTATAGGGAGAGCCCTAGGGATGTCGTCAGGGTTAGTACAATGATCTTTACCAACAAGAATAAGTACACAACTATTCTGAGCTAACACTTGCTCAACTTCTCCTACATTAGCAAATAAACTAGTCTTAACTTCCTTTGAAGGCTTATCAAAGTTCGCCTTACTACCCTTTACAATTTCTTTACCCTTTCCCTTAGCTTGCAGCTTTTCTGAACCCCACTGGGCAAGCTTGTCCTTCATCTGAACAGATTCAGCACGAACTTCTTGGGGCGAAAGTGGTAGAAATGTATGGATCTTGCCCTGTTGACAGATCAAGTAGATGTTGGCAACTCCATCATGCATCGCCTTCATGTTGAAGAGCGAATGCCGTCCTAGTAGAATATGACATGCCTCCATGGGGAGAATGTCGCATGTCGCATGTCACCTGTCCTTCGAACTTACCAATAGCAAAAGTGATACGAACCTGTTTAGTCACTCTGTAGCCATCCGAGCTGTCGAGCCATTGAAGCCGGTATGGATGAGGATGGTTGATTGTGGGAAGTTTCAGCTTCTCGACCATGTATTCACTGGCCACATTGGTGCAACTTCCGCCATCAACTATCAGAACACAAATACCTCCATTAACTTTAGCATGGGTATGGAACTGAAAATTCAACTGAATACGCTGCTCGACCTTGAGGATATAAAATGGAAGCAAAAAGGAAAACAACATTGGTACAAGGAGGGGGACCGAAACACAACATATTTTCATGCTTACGCCACTAAAAGGAGAGATTTTAACCAAGTGAAGGGACTAAAGGACGGAGCAGGCATCCTGAGGGACAAAGTAGAGGAAATGGAGAAGCTTATGGTTGACTACTTTGCAATCCTGTTCAACTCAAGCAAGCCGCCAGACGAGATCACTGCGTCAGTGCTAAGAAGAGTTCGTACAAGGGTAGACCACGAGCTGCAAAATGCACTAAGCCAACCATATACAGAGGACGAGATAAAATGAGGCATGCGTCACATGGGCAATTTAAAATCTCCAGGGCCTAATGGTATAACTCCTCTCTTTTATAAAAAATATTGACATATAGTTGGATAGGATGTGACCCACATACTGCTACAATTCCTAAATATCCATTCACTTGACCCTTAGTTTAACCATGGCCATACCCATATTATTCTGATACCCAAAATAAAAAACCCAGATACAGTCTCCCGATTCCGCCCCATTAGCCAGTGTAACGTCATATATAAAGTAGCCACTAATGCCATTGCCAACCGAATCCGTATCATTCTCCCAGTCATTATATCTGAAACTCAATCCGTCCTCATCCCTGGATGCTTCATCACTGATAATGTACTAATAGCATATGAAACCCACCACTATCTGAAAACCAAAACCACGGGCAAAACTAGCCTCATAAGCATTAAGCTGGACATGTCCAAAGCTTTTGATAGAGTGGAGTGGTCATCATTTGTGTGTGTGCAGTAATGAGAAAGCTAGGGCTACCTGAGTCGTTAGTTAAATTGATTGAGCTTTGTTTATATACTGTGCACTTTTCTTTTATGCTTGATGGTAATGCTTTTGGTTCCCTCACCCTGAGCGAGGCATTCGCCAAGGGGATCAACTCTCACCCTACCTCTTTATCATCTGCTTCGAGATATTCTCCTGTATTCTTCAAGATTTGCAGGCCTACGGTAAGATACATGGCATTGCAGTCACCCGCTCTGCCCCAGCAGTTTCTCACTTGTTCTTTGCAGATGACACACTTCTTTTTGGGGATGCGACGATCCAGGAAACCACCTACCTGCAACAAGCAATCCAGTTGTATGAGTAAGTCTCAGGCCAGTGAATCAATCTTGACAAATCGAGCGTTATTTTCAGTCCTAACACTCCGGCCACATTGTAGCAAGCCATTGTCACTACCTTAGGAGTTCGAGTTGCAGAAAAACATGGAAAGTATCTTGGTTTTCCATCGGTGGTCGGAAGAAGCAAGAAGGAAGTCTTCGCCAGAATCAAAGACCACATATGGAGTCGAATAAAGGGCTGGTCAGAGAAAAATCTTTCGCGAGGAGGCAAGGAGGTCTTGATCAAAGTGGTAGCACAAGTGATCCCGACTTACGCCATGACATGCTTCAAGTTTCCAGAGGGGGTATTGATGGACATACAACAAGAAGTAACGAAATTTTGGTGGGGTGATGAAGAAGGCAAGAGGAAGATGCGTTGGATTCCTTAGGGAGAGATGGTACAGAGCAAAGGCAATGGGGGGTTGGGTTTGAAGGAGCTGCGAGCTTTTAATGTAGCCATGCTTTCTAAGCAAGGTTGGCAACTCATCACTGACCCTAAGTCGCTGATAGCTCGAGTTTACAAAGCAAAATATCATTGTCAAACATCCTTCATGCAAGCTGAATTGGGAACAGGCCTTCTTGGACCTGAAGGAGTATCATTGAGGGCAGGCAGTTGCTGCGCATAGGTTGCATTAAGCAGATACGGTCAGGCAGGGAGACATTAATCTGGGGGGACCGATGGCTGCCAAAGCTCCTAACGTTCCAAATCATGGACTCGCCCAAATCGCTCCATCCTAACAGCAGCGTGGCAACACTTATCGACACCGCACAGGGGACATGGAATTTCCCACTGATTGAAGCAGAATTTAGTGGCCCGGTGGCAGCACAGATAATGAACACACCGTTGGGTAGCACGACTGAGAAGGATAGGTGGATTTGGCATAATGCGAAGAATGGCCAGCACTCGGTAAAGGATGCATATCGCCTTGCGGCAGTGGTTAACACCAATGCAGGGGCAGAGAGCTCAGATCAGCAGGACAAACCCCTCTGGCAAAAACTGTGGAAACTCGCATTCCCAAAACCGGTCCAACATTTCATTTGGAGAGCTTGCCGAGGCTCCTTACCTACCCCAGCAAACCTCTCGGCTAGGCACATAGCTACGGAACACACTTGCCTAGTTTGTGGAGAGTTTGATGGCTTAGATACGCACATTTTCTTCACCTGCCTGACCGCACAAAAGACATGGAAGCTCGCAGTTATTCATGAGGTAATCTCCAACTTCAGCCAGTTGTCAGCAAGTTACTGGTTTTGGGACATTTTGATGCACAGGGAAACTGACCTCACCTACTACGTCGTGATGCTTGCGGATGGCCTGTGGCGGAATCGAAATCAACACTTGTTTGAGGGAGCTGGGACAACCAAGCACAACATGGTTGAAGCAGCCTCAAGCAGTTTGCGCCTCTTCCAAATGGCACAAGGCAAGTCCTGCCCCACCACATTTCAGATCCCGACCCTGGTGAGACCACCTGATCGAGGAACGAGGATCTACTTTGATGCAGCCACGTCGGCGGTAACCGGTACCACGGGACTGGGAGTCTACGTCCGGCCGCAAAATGGGACATTCTGCATGGCAAGAGTGAAAGGGATGAGAGGTAATCTGCCTCACGAAGCAAGGGAATGCATGGCTTCTAAGCTCAGCGGCGAACGCAGAACTAAATTCTTGGAGGGGCGAGTGTAGTTAAATTTTTTTTCGAGTGTCATTAAATAAAATACATACCAGTAAAGTATCAAAATAAACATAACAATATATGTCTAAAAAAAAAAAACCCTAATGAGAAATTTAAAAACGAAGAAATACTGGTACAAAAACTAATTCTTGAAGCCTGAACCACCACAATCGGATGCATCCGTAATACGAGATAATTGTGCTCTGCGTTCCCTAATAGCTTGATAATGTTGCAAAATTACTTCATTTTCAATCTTGACAAGGACCTCTAACCAAATACTCTCTTCGAACTTGATTTCTAATAAACATATCATATTCTATGATTGGTTTCCGTAGGTCTTGGTCCATGACAATATCATCCCGATTGAATTCCACACGAGAATGTTTTCCTTACTTTTATCCTCATGAGAGTTCTTAGAAACTTCTATACCTCATTTCAAAAAGTTATCCATAACCTATCAAAATTTACCAAACTTACCAAATTAAAATTATACCCTTCAAAGTATATATTAACCAAATAACATAAAACTATAAAAAACAAGCATCACACAAATTATTAAATAATTACATATTCAAAATTAATTAATCAATAATAAACACATAATGACAAATTGATAATCACAATTCAACATATGAATATTAAATTCTAAATTAATAAAAATTCTAAAATTTAAAACAACATTGCTATAGTATATAATCATTCATCAGAATCATCACATATATTATATATAATAAATTATAAAATTAAACTACTAACAATAAAAAACTACACAAAAATTAAAATTTTAAAAAATAAAAATAAAACTTACAAAGATATAAGCTATAAAGGCCAAAGGGAGGGAGAATTGGAAAAAGATGCACTGCTGCAGACTGCAATGGATGCCGGATGGACGGCGGCAGAGGCGGTGCGCGGTGGTTGTTTACGGAGCCGGAATGCCGCCTCTGAGCCTTGGCTACTGCTGCTCTGTTTTGGACGGGCAAGCAAAGAGAAGAGAGGAAAGAAATGAAGGAAATGTTAGGTTGAGAATTGGGGGAAATTGAATTATTGGCTGCGGGTTCAAAATTGGGGAGGGATTAATTTGCAAAATCTAATTTTTGGTGAGGCCCTTAATGTTATTTTTCTTTTGCTTTTTCCCCCTTAGTAAAACGACGTGGGGACAAAAAAAAACAAAAAACAAAAAACAAAAAAGAAAAACCTGAAGACTTCTTCTTCTTCAGCGGCCAGCGGATCTTCTTCTCCGAGAAGACTAAAGGCGGGGCAGCAGCTGAAACCTAAGTTTCAGCTGCGCCGCCGGCGGGGCGGAGTCGAAGGGTAGTAATACTACTACCCTTCGCTCCCGGGGAAAGGCGGGGCAGTGGCACCCTCCGCCCCACCTTCTCTCAGCCGCTGCTCAAGCTGGCTCTTCACACAGCCAAGGAACGCAGCATGGTAGCTTTCCATGTTGTGGGTGATGCACTTACAGTGATACAGGCATTGCATGGGGACATCCTGGGACAGCCAGCTTCCCAGCCGATCCTAGGCAACATTAGAGCCCTTTGGCGTGAGTTCCAGAATTTAGGCATTCATTGGATAAGTAGGGTAGATAACAGTATAGCTCATGAGCTGGCGACCTTCACAAAGCATAATGTAACCACTGATGCTAGTTGGGAAAGGCTGCCGGCCTTCCTTTCTTTGAGTGCTGGTAATCTCAGCTAATAAATTCATTCCAATTTCCCCTCAAAAAAAAAAAAAAAAAAAAAAAAGAAGGAAAAGTCAAATTAGTATACATTTTGGAGTCTGACAATAAGAATTATAGTACATGATCGCTCTTTGAAGAACATTTTCCCATTGGTAGCACAAGGGAAGGAGAGTTGAGAAAAATGATAGCCAATCAAGATTGTTCAGTCCTTTTGATATTCTTCTTGATGCATAATTGTGTGGAATACATAAATAGAAGAATATATTATTCAATAAGTGCTCGAATTATGCGTATGGAATTTAAGTTCATATAGTTGAGAATTATATAAATGAAGTGACAGAGTATTTGATTATAGATTGTATATTTATATTCGTTTATAAAAAATTTAGATAGTGTTTGCACACATCGATATGTAATTAGCTATATAGATGTGATCTCGGGTTGGGTTGGTTTCGGTTTCAGTTTCAGTTTCGGTTTCATAAGGAGGGAAAGAACTGGAACCAAAACAGCGTTGAGGTGAGACATGGGGCCAATTCACGAATCCGCGGTGGTAATTGTAGGCTTGGTTTTTTACCATTTTTCAAAAACATGTTGTTGTCATTTTAAATTATACACTATTTTCGTTTCATTTCTAATATATATTTGCACTTCTTATCTACACATTTTTATATTTCTAATACACTTTTTATATTTCAAAAATTAAAGTTTGAAAACATGTTTTCAAAACTTTCCAAAACTAACAGGCTCGTAAATTGTTTCTAATCTTATTTTTGCTAGTACAAATTTTAAGAAATGAATAAACAAAAATAAAAATCTTTGAACATTTTAATGTTTTAACCTTTAGGGCCTATTCATTTGGAGGTTTTACATGCTGGTTTTGCAAGATTATGAGTTTCAAAAATTATTTTAAAATCTAAACCTTATTCAGCACGGGTTCAAAACTTTGTTCTGCAAAACTTTATTTCAAAAATAAATTCTATTCTTGAATAACAAAAACTTTTTTTTTTTTCTCTAAACTTAAACTTTGATGGAAATTTTGTTTGCAACCTACTACTTTATCAAACAAGATTTTGAAAAAAACTGACACCCTAAAGTCTTTCACTAAAAATAGTTTTTGAAAATATGTTTTAAACACTTGTTCAGTTGCTTGTCTTTGAAAACCTGTTTTCCAAAACCTTTGTCAAAATCTTCTATAACGAACATGCCCTTAATATCTTTTAGAGTAACATTTTTGTCACTTATAAACTTTACATTTTTGTCACACTTAATAGTGCGATCTCACTGAACTTATAGAAGCTCACCCCTAAGACGTTTTGCATATAACAGATCTCGGCAGTAATTGTTACTAGTGTGATGCTGATGAAAGGCCTTTCGCTTAGGGTTTTGGAATGCTAGTATTATACTATTACTTAAGAATCTAGCTTTAGCATTTTGAAGTACTATTGTAATATTGTGGCTTGGGTTTGTAGCTTTCAGAAATCTAATACAGCTTGAAAGTTTACGACTTACTTTAATA
Source organism: Leptodermis oblonga (assembly GCA_016801395.1). Classification (NCBI taxonomy): domain Eukaryota; kingdom Viridiplantae; phylum Streptophyta; class Magnoliopsida; order Gentianales; family Rubiaceae; genus Leptodermis; species Leptodermis oblonga. The sequence continues at coordinate 4,335,733 of CM028754.1, forward strand.
AATGAATGTATTATCTATTTAGCGATTGCTCTGTGTATCGTCAATGAGTCATGGTGCAAACCAGACAGACATCTCGGCCACGACTCCCACATGCAACAGGAAGGTCGGGGCTGGGGGTGTCACAAATAATGTTGTGAGTGAAGAATTTGTGTCAAAACTCAGTATACCATGTTGAGGATCAGGTAAATTGTTTTTTGGGTCAAAAAAAAAAAAAATTAAAATTAAACCATATTTCCATGAACAATATTAGGTTTTGTGCCAAACATGTTTTATGTTTGAAAACGAGTTCTGAAACTCAATGAAATAATCATAACAAAAGTTTGCTACATTATCATTAGGCTAGTCAAAAGACTAATGAACACCTAAGAAGTGGGCTACTTTAGAAGAAAATTCCTGGCCAAGCCTAACAATTGCATAAAAGTTAATCAGCACAAATGATATGATCCAACAAGAAAATAGCACACATTTTCCCTATGAAGAAATTAAATAAGTACAATATTACAATCCATTTTATACCAGTAAAACCCATTTTTAGGACTCATATGGCATTTTTGATACTCACCCTCCCTCCACCCAATTCAAAGAATTTACTTTGTATTACTATTTTTAGTAATACAAAATAAACTTTTTGAGTACGTTAGCATCACATTTGGGCGTATACTGTTGCAATTGATGAGACATTGATACTACATTGTAGACATATAAGCTGAACACATCTTAACACCATTTTAAGACTGATAAGCTGTTATTCTATGTGAAATGGGTTTATATATGCGACCATCACGTGTATTTTTTTATTTAATATTTTTTTAGTCGCTGCGTTTTATCAACTTTTGGTTCTAGAATAACATGATTGTTAAACTTGAAGAGTATTATTTGCTGTTGATCAAGAGGAATTTTATATAAGTATCACAAAGTGTCAATTACCGTTGTTACTTGCGTGTATCACTTCCGGTTTAAGAGTATACTTTAAAATTTACAAATATCATCAATGTCACTTACGAGTATAACATTTTTCAGATTAAGAATAATAACACTTTCAAACTTGACAAATCTCACAGTTTTTCGAAGTTCTTGTGTATTACGGGTATTAATTAGGGGTGTTCAAGGTGCGGTTTTTTCTATTTTCGGTTAATTGTTTTCGGTTTTTTCGATTTTATTATAGGTAAAAAAAACCACCCGAAAACCAAACCAAAAGAAACGGTCCACCGAAACCGAAAAACCGAAATAATTTCGGTTTTTCGGTGTGGTCACCATTTTAACCGAAAAAAATAATTATATTATTTGATAAAGAGTTTTCTTTTAAAAAGTAAAATCGTAGTGCATTATAATTTTATAATTTTATTACGAAACAAGTATATCAAATTGAATAACAAAAAGTGCTAAATTATTTGAGATAAAATTTCATGGTTACAATCTAAAGACACATTTATAATTATTGAAATTAAAAAAAATTAAGACAAATTTATGATTGAAAGATAATTTAGACATCTTAATGAATAATGTGTATGTCAAGTATCTAACTGAAAGATGATTTATAAAATAAAAATAAAAACAACAGAAATTTATAAAATCAAATACTTAATAGTCTAATTTGAAACGTATGGAACTTGAACTTTTTAGTCTTCCAACTTGCAAGTCCTTATTGGCTAATACACCTTTCAAATTCGAACTTCCAAATAAGCCTGAAAGGAAAAATTAACAACAACAATTATTCAAATAATGGAAAATCTAAAAAGAATATTCAAACTTGTAAGCAAGCGTACTGGAGTCCAAATAAACATTGCTTCATATTTTCCACTGAACACTCAAATGTTTTAAGGAAGTAATGTTCACTTACAGATCAACTCTTGAGTGCACTACACATCAATGATTGTTGATAATGATTCTGATCCTGAAGTTATCAGCTCTAAACAGAAAATTAAAAATAAATCATGGTTAAAAAGGCAACACAATTTCACTTTTTTTTTTTCTTTCTAAATTGCAGTTGTATCATAGAAAATAGTAAATCAAAATATATAATACCTTCCTCAAGCTTTTGGAGTTCTTCTATATTTTCTTCTACATTTGTTGGAGCTGCAACATGAAGCCAATCTTGAGCGCATATCAAAGCTTGCACCAAACAAGGAGTCAAAGAACTTCTAAACGCACAAGAACCCTGCCTCCAGTGCTGAAAGTAGATTCAGACGAAACAATAGAGATTGGTATGGCCAAAACATCACGAGCCATTCTGGACAAAATGTGAAATCTTGGGCTGTTCACTTTCCACCAATCTAAAATAACAAAATTTTGATTGTCATCCTCATCTGCCTCATGCAAATATCTTTCCAATTCTGATTTGGAGTCTCCACCAGTTTCAATCTTCTTCTTCTTGTACTCAGCACGGTGCCTATCTTTCACTTTTTTTAGAGGATCTATATCTCTCGTTGAAGAAGAATGTAAAGAGGACAAGCTAGAATGAGAGCTATCAATCCTCTTATAGTCCTCGAACAACTCAAAAAAGGAGTCCAGTGCAAGTTTAGCCACAGTTTGCCCACATTGTTTACCATACATACTTTCTAAGACAAACTCAAGATACCCATATTTGTTCCTGGGATCTAGCATCGCAGCAGCGTAAATGATCATGTTGAAGTTGTCCCCGTTTCCCCAATATTTATTATATTTCTCTTTCATCTGAATTGCCATTGTTTGAAGGTCAAGATCATCACCAGCAATGAAATCTCCCAAAATTCCATAAACAGTACTAATATCTTCAAAGAAAGTATTAGCAGTAACATACCTGGTCCCAGAAACTTTCACTGTAAGATCATAAAAATGCTAAAGAAACACAATTAGTTTTCTTATCTTCTCCCAATCAGAATGTGAAGGCACTCCTGGAGCATTATCTTTATGAAGTTCTTCAGAAAAGTTACTATCACTTGCATCTAGGCTAACAAATGCTCTTTCATAAACCTCTGCAGTAGACAAAATTATATAAGTGGAATTCCATCTGGTAGAGACATCCAAGGAAAGCATCTTTTTACTATCACATTTTTCTTCAACAGAAAATTCCTGAAATTTTTTCAACCTAGCAGGTGACTGCCTAACATACTTTACAGCTGCCCTAACATGATTAACAGACTTCCCTTGATATCGTAAATCATCTTGAACAATTAAGTTCATTATATGAGCCATACACCTCACATGTGTCCACTTTCCTCCCAAGATATAGTTTTGACTATTAGCAAATTTTTTTTTCAAATATCCTATGACAACATCATTTGAAGTTGCATTATCCACTGTAACAGTCAACACCTTATCAACACCCCAGTCAAACAAACACTTTTCAATTGCTCTCCCAATATCATTCCCTCTATGACTTGAAACTGGACAGAAATTTATCATCTTTTTATTTAACTTCCAATCATGATCAATGTAATGAGCAGTAATGCACATGTAATTTATTTTTTGCAAAGATGTCTGTGTATCAGTAGTGAAACATAACCTCCCAGGTACATGTTTAAGCTGAACCTTAAGTTTTGCTTTCTCATCAACGTACAACTGATGACAATCCCTGGTTATTGTTGATCTAGACGGGATGACAAAATGTGGGCAAACAACATTCATATAATGTTTGAAACCTGTTCCCTCCACAAACTTAAATGGGAGTTCATCAACAATCAACATATGGCATAATTCTTTCCTAGATCTCTGTTGATCAAATTTCCATGATATTAAACTACTTTTTCCAGTGCTAGGTTCTTGAATGCATGCCAAAAGATTTTGATATTTGTTCTCATTATCAGGGTTTGACTTACAACTTTTCATATGAGCCAACAAAGTAGATGTTCCATGTATTGCAGATCCCGACATGTATTCCCTTTTACAATGAATGCACATACTTTTTGTCTGACCTTTTTTATTGACAAATTAAACCTCTTAAAATGTCTGACCTCTGAATCATCATTGACTTTGCCTTTGCGCTTTTGGTTGTGGCCAGAATCTTGATTTGGGTCAATCACAGGAGTTGAGTTATTTTCCACATTGTTAAACCCTTCAACAGCTTTATCAGTACCAAGTTCGTTTGACATCTACAAAAGAGCATAACAAAATCAAATATTTATCCAAACTAACTATGTTGAAGTGTCATATATGCTTTTTTTTTCCCCCCCTTTCTTTCAAATATGTATATATATATATATATATATATAAATATAATTATGTTTACCCTTATTTTTGAGTATAATTATGAAATTAATCTATTGTTTCGTAATTCTTTATTATTTAAACTACTCTCTTAACCTTAGAGATTGATTTTATTTTTCATTTAAATACAATACCCTCTTTGTTTCATTAAAAGGGTTTCAGTTTGAAAAATGTATAATTTTTTATGAGATACAAATTACAACACTTAAAATAAATAATTTGTCACTATTTTTTCCACTAATATCATTACTTTCTAAAGGTAGATTAATTGTGATCCAATTCTAATTTTATTAGTAAGAGAACACAAAAATATTTTAGAACTTAACTATTTTAATGAAACGGAGGAGTATAAATTTATACGTCTCACATGGTCTCTTCTATAATTTTTTAAACTCCACAAAATTCACTTTGCTTTGCAATATGAACAAGATTTGAATTTATGACTTTAGAGTTGCAAAATCCTTCTCATAACTATTCCCTTAACTCTACCCTCCAGTTGGTTCATTCAAATTTGATGAACCAAAAACCTATGGTAAGGCAAAGTTGTTGAACTAAAATTTATTGGATAGAAACAAGATCATGCATCATTCATAACAGAGTTTAAATTAAACTAAATCATTTGTATAGATTCCCTCAAAAACGGTGTCGTAATACTGATATGCATTAAGATTATAGCCATGTGAACATATACATATAGCCTTTTTATCAACTAGACGCGAGGACATAGTTTTTAATTTATTAAAAAACAAAAAAAGGAGAACAAGAAAAACAAAACCCAGGTTAATCCCATATTTCCATGTGATTTCTGATACAAAAAGAAAAAAAACAAAGGAATAGTATATCACGTACAAATGTCAAGTGCAAATGTGAAATAAATTAAACTATTGCTTTGTTTTATTATTATATATGGAGATTTGAGCTAGCCTATCACGTAACTCCTTAATTTGTTTTTGTTCATGCGTGGCTGACGCCACATTGTCACATGCCGGTTTAATTTTGGGCACTCTTCCCTTATTTATGCTTCGTACATTAAAGTGCATTCATCGCTTGTTCTTCAAGAGATTATATTTATCTCTCTTATATATATATTAGGTGTGAACACCGTGCGTATGCACGGTGAATGCCCAATAATATTATTATGTGATAATATAAAAATTAGAATTATAAATAATAATCAGTTTATTATAAATATATAGTTAAAACAAGAAACATGGGTTAACTATAACACAAATACTTATGACTTTTCGTCAAATATAGAATTGGCATGCCTATTCTCTTCCCTTTCCTCACCTTTTTACATTTTCTCTTGTCAACTTCTTTAGTCTTCTTCTTCTTCTAAAAATTAACAAAGTTGTTGAATAAATATGATGCGCGTTGTAAATAGACGTCGACGGCATGAGAAACTCTGTTGTCAAATGAGGTGAACCTGAAGACATATTTTCTAGCTTTGAATAGAGAAACTTTGTTTTTCATTGGAGTTGAACCAGCATAAACTTACAAATTTGAAAAAAGATTGAGAAAAATCAATAATAAATTTTTTAAAAAATTTCTCTAAACAAAAAATAGGTTCTAAATGGACGTATATATTACGAAAAGTTGCACTATTAGCGTGAATTAGGCATGCACATAAGGATTATAAACAATAAAAAGTTGTTTTTCTTTTGAATGGATGGAAGATATATATAGATTGTGAGTGTCTATTCATATTTTTTTTATGGATTACCAAGATTCTTCTTATAATTAATAGAAAGTAATAATGGTATATTAAATAAAGGAGTTTAAGTGAAAAAAATAAACGAATTTGATGTGAAAAAAATAAAGAAATTTTATGTGAACAATGTAAATAACCATAATATAATTAATAGCCTTTACAGATATTTAAAACTTATAGTATATGAAAAAATAAAAAAGAAAAGAGTAAATGAAAATAATAAAAAGTATATAATATATTTATTTGTAACAAAATCAACTTATTTATCATGATAAATGGTTAATATTTTACAAATATGACTAATTAATATTCTACATTAAATCATATTGATAAAATATGAAAGATATATGCATACATATATATATATATATGTATATGTTTATATTTATATTTAAATAAGTTGAATATGAAGGGTTAAATATGAACGTTAATTTTTAATAGAGAAATTTGAAAAATAACTTAAAGAAGCTAAACATACAAAAGAAAATATTATCCAATTAAAATAAAGAAAATAAAATTTATGTTTTTAATAAACAACTACTAAATGTTCCTCTTATATTGCCTTTATATGGAAATTTTATTAAATTATGTGCTAATGTGGCAGCCATGTGTCATTATTTAGAGGTAAGTTACATAGTGATAAGGTATATTACATTAAATGCTAGACTTATGTGGTGCTTATGTGGCATCCAAGTGGCAGATTGAGGTGAAACATATATTACTTTCTATTATATAGGGTAGATATATATATATATATATATATATATAATCCCATGAAGATTAGAAAAACAGTGAATAGCAACAACTGATTACCTATCTTTAGGGTGATAATCTCTTACACAACACGAAAATGTGAATCTAAAGTTATACAGGATGCATAGTACAAATTTATGTAATGAATTCATGAAATAATTTATTCAAATATGTAACTTTCGCCTAAGAAGATTTCATTGAATTTCATGCGGATAATTAGGCTATTAATTTCCTTTTCCACTAGTTATTCCATTAATTATTATTGTGTTTTGGCCATCATTTCCTTAAAATTTTCAGAATATATATATATATATACACGAATTAGTTGTCAAATTTTCTTCGGAAAAAAAGTGCACTTTTGCAAGGATATTAGTTGTCAATTTGGACACAAAATAATTTAATTATATTTTTAACTGTGAGTTGAATTTACAATGTAAATGGATAAAGCAAGTTCGTGCTCTTGCATGCATGGCGCACGAAAATGGAACTAAAAACACACATTCATGAATGCACGTTGCTTGTTTTGAGGGCACCTTGTTTCTTGCAGTTTTAGTTTTTTGTGACATTTTTTCTCCATATTGCATGTGATCTGTCTATATATATATATATATATTTGGAATGGCCTACTAACGCATAATATGATAAAATAAATTTCGGCCCATAAAAGAATTCTCAAGTTTTTCTAATATAATTTACTAATTTATTGGGCCTTGTCCGCTACTTTGGTTATAAAAATATATACTAAACCGTTTATTTATTAATTTATATAATTTACTAATTTATTGGTCATAAAAGAAAGTCATTATATATAAGTGATATTTACATTATTAAATTTTTAGTCAAGGCCTCGTTTATTATTTTGCCTGGGGCAGGCCTTCTACGTTTGATAACCGATGTTGCGTATATTTTGACTCATAAATAGTTTAAACTCTTTAACATGACAAATGAGTATAAATTAATAAACAAATTTAATACTTTCTCCGATCCAGAATAAGTATTGTTTTAGAGGGAGTAACAATTTGTCCTTTAAATGAATTCTTAATTTGTTTAAAAAACTCTAAAACGACACTTATTCTGGATCAGAGATCGAGGGTATATATATATTAATATATATAATTATTTCAAAGAATTTTAGTGGTTGATGTCATCATCTGAAGCGGGTTCTGGTGTATGATTGCAAGCTGTTTCAGACCGGCAGGTAGCTGAAACATAGTCTAGTTGGACAGAAATGAGACACAACAAACTGGCAATTTGCAAATTAATTTCTGGAGAATATTTAGGAAATTATAACTAAAATGTTGCAAGATGGAAATTGATTTGTAAAACCATATGGTGGATATATAAGATGGTCTTTTGGGAATTATATTAGTTGTCTGAAAACCAATCAAACGTTAGTTGGATCACGACAATCAACAACAAGATCGACCATTAACTCCTAAATTTGGGTTTTTGTCGCCCTTTCGTCCCTAAACTTGAAATAATTTCTCTTTAATCCCCAAACTTAGATTTTTCATCTCTATATAGTCCATTGTCTAATTTTCATCAACTACACTGCCGGCAAGAATGTGTAGTTGGTAAAGGGCAATCAATAGTAAAAGATGACAACAATTAATTTTAATCACCCATGTGTTTTCCATGTGAGGAAATGATTCAATGCATTTTTTGTTCTGAAAAAGTAACAAAAAAATGGGGTAAAGCATCGACTCAACTCCAAAGCAGAGAACCTTCATCGTAAAACAAAATAGAGAACCTCCATCGCGAAACGGCAGCTGTAGGGATCTTAATTGTGCCTTTCTTGTTGCCAAGTACCGAAATTTTCCTCTCCTAAGTACACGTGCCTGCCGACAGTGGTTGATTTTATATGGAAATTGGACAAAGAGCTACATAGAGATGAAAAATCCATTTTTGAAGACTAAAGAAATACATATTTAAATTTGGGAACGAAAGTGCAACAAAAACCTAAATTTAAGAATCAATAAATTTATTAACTCTAATATTTACTAGCCTCTGTATTGTTAGTTTCATGTAGCTTTTTTGCAATTATACGAACGGGTTCTTATTTACTTACCAATGTGATCAAGTGGTCCAATTTGTAGGACTTTTGGATTGCACTCGAGACCTCCAGGAAAAAAGAGTCAATAGGGCTTAACTTTTAGGTCTTCAATGATGGAGGCAGTGGCCAGATTTTAAACCGTCAAACTATAGAAATTAAGGAAAAAAAGAGCGTGCACACCAAGGTAATTGCATGCAAATTGCGCTAGCTCCTCCATCTCTGGAGTTGATTTCTGTTGGTAGTTATATAACTTTCTACATTTACCTAACTTTAAAGTCTTTTTAAATTGGTGTTGCTTTTTAGAGGACTTTTCTCCACGAGCCAATATTCACTCATATCCACAATTAGTTAACTTGGAGTTATATAACTTTCTACATTTGCCTAACTTGGTGTTGCTTTTTAGAGGCTTTTCTCCACCACCCAATTTGCAGGCTTACCTACACCCAGTTACTCTTTTCACACTTAACGAAAGAGTTACGATATATAACTATTTATGAGTCAATTTATAACTTTAAACCATAAGAGTATTAATTTGGTTTGGTAATGGAAAACAAAAAAGGAGTAGGGAAAAACTACTCTCTCCGTTCCATTAGAAGGGATCATTTTACTTAGGTACAACTTATTATATGAATGTCAAAGTACAATACCTAAAATACTTAATTTGTCATCACTTGTTCCATTTATATCCTTACTTAAAAAATAAGGACTAATTGTAAACCACATATAATTATATTAGTAAGGGTAAGAGGTGTAAAAAAGTTAAAAGTGTACTCTTCTAATAGAACGAAAAATATTTGTGAAACTGGACCCTTCTAATGGAACGAAGGGAGTAATATTTATGTCCTGGAATCAACCAACTACAAAACCAAAATATTTAAATTTTTTGTGGGTTTTGAATTATAAAACTCTCAATCCATTAGAAGAGTTTAATTTCGAAAATATATAACTTATTATGAATTTTAAGGTATAATACCTAAAATAGCTACTTTGTCACAAATTTATTTCATTAATGTCTTTACTTTTTAAGTGAGGTTAATTAGGACCACACATTACTATATTAGTAAAGATAGAAATTAAGAGTAAAAAAGTTAAAATTTTTTACTCTTCTAATAAGATAAAAATAAAATTTGAAAATGGACTCTTTTAGTATGCGGGAGAGTAGCGTTTAAATAAACAAATTTTAAATTCTTGCTATTTAAGTGTTGATGTATTAACTCTAAACCACACATAGTAATTTTGGTAAAGGTATGGAAATTAAAATCATAAAAGTAGAACTATTCTATTGCAGAAAAAAAAAATTAAAAACTGGATTTTTTTTTTCATTGGCCGGATATGGATGGGGTATATTTTTAATCATGTAATCAGGGAATTAATTCTTGACTTTGAACTTTAATTTGTCCATTTGAGACCTTAGAAGTCTGGAAGTCTCTGATCACATAGATTAAAGACTAAGCTAAGAGTGACTACAAATTAATTACATTCATCATGTGTCATGTGACTTAGATTTATGTGATCAGAGGTATCCTGCAGATTCAATTAAGGATAAGAAACAAGAGCAATTAGCGGAGGTTTTATGGGGATGTTTCCACCTTCTTGTTAACAGTGTCGATTACAATTTAATCTGTTTGATTTTTTTCTTAAATTTACTATTTTTCTCCACTTCCCACTCCAATTTCAAGAGACTATGTTATTTTGTACGGATGCACACGCTTAGTAACACGAGAATGAGAATAAGAATAGAGTGCGAGGATGGATGAGTTGTTTGTTAAGAGAAATTTAATTTGCCGTTAAGAGGATATTGTTACTTAAGTGATTGATCACATTTCTTTTCCTATATATAAACCAAACATAGAAATTGTAATTTCATAAATTACTTGCCCTTGCTCTCCATCCTATTCTTGAGCACCAACACACCCTTTGAGTATAACTCTTTTTTTTTTTTTTGTTGAAAGGGCCTTTGAGTATAACTTAAGTGAAAGAATTTTTTCAATCTTTGTGGTATTACTTTTTCCTTCCCTTCTTACTATTGATTTATAATTGGAAATAACAATAATACTCCCTTTGCATATCTTACATTACTAAAACAGTTCAATCTCTAAAATATACTCCATCCAATCTAAAATAAAATTCATTTTAGAGTTTTTCAAACATACTAATGAATTCATTTAAATGACAAGAAAATTCATCACAATTGTAATTTATTAGTATTTAGAAGTATTGAAATTATAATACTCAGTATATATATATCAATAACTTCAATTAATACTCAGTTAGAGTATTAGTAGTTATTCACGATAATCAATAACTTTCAGTTAGATAGGTTAAAACAATGGTAAGTTGGGTAAATTATTTTAAAGATTGTTACTTCCTGTAAAAATGACTTTTATTTTCGATCGGTGAGAGTAAAACTTTTTACGAGTTTAAATCAAGGTAAACCAAATAAATTGTCATTACTTTTTTCACTTTCACCTTTACATTTTTATTTTTTAAATTAACAGTGAATCATACAAATATCTTTTTACGAGTTTAAATCAAGGTAAACTCATGCATTGTATATAGTTTTCATTTTGGATAAATGAGTGTTTTTTTTTTTTTGGATTACAGATAAGTGAGTGTTAATTTCTATAGTTCACTTGAGACCAAAATTTAATTCTCTTCCATAAGAAAAAGAATTTGTGGATTTTGAATGTAACTAATTAAGAAAGAATTTTTTTTTGCCGCTAATTTGGGAGCAACAAGGCCCCACCATGTGGACAAGGAATATTAATTTCTTCCCTTAGACAATTAAGAATTCTTTCACACATTATTCTAAACAACTTCTCATGTGATAAGTAGTTAAGCCAATAATTTCCCTTTCTTTCTTTCTCAAATCTCTCATCTCAGCTCCCAATATTACAGTTTAATTAGTTCGTTAACTGTCAATTCTTACAACCAAAAAAAGAAAAAAAAAAAAAAAAAAAGGAAAAGAAATGTTACTTTCATGGCGTGATTTGCTATACCAATAAACTCAATCAAACCTCTATAAATACCATGCCAATCTCCATTTCAAATTCAAGAAAAATCCCTCCTTCTCTACAGCTCTCTTTCTCTCTGCCTTTCACAGAATTTATTATAAGTTTTCAAGAAAATGGCAACAAAAAATAGAGTTATGCTCGCAATCCCATTGTTGGTTTTGAGTACCATTTCGATAAGTGCGGCGGCGGATTACAATGTGAAAAGCTACGGTGCAAAATCCGACGGAAGAAGTGACTGCACTCATGCTTTTCTCAGTGCTTGGGATGCAGCTTGTGCCTCGGTCAAGCCGGCGACAATTTATGTTCCGCCGGGCCGATATTTGGTTGGTGGAGCTTCCTTCTGGGGAGAAAGTTGCAAAAACTCCGGCATAACTTTGCGGATTGATGGAACAATTGTTGCTCCTTCCAATTACAATGTCCTCGGCCGGACCGGAAACTGGATTAAGTTTGAGAGGACTAATGGACTTCAAATCTTTGGCGGAACCCTTGATGGTCAAGGAGCTGCTCTTTGGGGCTGCAAAAACAACGGCAAGAGTTGCCCCAGAGGTGCTACGGTTAGTCGAAAATTATTGACTCTCCATTTTTTTAATGTTTTTTTTTTTTTAATTCTTCACTACGCATCATGCATGCATGTTGTTAAAACTATAAACACAGAAGAGCAGATTAGTAAATTGATGGGATCCTCTATCATACTTTTGGTGTTTTAGTCCGTAGGGTGACAAAGTGAAATTATTTGACACCCGCCATTATTATCATTGGCAACATGAACTTTCTATCGTAGGATCTCGAAAATGTGATCTGTTCTCTGATTAAGCATGTGTCCCGAGTAAATAAGTCCAATTCTAATCAATAATTTCCTCTTCTTTTTTGGTGGTACAGTCGTTGGGAATATACAATTCGAATAATGTGGGAGTGAATGGATTAACCTCATTAAATAGCCAGTTTTTCCACATGATCATTGATGGATGTAACAATATCAAGCTGGTCGGAATGACCATTTCAGCGGCAGCAAACAGCCCCAACACCGACGGAATTCATGTCCAATCATCATCGGGAGTCACAATATTGAATTCCAATATCGGCACCGGTGACGATTGCATCTCCCTCGGCCCCGGAAGCTCTAATGTTTTCGCTCAGAAGATCAAATGTGGTCCTGGCCATGGAATAAGGTATGATCATAATGTACCATTAATTATCTAGTCAATTGATAATTAATCTCTTTTTTTTGGTTACATATTTTGAAATTTACTCTACGTTCTACTTATCTCAGCATTGGGAGTTTGGGATCAAATGCGCAAGAGCCAGGAGTCCAAAATGTGACAGTTACAACGGCTACATTTACCGGAACAGAAAATGGCGCGAGGATAAAGACATGGGCAAAACCTAGCAATGGGTTCGTCCGGGGAGTTCTATTTCAGCACCTAACAATGGTCAATGTCCAAAACCCGATCCTCATCAACCAAAACTACTGCCCGAATGGCGGGAAATGCGGCTCCAGTCAAGTATGTATACCATAATGTGCAAAAATATTACTACTTGCATGTTAACTCATGCTAATGAATGTTTTTTAATGACAGTCCTCAGGTGTTAGAATCAGCGATGTGACATATCAAGATGTGCATGGAACATCGGCAACACAAGTGGCTGTGAACTTTGAGTGCAGTAAGAAGAATCCATGCGGCGGTATAATTCTTGAAGACGTGAGTCTTTCCTTTAAAGATGAACCGGCCATGGCTTCTTGTCTCAATGCGGCTGGATCTTCAACCGGTTTTGTGGATCCCAGAAGCTGCTTATCTTAATCTATAATTATACTAGGTAACTTTGCCTTTTGATGTGAGGATGTAACAGAAGATTCTTGCTTGAGCCTGTGGCTTGATTATCGGCTCAGCCTGGCCTTGCAGGAATCATATATTATTTGAAGTAAAATGAGGTGATCATTTGCGTATATTTCTGCCTAATTTTTAGTTATTTTATTTATTTAATTTTTTTTTGCCAAATAAACAGACATTATGTGACTGATGGAATCGGTTACTTTTTTATTCATGGTGAAAAACCTTATTCCTACCATATTTAATTACTAACTAAATCTGGATAAAAATTCTTAAATTGCATAATCACTATCGATCAAAGTTCAAACCTCCGAGTAGGGTGATATTGAGTCATACGAGTTTTAATTGAAGTGTTCAAGCTCTGCTCCTTCATATTCTAATTAAGTTATTAAACACAAAAGTTTTGCGTCTGCCCTTTGGTCAATGATCTCATTCCTCATCAATCTTCCCTAACCCGCATACATGCAAAATATATATATATATATTTATATATATATATACACACACACTATCATTGTCACTTGCACGGCGATCACCCAATTTGTTATTTACCTCGACTTTTGTTGTTCACTATTGACTTTATTTGTTTTTAATTGGTATACTTTGTATTATATAAGTATATTAAAAATAATATCAGAGACTTCAACATGAAAAAAAAAAGTTTTCATTGTTTGGCTTGTTATTTAACCGAAAAGAGAGAGAGACAACACGATATTGAATTGAACTGAATGGATACGACAATAACAAAAGAGAAACTAAAGAATGTTTGTGGTATTCATACTTGTTGTTCATCTTTCACTTATTATATAAAAGAAAGAAAATAAAATTTAGAGTTGACAATAATGGATTGAATTGATATTTATAATAATAAAACAAAGAAACTTTCATGAATACACAGTTCTACAAACAGTACGTGTTACAGAATGTTTAGTCTGCTGTGGGAATTCAAACATTTTCTGCTTGTAAATAGCTTTAGTGTCTTTACATTTAGGAAACCGAGTAGTTTCATCCTATATTTAGTTGTTTTATGTTCCTATCCACCAAGAAGCAGAGAACCACAATAAAGTTCTCTGAAAACAGGTATTCCAGATTTGAAGAATCATGGGTTCTGATTTAGTAATCTAGAAGAGTTTGGGAGTTTTTGAGTGATTGTTTTACGTTTCAATATCTATGATTATTCCATTCATGACTTCTTTGAATTTGGGAGATCAGCGTTTCTATCTATAGCTCTGCATGATCATATATGGATGCCTATCGAAGGCTCAGTAGCAATTTGAGGCCTCTATAGGATTTAACAAATTTCAGCTAGACATTGCCACTGATGTTGTGCTTCTAAAAGTATGTGCTCAATGGCTGCAGTAAAAAAAATGAGACGAATTTTTTAATCTCACAGTAAACAGGGGTAGATGGTTGGTGGGAAGTGGGAATAGCATCAAAATTTCTAGGAACACAGCTGGCTACAATTCCAAATATCCCAAAAAACTTTTCGCTAAAAAACTCAAATGTTGTAAAATCGAAAAAGTTGGAAGAGCCTCCAAACGAATATATTACATTTACACACGCTAGAATATGGAATTACGTACTTCAGAGGCTATTTACTGATGAGGAAATAAAGTTTATCAAAGAAATTCAAAAAGACTTACCATAAAAAAATCATAGAAGTAATTTTCTTCCCAGGAACATGAAATGGATTTGATACTGCATCAACATATGGCGCGAGGAATCAAGAGAAAATTTGAAGCCATTGAAGAAAAAAGAAACCTCCTAATTTTGGAATTGCTCTTGAGGATACCAAACCATCTCCCTTCTCCCAACACCACTGTCAAACTTATCAGTTAGCTATGCCAATTAGCTTAAGTTTGCTGACGTGTACAAAGTTAGTTACTAGTGGATGAGTTAAGCTAAAGTGTACAGACTAGTGGCTTGCCATTCATGTTTTCTTAGCTTGTCTTTGATAGAATTACCTCACAGACTAGTAGGACTAATTTTATCTCAAGATAGCTTAGCTCATACGCTGCTTTGATGTATATAAACAATTTGTAGTGCTTCTCAGTTAATTAATCAATAGAAAATATTTTCCAGAATCTTCTACTTTCTCTCTGCAGTAGCTGTTCTTCATCCCAAGTTCGTTCATCTTTCAGATTTCTTCATGGTATCAGAGCGACAGGATTGCTGAAACACACAATCAATTGCTTCCGCTGAATTATCCGATCATCTCTGCTGCAAAAATCTGAATTGACGATGGCGAATTCAAGCAATGTTTCTGGATATTCTCAAACACCCACTGATTCTCAAATCTATTTTGAGGATCCTCTGTACCTTCACAGTTCCGATCATTCTGGTCTGATATTGGTCACTGAGCTTCTGACGGAGAAGAATTATGTTGCATGGAGCCAATCAATGATCATAGCTCTAGAGGCTCGAGACAAATTGTGCTTCGTTACTGGTGAAGTCATCGAGCCTGCTGTGGATTCTTCTTCGTATAAGAAGTGGAAAAAGGCGAACTCTACTGTCATCTCTTGGATACTAAACTCCTTGTCCAAAGAGATTTCACACGGATTTTTATTTGCAAAAGATGCTAAGGCTCTGTGGGAGGAACTCTCTGAGAGGTATGGAACCTGTAATGGTCCTCTGCTATACCAACTCAAGAGAGACATGAGCTCCCTTACTCAAGGAAAATACTCTGTGGCTAATTACTATAACCGCCTTAAGAGGCTTTGGGATGAAATTGCTTGTTTAAGGCCAATGCAACAATGTAAGTGCTGTCACTGTGGATTTTACCAATCAACAGTGGATCATATGCTTGGAGACAGCTTGATGCAGTTCCTCATGGGATTAAATGAAGAATATGATGCCATCCGAAACCAAATTTTGCTAATGGATCCACTTCCAAATGTTAGCAAGGCGTATGCCATGGTGATTCGAGTGGAAACTCAACGAGATGTTCATAGTGTGTATCAAGGCCTTACTGATAGTAGTGCATTGCATGTGAGCTATGGAAATGAGAGTAAACTTGCTACAGGAAAAGGATTTCAAAAGAAAAAGGAGGATAGTGGTAAGAAGTTGAATCAAAAATGTGATTTCTGTCATATGGATGGGCATCTTAAGGAGAATTGCTTCAAGATTAATGGCTACCCTGACTGGTGGAAAGGAAAAAATGATTTGGTGCACAAAGGCAAAGGAAAGGTTCAAGTCAATTTAGCTAATGCACAAGCTGAAACACCACTGGAGTTAGAAACTGAGGATGGAAATCTGCAACATATGGTAGCTAATCTTGTTCAGATGGAGATACGCAAAATGCTGAAAGGAAAATCTGAGGCAAAATCTGGAACTGGAGATCTGGTGAACTATTCCTACCTCACTGATTTTGCAGGTAGCACTCTCAAATCCTCTTCTAATCATGCTTGTTTATTATCTTGTGATACTTTGATAGTTGATAGTGGAGCAACAAACCATATGTGCAGTAGCTCAGTCAATCTTCACAAACCTATCCTAGTCAAACACCTTACTCCTGTATCCCTTCCCGATAAGTCTATCAAATTAGTTAAATGCATAGGAACAGCTCAGCTAAGTAAAAATATCACTCTAACGGGGTGTCTGCATGTTCCTGCATTTCAATTCAATCTCATATCTGTTCACAAGCTGTCAAAATTGTCTAATATTCATTTTGACTTCTATCCTACTTTTTGTGTACTTCAGGACCTAGTGAGTAAACAGGTCCTAGGAGTTGCAAAGGAGTTCAAGGGATTATATCTTCTTAATTATAGTTCTTTTAAAGCTGATGTAATTCAAAGGTACTCTCAAGTGTATAGACAACTTTTAATCACTTGTACTCCAGACAATAATTTTTTTGTCTGTAATTCAGCTATTTCTTCAATGAATAAAATGAGTCATTCTTCCTTTCATACATGGCATCAACGTTTGGGACATACATCTGTGAATGTTATGCAGCATTTATTGCCATCTCAAATGTCTCCTAAACCACATGAATCCTGCACTATCTGCCCCTTAGCTAAGCAGCATCGACTATCTTTCCCAATCAAGGTAGACAGAACCATGTCTCCATTTCAACTCATCCATGTTGACATGTGGGGACCCTATAAAACACCTACACACACTGGAGCAAGATTCTTTCTAACTATAGTTGAAGATTATACTAGATGTACCTGGACTTTCCTCTTAAGATCCAAAACACAGACCTCTACCACCTTAGAAAGGTTCTTCTCTATGATCCAGACTCAATTCCAATTTTCAGTAAAGAACATTAGAACTGACAATGGTTCTGAGTTTCTTAATTCAACCTGTTCTGATCTTTTGTTGAAAAAGGGTATTATTCACCAAAAATCTTGTCCATATACACCCCAGCAAAATGGAGTTGTGGAGAGAAAGCACAAACACATACTCCAAATTGCCAGGGCGCTTATGTTCCAATCCTCTTTACCTAGACATTTTTGGGGGGAATCCATACTTACTACTACTTACTTAATCAATAGGATACCTACTCCTATGCTTCAATGGAAAACACCTTATGAGCTTCTCTTCCAAAAACCCCCCACAATCCATCATCTTAGAGTTTTTGGCTGTTTGTGCTTCATTACAAATAATTCACCCCATAAGGATAAGTTTGCTGTAAGAGCATTTCCTGCTGTATTTGTAGGTTATCCCCCTGATCACAAGGCATACAAAGTGTATGACCTTCATAATAAAAGGCTTACTGTTTCCAGAGACATTCTCTTCCATGAACACATATTCCCTTACCAATCTAAGCAACTGAATGATTTCCCTCTTTCTCATCCTACACCTCCATCTACCACCTCTTTACCAGTTTCAGCTCCAAATTCTGATATCTATGTTTCCATTATCACTGATACCTCCTCACAGTCTCTTACTACAGATTTTTTGGATCATTCCCCTCAGTCTCATTCTCCTGACAGCTTTCATCAACCTGATCCTTCTCCATCTCCATCTTTCCCTACTGAGTCAAGGTCTCAACATGATATTAGCGTGTTTCCCTCTTCAGATACTCTTTCCTCACATCATGTGCCTTCATCAACTCCTTCTCAGCCTCCAGTACATAGACAAAGCTCCAGACACATCACCAAGCCCTCTTGGTTACATGACTTTGTCACTAATTATGCTCAAACTCAAAGCCCATTCTCTGCTGCATATATGTCTTTTCTTGCTAACCTCTCAACTGTTCAGGAGCCACAATCCTATAGACAGGCTTACTTAGACTCGGATTGGCAGAAAGCTATGAAAACTGAGCTGGATGCTTTGGAGGCTAACAATACTTGGACTTTGATGCCTTTGCCTCCTGGTAAGAAAGCCATTGGTTGCAGATGGGTGTTTAAAGTCAAATGTAATGCAGATGGTTTAGTGGAAAGGTATAAAGCTAGGTTGGTCGCCAAAGGATACAATCAAATTGAGGGAGTGGACTATCATGATAGCTTCTCTCCTGTGGCTAAAAATGTCACTGTTAGAATTCTGTTGAGCCTTGCAACATCTAATTCTTGGCATTTACATCAATTAGATGTTAATAATGCATTCTTACATGGCTTTCTAGATGAAGATGTTTATATGAAGCTTCCTGAGGGGTATTCTGGGGCTAAACCAGGACAGGTATGCAAGCTGAACAAGTCCTTATATGGCTTGAAACAGGCCTCAAGGCAGTGGAATCAGGAGTTTACCAAAACTTTGCTTATGTATGGTTTCCTACAGTCCAAACATGAACACTGTTTGTTTATTCGACAGCATTCTAATGGTTTCTTGGCATTATTGGTCTATGTTGATGATGTCCTTATTGTAGGAAATACATCTTCAGCTATCTCTGATGTCAAAAAGTACTTGCATGATCGTTTTACCATTAAAGATCTTGGCCCTGCTCGCTATTTTCTTGGCATTGAGATCATTCGATCTTCTACTGGCCTAGCTCTCAATCAGAGGAAGTATGCACTTGACATAGTTCATGATCTTGGCTTAGATGAAGCTAAATCTACTGCTACTCCCTTGCCTGTAGGATGTTCTTTTGATGCCAATGAAGAATCTCCTCTTCTCACTGATCCAGGCCCTTATAGGAGACTCATTGGCCGATTGCTGTATCTCAGCTTCACAAGACCTGACTTGACTTATGCTGTTCAACAGCTCAGTCAGTTTGTGCAGACACCTCATGAATCTCACAGGCACCATGCCTTACATGTGGCTCGATACTTGAAGGGTTGTCCCTCTCATGGCCTATTTTACCCTCGCTCCAATTCAGCTCAACTCCTAGCATATGCAGATGCTGATTGGGGTTCTTGTAAGATCACCAGACGATCAGTGACTGGTTTCTGTATTTTTCTCGGATCTGCACTCATTTCTTGGAAAACCAAGAAGCAAACCACAGTCTCACGCTCTTCTGCTGAAGCTGAGTATCGTAGCCTCGCTGGAACTGTCTGTGAACTCAAATGGATTTCCTACATCCTGTCAGACTTCCATATTCCAGTTCCTCTTCCTATTCCACTATGGTGTGACAATCAAGCTGCGATTAATATCACTGAGAACCCAGTTTTTCATGAACGCACGAAGCACCTAGATATTGATTGCCATCTTGTGCGTGATCAATACAAGGCTGGTTTCATTTCTCTCAGTCATGTTTCCTCCAAAAACCAGCTTGCAGACATCTTCACTAAAGCTCTTCCTTCTGCTGCTTTTTCTTCCATCTTGTCCAAGTTGAGATTCTTTGATTCTCACAGAATCTCACCTTGAGGAGGGGATGTCAAACTTATCAGTTAGCTATGTCAATTAGCTTAAGTTTGCTGACGTGTACAAAGTTAGTTACTAGTGGATGAGTTAAGCTAAAGTGTACAGACTAGTGGCTTGCCATTCATGTTTTCTCAGCTTGTCTTTGATAGAATTACCTCACAGACTAGTAGGACTAATTTTATCTCAAGATAGCTTAGCTCATACGCTGCTTTGATGTATATAAACAATTTGTAGTGCTTCTCAGTTAATTAATCAATAGAAAATATTTTCCAGAATCTTCTACTTTCTCTCTGCAGTAGCTGTTCTTCATCCCAAGTTCGTTCATCTTTCAGATTTCTTCAACCACAAAAGCAAAAAATCAATACAAATTGGAAATGACCATTTATTCACTTTTTCTAACAAATTAAACCCAGAGTACCAAGGGAACCCACTTGGATTAAATCAAAATGATGCTTGTAAACCAACCAAAAAAGTAAGAATCTTTAAATTAAACTTCAAAACACCAAAACTGAAATAGGTTTGCAAGAATGGAAAAGCACCTGACCAGACATGCTAATGCAAGATTCAAACAGAGGGTTTAAATCGAGCATAGAACCACTTAATCTAACACATAGATGCTAAAGGTAGAACCACAGTAGGCCTAGAGAGCATAGTACCTACAACAGGTCCACACCTCTCATATTTTCTTCACAGTGCAAATGCTAGATTAAGAAATTAGTTACACTCCCCACCTAATAATTATAATTATTCTGCACAAATTTGAACCCAAGCAATAATATACACATACCACAACCACTGCATACTTATAATTATAATTCAAGAACCTTGACACACAATCTGAAACTCAAAGAAATAACATTCTTGATTTGATGAAAAACTACAGAGAACTAATCCCAAAAGAAAATTAATGGGTTCTGAAAACTTCCACCAACTTCAAACATCAACATTCAGAATTTAACTACGTAAAGTAATTGTACAAAAGCTACGGAACTATACTGCGGAAAATATAAGATGGAAAACCAACTTAGGTGTTGACTTTTCTGTCTTCTCACTTCCTCTATATTTATAGATGGTGACTACCCAAAAACAATGTAATTGGTAGTCAATACTTAGGACACTTTTAGGCAAACATTGCTGTCAGAAATTATGAAGTAAAATTAGATTGAGCAAGAAGACAGGCTCGATTAGCAAAGAACTTACAGTTTATTTTCAAGTTTTCTTTTCCTGAAGAGGCCTTCTTTTTCAGAGACCAAAGTCTGAATTTTCCCTTGACTTTGAGAAAACAGAAAACATAAGACAAACAGACCGTACGTGTGTTGCGTAGTTGAGTTATACGTACCTTTTGCAAACTGCTGCCATGTAATTGTAATGAATCCGATGCAAAATTGAATTGGATGATTAATTGAAGGTAGTGATAGAACAGAGGAAACTTAATTGATTGAAAACAGAGACTATGATAGTTACCTCTGTAGGGAAACACCTGATTGTGGTGTGGTGTGTTTCAATCTCCAATCTTCAATGAGTTGAGGTAGGATTGGACTGTAGGATATATACACATATTTGAAGAAGTAGTTAAATAATAGTAATAGAAGAAGTAGTAGGATAGGAGAGGAAAGGTAAGGATTAAGGATGAGCCAGAGCCTTCAGCTGACTACCGACAAAGAACAACTGACCCAAGGAAGAGAAGCAGCATGCTGCCAAGCTGCTCTGCTACCCTCTCTCGATCTCTCAGCGATCAACTTTTATTACCATTAGTTAACTTAACTTACTTGTCACATTCCTTTTCCTGCAACAGAACACTTTTTAGAGTAGGTGAATGCAAATTTAGCAGAAAATATCCCCCAACTAATATGGTAAAATAGAAACGCACCAGTAAAATTTTAAAAAATAAAAAAAATTAGTAACACTCACCAGAGATGAATGTACCCCATAAAATGCCGTCACTTTCTCCTTTCACATTACTGTACGTGAATATTTAGACAAAACATCAAACACCTTGCATGCTATGAAAAGCAAGAGAGAATAATTAGACATACAAAAACCAAATAAACCAGACATCAACAATTAAGCAATTTCTTCATCCAACTAAATCACAATCACAAGATCCACCACCCAGTAAAAATTGAATTAAATTAAATTAAATAGGGCTGGTGAAAAATTTAACCACAAACTTCTGCGTACCTTATTTATTGCTTGTGTAGTTGCTTTGTGTTGCAAAGAGGAACACCAAGCTTTACCCTGCACCCAACCGCATGCATACGGGAATGAGAACACCTCTCCAATTTCTCCCATATGAATAGTTTTCAGTTTAAAGGAAATAAACAAATGGAGAAATTATACAAGTGGGTATGACGATAAATCAAAGACGGACAAATAACTTCAATAACTGCTCATACCTCAATGTAGAACATGGAAGACTAACGTTTGGATTTTTTTTTTTTTTTTTTAAGAAAACCGTTTGGAGTTTGGCAAGATGAATCGGAAAAAACGTTAGGAGTGGGAAAGCGGGGGTTTAATTATGGCTTATTATTGGGTTTGTGTTTGTGTTTGTTTTTTGTTTTTATTTATTTTTGGATAAATTAGACTAACGTTTGGATTTTTTTTTTTTTTTTTGAAGAATTAGTTTGATTGGTGTCTCATAGGAAGTAAGGGGTTTTTTTTTTTTTTTTTTTTCCCAATTATGCCTTTTAAAATATAGTGTATCCCTCACGCACTCACATAAAATGACTTTAAGAACCATTTATAACCTATCAACTTCATGGACAAAAATAAAATAGTTTCACCTTAATGAACGAAATAAATACAACTAACCAACTTAAATGACCAATCAAGTGATTTAACCGAAAACCCACCATGTTAATGTAAGGATAACCACTACCATCGTGTTATTGGTGGCGTAAATATTAATTAACTTGCTCAAAATGTGCTATTTAGAAGCCATTTATTGAGTAAGCATTACATGTGCTATTTTTTAGGAGTAGTGATGTATTTATTAAAGCAAAATATATATGTACATTTCTTCTTAAGGGTTTTCTTGATCAACTTAGTATATACAGCAAAAGGGAAAGATAATTAGTGACAAAAAGCTAAATAAGTTAAGGAAGAAAGAGGATGCTCGGTTTAGTTCAGTGATAGAGCTGTCCTATGACTATCAAATAACAGTAAAAGTACTAGTTTAAACCTGCAAGTTAGATGCTAAAAAATATAGCACAGTAGAAAACATGGGTCAATCCATGGGGACAGTAATGTAAAGTAACCAAATTTTGACTAGCAGTCACCTTTATGTCTCTTAAGAGATCTTGGAGTTGTCAGCTAATTATAGAAAATAATATTTAAACTAATAAAGACAGCAATATCAAGTAATGAGAGAAATTTAGGTTTTATGTAAATACACCTTAATCTCATGCATGCAATCATAAATCTCTTAAGTTGTCTAATTACTTATGTTGTTTCAGTTATAGTATTACCGCGAGCCCCCGCAAATAATTTAATTCTCCCATAGATTCTCAATAATCCCCCACGAGCCCCCGTAAAAGAATTATTCTTTAACTACGTTAACTAACAGACCGCGAGTCCCTGCAAACCTAATTACTTAACAAATAGAAGCATTAAGAACTATAAGAACCTGAAACTAATAACTCCTACTGACAATGCATTAGAAATTATCACCAATTAATCCGGTAATACTCAGCCAGTAATTGTGTCACTCACTGACTCTACTAGTTTAAACTAAGTTGATCAGGTTTAATAGAATATTAGTACTTAGACATATAAACACAGGCAATTTAGAAACATAATTAATTAGATTTAAGATTCATACGTGGGTTTCATACATGCATGGATTATGGCTTTTTTACATAATACCAGAACTAAGAAATAAGCTACTCATAATGAAACACGTAAAACAAATAAATACAAAAGACTTCATTAAAACAGAAAAGAGAATATTGTACCGTATTGTAATAAATCGCGTTTCGGCAACCGACGCTTTGGCCAAAGGGTAGACTACACCGTCGGGAATCCAAAATTGCGATTGAAATAGGACAGAACATAATAAAACTAAACTAAAACTCTGACTATTATCTAAGGGAAAGAGATCGAAAAATATCTAAAAGCTGTGTAAAGAATCGTGCCTTCTATGCACGAAAATCCCCATATATATCGGGGAGAAAATCTAATCACAAAAGGAATAAAATCAATCCTTTTCAACTAAGGAAACATCTTCAAATAAGGAAACTCCCATCTTGGAATCAGAATTGGATTCTCTTTCTTGCAATTGAAGTCTTCTTGAATAAGGTAACTTCTTCAGATTTCCTTTTCTTCTTCCAACTCTAAATTCTTTTCTTTTAACAGAATTAATTATTTTCCATTTTCTTGCACTCCACGCTGCTCGGCAGCGGCTTCCTTGAATTTCCTTCTTGCGAAGCCCACAATTTGTGTCGGCTTTCGGATGCTGACTTCTTTTGGCCCAATTCTTCCTCTTTTTGCGCGTTCCCTTCTTTCTTGGCCCGTTCTCCAAATATGCAATTAAACACTAAAAACTTGGGCAAAAGCTCGTAAGAACTGCCATAACAAGTACTCAAATAAACCAGCTAGAAGGTGCAGATCATTTAGTAAGCTGCTTTAATAGAAGATCGTCTGGTGTTCAGTTTCTCTATAAAATTAATTAATCTTTTATGCTTTATATATTTATTCATTTTCCTATTTTCCTGCTTAATTTATTTCAGTGAGCCGTTCTACTCTTGAAAAGCTTCCGTGCAACTCTTGAAGAGTTGTCGTGCGACTCTTGAAGCATTGTTGTGCGACTCTTGAGAGAATAGAGTGCGACTCTTTAGAGAGCAGCGTGCGATAGAAAATCTTTAATTGAAATTAAACACATGTTTAAAAACATAACAAGCAGCTTGGCCTCCACAAAACAGTAAATTGGTCCAGGACTGATACTTCCGAAATACTGTCCAGAAAGTCTTTACCTGAAATAAAATGCATGTTTGAAAACTGGGGATGTGAAATTTTGTCCAAAATCATGATTCTTTCCAAAAGAAAGAATTCAAGGATTCCACTTACAGAGTGATCAATGTCCAGTAAGCTCAATTGCACATACCTGTGAGCAAGGTCTTATCTTCTTTAACTTCTACAACTGAGTTGACAATTCATTTTCCTAAACTGCATATATAAATACATCCTTTATAATCATCCTCTCTAACGCTGCTCCGTGCTCTAAAAAATATTTGACTAATGCAAGCTAATCTGCTTTATCCCCATAAAAAAGGCTAATTCGAATCCCTCGAAGATTTTGAGCAAAACATTGAAGCTCAAGCTCTTAGATATAATCTCCCAAATTATAGCCCTGCAAAAGATAATTTTGTAAGAAAGAAATGCAAATATTTTTGTCCATCAATGCATGTTCCTGTCTATAAATATAGTGTCCAAAAACGAAAACCTCAACCTTGTTTGATCAACTTAGTATATACAGAGAAAGGGAAAGACATGTAGCGACATAAAGCTTAATGAGTTAAGGAAGAAGGAGGAAGCTCGGTTTAGTTCAGTGAGCCGGTTTGATGGAAGATCCTCTGGTGTTTAGTTTATCCCATAAAATTTATTAATCTTTTATGCTTTGTATATTCCTTCATTTTCCTATTTTCCTACTCAATTTACTTCAATGAGCAAAGCGACTATTGAAGAGTTGCCGTGCGACTCTTCAAGAGTTGATGTGCGACTCTTGACAGAGTAGCGTGCGATAGAAAGTCTTTACCTGAAATAAAACACACATTTAAAAATGTAATAATCAGCTTGGCCTCTACTAAACAGTGAATTGGTCCAGGACTAATACTGTCAGAAATACTGTTATTAAAGTCTTTAATTACCTGAAATAAAATGCACGTGTAAAAACTAAAATTCAAAAATGAAATGGGGGATGCAAAATTTTGTCCAAAATTATGATTCTTTCCAAAAGAAAGAATTCAAGGATTCAACTTTGAGTGAACTGCCAAGAATGTCATCTTACTTTCCAGATTTGCCCATTTGGCCACTAAACTTTTTTTTTCCCCTACAAATGTCACCATACTTTCAAATGTGAGCTGAAAGTGTCATTCCGTCAATTTTGTCCGTTAGAGTTGACGGAATGGTCAAGATTTGCCTTTCACATGCATTTTTCAGGGGTATTTTAGTCTATTTGCTTGGAAACCCTTTTGTCTTATTGCATGCACTATCTAACTTCTTCTCCAAAACTTCCTCCACCTTCCTCCTGCCTCTTCTGCCACCTCCCCTCCCTGCTCCCTCCTCCCTCCTCAAGTTCTATCAGGTTACATCACATCTAGTAATCCACAATCCACTATATCTGTTTTTCTAACTTTAAACTAAAGACCCGACTGAAAATCCTTGAAATTCTTTGACCCAGCCAAACATTATTTTCCTGGTTTGCAAGCTGTAGGTGTTTATTGTTTTGTTAAAAAGATTACAACTCAAGGAACTAAATATAATACAGTAAAAGAAAGGTATGGAATTGGTCATCTTTGATAGGTGATCCATTAAAATTCAACTAACAGGCAAAGTTAAGGAGACAAATCCATTACCACAATTAAAACAAAAAAAAGAAGATAATTAATCAAAATGCAAATGAAATGAAAGGCAGGCTGAAAGTTCAAATTTTTGACAGAAATGAAAAATGATCAGTATCAGAGAGGCTTGTATATATTAATCCACTTGATAAAAAGAACTCAACAAATCAGGCACGGGTGCCTCTTTGGAACAATTGGTTAAAACATGAAATGCCCACATCATAAACTCTAAACATCCCACATTTTCTATTCTGCGTACCACTGGGAACTCTGACACCAAAAAGAGTGCGTAATGCGATGGAAGAAAAAAATAAAAGCGGACGTTCTTGAGAATCAAAAATTTTCTATAAGGATTACAGCTCAAAAAATAAAATGGTTAACACCCAAAGATTGAGAAGAGAAATAAAAAAGAAACAAAACACTACAAAATCACTTTCTTTTGGGTTCAAGAACTGGAGGATCAACATATCGAATCCCATATTAGTAGCAGTTCCATCTATAATTCTCATTGCTGACTCGAGAATACTGTCGGGTTGCAGGAACTTGTGGAGCGCTGTGAGTTTTTCCAAAATCATGATTCTTTCCGAAAGAAAGAATTCAAGGATTCCACTTACAGAGTGACCAATGTCCAATAAGCTTAATTTCACATCCCTATGAGCAAGGTCAGATATTCCTTAACTGCTACAGTAGAGTTGACAATCCATTTTCCTGAACTGCATACAAAAATACATCCTCTATAATCATCCTCTCTAATGCTGCTCCATGCTCTGAAAAATTAGCAAGCTGATCTGCTTTATCCCCTTCAAAAACGCTTATCCATATCTCTCGGACATTTTGAGCAAAACATTCAGGTTCAAGCTCATAGATATATTCTCCCAAATCATAGCTGAGGAGGTCATCCCTAACCTATAGACAAGTCTGCACATAGAGGATCCAGAGAAGGTAGAAGAGAACTTGAGGACTGAGATAGAACCTATTCATGATCCGAGTCCTTAACAAGAGGACCCTCTAGTTGATATAGTTGGACCTATGACTCAAAGAAGGACCAAGAACCTATAAGTAGATCTCACAGACCTAGTCCAGACTTGTGCCAGACAAGCCAACTAACAACAGAAAGCAACGCCCTTGAAGATAATGCTCAGAAAAGTAAAATAATCATTTTACCCCAAGTTTCGTAAAAAAGGGTTAGAAATAAATAATCGTGAAGAATTTTGAATTTAGAGTTTCATAAATGATTCCGGAAGCTTCCAGAAGGTTTCAAAAACTTCCTACATTTTCCACAGATGCGCCATTTAATTTTGGGCCGAATTCCGTTACAAAATCCACCCTCTAAATTTAGGCCAGCCCAAGACCAAATAAAGGAGAGCAGATCTGAAATTAAGGAGGCCCAGCTCGCATGACTCAAATCTGAAATTAGGTTAAGGGTTTGAGGAGGAGTTAGGATTTAAGCATGTTTCCTACATCTACTTAGATTAAGATAAGAGTTAGTTTAAGTTTACAACTTGAATTAATTCTAGTAATAGTTTTCAATGAGAGTTCCTTCTTGAACTCTTCTTGTAGTTCAATTCTTCTTCCTAGGTTAACTAGAATTTCGGCTATATAAACTTTCATTGCAGCCAAAATTCCATCTCTTTACAAATTCTAGTTCCTTTAGGATTATTCTTTTAAGAGATCAATCTCTTGATTTATTTCTACTTCTATCTCTTTTCATTATTTTAGTTCATTTTTACCAATCCAATTTTAATTGTTTTCTACCTATTTATACTTAGAAAATTTGGTCACCTATAACTATAAATAGGGGTCCAATTCTCCATTATTTGACAGTTGATTTAAGTTAAAGAAAGTATTAGTTATACTCTTAAATCCCTCTCGTTTTATTGAGCTTTTGTAATTTGCATATTTTGTGAATTATTATAGGTTTAGAAACTAAAGGATATTCGGTAATTTCTCATACTTTGTTTCGACTCTTTTATTCTTAAACTTGGTATATTTGCATTTGTAAATTTAGCTTAGTTTAATTTTAGTAGTCTGTCGAATCCGAGGTAGGGATTCTAAAGATTTAAGAGCTGCTTCTCGCAATTCCAGACTTTTCTTGGCAAGTATTCCGTAGCGAGTACTCCGTTCCACATCAATTGGAATTGGAGCTCACATCAACAGCCCTGCAAAAACTAATTTTGTAAGAAAGAAATGCAAATAGTTTTGTCCATCAATGCATGTTTCTGTCTACAGACATAGTAATGATACACAACTCAACTATTCTCCTCAATTTTTGCATAGCAAGTGAGCTACCATGCATTCAATGGTCAATAATGTAGTTTTAATAATTATTTTATAAAAGTGTAACCAATGGATGCATGACACCTCACTTCTATGAGAAAGTTGAGGAGGCTATGTATCATTACTCCTACAGATATAGTGTCCAAAAACGAAAACCTTAACTTTGTTTGAAACCAAGTTCGTGTATATATGCTGTATCTTGTGACTCACAAACACAATGATCAAATATAGACCATATTGAAGATTCATATTTTTCACAATGCAAGCTCGCCAAATTTGTCAAAAAGGAATTTGCAGTTGAATTGTCAGACAACAGTTCCTTAAACTTGAAAGAAAGCTCAATTTTAACAGCATAACTTCAAAGTGAACTTAGATAAGAAATGGAGTCCTAAGGATCTAAATGAGTTCCCCAAATAGGAAGAAATGTTAATCTTTCATCTCATTCATTGAAATTGTTCCATTTGGGTAGATTTACATGTTTCATCAAACATGTAACTTCAAAGTGAACTTCAAACATGTAACAATTTTAACAGCATAACTTCAAAGTGAACTTAGATAAGAAATGGAGTCCTAAGGATCTAAATGAGTTCCCCAAATAGGAAGAAATGTTAATCTTTCATCTCATTCATTGAAATTGTTCCATTTGGGTAGATTTACATGTTTCATCAAACATGTATTGTTTCTTTTAAATCGCTAGGGTGGAATGTATTAAATATCTGTATATTTCTTCTTAAGGGTTTCCTTGATCAACTTAGTATATACAGTAAAAGGGAAAGACAATTTGCGATATAAAACTGGATGAGTTAAGGAAGAAAGAGGAAGCTCGGTTTAGTTCACACTACACCAGAATCTCCCTTATGAGGCATGTTCTAAGGGAGATTGGAGGCGGGTGCTGCATCCAGTGCGGGCGCCTCCCTTTGGAGGTGCCCACACCCGCCTCCCCTTTTGGGGGTTATTGGAGGCGGGTGCATTTTCAATAACAATTATTGGAGGCGGGTGCATGTTTAATTGTTATTCGAGCTGCACCCGCCTCCAATAACCCCTCGTAAAAAAAATTTAATTTCTTTTTTTTTTTTCACTTTATGGATTTAGTAGGAATCGAACTCCAGGCGCTTGGAGTTTCACTTGACTCTTGCACATTAAATTTATCACTACGCTACATATACTTATGTATTTAATATTAAAATCGAAAGTATATATTTCTTCTAAAAGTTGTGATTTTTATTATCTACTAATTTTTCGCTTCGCTAGAATCTCGATAAATTTTCAAAATTATTTTCAACAGTCCAAAACAAAGACAATTTTTGATCTAGTATTGAAAATTAAAAAAAATCGTTTTCGTGTTTTGAAATTGGAGGCGTGTTTTGGGTTCACCCGCCTCCAATTAGGGAGACAATTGGAGGCGGGTAAAGGTATCACCCGCCTCCAATTAGGGAGGGCAATTGAAGGCGGGTGAAGCCAAAACCCGCCTCCAGTAAGCTGTTAGCTTACTGGAGGCGGGTGAATGTATCACCCGCCTCCAATTAGGGAGGTAATTGTCACCCGCCTCCAAATTCTATTTAGCGACCTTTGGAGGCGGGTATTTGTACACCCGCCTCCAAAGGGGCGCCTCCTTTGAGCATTTGTGTAGTAGTGTCAGTGAGCTGCTTTGATGGAAGATCATCTGGTGTTCTATTTATCCTATAAAATTAATTAATCTTTTATGCTTTGTAGAATATTCATTCATTTTCCTATTTTCCTGCTCAATTTACTGCAGTGAGCCATGCAGCTCTTGAAGAGTTGACATGTGAGTCTTAAAGAGTTTCCGTGAGACTCTTGAGAGAGTAGCTTGCGACTCTTAAGAGAGTAGCGTGTGACTCTTGCGACAGTAGCGCGCGACTCTTGAAAGTGTAGCGTGTGATAGAAAGTCTTTACCTGAAATAAGAAGCATGTTTAAAAACGTAACAATCAACATGGCCTCCACTAAACAATGAATCGGTTCAGGACTGATACAATCTGAAATACTGTCCTGAAAGTCTTTGCCTGAAATAAAATGCACATTTAAAACCTATAATCCAAATATGAAATGGGGGATGTGAATTTTTTTTCAAAATCATGATTCTTTCCCAAATAAAGAATTCAAGGATTCCACTTACAGAGTGACCCATGTCGAATAAGCTCAATTTCACATACCTGTGAGCAAGGTCTTTTCATTTTTAACTGCTACAGCAGAGTTGACAATCCATTTTCCTAAACTGCATACAAGAATACATCTTCTATAATTATCCTCTCTAATGCTGCTCCGTGCTCTAAAAATATTTGCTAATGCAAGCTGATCTGCTTTATCCCTTAAAAAATGCTTATTCGAATCACTCAAAAATTTTGAGCAAAACATTGAGGCTCAAGCTCATAGATATATTCCCCCAAATCATAGCCCTGCGAAAAATAATTTTGTAAGAAAGAAATGCAAATAGTTCTGTCCATCAATGTGATCGTTATATTTTCACTTTGTCCTGTAAAATAAATTTATCATTCGTGCCTTTTATTTATTCATTTTCCTATATACTTTCTTGCTCTGTTTAGTTTAGTGAGTTGTGCTACTCTTGAATAGTAATAGTGGTATTCTTTAAGATTAACCTAGCTACTCTTAAAGAGTTCTTGTCCTACTCTTAAAGAGTAGCCGTGCGACTCATGAAGAGTAGCTGTGCGACTCTTGAACATTAGCTGTGTGACTCATGAAGAGTAGCCGTGCGAGTCTTGAAGATTAGCTGTGCGACTCATGAAGAGTAGCTGTGCGACTCTTGAAGAATAGTAATAGTGGTATTCTTTAAGATTAACCTAGCTACTCTTAAAGAGTTCTTGTCCTACTCTTAAAGAGTAGCCGTGCGACTCATGAAGAGTAGCTGTGCGACTCTTGAACATTAGCTGTGTGACTCATGAAGATTAGCTGTGCGACTCATGAAGAGTAGCTGTGCGACTCATGAAGAGTAGGCATGCAAGTCTTTAAAATTAGCCATGTGACTCTTCAAGAGTAGTCGTGCGAATTCACAAACACAATTTCCATTTCTTGTATTATTGTTTATTGTGCTTTGTTTAATTTTTTTTTTTTTTTCCGTATGCTGCTCTTTTTTTTCCTTTTTTTTTTTTTTTGTCTAAAAGTGAAAGGTGTAAAAGAATTTATTTGTTAACTTGATGAATATCTGACAAAAATGGTAATGGAATGGGGAAATATAACATACTATATAAAATATATACCTCCACAATCAAAGAGTACTTTTAATCAAATGACCAGATACACTAATATTGCCAATCTCTCCCAATGCCCCGCTTCAATTCAAAGGTTTCTTATCGACCTGGCGGCACAAAACTCAGAATCGCTTGTTCAACAGCTCACCACCATAGGTTTAATCTAGACCAGTAACTCTATCGTATTATGCTCATTCTCATGGAAATCAAAGTATCACAGCCATAGGTTAAATTAAGGGGTAAAACACAATCCAGTTTTAAAGCAATAGAGAAACTACCCGCAATCCTCCCGCAGAAATCTAGAAAAGCCATTCAGTACTTGTCCTCCTTGGAACAGGATGTTCCGCTTCTCACAAGGAAATTTTTTCCACATGTATACAGTTAGGGAACAAGATTCTCAAGAGACCATCATCACTTTAGTGTTCCATTCGGTGATTCATGATCGGTATGTAATTTAAATTGTCCCATTTGGCTAGATTTACATGTTTCATCGAACATATATAATTTCTTTTAAATAGCTATAGGATGGAATGTATTAAATATCTGTATATTTCTTGTTGAAGAGTTGATGTGCAACTCTTGAAGAGTAGTTGTGCGACCCTTGAAGAGTAGCCGTCCGACTCATTAAGAGTAGCTGTGCGATTCTTAAAGAGTAGCCTTGCGATGTGCGACTTCACAGACACAATTTTCATTTCTTGTATTATTATTTATTGTGCTTCGTTTAATTTAATTTTTTTCTATATGCTACTCTTTCTCTATATTATTCCTTCATTAATTATTGTTTTTTTTTCTATTTTTAATATAAATAATTACCCTTGGGCATTAGCGTAATATTTTGTTTATGGAGATTGTTTTTTCTTTCTCTTGTCCGTTAATCTCTATGGGATTGAATTGATTGTAATTGTCTTTTCATATGTGTTGTTAAATAGTACGTAGTGGTGATCAAGGCTTATTTATCGGTACAAACAGCAAACGTTTTAGACACAAACATGGCAGTTCTCCTCCTGCCAGTTGGAAAAAGTACATCAGCAGACTCAAGTGATTGACTTCTTCAATTAGATTCCATCTCTTGTACCACTTCCAGTTCCATCAATCGGTTAGTTGGCTACAGCTATCATCCCGATATCTCTCAGTGGGTCTATCAAACTGGGTCTGGATCTTTCTTAGCTTCACTGTTTTGATTTGATGAAGAATCACATCAAAGAGGGTGGAATTAAGGCTTACCCAAGAATCAAGGCCGTAAAGAACATCCCAAGGATCTGAATGAGTTCCCCATACACAAGGAAATGGTAATCTTTCACCTCATTTTGTAAATTCTCCCATTTGGGTTGTTTCATCAAACATATATTGTTTTTTTAAATAGCTTGGTGGAATGGATTAAATTTCTGTATATTTCTTCTTAAGGGTTTCCTTGATCAACTTGGTATATAGAGCAAAAGGGAAAGACACTTAGCGACATAAAGCTGGATGAGTTAAGGAATAAAGAGGAAGCTCGGTTTAGTTCAGTGAGCCGCTTTGATAAGATCATCTGGTACAGTGTTCAGTTTAGCCTATAAAATTAATTAATCTTTAATGCTTGTATATTCATTCATTTTCCAATTTTCCAGTTCAATTTAGTTTAGTGAGACGTGCTACTCTTGAAGAGTGGACGTGCGACTCTTGAAGAGTGGCCGTGCGACTCTTGAATGAGTAGATAACATATCTTTTTTACTTAAATATTTCAACCACCTAGGGACAAAGCGTAACAATCAGCTTGGCCTCCACTAAACAGTGAATCGGCCAAGGACCGATATTGTCCGAAATACTGTCCAGAATGTATTTACCTAAAAAAAAAAAATCTCTTACCTGAAATAAAACACACCTTTAAAAACTAAAATCCAAAAATGAAATGAAGGAAATGAAATTTTGTCCGAAATCATGATTTTTTCCAAAAGAAAGAATAGGATTCAACTTATAGAGTGACCCATGTCCAATAAGCTCAATTTCACATGCCTGTGAGCAAGGTCTTATCTTCTTTAGCTGAATACAAGAACACATCCTTCTATTATCCTCTCTAACTCTGCTCCGTGCTCTAAAAAATATTTGACTAATGCAAGCTGATCTGCTTTATCCCCTTAAAATACGCGTATTTGAATTTCTCCAAGATTTTTAGCAAAACATTGAGGCTCAGGCTCATAGATATATTCTCCCAAATCATAGCCCTGCAAAAAAAAATTTTGTAAGAAAGAAATGCAAATAGTTTTGTCCATCGATGCATGTTTCTGTCAATAGATATAGTGTCCAAAAAAAATACCTCAACTTTGTTTGAAGCAAAGTTCATTTTTATATGAGTTGTTTTTCGTGACTCACAAACACAATGATATACATATATATATATACCATTTTAAGATTAATATTTTTCACAATGCAAGCTTCCCATATTTGTCAAAAAGGAATCTGTAGTTCAATTGTCAGAGAACAATTTCTTAAACTCGAAAGAAAGGACAATTTCAACAGCATAACTTCAAAGTGAACTTAGATAAGAAATGGAGTATAAAGCATTCCATTTTACAGTGAAGCTTTGCCAGATTGAGTGGGCTTTGAAGAAGTATCCATTCAAACCTCCTGTTTGTAGTTACCTCTAGAGAAGTCAAATTCGGAAATAGACACAAAGAATCTGCAGTTAAGCTGAAATCCTGCACAATCATATATAAGAAAATGCATTAAAATTACAACGACTAATCTAATATTTATGCATGTTGGATTTGAAATTTACCTCATCAGTGAGCTCGAACAACTTACGATGTCATTCAAAATTTTTGATTGATTGATTCTACGGTTTTTTTTTTTTTTTTTTTCTTTACAAAAAAGTTTATCATTGCACATTATTTGCAAAGACATTGCACATTAACTGTAAAGACATTTCACATTAATAGCAAACACATTGCACATTAACTGCAAACACATTGCACATTTCTCATTAAAATTACAACGACTTTGTTTACCTTAGTAAAAAGTTCAGCAAACCAAAGACCTGGAGAGTCAAATGAATCGGATACAATGCATAAATCTTTTGATACGAAGCATTCACAGTTGCTTAAATTTACTCGCGTTTTGGTGATATAAGGGCCATCAACGTTACATGTGAAATGTTGAAGATGTGGAGTATCAATGTTGATATGTGTCTTTTGTTGTTTATATTTAGGGGTTTCTTTGACGAATGTAACGGGTATTTTCGAGTGTTTTTATTGTTAAGTGTAGGATTTTGGAAAGCATGAAAGAAAAGGAAGCAAGCTGCAAATAATGGATATTGCTAAAGTGTGAAGAAGTTAAGACGAAGATGTGGGCTGATTCAAGTCTAACAGGTTACTGCTGAAATTAGCAATTGGATTCCTTGATTAGTTGGTTAAGGTCCAATAGATTATTATAGAGAGCCCAAGTTATTAGCCCATGCTAATTGCTGATATGAAGCACCAGTAGCCGTTCAACGGAGAAGCCCAATGGGTTTTTTGAGATCGGATTGAAGATTGCATGTCCTATCATGATTGGAAGGAATATTTCTCTTGTAGAATGTTAATCTCTTTTGATTTGTTTTCCTTAGTTATTAATTCCTTTTTTGATTATATTTCCTTGCGAGAGCTAGTTTCCTACTTTGAGTTGGAGAATATTGTGTTTCCTTATGTAAAGCTAGTTCTGCACATTATAAATGAACAGAACTAAGCTATAGTTTATCATCCATCGTAGGCAGTAGAATTCAGTTTTATATAGTTCACTTTTTCTCAGTCTTTAGTATTTGTTAGAAATATAATAATAACATTATTATAATGAATTGTGTATTGAATTGTGACACGGGTAGCCTTTATATAAGGACTAAAGACCTCTAATAGGTAACATAATCAAACTAGGATATAGACTCAAATTAAGGTAACATAAATAAGGTAATTATTCTAACAGGCCCTTTCAAACTCAACGTGGTAAGACCACTTGAGTTTGCATACGAAAAATAAAAGTGACCCGCCATATGCGATTATATTCGATGGTGAATAGTTGACTTGTCCGGTGTGTACGGGGAAGAGTTTAGTGATTGAGCCGTGAGAAAAGATCTTAATCGTAGAACCGCATTGAAATACACACGCGGTAGGGCTATCTTCATCAGACTGGGAAGCACGAAGTTGTTGACCCGTATAGGAAAACCCTAAAAGACGGTTGTGTCAAGCAGAATATCGTTGACCCGTGCAGGAAATCCCTAAAGAAACGGTTGTGTCAATCAAAAGACCTTCATGGTTGACCCGCATGTGAAGAACCGAAGAGACCAAGATTTCTTCCTTAAGGATAAAAGGAATTCTGAAAATTAGAATTATAAACCAACCGAACAATCCCTAAAGATTTCTGAAAATCAGAATTTTTATAAAACCAAACAAGCCAAACAGCTCCTAAATAAAATTGGATGGCGGACATGAGACTCTGCAATTTCAGAATGTCGTAAGAGGTCCATCTCTTACACCGTATTTCGAAAGTATGGTGATCTCTTACACAGTATTTCGAAAGTATGGTGTTAGCTATCGATCATTGATAGGGCTTCAGGAAAAACTTGGTACCAATGATCCGTATTTTTTCCTTCATAACGAAATTTACAATAAACGAACACTACAGAAAGGATCATTGGAGCCGCCCATTTATAGGCAATTTTTGGAATAGGGGCATTCGAGGCGGGTTTTACCTTACGAAACTTTCGTTATTGGGTTGGCCACACACTTCCCATGTTTCTAGCGATTCACATGGCATCATCAAATGATACAAGTCTTGGATAAGAATCTACAACGCACTAGAACGCCCTTGTTAACTATCCTTTACTCCGACTGCATCTAGGGTCCTCGAACAATGTGATATCTCACACCGGGTAAATCCTTAGCCCTTCGCCCTCTTACTAAGACTACAGAATGTTCTTGTAAATTATGGCCAATACCGGGTATATAAGTAGTGATTTCAAATCGAAAAGTTAATCGTACTCTGGCAACTTTATGTAAGCAGTGGATTATTGGAGGCAGGTTTTCTCGGCACTGCATCCAATACTCCAGCCGCAATATTATAAAACTTGGATTATTGGAGGCAGGTTTTCCAGTCACCCGCCTCTAATACTCCAGCTGCAATACTGGAGGCAGGTTTTCCAAACTTTTATAATAAGCAAATAAATGAAAAATTGAAAGTTTAAAAAAAAAAATTGAAAATTTGTCAAGGTTTGGGCTAAGGCAATAAATTAATAGGTAATAAAAATCAAAAGTTTTAAAAGGAAATATATAAATATATACTCTCAATTTTAACTTTAAATACATGAGTATATGTAACATTGCGGTAAATTTAGTCTGCAAGAGTAGAGTGCTTCTGTAGGCACGAGTTTGATTCCTACTAGCGTCATAAATTGAAGCAAGAAAAAACTAGATTTTGCAATGTGCACCCGCCTCGGAAAGTCCAAAAGCAGAAGCAACCGCCTCCAAAACCCTGAAAGGAGGTGGGTTTTCCATGCCTATTGTAGCTGGGTGTTACGGGCACCCGCCTCCAATACTCCCATCGAAAGCGGGCACCGGTATTGGAGGCTGGTGCTTGGTCGCAAAACCCGCCTCCAATAGGCAATTTTGGGGTAGTGGGTGTTACTATGCATTGGTAAAGATCAAATCTGTTGTAGTGTTAGTAGGGGTAGCTAATGGAAAAGAGAAAGATCACTTTGCCCTCCACCCCCCCCCCCCCCCCAACCACCCCCACACTTTATCTAAAACAGCTTGCGCGTGCCCATATTATTTTGTTGAAGTTTAATTAATTGTTGTTTTCCCTTGACTTCAATGTTCTTAATTTTTTATCACCATACAGAGATACTTCAAATTCATTGCTTAATTTTCCCTACTTAATTGGTTGACTTTGCTTTTGCTCTAAACAACAACTTTCTGTGTTCATTTTTCTTCTCCTTTTTATAACAAAAATCCATGGATTTGCATGATTCATTAAGTTCGGACATTAACCTATGGCCACGAGCACTAGCGGATTTACAACGTCCCCCCAGTGGGCCCCACCGCCTTTTATATATTTGGTTAAATTTTTTTTAAAAATTGTAAAATTAATATAATGTGCCTTCACTATTTTTAATTACAAATTAAACATAAATAATATACAACACACAGTTAAATTGTATTAAGGTTATAATTATTTTTTTAGAGTATTAGTAAGATTCACAATACATAGGCAAATTGTATTAATGTTATGATTATTTTTTCTTGAGTATTAGTAAGATTTAAATTGATTAGAACTAAAATTGCATTCAAAGCGAAAAATGTAAAGAATTACTAAATAAATTTTGTTTTCTTTCCCTATTATTATTTTCGTAAATTTTTATAGTTTAACCTTATTTTAAAATATAATTTTTTTGGCCATACAATGTATATTGTATTCCCACTAAAATAAATTTCTGGCTCCGCCACTGGCCACGAGTCAACTTATAATTTATAGCCTTTCGGCCATCATCTTCTCCTAATCAACCATACTTGATGATTACCACTTCTTTTTTGTTATATATATATATATATATATATATATATTGCTTAACTCATTTTATTAGTTTATTAATTAAAGTTGTTGTTTCTCTTTAATCTCTTAATTTGAAAAACTTTCGTTTTCGTCTTTTGATTTTCAACTTCAAAAATAGTTAAAAAATTATCCTAAATTTAAATTTTGACAAAATTACAGCTATTTTTATCTACTCCGTAGTAAGTGAAATTTTTTTTTAGGCTAAGTTAAAGGTTGAGCAAAATGACTTAATCATTATATTTTGTATTTATTTCCTTCGCTAATATGTGTGAATATAATCACGTGCTAATAAAAATAACTCAAAATTCATCAAATTTTGAGTTTGTGTGATTATTTCAGAACTTTTTAAAGTTGAGAGAATAAAATTTTTTTTTCCTCAAATTGATGGACGTCAACTGAAGTTAAGAAAAAGAATAGAGTGGCTAATTTAACCATATTTAAATATTTCACCAAGGTCTATGAACGAATTAGTTTTATCTTTGAAAATTTTGTGTAAAAGAGCGCGTTTAATGCATGCATGCATGCCGCCAATTTTTGTCTCACTTCTTGATTTTTTAATTTATTTTCCCTTTGTTTTTTGGTTCGAACAACCGTGGAATGTGCTATAAGCCTAGATTCCTCTGCACAGATACTAGAATTGAAAGATTTTAAGCAAAGTTGATTAATCACTTCAACTATTTACTTTTTTTTGAACTTTTTTCTTATAATTATAATTATATTATATGTTAATTATATTATAGGTTTAACATATAATATACATATATATAAACTATTTTTAAATATATATTATAATAATATATAAACTAATAGTAGACTTTTTATATATATTATTAATATAATATAAATGAGCATTAAATTAAATTAAAATTAATTAATTATGAAATTAAATTAGATCCAACCGCAACTTTCGCAAATGATGAAGATAAATTATATTGACTAATCAATATGTATTTATTTTGTAAAAGTTTCAATGCTTCAAAGTTTAAACTCTGATTTCTCACGATTTCTAATAAGACATCACTCTCCTATTTTTTTAAAAAAATA
The DNA here is from genome assembly GCA_016801395.1 of Leptodermis oblonga. Lineage (NCBI taxonomy): Eukaryota > Viridiplantae > Streptophyta > Magnoliopsida > Gentianales > Rubiaceae > Leptodermis > Leptodermis oblonga. The sequence continues at coordinate 4,375,677 of CM028754.1, forward strand.
ATATATTGAGGTATTATTCTTCTTTATATATATTTTTTCACAATTTATTTTTGTATCTTTTATTATATAAATCATTTAATTGTTTAAATGTATGTACCGTCGCTACAGATTTTATTTTATTTTTGTAATTTTAATTATTTATAAATAATTGTGTTATTAATTGAGTCAAAATAAAATAACATTTATAAGTTAAAATTGTTAAATAAACGAAAAACATTAGAATCGGAACGGGAACCGTGACAGACTGGAACCCGAACAGTGACAAAACTGGAATTGGAACCGGAACCGGCTGTTCTGGAACTGGCAAGGAACTGTCCCCCCAAGGTTCCGATTCCTGTTCCGGTTCCACTAATTCATGAACCGTAACCGGCGGTTCAAAAACCATGGCCATCCCTACATATATGATCATGCAGAGCTATAGATAGAAACACTGATCTCCCAAATTCAAAGAAGTCATGGATGGAATAATCACAGATATTGAAACGTAAAACAATCACTCAAAAACTCCAAAACTCTTCTAGATTACTAAATCAGAACCCATGATTCTTCAAATCTGGAATACCTGTTTTCAGAACTTGATTGTGGTTGTCTCTGCTTCTTGGTGGATAGGAACATAAAACAACTAAATATATAATGAAAGTACTCGGTTTCCTAAATGTAAAGACACTAAAGCTATTTACAAGCAGAAAATGTTTGAATACCCACAGCAGACTAAACATTCTGTAACACTGTTTGTAGAACTGTGTATTGATGAAAGTTTCTTTGTTTTATTATTATAAATATCAGTTCAATTCATTATTGTGAACTCTCAATTTTATTTTCTTTCTTTTATATAATAAGTGAAAGATGAAGAACAAACGTCGAGGTAAATAAGAAATTGGGTGATGGCCGTGCAAGTGACAATGCTGGTATATATATATATATATATATATATATATATATTTTGCATGTATGCGGGTTAGGGAAGATTGATGAGGAATGAGATCGTTGACCAAAGGGCAGACGCAAAACTTTTGTGTTAAATAACTTAATTTGAATATGAAGGAGCAGAGCTTGAACACTTCAATTTGAATATGACTCAATATCAATTTACTCGGAGGTTTGAACTTTGATCGATAGTGATTATGCAATTTAAGAATTTGTATCCAGATTTAGTTAGTAATTAAATATGGTAGGAATAAGGTTTTTCACCATGAATAAAAAAGTAATCGATTCCATCAGTCACATAATGTCTGTTTATTTGGAAAAAAAAAATTAAACAAATAAAATAACTAAAAATTAGGCAGAAATATACGCAAATGATAACCTCATTTTACTTCAAATAATATATGATTCCTGCAAGGCCAGGCTGAGCCGATAATCAAGCCACAGGCTGAAGCAAGAATCTTCTGTTACATCCTCACATCAAAAGGCAAAGTTACCTAGTAAATGTATAATTATAGATTAAGATAAGCAGCTTCTGGGATCCACAAAACCGGTTGAAGATCCAGCCGCATTGAGACAAGAAGCCATGGCCGGTTCATCTTTAAAGGAAAGACTCACGTCTTCAAGAATTATACCGCCGCATGGATTCTTCTTACTGCACTCAAAGTTCACAGCCACTTGTGTTGCCGATGTTCCATGCACATCTTGATATGTAACATCGCTGATTCTAACACCTGAGGACTGTCATTAAAAAACATTCATTAGCATGAGTTAACATGCAAGTAGTAATATTTTTGCACATTATGGTATACATACTTGACTGGAGCCGCATTTCCCGCCATTCGGGCAGTAGTTTTGGTTGATGGTGATCGGGTTTTGGACATTGACCATTGTTAGGTGCTGAAATAGAACTCCCCGGACGAACCCATTGCTGGGTTTTGCCCATGTCTTTATCCTCGCGCCATTTTCTGTTCCGGTAAATGTAGCCGTTGTAACTGTCACATTTTGGACTCCTGGCTCTTGCGCATTTGATCCCAAACTCCCAATGCTGAGATAAGTAGAACGTAGAGTAAATTTCAAAACATGCAACCAAAAAAAAGAGATTAATTATCAATTGACTAGATAATTAATGGTACATTATGATCATACCTTATTCCATGGCCAGGACCACATTTGATCTTCTGAGCGAAAACATTAGAGCTTCCGGGGCCGAGGGAGATGCAATCGTCACCGGTGCCGATATTGGAATTCAATATTGTGACTCCCGATGATGATTGGACATGAATTCCGTCGGTGTTGGGGCTGTTTGCTGCCGCTGAAATGGTCATTCCGACCAGCTTGATATTGTTACATCCATCAATGATCATGTGGAAAAACTGGCTGTTTAATGAGGTTAATCCATTCACTGCCACATTATTCGAATTGTATATTCCCAACGACTGTACCACCAAAAAAGAAAAGGAAATTATTGATTAGAATTGGACTTATTTACTCGGGACACATGCTTAATCAGAGAACAGATCTTTTGTCACATTTTCGATATCCTACGATAGAAAGTTCATGTTGCCAATGATAATAATGGCGGGTGTCAAATAATTTCACTTTGTCACACTACGGACTAAAACACCAAAAGTATGATAGAGGATCCCATCAATTTACTAATATGCTCTTCTGTGTTTATAGTTTTAACAACATGCATGCATGATGCGTAGAGAAGAATTAAAAAAAAAAAACATTAAAAAAATGGAGAGTTAATAATTTTCGACAAACCGTAGCACCTCTGGGGCAACTCTTGCCGTTGTTTTTGCAGCCCCAAAGAGCAGTTCCTTGACCATCAAGGGTTCCGCCAAAGATTTGAAGTCCATTAGTCCTCTCAAACTTAATCCAGTTTCAGGTCCGGCCGAGGACATTGTAATTGGAAGGAGCAACAATTGTTCCATCAATCCGCAAAGTTATGCCGGAGTTTTTGCAACTTTCTCCCCAGAAGGAAGCTCCACCAACCAAATATCGGCCCGGCGGAACATAAATTGTCGCCGGCTTGACCGAGGCACAAGCTGCATCCCAAGCACTGAGAAAAGCATGAGTGCAGTCACTTCTTCCGTCGGATTTTGCACCGTAGGTTTTCACATTGTAATCCGCCGCCGCACTTGTCAAAATGGTACTCAAAACCAACAATGGGATTGCGAGCATAACTCTATTTTTTGTTGCCATTTTCTTGAAAACTTATAATAAATTCTGTGAAAGGCTGAGAGAAAGAGAGCTGTAGAGAAGGAGGAATTTTTCTTGAATTTGAAATGGAGATTTGGATGGTATTTATAGAGGTTTGATTGAGTTTATTGATTTAGCAAATCACGCCATGAAAGTAACATTTCTTTTCCTTTTTTTTTTTGGTTGTAAGAATTGACAGTTAACGAACTAATTAAACTGTAATATTGGGAGCTGAGATGAGAGATTTGAGAAAGAAAGAAAGGGAAATTATTGGCTTAACTACTTATCACATGAGAAGTTGTTTAGAATAATGTGTGAAAGAATTCTTAATTGTCTAAGGGAAGAAATTAATATTCCTTGTCCACATGGTGGGGCCTTGTTGCTCCCAAATTAGAGGCAAAAAAAAATTCTTTCTTAATTAGTTACATGCAAAATCCACAAATTCTTTTTCTTATGGAAGAGAATTAAATTTTGGTCTCAAGTGAACTATAGAAATTAACACTCATTTATCTGTAATCCAAAAAAAAAAAAAAAAAAACACTCATTTATCCAAAATGAAAACTATATATAATGCATGAGTTGTTCATTATTCCCTTCGTCAAAATATATTTTATTTTATTTTTCAGTAAATTAAAGAGTTTTGATTACGATTAATTTTTATTGGATTTATTGATATCAATTTGTATGATTCACTGTTAATTTAAAAAATAAAAATGTAAAGGTGAAAGTGAAAAAAGTAATGACAATTTATTTGGTTTACCTTGATTTAAACTCGTAAAAAGTTTTACTCTCACCGATCGAAAATAAAAGTCATTTTTACAAGAAGTAACAATCTTTAAAATAATTTACCCAACTTACCATTGTTTTAACCTATCTAACTGAAAGTTATTGATTATCGTGAATAACTACTAATACTCTAACTGAGTATTAATTGCTCTTGTTTCTTATCCTTAATTGAATCTGCAGGATACCTCTGATCACAGAAATCTAAGTCACATGACACATGATGAATGTAATTAATTTGTAGTCTCTCTTAGCTTAGTCTTTAATCTATGTGATCAGAGACTTCCAGACTTCTAAGGTCTCACATGGACAAATTAAAGTTCAAAGTCAAGAATTAATTCCCTGATTACATGATTAAAAATATACCCCATCCATATCCGGCCAATGAAAAAAAAATCCAGTTTTTAAATTTTTTTTTCTGCAATAGAATAGTTCTACTTTTATGATTTTAATTTCTATACCTTTACCAAAATTACTATGTGTGGTTTGGAGTTAATACATCAACACTTAAATAGCAAGAATTTAAAATTTGTTTATTTAAACGCTACTCTCCCGCATACTAAAAGAGTCCATTTTCATTTTTTTTTTTTTATCTTATTAGAAGAGTCAAAAGTTTAAATTTTTTACTCTTAATTTCTATCCTTACTAATATAGTAATGTGTGGTCCTAATTAACCCTCACTGAAAAAGTAAAGACATTAGTGAAATAAATTTGTGACAAAGTAACTATTTTAGGTGTTATACCTTAAAATTCATAATAAGTTATATATTTTCGAAATTAAACTCTTCTAATGGATTGAGAGTTTTATAATTCAAAACCCACAAAAAAATTAAACATTTTGGTTTTGTAGTTGGTTGATTCCAGGACATAAATATTACTCATTTTGTTCCATTAGAAGGGTCCAGTTTCACAAATATTTTTCGTTCTATTAGAAGAGTACACTTTTAACTTTTTTACACCTCTTATCCTTACTAATATAATTATATGTGATTTACAATTAGTCCTTATTTTTTAAGTAAGGATATAAATGGAACAAGTGATGACAAATTAATTATTTTAGGCATTATACTTTAAGCAAAGATGATCTCTTCTAATGGAACGGAGGGAGTAGTTTTTCCCTACTCCTTTTTTGTTTTCCATTACCAAACCAAATTAATACTCTTGTGGTTTAAAGTTATAAACTGACTCATAAATAGTTATATATCGTAACTCTTTCTTCGTTAAGTGTGAAAAGAGTAACTTGGTGTAGGTAAGCGTGCAAATTGGGTGGTGGAGAAAAGCCTCTAAAAAGCAACACCAAGTTAGGCAAATGTAGAAAGTTATATAACTCCTAGTTAACTGACTGTGGATATGCGTGAATATTGGCTCGTGGAGAAAAGTCCTCTAAAAAGCAACACCAATTTAAAAAGACTTTAAAGTTAGGTAAATGTAGAAAGTTATATAACTACCAACAGAAATCAACTCCAGAGATGGGGGAGCTAGCGCAATTTGCATGCAATTACCTTGGTGTGCACGCTCTTTTTTTCCTTAATTTCTATAGTTTGATGGTTTAAAATCTGGCCACTGCCTCCATCATTGAAGACCTAAAAGTTAAGCCCTATTGACCCTTTTTTGCCTGGAGGTCTCGAGTGCAATCCAAAAGTCCTACAAATTGGACCACTTGATCACATTGGTAAGTAAATAAGAACCCGTTCGTATAATTGCAAAAAAGCTACATGAAACTAACAATACAGAGGCTAGTAAATATTAGAGTTAATAAATTTATTGATTCTTAAATTTAGGTTTTTCTTGCCCTTTGGTTCCCAAATTTAAATATGTATTTCTTTAGTCTTCAAAAATGGATTTTTCATCTCTACGTAGCTCTTTGCCCAATTTCCATATAAAATCAACCACTGTCGGCTGGCACGTGTAGTTAGGAGAGCAAAATTTCGGCACTTGGCAACAAGAAAAGGCACAATTAAGATCACTACAGCTGCCGTTTCGCGATGGAGGTTCTCTATTTTGTTTTACAATGAAGGTTCTCTGCTTTGGAGTTGAGTCAATGCTTTACCCCATTTTTTTGTTACTTTTTCAGAACAAAAAATGCATTGAATCATTTCCTCACATGAAAAACACATGGGTGATTAAAATTAATTGTTGTCATCTTTTACTATTGATTGCCCTTTACCAACTACACATGCTAAAGAGAAATTATTTCAACTTTAGGGACGAAAGTGCGATAAAAACCCAAATTTATGAATTAATGGTCGATCTTGTTGTTGATTGTCGTGATGCTTACCTGCTCCTGCTATTTCTGAACAAATTTCAATGCCGTTAATAACATATATTTAATTTTATTTTAAAAATAAATAATAATTTGGTTCGTGCTTAAACTTAATTCTATTTCTGTGCGGTACTTTTGTTTTCAAATTTAAAATTATTCCTTTTCAACACTCACATTTGGGTTTTTCATCCCATTTAGTTCCTCTCTTAAATTTCAACCAAAATCATCCAAATATTATCTGTTTTAAAGATATAAGATCGATGAAAGTAGGATATTGGAACAATAATTAATTCCAGAATACAAAAAATCCAACTAACGTTTGATTGGTTTTCAGACAACTAATATAATTCCCAAAATTTTAGTTATAATTTCCTAAATATTCTCCAGAAATTAATTTGCAAATTGCCAGTTTGTTGTGTCTCATTTCTGTCCAACTAGACTATGTTTCAGCTACCTGCTGGTCTGAAACAGCTTGCAATCATACCCCAGAACACGCTTCAGAATTCAGATGATGACATCAACCACTAAAATTCTTTGAAACCATTATATATATATATATATATATATATATATATACCCTTGATCTCTGATCCAGAATAAGTGTCATTTTAGAATTTTTTAAACAAATTAAGAATTCATTTAAAGGACAAATACAACCCCCAGTTGTTGTAATATGATACTACAAGTACTCTATTAAACACATGATTAAACATCATCTTTTTTCTCTCTCCGGGTATTTTTGTATTCTTCCTATGTATTTAAGATAATCACAAACTCTAAGTAGATAAGTTAAAACAAGGGCAAATTGAAAATTTTTTTTTATGTTCTTTAATTTCTAAAACATCACTTTTTTTGAAAATTGCTACTCCTCTAAAACGACACTTATTCTGGATCGGAGAGAGTATTAAATTTGTGTATTAATTTATACTCATTTGTCATGTTAAAGAGTTTAATCTATTTATGAGTCAAAATGTACGCAACACCGGTTATCAAACGTAGAAAGCCCGCCCCAGGCAAAATAATAAACGAGGCCTTGAATAAAAATTTAATAATGTAAATATCACTTATATATAATGACTTTCTTTTATGACCAATAAATTAGTAAATTATATAAATTAATAAATAAGTATATATTTTTTATAACCAAAGTAGCGGACAAGGCCCAATAAATTAGTAAATTATATTAGAAAAACTTGAGAATTCTTTTATGGGCCGAAATTTATTTTATCATATTATGCGTTATTAGGCCATTCCATATATATATATATATATATATATATATATATAGATCACATGCAATATGGAGAAAAAATGTCACAAAAAACTAAAACTGCAAGAAACAAGGTGCCCTCAAAACAAGCAACGTGCATTCATGAATGTGTGTTCTTAGTTCCATTTTAGTGCGCCATGCATGCAAGAGCACGAACTTGCTTTATCCATTTACATTGTAAATTCAACTCACAGTTAAAAATATAATTAAATTATTTTGTGTGCAAATTGACAACTAATATCCTTGCAAAAGTGCACTTTTTTTCCCAAGAAAATTTGACAACTAATTCGTGTGTGTGTATATATATATATATATATATATATATATTCTGAAAATTTTAAGGAAATGATGGCCAAAAACACAATAATAATTTATGGAATAACTAGTGGAAAAGGAAATTAATAGCCTAATTATCCGCATGAAGTTCAATGAAATCTTCTTAAGCGAAAGTTACATATTTGAATAAATTATTTCATGAATTCATTACATAAATTTATACTATGCATCCTGTATAACTTTAGATTCACATTTTCATGTTGTGTAAGAGATTATCACCCTAAAGATAGGTAATCAGTTGTTTCTATTCTCCGTTTTTATAATCTTCATGAGATTATATATATATATATAACCTATATAATAGAAACTAACATAGGCTTGATTTGAGGGTGCCACATAACTTGCCACATAAGATTAGTATTCAATATCTATCCTATATTATGTGCCACATAGATGCCACATTGGCAACATAATTATTTACCCTATAACTTCATAATTTAAGATGACTTAACATCTTCTCCACTAGATAACTTTCTCAATTTTTGTTTCACTTTATTATTTATTATCCAATTTAACTTATAATTAAATAACAGGTAAACCGAATAGCCACCTAATAATTATGGGAAATTGTGGAAATGTGGGGTAGCCATTTGCCAATGCCATTCATGATTTCAATTGTTGTTCCTTTGCTATGTGCTCTACAAATACTCGTACTTCTTTGGCTTCTTCTTGCATTGTTCATCGCACCCCAGAAAATATTTGTTAATATTATTCTATCACACAATTGTTCTAAATTTTGACCCAAAAAATGGCAACCTACAACTATCCATATACATTGAATGGGTGATTTTATATTAGATAAGCTTACAACTGTACATATCTTATCTCTTAAAATTAATTATTTTTACTCATATCTCTTCTTGTGTGTGTTGAAAAAATATAAGCTTATATGATGAAACAATATTTCTAACTCCTATACTTTTCTTGAATCTAACCTAATGCACACACGTACATTACATGTATTTATAACATGTGTCATATACATAACATAAGTATAACCAATTAAATTCTAAACTATTTCATATTCTCTTAAAACTTAAGTCGAAGAAAACTTATAACCAAATAATATGATAGGTGTCCTTTAGCTGCTGAATCTTAGAGCATATTTGTGGCAAATCTCATGGATATGTGCTAGTTTTTGTAAGATAAATGCAGGTTTTAGGAAGAAGAACAATTAGATAAAGTAAGATGCAAAAGAGGATGAAAAGGGCTCATATGCCCAAAGAAGCAATGAATGGAGGCATTATTCATGTTCATGCATGCAAGAGGAACAAGTAGGCCAAAGTTGAAGGAGCCCAACTGCAATGAGCAGTCCAGCCCAAAGAAGAGAAGGAAGCCCAATGAAGAAAATAGGCAATTGCCTAATTAATTGATCAACCGTAGAAAGCAATTGGAATGGAATTTGGATTCTTTAATTGCCAACATTGGTGGTGCGCCTGGAAGAAGGAATTGTTTTCTGATACATTAATTCTTCTTGGTTTTGGAGATTATTTTTAATAGTGTCCTACATGGAAAATAGTTTTAGTAATGTCCTATTTTGAATTAGTTTCTACTCTCCATTCTACACCTATTTATAGGGATGGAAAGGAGAGGAGAAAGATACGCTTTTTCAATAGAGTTCTATCTCATATTTTCATAGCTAGTTCAGAGCAAGTAGCAGTAGTTTTCTATTTTCTGCGATTTGAGGAATTCTGTCCAGGAGAGGTTTCGTTAGCCCTAACGGGCGGTAGCTTACTCAGGGGATTGTTTTCAAATCGTAATTCAAGTATTTATTCCTTATTTATTTTATTCTTTTCGATTATTTTCAGTATGAATCATAAAATAATTATGTGCGTAGTTAGTTTAAATATGAGTAGCTAAATTATATATTCCAGCATAATGTAATAGCAATTAATCCGGGCATGTTATGAAACCGAATTGCTCTTAACTTAAATTGCATGTGTTCCTTTTTATTCTCTGCTCATAATTTTGATTACTGATATTTAATTGAGATTGATCACCTTAGTTGAATTAGGTAGAGCCAATTAATTCCCAGTTAAATAATATAATATTTATTTGGCAAAATTAATTAGTGGTAAAGTTACCTTCAGGCAATAGAGAATAAGGGGTTAGTAATTCTTAGACGTTAATTCAATAACAATAACTAAAATCGGGTTTTCCTAAATCCTAAGGCTGTTAACTTGGTTAATAGGTGTCGACGCCTTACGGCCTGTTCCTTGTTAATTAGAGAAGCAATTATGTCTGTGCGGATTCACGGTAATTGTCGATAAAGTAAGGGGAGATTGGGTTATGTCTGTGCGGATTCACGGTAATCTATAACTGGTTGATGACATGCTATTTAATATATTATTCAGTTGATGATTAACATGCACGTGATTATTTTGATTTACATATTGCTGGAATACTTTATTACATTGATTAAACTCTCTTTCTTGACTTAAGTTTGTTATTTAGTTTCATTAATCTTTTACAAAGTCTCTCTGAGCAACAAAGGTGGTTGCAAACCAAAATTATTTGGGATTTAATAGGTTTTGTGATTTTAAGCAGTCCGTTCCCTGTGGGATCGACCCTGTTATCATTGTGCTACTTATAGCTATTTGTTGCAGGTTTATACAGTACTTTTACTGTATTTGATAGAGCTAACGACGGTCCTATTAAATTGGCGCCGTTGCCGGGGAACGGTTTTACGTTTTAAATCACCTTTTCTTATTAATTTGTGCTTTTGTGTGTTTTATGAGCAGATCGTCACAACCTGAACTGCTGTACGATCCAGAGATTGAAAAAACTGCAAGAAAACTCACAAAAGAAGTACGTCAAAGGCGAGAAGCTGCTATTTCAGATTCTGACAAGGTTCCGTTAGCCCTAACGGAAGGTAGAACAGAAACAGAGTCTGAACATAAATCTGTCCCCAAGCCTAATTCTAAGATGGGAGATAGACAGGCAGAAAGAAGAGACGAGCGACAAGAGGAAGCTCCTGCGGCTGAACCAACTCTGAAGGAACTAAGCAACCACGACACTGAGGATGAGCCTTCAGCAATTGTAATGCCGGATGTCACGGGCCACTTCCAACTCAAATCTAGTTGGCTGAGTTTGCTACCAAGGTACCGTGGTAGGCCCGGAGAGGATCCCCATAGCTTTTTGTGTGAGTACGTCAAGGGGTGCAAGGTGGGTAAGTTACCAGCAGGAGCCATTGTGGAGCAGCTCCGACTCGTGCCATTCCCTTTTGTCCTGACAGGCGAAGCCAACATGTGGTTCTCTTCCCTAGAGCCAAACTCCATCACTACATGGGGGGAGATGATGGAGGCTTTCCTTAAAAATTACTTTCCAGCCACGAAGACTAATGCAGTGAAGAAGGAGATAAGTGGGATCCAACAAGATTATGATGAGTCCCTCCGCACCTATTGGCTCAGATTTAAGCGATTATGCGATAGTTGCCCAAACCATAGGTACTCGGATGGTGAGTTGCTGCAGTTCTTCTACCATGGAATGACGGAAGCCGAGAGGATGCATATGGATTCCGCCAGTGGTGCTGCATTTCTGAATAATACTGTCACATCTGCTCATAAAATAATAAAGGAGTCACTGGAAGCACGTAATGACTTTGCTGAACCCAGCATCCGTCTAGCCAAGTGGACCGCCGAAGTGAGCATTATTGATGATGTGGGACCCCGTGAGCAGGATGACATAACACAGAACAACTCCCAGCTGGTAGCCGAAATGAGAAAGATGACTAAGATGATGACTAAAATAGTAGCTGGGACGAATAAGGTGCAGACAGAGGAAGTTTGTGGAATCTGCAGAAATATGGGACATTTTACCCATAAGTGTAACCTTGCATCCACTGACCCCCTGGCCCAAGCAAATGCTGCTAGGAACTGGAACGGTCCACATCAGACAAGGGACCCTTACTCCAACACGTACAATCAAGGGTGGAAAGATCATCCTAGTTTCAGATGGACTGAACCAGGCAGTCAGGATCAAAGTCAGCAACCTCAGTATCAGGGTAACCAGTACCAGAATCAGGCATACCGACCACCACAGTAGAGAGGGTTCCAGCAGGGCCATAATTCATACCAACCACAACGAAATGGTAAAGATTCTAGTGATATAATTAGATCTCTAATGGATCAACAAAAAGAGCAGAAGGCCAGTATTGATAGTCTGGCAAATATGGTGTCCCAATTGGCTGCTTCGCTCAAAGAATTGAAGGGTGACCAGGGTAGATTGTCCGCCCAGGTCCAGGTACCGTCCAAAGAGAATGTGAATGAGATAACCTTGAGGAGTGGGAAGGTCTTGGAGCCAGCTGTGGAAAAGAACTCTACTTCAGGGTCCCGTTTACCCAAACGGGCCATCGACCGTGAACCTGAAATTGCAGAAACAGAGCCAACGGTTACTCTAAAAATAGGGAAAATAGAGAGACCTGAACCTTTTTTAAGCTTAAAAGGTGGAGACCCTTATGAAGATTCACCTTTTCCAAACCGACTTATCGGGAAGGCGAAAAAACCAAAAGAGGATCCTGTGGATTATTTGGCAGCTTTTGAGAAGATGGAGGTTAACATTCCTTTCCTCAAGGCAACAAAGATCCCTCCAATTGGTAAATTTTTGGAGGAGTTCATGGCTGGAAAACCTAGGGGTGCCAGCAAGGTGATCCTCGGTGAGACTGTATCAGCGGTCATTCAGAAAAAGCTGCCTCCAAAATGCAAGGACCCTGCAGGTATGTCTTCTCTTCCTTGCTTCATTGGTGATAAACAAATTGAACATGCCATGTGTGACTTAGGAGCCTCCATTAATGTAATGCCCCTATCTATTTATTAGACCTTAACTGGTGTTAAGTTAGTAGAAACTGGAGTAATTATACAATTGGCAGATAGATCTTGTGTTCATCCTGAAGGGCTACTTGAAAATGTCTTAGTTATAGTTCATTCTTTTGTATACCCTACTGATTTTTATGTGGTTAAGATGAGTAGTGATCCATCAAAAGAGTCGGCTAGAGTCTTATTAGGCCAGCCCTTTTTGAAAACTTCTCGAGCCCTTATTGATGTCTATAATGGGACTATTTGTGTAGATTATTATGGTGAGAAGTACATCTTTAACATTGAGCACGCTATGAGAAATAAAGCAGATACAGAGAATGTAAATGGTATTGACCTGATTGACCCAATTGTCCAAGAATATCTTGAGACTGAATTTTTGCAGGATAAGATGGAACAAGTGCTTACTCAGGGGCTGACTGAAAGTGACACCCAGAACATGAGCGATGCCCAAATAAGAGAGAGTATCATGTCTCTTTACTCAACAGAAATTGATCCAGCTTCCAGGGCGACCGCCTATTTGCCCAAACGGGACCCAGAAAACAAGCTGCTTCCGTCTTTAGTAAAATCCCCAATCCTGGATCTAAAGCCACTGCCTGAGAGCCTAAAATATGTCTACTTGGGGGAGAAGGAGATGCTTCCAGTCATCATTAGCAGTACATTAACTGCCTGTCAGGAGGATAGGCTGCTTCGCATCCTACGACAACACAAGAAGGCCATCGGGTGGACCTTAGCGGACATCACTGGGATTAGCCCTGACATCTCCCAACACTACATCCCCCTGGACCCAGATGCAAAACCTTCCAGAGATCACCAACGCAAGCTCAATCCCAATATGAGGGAAGTGGTCCTAAAAGAGATTCTGAAACTCCTTGACATGGGAATAATTTTTCCAATCAGTGATAGCAAGTGGGTGAGTCCTGTGCATGTAGTACCCAAGAAGGGAGGTTTTGAGGTTGTGGAGAATGAGAACAATGAGTTAGTACCTATGAGACTCCTCACAGGATGGCGTATGTGCATCGACTTCCGGAAGTTAAATGCTGTAACCAGAAAGGATCACTTCCCGTTACCATTCATAGACGAGATGTTGGAAAGATTAGCAGGCAACATGTTCTTTTGTTTTGTAGATGGATATAGTGGCTATTTCCAAATTTGGAAAAGACGCCTTTCACTTGCCCTTTTGGCACATATGCTTACAGGAGAATGCCTTTCGGTTTATGCAATGCTCCAGGAACTTTTCAAAGATGCATGACGAGCATTTTTTCAGACCTTATCGAGAAGTGCATTGAGATATTTATGGATGATTTCATAGTTTATGGGGGAACCTTCGATGAGTGTTTGGAGAGTTTGGACTCAGTACTGGGGAGATGTGTTCAGAAAAACCTCATCCTCAATTATGAAAAGTGTCACTTTATGGTAATGGATGGGATAGTGTTGGGACACAAGATATCTGAGAAGGGAATTGAGGTAGATAAGGCCAAAGTTGAATTGATCGCCAAGCTCCCTTATCCAACTAATGTCAAGGAAATTCGTGGATTCTTAGGACATGCTAGGTTCTACAGAAGATTTATTCAGGATTTTGCTAGAATCGCACAACCTCTGACTAATTTGCTGAAAGACGACGTCCCATTTGCCCTAACGGAAGAGTGCAAACAGGCTTTCGACACATTGAAGAATAAATTGACTTCAGCACCGATTATTCAGCCTCCCCGCTAGGAGCACCCATTCGAACTAATATGCGATGCTAGTGATTATGCAGTAGGTGCAGTGTTGGGTCAGAAAATTGGGAAGGAGAGTCATGTCATCTACTATGCATAAAAAACTCTAAATCCGGCCCAATGTAATTATTCCACTACTGAAAAAGAATTGCTTGCAGTAGTATTTGCTTTTGACAAATTCAGACAGTACCTATTGGGATCAAAGTGCATTGTCTACACAGATCACGATGCGTTAAAACACCTACTGGCCAAAAAGGAGTCCAAACCAAGACTAATTCGGTGGATTTTATTGCTCCAGGAGTTCACATGGGAGTTAAGAGACAAAAAGGGTGCAGAAAATAACGTTGCTGATCATCTGAGTAGGCTGATTCAACCTGAAGCTGGCCCACCAATTCGGGGAAAACTTTTCGGAAGAACATCTGTACCAGGCGACGTCTTGTTTGCCCAAGCAGGAGGTAGAACAGTCACTGAATTTGCGAACTTCGGGTAGGAAGATCTGTGATCCATGGTATGCAGATATGGTTAAACAGTCAAATGTTCCACGTCATCGTCTATGGTTGCCAAAACACCAAGCTTGTGGGGATGACCATTTCTGCCCCAGGAAACAGCCCCAATACATATGGAATCCATATCCAATCTTCAACTGGGGTTACAGTCATGAATTCCCACATCGGAACTGTAGACGATTGCATCTCCATTGGCCCCGGAACCTCTAACGTCTTGATTCAAGGAATTAACTGCGGCCCTAGCCATGGAATAAGATATATATACACACGTAGAAAAAATTACAGTCCAGTTAAGAAATCGTTTAGTTATTGAATTTTGCTTTGGATGCATTACGAAATCCAATGATTCTTTTAAACAAAATTTTTGGCTTTTAATGCTTTTTATTTATTTTTTCTATCAGCATTGGAAGTTTGGGATCAAATCTGCAAGAAGCAGGAGTAAAAAATGTGACGGTTAAAAGTGTTACATTTTTAGGAACACAGAATGGAGTGAGGATAAAGACATGGGCAAAGCCTAGCAGTGGATTTGTCCGAGGAGTTCTATATAAACATGTAACAATGATTAATGTCCAAAAACCCGTCATCATTGACCAAAATTACTGCCCCAATGGAGGATGCCAATAAAGTAAGTAGATTAATTCAGTTGCAATTTAATTTTATTAACTTGTGTAAATTATCAAAAACCCTTGATATATATATTTGTCAAAATTATCAAATGGACCGCGAAGTTTGTCAAAATTATCAAATGGAGCTTATAAAGTGTGTTTAACAAAACTAACCCTGAGATTTTAGTTTCACTTGAGGGTTTGTTTTGTAGTTTTCAAAATTCATCGTCCATCAATTTTCTTATTACAAAACTAACCCTAAATTTTCAAATAATTTATCAAATAAACCCTTCTAAGTCAGCCTAACATAAGGCATGAAACCTTGACGGCTAGTTTTTAATTTCTTTGAAAGTTTAAGGTCTAGTAATCTGTTAATGTTATTAATTATTGATGCCTGGTTAATTAACTTTGTAATTTGTTAAAACTATATGGTCCAATTTGGTAATTTGGACAAATTAATCTCAGTTGGGGGATTTTTGTAATTTTTATTTATTTATTTTATTTTATTTTTTACTCTAGCCCTTTAACTAAATACTCCTTCTGTCTCACTCAAATAGTCCACCTTGAAATGTGTACAACTTACTATGGGTTGTGAGGTACAACATCTAAAATAAAAAATTTATCACTATATTTTTCACTTATATCTTTACTTTAGAAGTAAGGGTTAATTGTGAACCATACATTGTAATATTAGTAAAGATATGTAATGTAATTAAATTCAAAGTGGACTCTTTAAATAGAACAAAAAAAAAATTTTGAAAATGAACTCTTTGAGTGGGATAGAGGGAGTAATTAAATGATTGATTAAATCTAAATAGTTAATTATTTTCTAAACAATAAATGCTTTGCTTTCAGAACTCGGGAGTGAGGATTAGTGATGTGACATACCAAGATATACTTGGAACATCGGCAGCTGAAGTAGCAGTGGCTTTTGAGTGTAGCAAGACTTACCCTTGCAGAGGAATCTCACTTCAGAATGTGAACATCGGTTTTAGAGATCGACCAGCCATCTCTTCTTGCGTTTATGCTGGTGGTTCTTCATTTGGTGTGGTTGAGCCTAATAGTTGCTTGTTCTAGAAAATAATTAAGTAAATTAGGTTGCCCTTTTGTGCAAATTAGGCTGTCCAAACCAGGTACATTTCAATATGCCGCAGGTACTACTAATTACTTCAAGGTTGAAATTTTAGGCTCGCGAAACTTACATGATTTCGATGTTTGTTTGTTTTTTAGGGTTCTGGAGTGAAAATTAGTGGCGTTACATATCAACAAATTTGGGGAACATCAGCGACACCGGTGGCCTTAGTGCTCGGTTGTAGTAGGAATAGTCCGTGTACGTACTGGAATAAAATTGCAAGATATCAACCTCAGTTACAGGAATCAACCAGCTCGAGTATCATGCTTCAATGCGGGTGGGAGTTCTTATGGCTATGTTCAATCCGAAGGCTGTTTATAGAACAAAACAAATAAATTTATAATATATGGAAATTCTCACTTAGGCTCTGTTCTCTTGTGGCAATTTCTCAAGAATCATCACTTTTTTTTTTCAAAATTTTACACAAAGAAACAACTTTACTTTTTTAATAATTCAAAATTAAAATTTTAAAATTCCCTCTAAATACCTACTCACATAAATTCAAAAAATAACACAATCATTACACTTTTTTAATCTCTCACCTACACAATTTCCCAAAAAAAACTTCCCTCTAAAAAATTTCCAACAAAAAACTTCCCTCCAACAAAACTTCCCCTACACAAGCCACAAAAGAACAGAGCCTTAATATATGAAATTGTACAGATCGATACAATGAATGAAAGGCCTTGGCAAGTCAACAATTTTTAAAAATAGCTGAATTGTTGGCCTTTCAATGTGTGTTGCAATATTGAACAAAACATTTTTTAAGGGTTACTACTAAGTAATTGTACTCTCTGAGAGAAACAAGATCTTTTATCAGGTCACGACTTGATGAAATGAAAGTTAATATTTTCAACTTTTTGTTTTTAGTTTTTTTCCCCTCTTCTTTAGGATGGGGGTTTTCTTTGAGGATCCCTTTGTTTTGAAACAAACATTAAAAAAAAAATTTGGAGAAAATTGGATATTGTTAATATTGCACACTTAAACTATAGGTAGCTTGTGAGCAAATTGCCAAATTGTATAAGTATTGCCAAGTAATATCACTTTCTTTTCATGTGTTGTTTTAAATAATTATAAAAAAAAGCCGATTAAATGGCTGGGGAGCATGAAGACACTTTACTAGAAATGTCTTAGGGAGAAAAGGTCTCAAGGGGCATGAAAAACCTTACTTCATAATACATTATCTGTTTTTTCTTCCTTGTATGTTATTGAAATCCATTGAGTACTTGCCTCTTTAGACATCGCCTAAATTTGCCTCTCAATACATGTGTCTTCGATCAATAATGCCGTAGTATTTTCCTCATCTCTGTTCATCTAATGTTAATTTTTCCTTAATTATTAATTCTTCTTCTTTAATTCTTTATAAGAGCCTGGCAAATATTTGGATCTGGAAATTTAGAGTATGTTGTTGGGCTTGGAACGATATATTTGGGTTCTGCAAATTATACTCAAGCCCAGAATTAATTCACTTTACTCAACAGAAATACTAACTTTTGTGTATAGATGTGTTTTTACTTACAAGCCAATTAATCCTAGTTATTTTGTTACGAGCCAGTACATAGATATGCCTGGTATATGGTTTAGATTTTAACCTAAAACGCTAAGGGGCCGTTTGGTTGGGAGTATTCAGAGGGGTCAATGGGAATAGAAGGAATTGATTGTCATTGTTGTTGTTTGGTATGTGGGTATGGGAATGAAAATCTCATTCTCATTCCCTGATATTTGGATATGGCTCAATAACACCTCCCCCCCCCCCCCCCCCCCCCCCCCCCCCCCCCCCCCGCATTCGGATTCAAGACCACTCTGGAATGAACATTATCTCCTCCCTTCCGAAAAAATCCTCGTCTCTATCTTCGCAAGTTTTTTTTTTTTAATCCTTTCCTTTTCTTTTTCTGGCAAAGTGGTTTCTACTTCTTCGCGTCTCCATCTTCGCAAGTTTTTTTTTTTTTTTCCTTTTCTTTTTCTAGTAAGGTGGCTTCTTCTTCTTCGCGTGAAATCGGAAGGACTCGGCGGCAGCAATGGAAACAGAAATCCGATCTGCAAATGGCAAGGCATCCTTCTTCTTCTTCGCGGATCTGCAGCGTCCGGATCTGAAAGACGCGACGATAATGCAATCGTACGGAGTCCTTCTTCTTCTTCACGAGATTCAAGAACCGGAACCCAGATTCAAGAACGCAGAAGAAGCAACAAAATTGTTTTGGAGCAAATCTCTTCGCTTCGCTGTGTTCATCGGTGAATTCCAGAATAAACAAATTTGCTAATTTGGAGCAAATTTACAGTGCGGTGATGAGATATGGGGTTTGGGAAAAGGAAAAGATTCCTTTGATTTTTATTTTTATTTTTTTTAATTTTATGGTCTTGGCCAGTCTAAAATTATTGCTTTAGAAAATTTGAAAATGTATTCCTTTTTAATTTTTAATGATTGTTGCACATTCTAAAGGGGTAAATTGGACATTTTCATCCAATCCCATTATTGATATTCAACTGAACCAAACATTATGTATGACATTGATATCCATTCCAGGATTTGAACCAAACAACAATTATTCATTCCCATTCCGATTGATTCTCATTCCCATTGACTCCTCAATCAAATCCATTTCCATTCTGATTGACAGATTCGAACCAAACGGCCCCTAAGAGTGTACTTGGCCCGCGGGAATTGGGAGAATGTGCATCTGATTCCTGAGATGAAAATTTCTATGTTTGGTATATAAGGAATCTAATAATTTGAACTATTATACAATCTAAAAGTCAATCTAAAATTCCTTTAATAAAAGATTTATCAATTCTCATATATGAAATGCCCCATTCTCATTTCCATTTTCGCGCACCAAGCGCACCTTACAAGGCTGATCTCATCCCAGGAAACCTTTTTTGGAATGAAATCAACACTTTTTCTCTCAAACAATTTACATAACCAAACAACTTCATTTTCTATTAAATTCAAATTTTAAATTTGTTTATAAAAAATAAAATTAAAAATAAATATAATCAATATAAAAAAATTTCCAAGTTGATCACTATGAGAACAAAGATTTCAGAGTCCATCACTTTAAAATTGCATGTGTCCGCCACCCATTGTCACGGGGCTAGCACACTCTACAATTAGTTTTTACTCCTATTACTTTAGAAGAGTCTGTTTTGGAGAATGTACAATATTTTATAAGTTATAACGCATAAAATAAGCATTTTATCATAATTTTTTCACTAATATCCTTACTTTTCAAAAGTGAATTTATTGTGAAACACACATATTGTGATACGTGTGGGCTTGTCCATATAGACAAAGCGTTGTACAGGTATGAGATCCGAGTGCGAAATGTGGCACTTGTCTGTGAGGACACGATTATAAAGCGTGGTGAATTCACTAAGTTGTCTGGGTAAGTATATGTTTATCATGAGGAGTATTTACCATTATTTTATGATATTTATGCTAATAAAACAATTAATCCATTTTATTTGGTCAAATTACACTCGCTTATGGTCAATCGAAAAAATAAATACAAATCTATTAGGCCATTTGTGACATTAAATAATTTTGAATATTTGAAAACTTTAAGAGATAATGATAGTTTCGCAAAAATTCGAAGAAATCAAACCTAATTTATCCAAAAATAAATAAAAACGAAAAACAAACACAAACACAAACACACTCTCTCCAAATGAAGTGAAATTAAGGCTCTGTTTGTTCTCCCAAATTTTGATTGTACATTTTATAATAATTTATCGTCATTCATAATTTAAGTTTCTAGTATATATTTAATTTACGCTTACCAGTTCTAATATAACTTTTACATTCTTTTTCATTCAAAAACATGTTTTTCAAAATCTCATTCATAATTAGCTAACGTGTATGTCCTAAATATAGAACACAGTCGTTGTTAGAAGTGGTCACATTTTGCTATAATAATTCGCATACTTGGTTCCACTATACATATATTTCGATCCGTATCTATGTACCAGAGTACTCCTGCAGGTTCATTCGATTTAATTTAATGAATTAGATCAAATACAGAATCTGCATGCATGATTTCCTTCATTTGGTGCAGGTTCAATGCTTCATAATTTTTTCTCTTTGCCTGCAATATCCTTAGGATTTAGGAAAATACATTTAGATTACGTATCCATGTGAAAGGAAGACGTGGTTTTTCATTAATCCACAAGTATTAAAACGTAATATAATTAATTCTCCCCATACTTAATTATTTGATTTCTGATGAAAGAACGTAGTTGCCATATAATAGTTTTCCTACATAAGAACTAGGTTACTAATTCATTCGTCATTAATTAAGTTGGGTTAGCCGTTGTTTTTTCTTTTTTGTCCATTAAAAAACTTTAATTTGCTTACCTCGATTTGAAAATTAGTTTTGAAATGGTTTCTAACTCAAATCTTGACAACACTATTTGAGTTACTTTGGATTAGCACATGAAATTCACACATTACACTACCACCGATTGGTTAGCACTGTGTTGTAACCCCCATTCGCACCGGGTACCCAACATTGAAAACAATGCTAGAGTTATGAGATGTTATTTTAAAAAAATTTGAAAAAAAGCTACCCATCAAATGCATAATTTCCACATAAGGTTTACTTTAGGTTGTAAAATTATATCATATGAAATTCTACTCTATTTTTAGTCGAAATTAAAAACAAATATGCAGAATGGTATAGGCATCAAACATTAAAATTGGATGGCAGACATGAGACTCTGCAATTTCAAAATGTCATAAGAGGTCCATCTCTTACACCGTATTTCGAAAGTATGGTGATCTCCTACAACGTATTTCAAAAGTATGGTGTTAGCCACCGATCATTGATAGGGCTTCAGGAAAAACTTGGTACCAATGATCCGTATTTTTTCCTTCATAATGAAATTTACAATAAACGAATACTACATAAAGGATCATTGGAAGCGCCTATTTAGAGGCGATTTTTGGAATACGGGCATTCGAGGCGGGTTTTACCTTACGAAACTTTTGTTATTGGTTTAGCCACACACTTCACATGTTTCTAGCGATTCACATGGCATCATCAAATGATACAAGTCTTGGATAAGAATCTACAACGCACTAGAACGCCCTTGTTGACTATCCTTTACTCCGACTGCATCTAGGGTCCTCGAACAATGTGATATCTCACACTGGGTAAATCCTTAGCCCTTCCCCCTCTTACTAAGACTACAGAATGTTCTTGTAAATTATGGCCAATACCGGGTATATAAGCAGTGATTTCAAATCCAAAAGTTAATCGTACTCTGACAACTTTATGTAAGGCAATGGATTATTGGAGGTAGGTTTTCCCGGCACCTGCCTCTAATACTCCAGCCGCAATATTGGAAAACTTGGATTATTGGAGGCAGGTTTTCCAGTCACCCGCCTCTAATACTCCAGCCGTAATACTGGCGGCAGGTTTTCCAAACTTTTATAATAAGCAAATAAATGAAAATTTGAAAGTTTAAAAAAGAAAATTGAAAATTTGTCGAGGTTTGAGCTAAGGCGATAAATTAATAGGTAATAAAAACCAAAAGTTTTAAAAGGAAATATATAAATATATACTCTCAATTTTAACTTTAAATACATGAGTATATGTAACATTGCGGTAAATTTAGTCTGCAAGAGGAGATTGCTTCTGTAGGCGCGAGTTTGATTCCTACTGGCGTCATAAATTGAAGCAAGAAAAACTAGATTTTGCAATGTGCACCTGCCTCGGAAAGTCCAAAAGCAGAAGGAACCGCCTCCAAAACCCTGAAAGGAGGTGGGTTTTCCATGCCTATTAGAGCCGGGTGTTACGGGCACCCGCCTCCAATACTCCCATCGAAAGCGGGTGCCGGTATTGGAGGCGGGTGCTTGGTCACGAAACCCGCCTCGAATAGGCAATTTTGGGGTAGTGGGTGTTACTATGCATTGGTAAAGATCAAATCTGTTGTTGTGTTAGTAGGGGTAGCTACTAAAAAAGACAAAGATCACTTTTACATCCCCCCCCCCCCCCCAAACACCCCCGGACTTGATCTAAAACAGCTTGCGCATGCCCATGTTATTTTGTTGAAGTTTAATTAATTGTGGTCTTCCCTTGACTTCAATGTTCTTAATTTTTTTATTACCATACATAGATACTTCAAATTCATTGCTTAATTTTCCCCGCTTAATTGGTTGACTTTGCTTTTGCTCTAAACAACAACTTTCTGTGTTCTTTTTTCTTCTCCTTTTTATAACAAAAATCCATGGATTTCCATGATTGATTAAGTTCGGACATTAACCTATGGCCACGAGTCAACTTATAATTTATAGCCTTTCGGCCATCATCTTCTCCTAATCAACCATACTTGATGATTACCACTTCTTTTTTGTTATATAGATATATATTGCTTAACTCATTTTATTAGTTTATTAATTTAAGTTGTTGTTTCTCTTTAATCTCTTAATTTGAAAAACTTTCGTTTTCGACTTTTGATTTTCAACTTCAAAAATAGTTAAAAAATTATCCTAAATTTAAATTTTGACAAAATTATAGCTATTTTTATCTACTCCGTAGTAAGTGAATTTTTTTTAGGCTAAGTTAAAGATTGAGCAAAATGACTTAATCATTATATTTTCTATTTATTTCCTTTGCTAATATGTGTGAATATAATCACGTGCTAATAAAATATAACTCAAAATTCATCAAATTTTGAGTTTGTGTGATTATGTCAGAAATTTTTAAAGTTGAGAGAATAAATTTTTTTTTTTTCCTCAAATTGATGGACGTCAACTCAAGTTAAGAAAATGAACAGAGTGGCTAATTTAACCATATTTAAATATTTCACCAAGGTCTATGAACGAATTTGTTTTATCTTTGAAAATTTTGTGTAAAAGAACGATAAGTCAATGTTTGTCTTTTAATGCGTGCCGCCAATTTTTGTCTCACTTCTAGATTTTTTAAATTTATTTTCCCTTTGTTTTATGGTTCGAACAACCGTGGAATGTGCTATAAGCCTAGATTCCTCCTGCACAGATTCGAATATGCGATCCTTTACTAGAATTGAAATATTTTAAGCAAAGTTGATTAACCACTTCAACTATTTACTTTTTTTGAACTTCTTTCTTATAATTATAATTTTATATGTTTAACATATAATATACATATATATAAACTATTTTTAAATATATATTATAATAATATATGAACTAATAGTAGACTTTTTATATATATTATTAATATAATATAAATAAGCATTAAATTAAATTAAAATTAATTAATTATTAAATTAAATTAGATCCAACCCCAACTTTCGCAAATGATGAAGATGAATTATATTGAATATTCAAGATGTATTTATTTTGTAAATGTTTCAATGTTTCAAAGTTTAAACTCTGATTTTTCACGATTTCTAATAAAGCATCACTTTCTTGATTTTTTTTAAAAAAATAATATATTGAGGTATTATTCATCTTTATATATTTTTTCACAATTTATTTTTGTATCTTTTATTATATAAATCATTTAATTGTTTAAATGTATGTACTGTCGCTACAGATTTTATTTTATTTTTATAATTTTAATTATTTATAAATAATTGAGTTATTAATTGAGTCAAAATAAAATAACATTTATAAGTTAAAATTGTTAAATAAACGAAAAACATTAGAATCAGAATGGGAACAGTGATAGACTGGAACCCGAACAGTGACAAAACTGAAATTGGAACCGGAACCGGAACCGGCTGTTCTGGAACTGGCAAGGAACTGTCCCCCAAGGTTCCGATTCTGGTTCCAGTTCCACTGATTCAAGAACCGTAACAGGCGATTCCAGAACCGTGGACATCTCTACATATATGATCATGCAGAGCTATAGATAGAAACACTGATCTCCCAAATTCAAAGAAGTCATGGATGGAATAATCACAGATATTGAAACGTAAAACAATCACTCAAAAACTCCCAAACTCTTCTAGATTACTAAATCAGAACCCATGATTCTTCAAATCTGGAATACCTGTTTTCAGAACTTTATTGTGGTTGTCTATGCTTCTTGGTGGATAGGAACATAAAACAACTAAATATAGGATGAAACTACTCGGTTTCCTAAATGTAAAGACACTAAAGCTATTTACAAGCAGAAAATGTTTGAATACCCACAGCAGACTAAACATTCTGTAACACTGTTTGTAGAACTGTGTATTCATGAAAGTTTCTTTGTTTTATTATTATAAATATCAATTCAATCCAGTATTGTCAACTCTCAATTTTATTTTCTTTCTTTTATATAATAAGTGAAAGATGAACAACAAGTATGAATACCACAAACATTCTTTAATTTCTCTTTTGTTAGTGTCATATCCATTCAATTCATTCAATATTGTGTTGTCTCTCTCTCTCTTTTCGGTTAAATAAAAAGCCAACGAATGAAAACTTATTATTTCCATATTGAAGTCTCTGATATTATTTTTAATATACTTATATAATACAAAGTATATCAAAAACAAATAAAGTCAATAATGAACAACAAAAATTGAGGTAAATAACAAATTGGGTGATCGCCGTGCCTTGCGCGGCCTGACAATGCTAGTGTGTGTGTATATATATATATATAATTTATTATTATTATTATTATTATTATTTGCATGTATGCGGGTTAGGGAAGATTGTTGAGGAATGAGATCGTTGACCAAAGGGCAGACGCAAGACTTTTGTGTTCAATAACTTAATTTGAATATGAAGGAGCAGAGCTTGAACACTTCAATTAAAGCTCGTATGACTCAATATCACCCTACTTGGAGGTTTGAACTTTGATCGATAGTGATTAAGAATTTTTATCCAGATTTAGTTAGTAATTAAATATGGTAGGATTAAGGTTTTTCACAATGAATGAAAAAGTAACCGATTTGGAAAAAAAATTAAATAAATAAAAATAACTAAAAATTAGGCAGAAATATACGCAAATGATCACCTCATTTTACTTCAAATAATATATGATTCCTGCAAGGCCAGGCTGAGCCGATAATCAAGCCACAGGCTCAAGCAAGAATTTTCTGTTACATGCTCACATCAAAAGGCAAAGTTACCTAGTAAATGTATAATTATAGATTAAGATAAGCAGCTTTTGGGATCCACAAAACCGGTTGAAGATCCAGCCGCATTGAGACAAGAAGCCATGGCCGGTTCATCTTTAAAGGAAAGACTCACGTCTTCAAGAATTATACCGCCGCATGGATTCTTCTTACTGCACTCAAAGTTCACAGCCACTTGTGTTGCCGATGTTCCATGCACATCTTGATATGTAACATCGCTGATTCTAACACCTGAGGACTGTCGTTAAAAAACATTCATTAGCATGAGTTAACATGCAAGTAGTAATATTTTTGCACATTATGGTATACATACTTGACTGGAGCCGCATTTCCCGCCATTCGGGCAGTAGTTTTGGTTGATGGTGATCGGGTTTTGGACATTGACCATTGTTAGGTGCTGAAATAGAACTCCCCGGACGAACCCATTGCTAGGTTTTGCCCATGTCTTTATCCTCGCGCCATTTTCTGTTCCGGTAAATGTAGCCGTTGTAACTGTCACATTTTGGACTCCTGGCTCTTGCGCATTTGATCCCAAACTCCCAATGCTGAGATAAGTAGAACGTAGAGTAAATTTCAAAACATGCAACCAAAAAAAAGAGATTAATTATCAATTGACTAGATAATTAATGGTACATTATGATCATACCTTATTCCATGGCCAGGACCACATTTGATCTTCTGAGCGAAAACATTAGAGCTTCCGGGGCCGAGGGAGATGCAATCGTCACCGGTGCCGATATTGGAATTCAATATTGTGACTCCCGATGATGATTGGACATGAATTCCGTCGGTGTTGGGGCTGTTTGCTGCCGCTGAAATGGTCATTCCGACCAGCTTGATATTGTTACATCCATCAATGATCATGTGGAAAAACTGGCTGTTTAATGAGGTTAATCCATTTACTCCCACATTATTCGAATTGTATATTCCCAACGACTGTACCACCAAAAAAGAAAAGGAAATTATTGATTAGAATTGGACTTATTTACTCGGCACACATGCTCAATCAGAGAACAGATCACATTTTCGAGATCCTACAATAGAAAGTTCATGTTGCCAATGATAGTAATGGCGGGTGTCAAATAATTTCACTTTGTCACACTACGGACTAAAACACCAAAAGTATGATAGAGGATCCCATCAATTTACTAATCTGCTCTTCTGTGTTTATAGTTTTAACAACATGCATGCATGATGCGTAGAGAAGAATTAAAAAAAAAAAATTTTAAAATGGAGAGTTAATAATTTTCGACTAACCGTAGCACCTCTGGGGCAACTCTTGCCGTTGTTTTTGCAGCCCCAAAGAGCAGCTCCTTGACCATCAAGGGTTCCGCCAAAGATTTGAAGTCCATTAGTCCTCTCAAACTTAATCCAGTTTCCGGTCCGGCCGAGGACATTGTAATTGGAAGGAGCAACAATTGTTCCATCAATCCGCAAAGTTATGCCGGAGTTTTTGCAACTTTCTCCCCAGAAGGAAGCTCCACCAACCAAATATCGGCCCGGCGGAACATAAATTGTCGCCGGCTTGACCGAGGCACAAGCTGCATCCCAAGCACTGAGAAAAGCATGAGTGCAGTCACTTCTTCCGTCGGATTTTGCACCGTAGCTTTTCACATTGTAATCCGCCGCCGCACTTATCAAAATGGTACTCAAAACCAACAATGGGATTGCGAGCATAACTCTATTTTTTGTTGCCATTTTCTTGAAAACTTATAATAAATTCTGTGAAAGGCTGAGAGAAAGAGAGCTGTAGAGAAGGAGGGATTTTTCTTGAATTTGAAATGGAGATTTGGATGGTATTTATAGAGGTTTGATTGAGTTTATTGATTTAGCAAATCACGCCATGAAAGTAACATTTCTTTTCCCTTTTTTTTTTTTTTTTTGGTTGTAAGAATTGACAGTTAACGAACTAATTAAACTGTAATATTGGGAGCTGAGATGAGAGATTTGAGAAAGAAAGAAAGGGAAATTATTGGCTTAACTACTTATCACATGAGAAGTTGTTTAGAATAATGTGTGAAAGAATTCTTAATTGTCTAAGGGAAGAAATTAATATTCCTTGTCCACATGCTGGGGCCTTGTAGCTCCCAAATTAGAGGCAAAAAAAAATTCTTTCTTAATTAGTTACATGCAAAATCCACAAATTCTTTTTCTTATGGAAGAGAATTAAATTTTGGTCTCAAGTGAACTATAGAAATTAACACTCATTTATCTGTAATCCAAAAAAAAAAAAAAAAAAAACACTCATTTATCCAAAATGAAAACTATATATAATGCATGAGTTGTTCATTATTCCCTTCGTCAAAAGATATTTTATTTTATTTCAGTAAATTAAAGAGTTTTGATTACGATTAATTTTTATTGGATTTATTGATATCAATTTGTATGATTCACTGTTAATTTAAAAAATAAAAATGTAAGGGTGAAAGTGAAAAAAGTAATGACAATTTATTTGGTTTACCTTGATTTAAACTCATAAAAAGTTTTACTCTCTTCGATCGAAAATAAAAGTCATTTTTACAGGAAGTAACAATCTTTAAAATAATTTACCCAACTTACTATTGTTTTAACCTATCTAACTGAAAGTTACTGATT
Organism: Leptodermis oblonga; assembly: GCA_016801395.1. Lineage (NCBI taxonomy): Eukaryota > Viridiplantae > Streptophyta > Magnoliopsida > Gentianales > Rubiaceae > Leptodermis > Leptodermis oblonga. The sequence goes on from CM028754.1 coordinate 4,403,879, forward strand.
ATCGTGAATAACTAGTAAAACTCTAACCGAGTATTAATTGAAGTTATTGATATAAACTGAGTATTATAATTTCAATAGTTCTAATACTAATAAATTACAATTGTGATGAATTTTCTTATCATTTAAACGAATTCATTAATATGTTTGAAAAACTCTAAAACGAATTTTATTTTAGATTGGATGGAGTATATTTTAGAGATTGAACTCTTTTAGTAATGTAAGATATGCAAAGGGAGTATTATTGTTATTTCCAATTATAAATCAATAGTAAGAAGGGAAGGAAAAAGTAATACCACAAAGATTGAAAAAATTCTTTCACTTAAGTTATACTCAAAGGTCCTTTCAACAGCAAAAAAAAAAAAAAAAAAAAAAAAAAAGAAATGTTACTCAAAGGGTGGGATGGATAGAGCAAAAGAAATGTGATCAATCACTTAAGTAACAATATCCTCTTAACGGCAAATTAAATTTCTCTTAACAAAAACTCATCCATCCTCGCACTCTATTCTTATTCTCATTCTCGTGTTACTAAGCGTGTGCATCCGTAAAAAATAACATAGTCTCTTGAAATTGGAGTGGGAAGTGGAGAAAACTAATAAATTTAAGAAAAAAATGAAACAGATTAATTTGTAATCGACACTGTTAACAAGAAGGTGGAAACATCCCCATAAAACCTCCGCTAATTGCTCTTGTTTCTTATCCTTAATTGAATCTGCAGGATACCTCTGATCACAGAAATCTAAGTCACATGACACATGATGAATGTAATTAATTTGTAGTCTCTCTTAGCTTAGTCTTCAATCTATGTGATCAGAGACTTCCAGACTTCTAAGGTCTCACATGGACAAATTAAAGTTCAAAGTCAAGAATTAATTCCCTGATTACATGATTAAAAATATACCCCATCCATATCCGGCCAATGAAAAAAAAAATCCAGTTTTTCTTTTTTTTTTTTTCTGCAATTGAATAGTTCTACTTTTATGATTTTAATTTCTATACCTTTACCAAAATTACTATGTGTGGTTTGGAGTTAATACATCAACACTTAAATAGTAAGAATTTAAAATTTGTTTATTTAAACGCTACTCTCCCACATACTAAAAGAGTCCATTTTCAACTTTTTTTTTTATCTTATTAGAAGAGTCAAAAGTTTTAAATTTTTTACTCTTAATTTCTATCCTTACTAATATAGTAATGTGTGGTCCTTATTAACCCTCACTTAAAAAGTAAAGACATTAGTGAAATAAATTTGTGACAAAGTAGCTATTTTAGGTTTTATATCTTAAAATTCATAATAAGTTATACATTTTCGAAATTAAACTCTTCTAATGGATTGAGAGTTTTATAATTCAAAACCCACAAAAAAATTAAATATTTTGGTTTTGTAGTTGGTTGATTCTAGGACATAAATATTACTCCCTTCATTCCATTAGAAGGGTCCAGTTTCACAAATATTTTTCGTTCTATTAGAAGAGTACACTTTCATTTTTTTACACCTCTTACCCTTACTAATATAATTATATGTGGTTTACAATTAGTCTTTATTTTTTAAGTAAGGATATAAATGGAACAAGTGGTGACAAATTAAGTATTTTAGGTATTGTACCCTGACATTCATAATAAGTTGTACCGAAATAAAGATAATTTCTTCTAATAGAACAGAGGAAGTAGTTTTTCCCTACTTCTTTTTTGTTTTCCATTACCAAACCAAATTAATACTCCTGTGATTTAAAGTTATAAATTGACTTATAAACAGTTATATATCGTGACTCTTTCGTTAAGTGTGAAAAGAGTAACTAGGTGTGGGTAAGCGGGCAAATTGGGTAGTGGAGAAAAGCCTCTAAAAAGCAACACCGAGTTAGGTAAATGTAGAAAGTTATATAACTCCAAGTTAACTAACTGTGGGTATGCGTGAAAATTGGCTCGTGGAGAAAAGTCTAAAAAGCAACACCAATTTAAAAAGACTTTAAAGTTAGGTAAATGTAGAAAGTTATATAACTACCAACAGAAATCAACTCCAGAGATGGAGGAGCTAGCGCAATTTGCATGCAATTACCTTGGTGTGCACGCTCTTTTTTTCCTTAATTTCTATAGTTTGACGGTTTAAAATCTGGCGACTGCCTCCATCATTGAAGACCTAAAAGTTAAGCCCTATTGACCCTTTTTTTTTTTGTTCTTTTTTTTTTCTTTATGCCATTCCTGGAGGTCGTGCAATCCAAAAGTCCTACAAATTGGACCACTTGATCACATTGGTAAGTAAATAAGAACCCGTTCGTATAATTGCAAAAAAGCTACATGAAACTAACAATACAGAGGCTAGTAAATATTAGAGTTAAATAAATTTATTGATTCTTAAATTTAGGTTTTTGTTGCCCTTTGGTTCCCAAATTTAAATATGTATTTCTTTAGTCTTCAAAAATGGATTTTTCATCTCTATGTAGCTCTTTGTCCAATTTCCATATAAAATCAACCACTGTCGGCAGGCACGTGTAGTTAGGAGAGGAAAATTTGGGTACTTGCACTACTACAAAAATGACTTTTAATGGCGGTTTTTTAGGGCTTTTAACGGCGATTTTTAGCATTTTTGAACCGCCATCTATCCGGCAGCCGTAGAAAGTTTACGGACTTTCTACGGCGGTTGTGAACCGCCATAGAAAGTTCGGACTTTCTACGGCGGTTATTTTCAAAACCGCCGTAGAAAGTCCGAACTTTCTACGGCGGTTCCTAAGCGAACCGCCGTAGAAAATCTACTTTCTACGGCGGTTATCTTCAAAACCGCCGTAGAAAGTTAACTTTCTACGGCGGTTTTGAATATAACCGCCGTAGAAAGTACCAAATTTTTTATAAAAAAATTTAATATTTCATTTTTTTCTCTACATTCAAAAAATATATAAAAAAGAAAGGTTTTGATATATATATATATATATATATTTCAACTTTATTCAAAATATATATATCAAAAACTTCCATGCTAATAAACCGAACAATCACCAAACTTCACAAAATTTTTGCGTGTATCCATCAAATTCTAATTAATTTAATCATTAACAGTTAGAACAATACAATAATCACCGATAGAACACTAATCAAACCCGAATTTAATCATTCATCATCTCACCAAACCCGAATTTAACACTAATAATAAACCCTAGGCCAATCACAATAATCAAGTAACAATAAACTTTGTAAAGCTTAAATAAAGCTGAAACTATTCTATATTACCTTTTTTATGATTTGAAGCCCACAACAAGGACCGATTGTTGTGAAATTATGATGGAGGATTAACTCCAAGTGGTGGGTGATAGCCGATTAAGAAACCATATCCGGAGTTGGGTGACAGCGGATCTTGTTATCAACGCTACCGGAAGAACGACTTCGGGGGAAGACAAGAGAAAAAACCAACGGAAAGAGGATGGGCATCGGCAACGAGAGAATGCTTCGGTTTGCTGGAGATGGAAACAGGGGGAAGCCGCGGCCGGTTGGAGATGGAAACAAAGGGAAACCCTTAAAATTCAAACAAAATCAAGTTTCTCTGGCGGTTTTTATTAAAACCGCCATAGAAGTAACTTTCTATGGCGGTTGTAATTAAAACCGCCGTAGAAAGTTACTTTCTACGGCGGTTTTAATTACAACCGCCATAGAAAGTTACTTTCTATGGCGGTTTCAATTACAACCGCCGTAGAAAGTCCATTTCTACGGCGGTTTTAATAAATCCGCCGTAGAAAGCCCGTAATTGTGAATTCCCGCCCGTTCCTCTATTCCTATTAATTTCTAGTTTTTCTATTTTTGTAAATTAACCCCCAAATTTTTTAAAATTTAATAATAAATATGTATTTACTATTTATCAATTTTTATAGAAAAATTCATCATATTTATTAATTATATGGCGGTTAGAAACACAAAAAGGGACTTTCTACGGCGGTTTTCAAAAACCGCCGTAAAAAGAGGACTTTCTACGGCGGTTAGAAATAGAACCGCCGTAGAAAGTAGGACTTTTTACGGCGGTTTTTGAAAACCGCCGTAGAAAGTCCGTACTTTCTTTTTAATTGCGGTTTTGGTCTTTCAGCGGTTAAAGCACCGCCGTAGAAAGTCCATTTTGTAGTAGTGTTGGCAACAAGAAAGGGCACAATTAAGATCACTACAGCTGCCGTTTCGCGATGGAGGTTTTCTATTTTGTTTTACGAAGAAGGTTCTCTGCTTTGGAGTTGAGTCGATGCTTTGCCCCATTTTTTTGTTACTTTTTCATAACAAAAAATGCATTGAATCATTTCCTCACATGGAAAACACATGGGTGATTAAAATTAATTGTTGTCATCTTTTACTATTGATTGCCCTTTACCAACTACACATTCTTGCCGGCAGTGTAGTTGATGAAAATTAGACAATGGACTATATAGAGATGAAAAACCTAAGTTTGGGGATTAAAGGGCGACAAAAACCCAAATTTAGGAGTTAATGGTCGATCTTGTTGTTGATTGTCGTGATGCTTACCTGCTCCTGCTATTTCTGAACAAATTTCAATGCCGTTAATAACATATATATTTAATTTTATTTTAAAAATAAATAATAATTTGGTTGGTGCTTAAACTTAATTCTGTGTGGTACTTTTGTTTTCAACTCTCACATTTGGGTTTTTCATCCCATTTAGTTCCTCTCTTAAATTTCAACCAAAATCATCCAAATATTGGCAGAAACGTGATGAACAGTCTCAAATTTGAGATAAAAACGTAGTTGGTCATGAAGTTGCAAGAAAAAAAAAGAATATGGACAAATAGAAATTTTCAAATTGGCCGATAGTTTTGGTAGAAATTTGGATGATTAACTACATGGGGATAAAAATAAAAAATAAAAAATAAAAAAAATCCAAATTTGAAATTAAAGAAAAACAAATTTAAATTTGTAAATAAAAATACGATAGGATGCCAAATTTAAAAACCAACCAAGCTATTATCTGTTTTAAAGATATAAGATCGATGAAAGTAGGATATTGGAACAATAATTAATTCCAGAATACAAAAAATCCAACTAACGTTTGATTGGTTTTCAGAAAACTAATATAATTCCCAAAAGGCCATCTTATCCACCATATGGTTTTACAATTCAATTTCCAGCTTGCACCATATGGTTTTACAGAGTTTTTTAAACAAATTAAGAATTCATTTAAAGGACAAATACAATCCCCAGTTATTGTAATATGATACTACAAGTACTCTATCAAACACATGATTAAACATCATCTTTTTTCTCTCTCTGTGTATTTTTGTATTCTTCCTATGTATTTAAGATAATCACAAACTCTAGGTAGATAAGTTAAAACAATGGCAAATTGAAATTTTTTTTTATGTTCTTTAATTTCTAAAACATCACTTATTTTAAAAATTGTTACTCCCTCTAAAACGACACTCATTCTGGATCGGAGAGAGTATTAAATTTGTGTATTAATTTATACTCATTTGTCATGTTAAAGAGTTTAAACTATTTATGAGTCAAAATGTACGCAACACCGGTTATCAAACGTAGAAGGCCCGCCCCAGGCAAAATAATAAACGAGGCCTTGAATAAAAATTTAATAATGTAAATATCACTTATATATAATGACTTTCTTTTATGACCAATAAATTAGTAAATTATATAAATTAATAAATAAACGGGTTAGTATATATTTTTTATAACCAAAGTAGCGGACAAGGCCCAATAAATTAGTAAATTATATTAGAAAAACTTGAGAATTCTTTTATGGGCCGAAATTTATTTTATCATATTATGCGTTAGTAGGCCATTCCAAATATATATATACTAGGTGTGAACACCGTGCGTTTGCACGGTGAATGCCCAATAATATTATTAAGTGATAATATAAAAATTAGAATTATAAATAATAATTAGTTTATTATAAATATATAGTTAAAAACAAGAAACATGGGTTAACTGTAACACAAATACTTGTGACTTTTCGTCAAATATAGAATTGGCATGCCTATTCTCTTCCCTTTCCTCACCTTTTCATATTTTCTCTTGTCAACTTCTTTAGTGTTCTTCTAAAAATTAACAAAGTTGTTGAATGAATATGATTCGCGTTGTAAGTAGACGTCGAAGGCATGAGAAACTCTGTTGTCAGATGAGGTGAACCTGAAGACATATTTTCTAGCTCTGAATAGGGGAACTTTGTTTTTTATTGGAGTTGAACCAGCATAAACCTGCAAATTTGAAGAAGAGATTGAGAAAAATCAATAATAAATTTTTTTTTTATTTCTCTAAGCAAAAAATATGTTCTTAATAGACGTATATATTACGAAAAGTTGCACTATTAGCGTGAATTAGGCATGCACATAAGGATTATAAACAATAAAAAGTTGTTTTTCTTTTGAATGGACGGAAGATATATATAGATTGTGAGTGTCTATTCATATTTTTTTATGGATTACCAAGAGTCTTCTTATAATTAATAGAAAGTAATAATGACATATTAAATAAAGGAGTTTAAGTAAAAAAAATAAACGAATTTCATGTGAAAAAAATAAAGAAAATTTAGTGAACAATGTAAATAACCATAATATAATTAATAGCCTTTACATATATTTAAATCTTATAGTATATGAAAAATCAAAAAAGAAAAGAGTAAATGAAAATAATAGAAAGTACATAATATATTTATTTGTAACAAAATCAACTTATTTATCATGATAAATGGTTAATATTTTACAAATATGACTAACTAATATTCTACATTAAATCGTATTGATAAAATATGAAAGATATATGCATATATATATATATAGTTATGTTTATATTTATATTTAAATAAGTTGAATACGGAGGGTTAAATATGAACGTTAATTTTTAATGTAGAAATTTGAAAATTAACTTAAAGAAGCTAAACATACAAAAGAAAATGTTATCCAATTAAAATAGAGAAAATAAAATTTATGTTTTTAATAAACAACTATTAAATGTTCCTCTTATATTGCCTTTATATGGAAAGTTTATTAAATTATGTGCTAATGTGGTAGCCATGTGGCATTATTTAGAGGTAAGTTACATGGTGATAATGTATATTACATTAAATGCTAGACTTATGTGGCGCTTATGTGGCATCCAAGTGGCAAATTGAGGTGAAACTTATATTACTTTCTATTATATAGAGTAGATATATACTAGACGGTACATCCGTGCAATGCACGGCTTATGCCCAATAAAATATTAATTTGTATCGTAAGAATAAAAAGTTTAATTGTGCACAGGCTAGCATACAAATAGAACAACGAATATGAGAGCTCGTTTAATTTATCATCTATTAACTCAATTCAATACATTTTTAGAACAATTGGAGTCTACAAAAAAAATATTAAAATCAAGGAAGAAATTTTCCATCCTTAATAGTATATGGTTACCGGTACACTACCTTCATCTGACATATTCTTGTTGTTTTTTGTTATATAACTTGACATCCTTCCATTAAGGATCTACTTTAGAATTGTGGAAATTTTGAGGTTGTTGGAAAAGAATTTTTTTTTTTTTTTGCATATTTAAACTTACTTCTCTACCTTTTTAAAAACAAGAAATTAATATAACAAAAGCCTGTAAAAGAAGGAACAATCTAGAGAATACATCAAGATTTATAATTTTACATACATGATACATTGTGAACTAATAGGAAAGAGAATTTTAAACACGATAATCCTTCAACTCTTGATAACTAAAAGTTTTCACATAAAAAATTGCACCAACAACAAAACAATTTAAACAAAACAACAAATTAAAGTAATCAACAAAAACTTAATGGGAAAGAAAATTCAAGAAAGGATCTATGTAAATCACATATTATTAGATGTGTAAAATGTCATAATTTTTAATAGTAAAATATAAGAATAAAATTTCTCATTTCGAGAAATAGTTAACATATTTAGAACATAATAACTCACTAACCTGATGCACTTCACAACAATTTAAAGAGAATTTCAGTGTTGTTTAAGACTGAGAGAACGGAGATGTTGAGAATATTTCAAAAGCCATTTATAGAATGGATCAAGGAAGGAAAATATATAACTTATTGATTATAACTAACAGAAGGTGAAAGAAAAGCAATAGTTTATTCATATTTATAATCATAGAAGGTGAAGCAAAGAGGCATACAACATATTATTTCTATTTGTAATAAATAAATGGTGAAACAAAGAGACAATAGACTTTTCCTATTCTTTAGGAGTTAAAAACTAATACTCTCAATCAAGGTTGTTAAACTCGGAATTAGGGATAGAATCGTTTTATGCTCAGAATCGGAATCGTAGAATCGAATCGTCAAATCGGATCCTGGAATCGGAAAATAGCAATACACACTTATTTAATTATAATATATCATAACTCGGAATGTCTCATACAAACTCATAATTGTTCAATAAAAAGCACATTAAAAGTGTCAACTCAATAATCCATAGCCAAATCAATTATATATCATGTCCATGCATAATCCCATAAATAATTAACATCATTCTCAATCCATAAACTTCATCATTCTCATTGCCTTTTTCATTCTGTCCAACATCTCTGAAATGCACATCCGTTGTTATTTGTGCCTCATTTTCATCTTCATCGATCAAGCGAAACCTTTGTGACTGGTTGACTTGTTTTTTCTTTTGACAAGATCCCCTTGTACTAGGTCTTTCATCAGCTATATTAAAAAAGAACAAAAAAGAAATAGAGAATACTTAACAGTTAGCACTAATATATAAAATTTAATGAAACTATATATGATGATATACAGAAACAATAACTCACATATCCTGAATTGTGAATCAATGAGTGGCTGCTCATCATTTTCTTCTTGATCAGTTTCTTCTTCTTCATCTGAAGCATCATAATCTTTATTTCCAGCAGCCCTCGAGCCGTCGAGTGCCTCCAATCAAAGCTTCAAAGCGGTCTTCAATAGAACTCAGGTCAGAAGGAGCTAGGGCAAAAAAGGGGAATGAAGAAATTGAATTCTTGAATTCAATTGAACGGAGTCCCGACTCCCGTCGTGAATTGTGAGGAACTGAAGATCGAAGAGGGGAAAATTATTGCTGGGCTGCTGGCAATATAATTATGAACATGGGCTGCCAAAATTTGGTAAAATTTTGGGCCTCCCAAATGGGCCAAATCACATATTTAACTGTTTTTTGGTCCAATCTCGAGCCCCTTCAAGATATTGTGGAATCGCCCTAGAATCGTAGAATCGGCCGATTCTAGCCCGATTCTAGGCCGATTCTACCAAGTCTACTGCTGTAACTTGGGTAGATCCGATTCTACTTCGAGTTTGACTCGATTCCTGGGTCTAGACTCGTAGAATCGGCCGATTCTACGAGTCTAGACCCGATTCTAACAACCATGCTCTCAATTATCAATTGAGTAATTAACTTCATGGTGAAAATGTTTAGAAAATGTAAAGTTGTGAATTTAAGATTATAAGTCTAAAAAAAATAAATAAATAAAGTTTTATTTTTATAAAAAAAAAATTGTACGGAACCTGAAAGTTGGTCTCATGCCTTTTTTTTATATATAAATAAAATCCTTAAATTATATAATTAAAGTTTAAATTTCTGTTGACCTATTGGTGTATATATATAATTTTTGTGAGATGTACTTTTTATAAATATATAAAAAAAGTGAAAGAATAAAAATGCAATGCTTCTATAAAGGAGTGAAAGAGCCACATATAAAAATAAATAAAAAAACAAAATAATTTAATTAAATGGTAGAAAATAAAATAAGGTCACTCAATATTTAACTATTAGATATTAAGCTTATGTGGCATTCACATAAATAGTTAAATTAAAACTCTATTAGACATAAATTAAAAAGATACTTATTAAATTAAAATTCAATGTGGTAGCCACATGGCCCTCTAATATCAAACCTATATTAGTTTATATTATATAGGTTAGATATATACATAGATAGATCACATGCAATATGGAGAAAAAATCTCACAAAAAACTAAAACTGCAAGAAACAAGGTGCCCTCAAAACAAGCAACGTGCATTCATGAATGTGTGTTTTTAGTTCCATTTTCATGCGCCATGCATGCAAGAGCACGAACTTGCTTTATCCATTTACATTGTAAATTCAACTCACAGTTAAAAATATAATTAAATTATTTTGTGTTCAAATTGACAACTAATATCCTTGCAAAAGTGCACTTTTTTTCCGAAGAAAATTGACAACTAATTCGTGTATATATATATATATATATATATTCTGAAAATTTTAAGGAAATGATGGCCAAAACACAATAATAATTTATGGAATAACTAGTGGAAAAGGAAATTAATAGCCTAATTATCCGCATGAAATTCAATGAAATCTTCTTAGGCGAAAGTTACATATTTGAATAAATTATTTCATGAATTCATTACATAAATTTATACTATGCATCCTGTATAACTTTAGATTCACATTTTCGTGTTGTGTAAGAGATTATCACCCTAAAGATAGGTAATCAGTTGTTGCTATTCTCTGTTTTTATAATCTTCATGGGATTATATATATATATATATATATATATATATATATAAGAGATATAAATATAATCTCTTGAAAAACAAGCGATGAATGCACTTTAATGTACGAAGCATAAATAAGTGAAGAGTGCCCAAAATTAAACCGGCATGTGACAATGTGGCGTCAGCCACGGATGAACAAAAACAAAGCAATAGTTTAATTTATTTCACATTTGATAATCACTTGACATTTGTACATTAATCACTATTTAATCTGAAACTAATATATATACTATTCCTTTGTTTTTTTTTCTTTTTGTATCAGAAATCACATGGAAATATGGGATTAACCTTGGTTTTGTTTTGCTTTTTCTCTTTTTTTTTTTAATAAATTAAAAACTATGTCCTCGCGTCTAGTTGAATTGACCGATAAAAAGGCTATATGTATATGTTCACATGCCTATAATCTTAATGCATATCAGTATTACGACACCGTTTTTGAGGGAATCTATACAAATGATTTAGTTTAATTTAAACTCTGTTGTGAATGATGCATGATCTTGTTTCTATCCAATAAATTTTAGCTCAACAACTTTGCCTTACCATAGGTTTTTGGTTCATCAAATTTGAATGAACCAACTGGAGGGTAGAGTTAAGGGAATAGTTATGAGAAGGATTTTGAACTCTAAAGTCATAAATTCAAATCTTGTTCATATTGCAAAGCAAAGTGAATTTTGTGGAGTTTAAAAAATTATAGAAGAGACCATGTGAGACGTATAAATTTATACTCCTCCGTTTCATTAAAATAGTTAAGTTCTAAAATATTTTTGTGTTCTCTTACTAATAAAATTAGAATTGGATCACAATTAATCTACCTTTAGAAAGTAATGATATTAGTGGAAAAAATAGTGACAAATTATTTATTTTAGGTGCTGTAACTTGTATCCCATAAAAAATTATACATTTTTCAAACTGAAACCCTTTTAATGAAACAAAGAGGGTATTGTATTTAAATGAAAAATAAAATCAATCTCTAAGGTTAAGAGAGTATTTTAAATAATATAGAATTACGAAACAATAGATTAATTTCATAATTATACTCAAAAATAAGGGTAAACATAATTATATATATATATATATATTTGAAAGAAAGGGAAAAAAAAAAAAAGCATATATGACACTTCAACATAGTTAGTTTGGATAAATATTTGATTTTCTTATGCTCTTTTGTAGATGTCAAACAAACTTGGTACTGGTAAAGCTGTTGAAGGGTTTAACAATGTGGAAAATAACTCAACTCCTGTGATTGACCCAAATCAAGATTCTGGCCACAACCAAAAGCGCAAAGGCAAAGTCAATGATGATTCAGAAACCAATCCAGGCAGATCCCCAGTTTGGAAGCATTTTAAGAGGTTTGTCAATGAAAAAGGTCAGACAAAAAGTATGTGCATTCATTGTAAAAGGGAATACACGTCTGGATCTGCAAGACATGGAACATCTACTTTGTTGGCTCATATGAAAAGTTGTAAGTCAAACCCTGATAATGAGAACAAATATCAAATCTTTTGGCATGCATTCAAGAACCTAGCACTGGAAAAAGTAGTTTAATATCATGGAAATTTGATCAACAGAGATCTAGGAAAGAATTATGCCATATGTTGATTGTTGATGAACTCCCATTTAAGTTTGTGAAGGGAACAGGTTTCAAACATTATATGAATGTTGTTTGCCCACATTTTGTCATCCCGTCTAGATCAACAATAACCAGGGATTGTCATCAGTTGTATGTTGATGAGAAAGCAAAACTTAAGGTTTAACTTAAACATGTACCTGGGAGGTTAAGTTTCACTACTGATACACGGACATCTTTGCAAAAAATAAATTACATGTGCATTACTGCTCATTACATTGATCATGATTGGAAGTTAAATAAAAAGGTGATAAATTTCTGTCCAGTTTCAAGTCATAGAGGGAATGATATTGGGAGAGCAATTGAAAAGTGTTTGTTTGACTGGGGTGTTGATAAGGTGTTGACTGTTACAGTGGATAATGCAACTTCAAATGATGTTGTCATAGGATATTTGAAAAAAAAAATTTGCTAATAGTCAAAACTATATCTTGGGAGGAAAGTGGACACATGTGAGGTGTATGGCTCATATAATGAACTTAATTGTTCAAGATGATTTACGAAATCAAGGGAAGTCTGTTAATCCTGTTAGGGCAGCTGTAAAGTATGTTAGGCAGTCACCTGCTAGGTTGAAAAAATTTCAGGAATTTTCTGTTGAAGAAAAATGTGATAGTAAAAAGATGCTTTCCTTGGATGTCTCTACCAGATGGAATTCCACTTATATAATGTTGTCTACAGCAGAGGTTTATGAAAGAGCATTTGTTAGCCTAGATGCAAGTGATAGTAACTTTTCTGAAGAACTTCATAAAGATAATGCTCCAGGAGTGCCTTCACATTCTGATTGGGAGAAGATAAGAAAACTAATTGTGTTTCTTCAGCATTTTTATGATCTTACTGTGAAAGTTTCTGGGACCAGGTATGTTACTGCTAATACTTTCTATGAAGATATTAGTATTGTTTATGGAATTTTGGGAGATTACATTGCTGGTGATGATCTTGACCTTCAAACAATGGCAATTCAGATGAAAGAGAAATATAATAAATATTGGGGAAACGAGGACAACTTCAACATGATCATTTACGCTGCTGCGATGCTAGATCCCAGGAACAAATATGGGTATCTTGAGTTTGTCTTAGTGTTGGAAAAATTAAATCAAGCTTAAATAGGAAATTCTAGTTTTGGAAGGATTTAATAATTACTTGTTTAGTTTGTTTCCAAATTAGATTTGGTTTGTTTTGGGAAACTAGTTTTGATAAGGATTCGGGTAACTATGAGTCTATATAAAGGACCTATGGAGTATTATTTTCAGTTGAGCTGAGAGTTCGAAAGGTTAAGGTCAGAGCCTTTCGGCTCTCTGTCTTCGGAGTTGTGAGAGGGAGCCTTTTTGGCTATATTGTGATGTGTTGTTATGGGGGATGTTGAGTTATTGATGTAATAGGTGTGTAGGCAAAGACTTTCGGCTTGCCCCGCCTTTGATTGATTGAGTGGATTTTGTGGATGTAGATCTAAAGATCGAACCACGTTAAATTGTTGTGTGTTGTTTCGTTGTTCGTTTTGATTATTCCGCTGCGCGTTAATCTCTTTGGGCGCTAGGGATATTTTTATATCCTACATATGGTATTAGAGCCAGAATCAAAAGGAGAAGAAATTCAGAATAGTTATAAGCCTTGGTGATTACGGTACTGCACAGATATGCTGTTTAAGAAAGAGTGAAAAGAAAAAAAAAAGAAAAAAGAAGATATTTCGAGGGGTGAATTGTATTTGTTTGCTGATTAAGGCCATAGTTCTGTTCGTGGGGGGTTGAGAAGAGAGTTCTGAGAAGCAATTTGTGGTTCAACGTCTTTACGTGGCTAGATATATATTTAGTGGGTAGTTTCGGAAGTTTGGATCAATATGGCTAGTGTCATTGTTATTTGATGAAGGAAGAACCGTGGGTCTCTCATGGCTGTTGTTGCCGATTGAAAAAAATTGATCGTGCATTAGATTGAAAAGAAAAAAGAAAGCTTTGAGATTTGTGGGTAGATTTGATTAAAGTATGTGACTGCGGATGTGGATTTGGATTTGGGCTGCACTTTTGGAAGAATAAGAAGAAAATCGTTTGATGAGGAGATTTTGTATTGGAGTATCAATTTATTGGCAATTGCTGCTGTAGAGAATGTGAAGTATCAAATTGTTATTTTTCGTAGTAAAAACAAAGAGTTATTGTTCGTGGTTGCATTGAAAATTTGATTGTTGATTGAAGTTCGAGATAGCATTGAACCTACATGTGGCCAAAGCTTGATTTAAGGGACGCTATGTTGGAAAAATTAAATCAAGCTTAATTAGGAAATTCTAGTTTTGGTAGGATTTAATAATTACTTGTTTAGTTTGTTTAATTTAGATTTGGTTTGTTTTGGGAAACTAGTTTTGATAAGGATTCGGGTAACTATGAGTCTATATAAAGGACCTATAGAGTATTATTTTCAGTTGAGCTGAGAGTTCGAAAGGTTAAGGTCAGAGCCTTTCGGCTCTCTGTCTTCGGAGTTGTGAGAGGGAGCCTTTTTGGCTATATTGTGATGTGTTGTTATGGGGGATATTGAGTTATTGATGTAATAGGTGTGTAGGCAAAGACTTTCGGCTTGCCCCGCCTTTGATTGATTGAGTGGATTTTGTGGATGTAGATTTAAAGATCGAACCACGTTAAATTGTTGTGTGTTGTTTCGTTGTTCGTTTTGATTATTCCGCTGCGCGTTAATCTCTTTGGGCGCTAGGGATATTTTTATATCTTACACTTAGAAAGTATGTATGGTAAACAATGTGGGCAAACTGTGGCTAAACTTGCACTTGACTCCTGTTTTGAGTTGTTTGAGGACTATAAGAGGATTGATAGCTCTCATTCTAGCTTGTCCTCTTTACATTCTTCTTCAATGAGAGATATAGATCCTCTAAAAAAAGTGAAAGATAGGCACCGTGCTGAGTACAAGAAGAAGAAGATTGAAACTGGTGGAGACTCCAAATCAGAATTGGAAAGATATTTGCATGAGGCAAATGAGGATGACAATCAAAATTTTGATATTTTAGATTGGTGGAAAGTGAACAGCCCAAGATTTCCCATTTTGTCCAGAATGGCTCGTGATGTTTTGGCCATACCAATCTCTACTGTTTCGTCTGAATCTACTTTCAGCACTGGAGGCAGGGTTCTTGTGCGTTTAGAAGTTCTTTGACTCCTTGTTTGGTGCAAGCTTTGATATGCACTCAAGATTGGCTTCGTGTTGCAGCTCCAACAAATGTAGAAGAAAATATAGAAGAACTCCAAAAGCTTGAGGAAGGTAATATATATTTTGATTTACTATTTTCTATGATACAACTGCAATTTAGAAAGAAAAAAGAAAGTGAAATTGTGTTGCCTTTTTAACCATGATTTATTTTTAATTTTCTGTTTAGAGCTGATAACTTCAGGATCAGAATCATTATCAACAATCATTGATGTGATAACTTCAGGATCAGAATCATTATCAACAATCATTGATGTGTAGTGCACTCAAGAGTTGATCTGTAAGTGAACATTACTTCCTTAAAACATTTGAGTGTTCAGTGGAAAATATGAAGCAATGTTTATTTGGACTCCAGTACGGTTAATTGCTTACAAGTTTGAATAATATTCTTTTTAGATTTTCCATTATTTGAATAATTGTTGTTGTTAATTTTTCCTTTCAGGCTTATTTGGAAGTTCGAATTTGAAAGGTGTATTAGCCAATAAGGACTTGCAAGTTGGAAGACTAAAAAGTTCAAGTTCCATACGTTTCAAATTAGACTATTAAGTATTTGATTTTATAAATTTCTGTTGTTTTATTTTTATTTTATAAATCATCTTTTAGTTAGATACTTGACATACACATTATTCATTAAGATGTCTAAATTATCTTTCAATCATAAATTTGTCTTAATTTTTTTTTATTTCAATAATTATAAATGTGTCTTTAGATTGTAACCATGAAATTTATCTCAAATAATTTAGCACTTTTTGTTATTTAATTTGATATACTTGTTTCGTAATAAAATTATAAAATTATAATGCACTACGATTTTACTTTTTAAAAGAAAACTCTTTATCAAATAATATAATTATTTTTCGGTTAAAATGGTGACCACACCGAAAAACCGAAATTATTTCGGTTTTTCGGTTTTGGTGGACCGTTTCTTTTGGTTTGGTTTTCGGGTGGTTTTTTTTACCTATAGAAAAACCAAAAAAACCGAAAAAAATTAACAGAAAACCGAAAAAACCGCACCGTGAACACCCCTAATTAATACCCGTAATACACAAGAACTTCGAAAAACTGTGAGATTTGTCAAGTTTGAAAGTGTTATTATTCTTAATCTGAAAAATGTTATACTCGTAAGTGACATTGATGATATTTGTAAATTTTAAAGTATACTCTTAAACTGAAAGTGATACACGCAAGTAACAACGGTAATTGACACTTTGTGATACTTATATAAAATTCCTCTTGATCAACAGCAAATAATACTCTTCAAGTTTAACAATCATGTTATTCTAGAACCAAAAGTTGATAAAACGCAGCGACTAAAAAAATATTAAATAAAAAAATACACGTGATGGTCGCATATATAAACCCATTTCACATAGAATAACAGTTTATCAGTCTTAAAATGGTGTTAAGATGTGTTCAGCTTATATGTCTACAATGTAGTATCAATGTCTCATCAACTGCAACACTATGCGCCCAAATGTTATGTTAACGTACTCAAAATAGTAATACAAAGTAATTTTTTTAGTAATACAAAATAAACTCTTTGAATGGGGTGGAGGGAGGGTGAGTATCAAAAATGCCATATGAGTCCTAAAAATGGGTTTTACTGGTATAAAATGGATTATAATATTGTACTTATTTAATTTCTTCATAGGAAAAATGTGTGCTATTTTCTTGTTGGATCATATCATTTGGGCTGATTAACTTTTATGCAATTGTTAGGCTTGGCCAGGAATTTTCTTCTAAAGTAGCCCACTTCTTAGGTGTTCATTAGTCTTTTTGACTAGCGCCTAATGATAATGTAGCAAACTTTTGTTATGTTTATTTCATTGAGTTTCAGAACTCGTTTTCAAACATAAAACATGTTTGGTACAAAACCTAATATCGTTCATGGAAATATGGTTTAATTTAAAAATTTTTTTTGACCCAAAAAACAATTTACATGATCCTCAACATGGTATACTGAGTTTTGACACAAATTCTTCACTCACAACATTATTTGTGACACCCCCAGCCCCAACCTTCCTGTTTCGTGTGGGAGTCATGGCCGAGATGTCTGTCTGGTTTGCACCATGACTCATTGACGATATTTTTTAATCGCTAAATAGATAATACATTCATTTATTAAAGTAAGTCATAAACTTTCAAGCTGTATTAGATTTCTGAAAGCTACAAACACAAGTCACAATATTACAATAGTACTTCAAAATGCTAAAGCTAGATTCTTAAGTAATAGTTTAATACTAGTGTTCCAAAACCCTAAGCGAAAGGCCTTTCATCAGCATCACACTAGTAACAATTACTGCCGAGATCTGTTACATGCAAAACGTCTTAGGGGTGAGCTTCTATAAGTTCAGTGAGATCGCACTATTAAGTGTGACAAAAATGTTACTCTAAAAGATATTAAGGGCATGTTTGTTATAGAAGATTTTGACAAAGGTTTTGGAAAACAGGTTTTCAAAGACAAGCAACCGAACAAGTGTTTAAAACATATTTTCAAAAACTATATTTAGTAAAAGACTTCTGGGTGTCAGTTTTTTCAAAATCTTGTTTGATAAAGTAGTAGGTCGCAAACAAAATTTCCATCAAAGTTTAAGTTTAGAGAAAAAATAAAAGTTTTTTTTATTCAAGAATAGAATTTATTTTTGAAATAAGGTTTTGTAGAACAAAGTTTTGAACCCGTGCTGAATAAGGTTTAGGTTTTAAAACAATTTTTGAAACTCATAATCTTGCAAAATCAGCATGTAAAACCTCCAAATGAATAGGCCCTAAAGGTTAAAACATTAAAATGTTCAAAGATTTTTATTTTTGTTTATTCATTTCTTAAAATTTGAACTAGCAAAAAATAAGATTAGAAACAATTTATGAGCCTGTTAGTTTTGGAAAGTTTTGAAAACATGTTTTCAAACTTCAATTTTTGAAATATGAAAATGGTATTAGAAATATAAAAATGTGTAGATAAGAAGTACAAATATATATTAGAAATGAAATGAAAATAGTGTATAATTTAAAATGCCAACAACATGTTTTTGAAAAATGGTAAAAAACCTAGCCTACAATTGCCGCCGCGGATTCGTGAATTGGCCCCATGTCTCACCTCAACGCTGTTTTGGTTCCAGTTCTTTCCCTCCTTATGAAATCGAAACTGAAACTGAAACCGAAACCAACCCAACCTGAGATCACATCTATATAGCTAAATACATATCGATGTTTTATAAACGAATATAAATATTCAATCTATAATCAAATACTCTGTCACTTCATTTATATAATTCTCAACTATATGAACTTAAATTCCATACGCATAATTCAAGCACTTATTGAATAATATATTCTTCTATTTATGTATTCCACACAATTATGCATCACGAAGAATATCAAAAGGACTGAACAAGTCTTGATTGGCTATCATTTTTCTCAACTCTCCTTCCCTTGTGCTACCAATGGGAAAATGTTCTTCAAAGAGCGATCATGTACTATAATTCTTATTGTCAGACTCCAAAATGTATTCTAATTTGACTTTTCCTTCTTTTTTTTTTTTTCTTTTGAGGGGAAATTGGAATGAATTTATTAGCTGAGATTACCAGCACTCAAAGAAAGGAAGGCCGGCAGCCTTTCCCAACTAGCATCCGTGGTTACATTATGCTTTGTGAAGGTCGCCAGCTCTTGAGCTATACTGTTATCTACCCTACTTATCCAATGAATGCCTAAATTCTGGAACTCACGCCAAAGGGCTCTAATGTTGCCTAGGATCGGCTGGGAAGCTGGCTGTCCTAGGATGTCCCCATGCAATGCCTGTATCACTGTAAGTGCATCACCCACAACATGGAAAGCTACCATGCTGCGTTCCTTGGCTGTGTGAAGAGCCAGCTTGAGCAGCGGCGGAGAGAAGGTGGGGCGGAGGGTGCCCCTGCCCTGCCTTTCCCCGGGAGTGAAGGGTAGTAGTATTACTACCCTTCTACTCCGCCCCGCCGGCGGCGCAGCTGAAACTTAGGTTTCAGCTGCTGCCCCGCCTTTAGTCTTCTCGGAGAAGAAGACCCGCTGGCCGCTGAAGAAGAAGTCTTCAGGTTTTTCTTTTCTGTTTTTTTTTTTTTGCCCCCTTAGTAAAACGACATACTAAGGGGGAAAAAGCAAAAAAAATAACATTAAGGGCCTCACCAAAAATTAGATTTTGCAAATTAATCCCTCCCCAATTTTGAACCCGCAGCCAATAATTCAATTTCCCCCAATTCTCAACCTAACATTTCCTACATTTCTTTCCTCTCTTCTCTTTGCTTGCCCGTCCAAAACAGAGCAGCAGCAGCCAAGGCTCAGAGGCTTTCGGCTCCGTAAACAACCACCGCGCACCGCCTCCGCCGCCGTCCATCCGGCATCCATTGCAGTCTGCAGCAGTGCATCTTTTTTCGGTTCTCCCTCCCTTTGGCCTTTATAGCTTGTATCTTTGTAAGTTTTATTTTTATTTTTTAAAATTTTAATTTTTGTGTAGTTTTTTATTGTTAGTAGTTTAATTTTATAATTTATTATATATAATATATGTGATGATTCTGATGAATGATTATATACTATAGCAATGTTGTTTTAAATTTTAGAATTTTTATTAATTTAGAATTTAATATTCATATGTGGAATTGTGATTATCAATTTGTCATTGTGTGTTTATTATTGATTAATTAATTTTGAATATGTAATTATTTAATAATTTGTGTGATGCTTGTTTTTTTTATAGTTTTATGTTATTTGGTTAATATATACTTTGAAGGGTATAATTTTAATTTGGTAAGTTTGGTAAATTTTGATAGGTTATGGATAAATTTTTGAAACGAGGTATAGAAGTTTCTAAGAACTCTCATGAGGATAAAAGTAAGGAAAAATATTCTTGTGTGGAATTCAATCGGGATGATATTGTCATGGACCCAGACCTACGGAAACCAATCATAGAATATGATATGTTTATTAGAAATCAAGTTCGAAGAGAGTATTTGGTTAGAGGTCCTTGTCAAGATTGAAAATGAAGTAATTTTGCAACATTATCAAGCTATTAGGGAACGTAGAGCACAATTATCCCGTATTACTGATGCATCCGATTGTGGTGGTTCAGGCTTCAAGAATTAGTTTTTGTACTAGTATTTCTTTGTTTTTAAATTTCTCATTAGAGTTTTTTTTTTTTAGACATATATTGTTATGTTTATTTTGATACTTTACTGGTATGTATTTTATCTAATGACACTCGAAAAAAAATTTAACTACGCTCGCCCCTCCAGGAATTTAGTTCTGCGTTCGCCGCTGAGCTTAGAAGCCATGCATTCCACTGCTTCTTGAGGCAGATTACCTCTCATCCCTTTCACTCTTACCATGCAGAATGTCCCATTTTGCGGCCGGACGTAGACTCCCAGTCCCGTGGTACCGGTTACCGCCGACGTGGCTGTGTCAAAGTAGATCATCGTTCCTCGATCAAGTGGTCTCACCAGCTGGGTCGGGATCTGAAATGTGGTGGGGCAGGGCTTGCCTTGTGCCATTTGGAAGAGGCGCAGACTGCTTGAGGCTACTTCAACCATGTTGTGCTCGGTTGTCCCAGCTCCCTCAAACAAGTGTTGATTTTGATTCCGCCACAGGCCATCTGCAAGCATCACGACGTAGCAGATGAGGTCAGTTTCCATGTGCATCAAAATGTCCCGAAACCAGTAACTTGCTGACAACTGGCTGAAGTTGGACATTACCTCATGAATACCTGCGAGCTTCCATGTCTTTTGTGCAGTAAGGCAGGTGAAGAAAATGCTCGTATCTGAGCCATCAAACTCTCTACAAACTAGGCAAGTGTGTTCCGTAGCTATGTCCTAGCCGAGAGGTTTGCTGGGGTAGGTAAGGAGCCTCGGCAAGCTCTCCAAATGAAATGTTGGACCGGTTTTGGGACTGCGAGTTTCCACAGTTTTTGCCAAAGGGGCTTGTCCTGCTGATCTGAGCTCTCTGCCTCTGCATTGGTGTTAACCTCTGCCGCAAGGCGATATGCATCCTTTACCAAGTGCTGGCCATTCTTCGCATTATGCCAAATCCACCTATCCTTCTCAGTCGTTGATCTGACCAGTTTTGGACTATTATTTTAGCATCTTTGAAGGTAGTTCTCACGGGCTTTTGCCCAAGTTTTTAGTGTTTTACGGCAGGTTTGGAGAACAGTCCAAATAAGGAGGAAAGACGCTGAAACAAGGATTTTGGAGCAAGAGATGTTCGGGCAGAATGTCATACGGGTTGTGGCCCAAAAAGAAGAAGAAAACTGAAGCCCATTAGAGCAGTTGAAGTTCTAGAAGGATCCAAAAATTACTGCAGTAGAAATAAAAGTTGAAGTTTTAGAAGGATCCAGAAATTACTGCAGTAAAAGTTAAAAGCAGAAGCTCTAGAAGAATCTCCAGAAAATCAATCGGTTGTTTCCTTCATCTGAGTGATGTGCTGACTTTGTCAAAGATTGCTCTACTCCTTAACTGATGGGATATTTTTACTGAGAGATGATTGTTTTCCTCTCTATAAATAGGGGTGCTCTCTAGGTAGAAGGCATTCAGATTTTCACTCAGTATGCATTTTAGTTTCTCATTCTTTATTCACGTAGAGTTCTTTCTTTAGGTCTGATAGAGTTAGAATTTCACGATACATTATTCTAGCAGTAGTTCTATTTTATTTGAAAGTTCCTTCTGGCAGGCTACCCATTGCCTAACGGGGAGAGTCTCCAGTAGCAATTTTCAGTAAAGTATCTCTTTTTCATATTCCATCATTGCCTTCATTTCATGGCTGGTTTAATCTTATTTCGTGAGATGTTTAATTTTATGAGTAGCTAAATTCTCTTATTCTAGTATTATGTGAGAAACCTTAACTATTTCATGTATGAAACCAAAGCATAAATTCCAGTCTAATTAACTAGTTCCATAATTGCCTGTGTTTATATGTCTAAAACTAAGGTCGTATTAAGTTTGATCACCTTAATGTAGATCTGGTAGGGCCAGTGAGTGGCACGACTACCGGCAGAGTAATACAGGTTTAATTGGGCAGTAATCTCTTGAGCATCGTCGAGGGGGGTTACTAGTTTTGGGTTCTTCTTATTCTTAATGCTTCTAGCTTAGTTAATACGGTGATTGCGAGAACTCACGGCCTGTTAATTAAACTAGATAGGGAAATAACCTTGACTGTGGGGACTCACGGGGGTTATCGATTAATTAAGGGAGAATTGGATTATGATTGCGGGGACTCGCGGTAATCTATAACTGAAACGACATACGATAATTAGACAGTAAAAGGGGTTTATGATTACATGCATACGGTTAAGGTGGATTGCATAATGCTAGGATATTCTTCTTAATTGATTCTTAATCTATTTTGCATATTTGGTTTTGCTTATTTGACATTTCTACAAATTCAAGGTCTCGAGGAGACACAAAAGGTGACTGCAAGTCAAGTTTGGTTAAACTGCATGTTAATTTGGAAATTGTGTTGAATTTGCCGTCTCTGTGGATCGACCATGTACTCTGTTGCGCTACATTTTATTTAGCTAAATTGGTGCAGGTTTTTAACAGTATTTTTACTGCATTTGATAGTCCTACGACGGGTTTATCAGTCATGCTTCCCAACGGAGTGTTCATTATCTGTGCTGCCACCGGGCCACTAAATTCCGCTTCAATCAGTGGGTAATTCCATGTCCCATGTGCGGTGTCGATAAGTGTTGCCACGCTGCTGTTAGGATGGAGCGATTTGGGTGAGTCCATGATTTGGAACGTTAGGATTTTTGGCAGCCATCGGTCCCCCTAGATTAATGTCCCCCTGCCTGACCGTATCTGCTTAATGCAACCTATGCGTAGCAACTGCCTGCCCTCGATGATACTCCTTCAGGTCCAAGAAGGCCTATTTCCCAATTCAGCTTGCATGAAGGATGTTTGATAATGATATTTTGCTTTGTAAACCCAAGCTATCAACGACTTAGGGTCAGTGATGAGACGCCAACCTTGCTTAGAAAGCATGGCTAGATTAAAAGCTCGTAGCTCCTTGAAACCCGACCCCCCATTACCTTTGCTCTGTACCATCTCTCCCTAAGGAATCCAACACATCTTCCTCTTGCCTTCTTCATCACCCCACCAAAATTTCATTACTTATTATTGTATGTCCATCAATACCCCCTCTGGAAACTTGAAGCATGTCATGGCGTAAGTCGGGATCACTTGTGCTACCACTTTGATCAAGACCTCCTTGCCTCCTCGCGAAAGATTTTTCTCTGACCAGCCTTCATTCGACTCCATATGTGGTATTTGATTCTGGCGAAGACTTCTTTCTTGCTTCGTCTGACCACAGATGGAAGACCAAGATACTTTCCATGTGTTTCTGCAACTCAAACTCCTAAGGTAGTGACAATGGCTTGCTGCAATGTGGCCGGGGTGTTAGGACTGAAAATCACGCTCGATTTGTCAAGATTGATTCGCTGGCCTGAGACTTTCTTATACAACTGGATTGCTTGCTGCAAGTAGGTCGTTTCTGGACCGTCGCATCCCCAAAAAGAAGTGTGTCATCTGCAAAGAACAAGTGAGAAACTGCTGGGGCAGAGCGGGTGACCGCAATGCCATGTATCTTACCGCAGGCCTGCAAATCTTGAAGAATACAGGAGAATATCTTGGAGCAGATGATAAAGAGGTAGGGTGAGAGTGGATCCCCTTGGCGAATGCCTCGCTCAGGGTGAGGGAACCAAAAGCATTACCATTAAGTATAAAAGAGAAGTGCACAGTAGATAAACAAAGCTCAATCAATTTAACTAACGACTCAAGTAGCCCTAGCTTTCTCATTACTGCACACACAAATGACCACTCCACTCTATCAAAAGCTTTGGACATGTCCAGCTTAATGCTTATGAGGCCAGTTTTGCCCGTGGTTTTGGTTTTCAGATAGTGGTGGGTTTCATATGCTATCAGTACATTATCAGTGATGAGGCATCCAGGGATGAGGACGGATTGAGTTTCAGATATAATGACTGGGAGAATGATACGGATTCGGTTGGCAATGGCATTGGTGGCTAGTTTATATATGACATTACACAGGCTAATGGGGAGGAACCGGGAGACTGTATCTGGGTTTTTTATTTTGGGTATCAGAATAATATGGGTATGGTTAAACTAAGGGTCAAGTGAATGGTTATTTAGGAATTGTAGCACTATGTGGATCACATCCTGTCAAACTATATGCCAATATTTTTTATAAAAGAGAGGAGTCATAACATTAGGCCTTGGAGATTTTAAATTGCCATGTGACGCATGCCTCATTTGATCTCGTCCTCTGTATATGGTTGGCTTAGTGCGTTTTGCAGCTCGTGGTCTACCCTTGTGCGAACTCTTCTTAGCACTGACGCAGTGATCTCGTCTGGTAGCTTGCCTGAGTTGAACAGGATTGCAAAGTAGTCACCCACAAGCTTCTCCATTTCCTCTGCTTTGTCCCTCAGGATGCCTGCTCCGTCCTTTAGTCCCTTCACTTGGTTAAAATCTCTCCTTTTAGTGGCGTAAGCATGAAAATATGTTGTGTTTCAGTCCCCCTCCTTGTACCAATGTTGTTTTCCTCTCTGCTTCCATTTTTTATCCTCAAGGTCGAGCAGCGTATTCAGTTGAATTTTCAGTTCGGCCATTTGCTTCTCAACCTTCAACATGATAACTCCAGATTCAAGGTTTTCGATCTGCTCTTTAAGTTTCAAGATTTTTTCTGGACCTCCTTTACCCCCCCCCCCCCCCTCCCCCAGCTCCTCAAGCTAGTTGTGCATGCTGTTAGCTTGTTGGTGATTCCTGGCTAGCCTCTTGCCCAACGCCACCACCTTTTCGCTGCCTTCCATACGGGTCCAGCAAGCCTCAAATATGAATAGCTTATGCTGCACATGACGACTCTCTGTTGCTGCCATTCAGAATCGAACGTGGATTGCAGAGTGATCCAATGCGAAGGTTTTGATGTGGCTTACCTCTTGCCACCGAAACGCCCGACGCCATGCCTCATTACTAACTGCCCTATCCAGCCTTCCTCTTTGGGTGTTCGGGTCAACAGCCAATCGTGCCCAAGTGAACGACTCTCCAATGTATCCCATATCTGCCAGTCCAAGTTGGTCTAGGAAATCTCAAAATTTCAAAATTTGCCATTCTCGTCTGACGCTACTCCCTTCAAACTCCCACTGTTTTAGTACCTCATTGAAGTCTTCGATTATAAGCCATGGCCTCATGTCTGCCTGTAATTTTTAGTCTAGTTACTCCTAGCTTTCTCGTCTACGTTTCGTGTCTGGCACTCCGTAGATACCTGTAAGCCTGAATATCATGCCCTGAATTTCGACCTCACAATCCATGAATTTGTCCGTGTATCCCTTTAATTGTAGCGATACTGATTTTCTCCACAGAAGTGCCAATCCTCTTGCCCGTCCTCTTGAATTGACCCCCACTCCATGAAAGTTAAGTTCTTTCTTCACCTTTTGTATCCAATAGTTATCATGTTAGTCTCACACAAAAATAAAACTTGGGGTTTATGCTCTTGCACCATTGCTTGGAGCTCCTGGAATGATCAAGGATTCCCTATTCCTTGGTAATTCCAACTGAGAAGACTCATTGTGCTCGGCAGGGCTGGTCTACTTCGACCCCCCCTGTCGTTGTTGCATTTTGTGGACTAACTTCCTTGGGATCTATATCCATAGAGCTAGCTAAAGACCCCTCTACATGGTTGTGCTTAGATTTCTTTTCTACGATCTCCACATCCACTGCTTGGAGGCTGTCATCAAGCAGTTTGCGTTTAGTGGCTATGGCTGATTTATCAGGTACGATTGGATTGCCTGCTTCAATCGATTTTCGGAGACTGATAAATTTTTGGCTCCTTTGAGAGCTGAGTTATCATTGCGCATCTTTGCCTCCAACAGAAAGAGTGTGGTCGATGGGCTAAGAGGAGCAAGGGTTTGAGGGGCTGCGTGGGTCTGTTTGGTAGGTGGGACGATGGCAATATTTGGATTGGGAATTGGAGAGGTGGCCTGTAGTGATTGCTTCGGCTGCAAGTTTAGACTTGGGTCTGGGTGGTCTGTTGGGCAGGGGTTTGGGTTTGTTGGCTGGGCAAGGTAGAGGTGTGGGGGTAGGTCTTTGGAGGAATACGGGTTTGCTATGTCTGGGTCTATGGGTGGCTGCTCTTGGCTGGGGGCTGTTAGAGGGATACTTGGGCAGTGGAGGGGGTAGCGGGAACATGTATGGGTGTAGGCTCTTGCCGGCGGGAAGCGCTAGATGTAGTGGGTAGAATTCCTCTCAGCCATGCACTGTAGCGAGTAGCGGAGCTCTGTGAAGTGGGCTGCACTAGTGTAATTTCACAGTCTCTTTCTATCATGGCCTATGATACCGGAAAAGAAGCAAAAATCGGGGAGTTTCTCGCATTGAAGTCCGCATTGGTACACTTGGCCTTCATGGTTTACCTTCGTTGCCCATTAATGGGCGGGTGATATCTAGCTTGGCTCTGAATCGTAGCACTGACCTTATGGGGCAATCCCCTCCTCCAATAGGAACCTCCAGAAACTCTCCCACAATATTTCCAATGGTGGCTGCCTCAGCTGGTGTCATGGCTCCCAGCTGCAGGCCATGTACCTGGACCCAGAACGGGTAGTAACGAAATTGAAGCTTAGAGACAACCATCTACCATGTAGGCTGCTCGAGTGCCAACGGATAGTGGTCGAATAGCCACGGCGATCTCCGCAGGACCCGAGCTACATCGGTATCGGTGGCGAACTGAAAGAGGATCGTATTCAAGCCTAGTGACTTGCATTGTACTCCTCCTTTCAGACTCCAGATTCGGAAAAACAGGGATACAATCTGGTCATAAGCTACTTCTCTGGGGGATAAGACCTTCCCCACCAGCAACAAGGTTCCATCAAAGCCTGTCGGTTCCTCTAGTTGAATTATCTGTTCTTCCTCTCGCACAACAGAAAGCTTTGAACACAAGGAATCGATCGTTTCCATCAGGATTAGAGCGTCGCACAAGGGAAGTCGACAAGCCATCAAATGCTGAGCGTACCAATACACGGAAGACCTGAAACTAGAACCAACAAACCAGATGAGCAAAATAAAGGAAAGAAAAGAATTGGTGAATTATTATACGAGGGGTCCAGTGGCGGGGACGGTGACTACTAGGGCCTGCGCTAAGGTGTCTCTTCAGCGAATGGAGAACTAGGACTTTTGACTTTTCCTTCTTTCTTCGACATACCAATTAGTACAAAGACTAAGTAATTATTTAGGAGGGGTGAGCACAATTATCCAAAATCCGTCCTAACCGTAATAAAATAAACACAAATATTTAAACTACTACCCGTAATTATTAATTTCTAATCATTCCTTGTCATTGGACTAGCTACAAAAACAATCTTACTTCCAATTTTTTTATTTTTTATTTTAACTAAAGGTACCAAAATTTGTCTAATTATGATTAACATGTCTCACACAATGCTGGGTGAAACTCTTGACAACACAACAATTGAGAGACCAATTGGGGAGGGGGGGGGGGGGGAGGGGGGGGGGAGGAGGAAGGGAAAAATTGAATTATAGAGTATGGCATGCTTGTTGCTACCACTTGTGCTTGCATGAAAAATTGTGCCACTATACGTGAGAGCTCTCAGGATTTGATCCCCGGTCTCCCAAAATCTCACTTTCTATTTGTTGTGTATTATTTTCATTCCCTTAGCAGAGTTATATCTTATTTTATTATATTAGTTCACGTAGTGTGACAGAGGTTCCGTCGGGTCGCACGACAGAAGAATACCCAACACAAAGAAGCATTTTGTCTGAGAGAGACGTAGTGGTGGACGAAGCGGAAGCAAGAATGTCTCTGGGTGAAACTCGTCATTCTCTGCTTTTAAGTATTAGTGCAGAATAGTCCAGTTTTGAACACACATATGTATATTATTTATTTTTACTTCTCATATACTTCATATATATACATATATATTTTAGTTCTTCTCGTATACTTACTAATATAATTATATGTTTACAATCAACTTACTTTAGAAAGTGAGAACATTAGTAAAAAAATAACTGGGACAAATTACTTAGGTTTCCAAGTGTTTTATCTTGTCATCCATAAAAAAAATTGCGCATTTTCGAAACTAAAATTTTCAAACGGGATAGGAGGAGGATTATATATAAATGTTGAGATTTATTAAAATAGGGACAAGAATAGCCATGAGTAGGCTTTATAGTTTATACATATGTGGATGGTGAAAAAAAATTGGCCATATTTTCACCGAAAAATTAAAGAAAATAAAAGGTTATTCAAGACAGAAAAAACCGGAAGGTTTGATACATTTTGCCCAATAATATTTAATCGAACGAATGGGGACGCAAATTTATATAGCTCCTTAAATTCTGTTTTTTTTATTTATTTTATTTTTAATATTGCAGTTTCATTGTTTTTTCTTACAGTTTTTAAAGGCCTTATATATGCTTTGAAGGCCTTTATGGATTATGCATAGTAAATATTATTTATAAATGTTATGAGATCACTAATATTTAGTAATAGAATCATAATCATATGATAAAAAAGAAAATTTATTCAAAAAAATAAATATAAATAATTATTCACTGTTAGTAGGGACCCTTCGAATTAAAGTAAGAAGTTTTTAACAATGGTAGAATCGTTACTAAAGTGCTGTTTAATTTGCACTAGAATATTTTTCAAAATCCAATACCAGAAAAATCATAGTTATGTTAGATGCAATAATACGTTTGTATATATATTGGGTACCAATAAGTGTTTGTATTTGTGGTAAACTATAATCAAACAGATAATGGAAATAAGGGTTAGTCTCGTAAAAAGGGTTTATGTATGCGACATATTATTTAATACGTGTTTTTTACCTGATGCAACAATATCAGTTGTGCTATTCACGTACGAGTATCATTAATACTATTTTCAAATATCACTGTAAAGATGAAAAAAAACAAAGAAAGAAAAACTAATATGTGAATAATATTAATGGTATTGTTTATGAATATGATGTGAACGCCCCTAGCTCATCGACAAGTCCAGCTCAAAGAGATCCAGAAGATGGTGCAGAGAGTGTAGCCGAGGTTCGAGTGCTTCATCGAGGCCCGCCAATGCTTCATGATCCAAATCCATATCAGAGATATCCGTTTGTAGATATAGTTGGGCCAATGACTCGAAAGAGGATTGCAAAGCTCAAAGCAGATCTTGCAAACTTTGTTCAAATCTGTGCTACAGAAGCCCAACAAGCTCACAAGGAAGCCTATATGAGAATTAGGGTTTTACTTAAATGTTCTAGGGTTTAAGAGAAATTAAAGTATTGTGCATGTTACCTAATTCTCTTCCTAGTTTCCTTCTTTTTAGTTTTCCTTTAATTTTTTGGATTTTCCTTTTCCTTTTCAAAAGGTGAATTCCGAAATTCCGTTTTTCTTTCCTTTTTCTTTTTTTGGTTTTTTCCTTTCCTTTTTAAAGGAAGAATCCAAATTCTACTTTTCTTTCTTCCTTTGAATTTTTGGTAAAGTCCAATTCGGCAACCAACTTTCTTTCTATTTTTTTTAATAGATCACTTTTGGTTTCCAAACTTTTGGCAGCCGAAATTGGTTTCCACTTTTTTTAGGTAATTTCCCTTATTTTCTTTTCCTTGTATTTTCGCACATCCTCTAGCTATATATAAGGGTGCTGTACTTCATTATTCAATAGTGATTAATTGAATGAAAATTTATACTTTATTATTCACTCTTCTTTATTTTGGCTTAAGTAATTTGCATGCTTGTTAATTGCTAAAGTACAGGAACTATAGGTTAATTAGATAATTGCTCTGTCTAATTGCATGCTTTGTTTCGCCTCTATTATTCTTCATTTGGTTCGAATTGCGTGTTTAATTGAACTTGTTAAATTAGTAGTCTGCCGAATCCAAAGGTAAGGATTTTAGAGTTTTGAGAGCTGCGTCTTGCATACAGACTTTTCTTGTTAATTTTCCGCATTGACTTCTTGTTTTCACAAGTTGAAATCAAGGGTTCACATCAATTGGTAAGAGAGCCTTGGCTGTTTGCTCGACAGGAGAAGGTTGAAGTAACCCGATCAACTCATAAAGTGTTTTCTTTTCCTTAACTTTAAGTTCTGATTTTTGTGGAAAAGATTGCTCCTTTTTAAGAAATTCTTTTTCTTAAATCCCTTTAATTTCAGTTTTTTCTGCTGCATGTGATCTTTAAAACCGAAATTAAAAGCACAAAAAAAGAGGAGGCACCCGAACAGAAAAAAAAAAAGAAGAAGAAAGCGAAAAGAAGTTGAAAAAGCCTAGCTCGGTTTTTGCTTGTTTTGTTCGGTTTTATGGGCTGTTTTTGTGATATTTATCCCTGTGTTAAGTACTTGTTGTGAGTTTTGCGATTGATTGTAAGCAGCTCACCTTTGTTGCAATTGTGATTGGTATGCCTATGCTTGATACATTAGCTTTGAACTCTTGAAAATATATTGGATTTTTGAAATTGTGTCGTACTGCTGCCAAAATTTTCTAAAATTGCTTACAGGGATAATTTTTTGCATGCTTGTGTCTTTGTGGCAAAAATTGAGTAAGAATTGTTTCTCCAAGGTTTAAGGTGTACTTGCAAAGTTGATAGTGTTCGATTACCGACACTACTCCCCACAGCATTACACTCCAAAACCGAAGAGGAATCTTTTCTTCATTGGAAATCTTCTTCTCTTTCTTGTGTACTTGCAAAGTTGATAGTGTACGATTGCCGACACTACTCCCCACAGCACTACACTTGAAAATTTGAGGAAATTTTCCTCCACTTGGCTCTGGTTGCATGAAGGACTCTTGTTTTCGAAAAACTTGGATAATTGATGGGAATTGGTTTCTTGATTACCTTTGGGAGGGTGATCACATCTTGGGTAGTTTAAGTACTTCCTAATTTGTTTCAAATCTGCTAATTGTTCTTGTTCTTCAATTGAATTGCCCTTCTTCTTTAGCCTTGTTTACCTTTTGTGCTACCTTGTACGTTTACTCTGAAAATATAGCTTGAATTTTGTCTTCGTGCATTGCCATTATCTCTGAACTTTGAGGGCTTCTCCCCGAAAGTTCCTCTTGATGTACTTCTTATTTAAGCTATACTACAAAATTTTATTTTTACAAGGTGTTGTTTTTCAAAAATAGAACCAAGTGTCTATTTCGAAATTTTTTTGCTACTTTCCTATATAGTTGTTGTGCTTGTGTGATTAACTGTTGCTTGTTAACTTCACCAAAGTAATCTATGAAAACTTTCTACAGGACTGAGGTAAAAGGCTGAGTGTTACAGCATACAAGAGCCGCCAACCCTAAAGAGCGATACACTAGTTTGTGTGTAGTTCGTTAGGAGGGGCACTAGGGGGACAAGGGGGTAAGGTTACTTTTACTCACTTTTACTTGTTCTTAGCAGGATCTTTTCTGGTTACCATGTTAGGGAGTAGTTCTAACATCAGTAATGAACAACTCCTGGCTGCTATTGCGAACTTGACCAATCAGTTCAACACTCAGCTTGCTCACCTTAGTGGTGAGGTCGCAGAACTCAGGGCCACCCAGGCTCATCAACCCCCAGAGATGGAGGACGATAGTGCAACTCCTCAAGGCGGTTCCAGCAAGCCCTTTGACGGTCTAAGTCAATTGAAGACATATGTGCCTTCTTTCGCCAGAGGTACGGACCCTGAAGTATACTTATACTGGGAGATCAAGATAGACCGGATCTTTGAGCTTCACTCGGTTCCCGAACATAGGAAGCCTCCTCTCGCCGTCGTGAACTTCACCGACTATACTCTTGTTTGGTGGAATGAGCAGATGGACATGTGACGGAACACCAGGCCCATGCGTGCTCGTGCAGCCCCTATTAATTGGTTTGATCTCACAACAGAGATGCGCAAGACTTTTATACCTGCTTATTATTTTCGTGCTTTGTATAAGAAATTACATATTCTTGTACAAGGGACTTTAACTGTTGATGAATATTTCAGAAAGTTGGAGATGGCCAAAATTAGGGCTAATGTAATAGAGGATGAGGGTGCTAGTATAGCTCGTTTTCTTAGTGGGCTTAATTGTGGGATAGCTTTGGTAGTTGAATTGCAGAATGCTACTTCTTTAACTGATATGTTGCATAAAGCCAGGGTGATGGAGAAGTACCTGCAGACTGTTCCACCTGTTCGAACACCTGCCAGCAATCAATGGAAGAAGACTCTGGCATCGCCATCCTTTCCAGCAAAGAACCATTCTACTCAGAGAAGAAAGCTATTCAGCCTGCTCAATCAACTCCTGCTTCTTCAGCTAAGTCACCTTTTACTCCTAAGCCGTCTATCAGTAATATAACTTGCCATAAATGTTTTGGTCGTGGCACTACATGCGAGATTGCCCTAATGTCTGTAGAGTTATGTTGGGACAAGATGGTGAGTATGTTTCTGAAGAAGAAGAAGAGGATAATAATGATGTCAATCCGTTTTCTGCATTGACTGATGACAGTAAGTCTGATACTGAAGAAGATGTTCATCGGCCAGAAGACCACACTCAACTAGCGATTGTTACTCGTACTTTGACTACTGCTGTTGTCCAAGATACTGATCAAAGGACCACTATCTTCCATACTCGTGCTAAAGTTAATGGAGGTATTTATGTTCTGATAGTTGATGGAGGAAGTTGCACCAATGTGGCCAGTGAATACATGGTCGAGAAGCTGAAACTTCCCACAATCAACCATCCTCATCCATACTGGCTTCAATGGCTCGACAGCTCGGATGGCTACAGAGTGACTAAGCAGGTTCGTATCATTTTTGCTATTGGTAAGTTCGAAGAACAGGTGACATGCGACATTCTCCCCATGGAGGCATGTCATATTCTACTAGGACGACCTTCGCTCTTCGAGATGAAGGTGATGCATGATGGAGTTGCCAACACCTACTTGATCTGTCAATAGGGCAAGATCCATACATTTCTACCACTTTCACCCCAGGAAGTTCGTGCTGAATCTGTTCAGATGAAGGACAAGCTCGCCCAGTGAGGGGTTCAGGAAAGCTGCAAGCTAAGGGAAAGGGTAAAGAAATTGTAAAGGGTAGTAAGGCGAACTCTGATAAGCCTTCAAAGGAAGTTAAGACTAGTTTATTTACTAGTGTAGGAGAAGTTGAGCAAGTGTTAGCTCAGAGTAGTTGTGTACTTATTCTTGTTGCTAAAGGTCATTGTACTAACCCTAACGACATCCCTAGGGATCTCCCTATGGAAGTCCAATTTCTCTTGCAGGAATATGCAGATATTTTTCCCGAAGAGTTGCCAGCTGGGTTGCCCCCTCTTCGTGGCATTGAACATCAGATTGATTATGTACCTGGCTCATCTCTTCCTAATCATCCAGCCTACAAAGCAAATCCTAAGCAAACAAAGGAATTGCAAAATCAGGTTGAGAAGTTGCTCGCCAATGGGCAGGTAAGAGAATCTCTAAGTCTTTGTGCGGTACCTGTTATACTTGTTCCTAAGAAAGGTGGTACTTGGAGAATGTGTATGGACTATAGATCTGTTAATAAAATTACCATTAAGTATAGGCATCCTATTCTTAGACTTGATGACATGCTTAAAGATTTGTATGGTTTTACAGTTTACACTAAGATAGATCTCACACAGGGCTATCATCATATTAGAATGAAAGAAGGAGATGAATGGAAAACTGCTTTTAAAACCAGGTTTGGGTTATATGAGTGGTTAGTGATGCCTTTTGAGTTAACAAATGCACCTAGTACTTTTATGCGTTTAATGAATCATGTGCTTAGAAAGTTCATAGGAAAATTTGTTGTTGTCTATTTTGATGATATCTTGATCTATAGTAGAAACAGAACTGAGCATGTTAAGAATATTAACTTGGTGTTGATTGAATTACATGAATATAAATTGTATGCCAATGTGAATAAATGTACCTTCTGTGTGGAAGAGGTTGTTTTTCTCGATTTTGTTGTTTCTAAATATGGTGTTAAGGTTGATGACACCAAGGTAAAGGCTATTTCGAGAATGGCCTACACCAAGTTCGGCCTCACAGGTAAGATCTTTCCATGGTTTGGCTGGATTTTATAGAAGGTTCGTGAAGGATTTTCCTACTAAGGCCGCACCCCTGAACGAGTTGTGCAAGAAAAATGTACCGTTCATGTGGGGACAAGCCCAAGAACATGCCTTTACTGTTCTTAAGCATGATCTCACTCATGCATCTATTTTAGCATTACCTGATTTTGATAAAATTTTTGAACTTATGTGTGATGTTTCAGGTATAGGTATATGTGTTGTTTTGATGCAGGAAGGTAAACCTATTGCCTATTTCAGTGAGAAGTTGAAGGGAGCTACCTTGAATTATCCTACTTATGACAAGGAGCTCTATGCTGTGGTGAGGGCACTTGAGACGTGGCAACACTACTTAATGGTCAAGGAGTTCGTTGTGCATTCTAACCACGAGTCCCTTAAACACTTAAAGGGACAAGGTAAGTTAAACAGGCATCATGCCAAATGGGTTGCTTTCATTGAAAATTTTCCTTACATTATCAAATATAAGAAGGGAAACGAGAATATGGTGGCTGATGCGCTGTCTCGAAGGTATGAAGCTCTTACTCTACTTGAACATTCTTCATTACGGTTTTCATATCTCAAAGATTTGTATGCTTCTGATCCTGATTTTTCCACTTTATATGAAGCATGTGAACATGGTGCATTTCAAAAATACTTTAGACATGATGGGTTCTTGTTTATTTAAAATAAGTTATGCATTCCACGTAGTTCATCTAGGGAACTGCTAGTTCTTGAAGCACATAATGGGGGGCTGATGGGTCATTTTGGTGTAACTAAGACACTTGACATGTTGAAGGAACACTTTTATTGGCCTAAAATGCAAAAAGATTTAGAACAAATTTGCTCACGTTGCATTAATTTTTTGAAGGCTAAGTCTACATCTAAATCTCATGGTCTTTACACTCCTTTGCCTATTCCAACTCTGCCTTGGACTGACATATCTATGGAATTTATTCCAGGTTTGCCGAGGACTCAAAGAGGTAATGACTCACTTTTCATTGTGGTGGACAAGTTTTCTAAGATGGCTCATTTTATTCCTTGCAGGAAAACAGATGATGCTAGACATGTTGCAGATTTATTCTTTCATGGGATAGTTCGACTTCATGGAGTTCCAAGCACAATTCTATCTGATAGGGACGTTAAGTTCTTGCGTTATTTTTGGAAAACTTTGTGGTCTAGATTAGGAACTAAATTGTTGTTTTCTACTTCTAGTCATCCACAAACGGATGGTCAAACTGAGGTGACCAACCGAACTGTAGGGAATTTGTTACGAGCACTGATTAAGTCTAATCTTAAATGTTGGGAATAGGTCTTGCCGATTGCTGAGTTTGCTTACAATCAATTGAACCACTCCTCAACAGGTTTCCCGCCCTTCGAAGCTACCTACGGCTTCAATCCGTTGACGGTCATGGATTTACTGCCACTGCCCCTAAAGGAACAAACTAATCTGGATGGTGAATAGAAAGCAGACACTGTCAAAAAACTTCACGAGAAAGTTCGACTTCATCTCGAGAAGAAAAATGTTAAGTATGCCGCAGATGCAAATCGTCTGCGTAAGGCTGTGAACTTGGAACATGGAGATTGGGTTTGGGTTCATATGAGAAAAGAAAGGTTTTCAGCAGCTCGATGGACGAAACTTCATCCACGAGGCGATGGACCCTTTCAAATTGTGTCTAAGATGGGGGATAATGCTTACAAGCTCGCCTTACCAGGTGAGTATGGCGTTAGTACTTTATTTAATGTTGCTGACTTATCTCCGTTTGATTATGATCAGGGTGTAGATTCGAGGTCGAATCCTTTTCAACCGGGAAGGGATGTTATGAATGCCCCTAGCTCATCGACAAGTCCAGCTCAAGGAGATCGAGAAGATGGTGCAGAGAGTGTAGCCAAGGTTCGAGTGCTTCATTGAGGCCCGCCAATGCTTTACGATCCAAGTCCATATCAGAGAGATCCATTTGTAGATACAGTTGGGCCAATGACTCGAAAGAGGACTGCAAAGCTCAAAGCAGACCTTGCAAACTTTGTTCAAAGGTGTGCTACAGAAGCCCAACAAGCTCACAAGGAAGCCCATATGAGAATTAGGGTTTTACTTAAGTGTTCTAGGGTTTAAGAGAAATTAAAGTATTGTTCATGTTACCTAATTCTCTTCCTAGTTTCCTTCTTTTTAGTTTTCCTTTAATTTTTTGGATTTTCCTTTTCCTTTTCAAAAGGTGAATTCCGAAATTCCCTTTTTCTTTCCTTTTTCTTTTTCGGTTTTTTCCTTTCCTTTTAAAGGAAGAATCCAAATTCTACTTTTCTTTCTTCCTTCGAATTTTCGGTAAAGTCCAATTTGGCAACCAACTTTCTTTCTATTTTTTTTTTAAGAGATCACTTACTTTTGGCAGCAGAAATTGGTTTCCACTTTTTTAGGTAATTTCCCTTATTTTCTTTTCCTTGTATTTTCGCACATCCTCTACCTATATATAGGGGTGCTGCACTTCATTATTCAACAATGATTAATTGAATGAAAGTTTATACTTTATTATTCACTTTTTTTTATTTTGGCTTAAGTAATTTGCATGCTTGTTAATTGCTAAAGTACAGGAACTATAGGCTAATTAGATAATTGCTCTATCTAATTGCATGCTTTGTTTCACCTCTATTATTCTCCACTTGGTTCGAAATGCGTGTTTAGTTTAACTTGTTAAATTAGTAGTATGCCGAATCCAATGATAAAGATTCTAGAGTTTGAGAGCTGCGTCTTGCATACAGACTTTCCTTGGCAATTTTTCGCATTGAGTTCTTGTTTTCACAAGTTGAATTCAAGGGTTCACATCAGAATATCAGTAATATTGTCTTTAAATATCACTTTAATGGTGAACTTAACAAAACAAAGGAAAAAAACCTTTAAAAAAAAAAAAAAAAACTGCTGCTCACAAAACAAACAAACAAAAAATAAATAAATAAAGGGAAAAAAAAAAGGAAAAGAAATTTCTGCTCAAGAAGAGTAGCGGTGATACTCTTGAACACCAAGCACTAAGAAAATTAATAAGTTCTTTTATTAAAAAAAAAAATTTCAGGAGGAGTAGAAATACTCTTGAAAAGTAAAACTGCTACTCTTTAGCAGTAGCAGTGACAAGAAAAGATAACAAAATAAAATAAACAAAATTGCTTCTCTTTGAGGAATAGCCACTACTACAAAATGGACTTTTAACGGCTGTGCTTTAACGGCGGAAAGACCAAAACTGTCATTAAAAAGAAAGTATGGACTTTCTACGACAGTTCTATATAGAACCGCCGTAGAAAGACATTATCTACGGCGTTTATTTGATAACCGCTGTAGTAAGTAACTTTCTACGGCGGTTGTTCGAAAACCGCCGTAGAAATTTCTACGGTGGTTTCTTCATAACCGCCATAGAAATCACGTTTCTATGGCGGTTTTAATTACAACCGCCGTAGAAAGTCCATTTCTACGGCGGTTTTAAGCGGTTTTTATTAAAACCACCATAGAAACTTGATTTGGTTTGAATTTTAAGGGTTTCCCTTTGTTTCCATCTCCAGCCAACCGCGGCTTCCCCCCATTTCCATCCAACCGAAGCCGTTCTCTCGTCGCCGGCGCCCATCTCTCACCTCCAGTTTTTTTCTCTTGTCTTGCCTCAAAGCCGTTCTTCCGGCGGCGTTGATAACAAGATCCTCCGTCGCCCAACTCTGGAGATGGTTTCTTAATCGGCCATCACCCACCACCCACCACTTGGAGTTGATCCCCCATCAAAATTTCACCACAATCGGTCGTTGTTGTGGGCTTCAAATCATAAAAAAGGTTATATTGAATAGTTTCAACTTTATTTAAGCTTTACAAATTTTATTGTTACTTGATTATTACGATTGGCCTAGGGTTTATTATTAGTGTTAAATTCGGGTTTGGTGAGATGATGAATGATTAAATTCAGGTTTTATTAGTGTTAAATCGGTGGTTTATTGTATGTTCCATTTTATAATTTTTCTACTGATTTTGGTTTTATTTATTCTCAAAATTGATTAGGTTGAGATTGGATTTTTGTATATATATATATATATATATATTGGCAGTTTACTTCATGATTATGTTGTTATTGTATTGTTCTTGCTGTTAGTGATTAAATTAATTAGAATTTGATAGATGCACGCAAAAATTTTGTGAAGTTTGGTGATTGTTCGGTTTATTAGCATGGAAGTTTTTAATATATATATATTTTTTGAATAAAGTTGAAATATATATCAAAAACTTTCTACGGCTGTTCTTGCTGTTTTTGATATATATATTTTGAATGCAGCGATAAAAAACTGAAATATTAAATTTTTTTTTTTATAACAAATTTGATACTTTATCGCCGTAGAAAGCCTAACTTTCTATGGCGGTTCGCTTAGGAACCGCCATAGAAAGTCTTTTCTGCGGCGGTTTTTTAAAAAAACGCCATAGAAAGCCTAACTAACTTTCTACGGAGGTTCCTAAGCGAACCGCCGTAGAAAGTCCGAACATTCTATGGTGGTTCCCAACCGCCGTAGAAAGTCCATAACCTTCCTACTGCTGCCGGATAGATGGCGGTTCAAAATGGATGAAAACCGCCGTTAAATGTGCTAAATAACCGCCGTTAAAGCCCCTTTTTATAGTAGTGAGCATGATACTATTTAAAAACTAAATGATACTTGAAATTTCTTTTAAAGAAATATGAGTTAGATTTTGAAGAGCTAACTGTTACTCATTCAGCAGCTGAGTGACACCCAAAGTTTTATTGAAATAGGTAGCAGATAGCTCTGATCGATACTCATTCATCCGCAAAGTGATATGCAACATTCATCGGCAAAGTTTTGTTGGTGCTACTCCTTCAACAACAAAGTGATACACCAAGTTTTCTTTAGAAGATAACTGATGCTCCAACAACATCAAATTGAAACCCGAAGTGTGCAAAAACAAAAAAAAAAACAAAAAAAGAGCGTGTGTCGATTATGCGGCGTTGCATCTATATACCCCGGTGCATGTATAAATTCATTTTATATAAATTTTTTGGTTGAAGTAACTACAATTATTACTTTTTCGTTAATTAACAATAAAATCTATATAAAGTGACATGTCTTTGTCGATGTGAAAAACACTTATATACGACTATCGAATAGTCCAAAGCACTTATTTATTTTAATGACGTGGATATTGAATTTACACTAAAAAGGTATTGCCCATTATAAAGAAAAGGTATTGTGTATATCGTAGATTTAATGTAACGCTGTAGAAAAAACAAAAGAATTTAAAAAATATTGCCTGATCGAATGTAAGAGAAAGAAATTGCATATAGTGAAAAACAAAACATCGATTTTAATGGATAGGGATTCCTCCATTACTATACACAGGATATCATGAATATATATATATATATATCTAAATACAATAAAGAAAAAAAATCATATTTAAGTAGGCTGAATTGGCTCTATCACCATGTCATGGTTATTTCCATACTCATTAGACTATTCAATCATCGTAAAAATGTACTTAATCATCGGAAATTAAATATTTGAACACCTAAAAACAGTATACGATATTTCAACACCGAAATTCGATACATATATAGTTAGCATCTCTCAAGATTATTAAAAGAAAATAGGAAAAAAAAAAAGAAAAAGAAAAGAAAAGTACTTCCGTAATTCAATCCCAAATCTTCTTCTCTCTATCAACTTGTTTTTCCTCGAATACTTCCTTGAAAATCAAGAACTTATTTCTTGCCATTTTTCTTGCTGAACTATGAACATGGGCAAATTGGTTTTTAGTCAAGGGAGAGGAGAGGGATTCCCCATGCACCATGTGGACATGGAATATTTCTTCAATTAATTAATTAATTATTGTATTCTTTCAACCATTTTTTTATTAATTGCTTCTCCAACTATCATTTTCAAGTCGTGATTAAGTACTTCCATAATAAAACTCATCAATCTCTTCTGCTTAATTCGTGATTCCCATTAGTACAACAACAGTTTTAGTTAGTTAACCGTCACATTATTATGAGATTGACCAACACAAATAAAAAATAAATAATAATAATAAAGTTTTAAAAAAATAAAATCAATCAACGAAGGCCAATTCTTGTCTCATGCCATAAATTGCTCTATTGAAAAACTCCTACAAATACCTCTCAATTAATCCATTTCAAATCCATCATCCCTCTCTTTCTTCCTTCAACTCTCCTCATTCCATCAGTCTCATAAATTAACCAAGAAAAATGGCAGCAAAAATGAGAATTCTTGCCATCCCATTTCTCTTCATCTTTATGTTCCGATATTTATCCGTAGCCAAAGCTGCCGGCCCGACGTACAATGTGGAAAAATTCGGGGCAAGACCCGACGGCAGAAGTGACTGCACTCATTCTTTCCTCACTGACTGGGCTGCGGCTTGCGCCTCCGCACAACCTTCTACAATTTATGTTCCTCCGGGGCGATATTTGATTGGCGCCGTGAATTTCTGGGGAATAAGTTGCAAGAACAGACGCATAACTATGTGGATTGACGGAACCCTAGTTGCTCCTTCAAACTACAACGTCCTCGGTCCGACCGGGAACTGGATCAAGTTTTCGAGAGTGAGTGGACTTTCAATCTATGGCGGAACCCTTGACGGCCAAGGGGCTAGTCTTTGGGGTTGCAAGAACCGCGGTGGATACTGCCCGGTTGGAGCAACGGTTAGTACTTCCCCATTAGTTAATCTTTTGTGTTTTTCCGGCTGAGAAATTTCTAAAATGGCATTTCTTGTTTAACAATTAACTAATTAATTTTGTCTGTTTTAATGATCTCGTTTCATTTAGAAACTATATAATATCTTTTTATGAGTACATATTTTTTGGACAGGGAAAGCATAGGAAACTAAATATTGATAATCAAATATTTTTGGAAAAACAAAAGTGAGAAAAAGATTACATTTACCATTTTTATATATATGGTTCCAGCGAAATTAATGGAATGGACTTCTTTGATGTATTAGTTTCGGCTTTGACCTATCATGTTACTTTACTTTTTTACTTTTATACAAGAGGTTAGATATACCTTTTCACATTCATGAGGTGAAATTACACTTTTATCACTTGTGAATTTGAGAAGACATTGTTCCTTCCATACAGAGAATCTCAGTTAGACGCCCTCAGCCATTACGCCGAATTATTAGCCATTGAAACCAATTTTTTCTCAGCCAAGATTTCAGGCACATTAATTAATCTCTTATTTCCCTTCTTTTTTAAAAAAAATCTCTCTACAGTCATTGGGAATTTACAACTCCAACAATGTGATAGTGAAGGGATTCAGGTCAATAAACAGTCAAATGTTCCACGTCATCGTCTATGGTTGCCAAAACACCAAGCTTGTGGGGATGACTATTTCTGCCCCAGAAACTGCCCCAATCCAGATGGAATCCATATCCAATCTTCAACTGGGGTTACAGTCATGAATTCCCACATCGGAACTGGAGACGATTGCATCTCCATTGGCCCCGGAACCTCTAACGTCTTGATTCAGGGAATTAACTGCGGCCCTGGCCATGGAATATGGTATATATACACACGTAGAAAAAATTATAGTCCTATTAAGAAATCATTTAATTATTGAATTTTGCTTCGGATGCATTACGAAATCCAATGATTCTTTTAAACAAATTTTTTGGCTTTTAATGCTTTTTATTTATTTTTTCTATCAGCATTGGAAGTTTGGGATCAAATCTGCAAGGGCAGGAGTACAAAATGTGACGGTTAAAAGTGTTACATTTGTAGGAACACAGAATGGAGTGAGGATAAAGAAATGGGCGAAGCCTAGCAGTGGATTTGTACGAGGAGTTCTATATCAACATGTAACAATGATTAATGTCCAAAAACCCGTCATCATTGACCAAAATTACTGCCCCAATGGAGGATGCCCGAATAAAGTAGGTAGATTAATTCAGTTGCAATTCAATTTTATTAACTTGTGTAAATTATCAAAAACCCTTGATAGATATATATTTGTCAAAATTATCAAATGGACCGCGAAGTTTGTCAAAATTATCAAATGGACCTTATAAAGTGTGTTTAACAAAACTAACCCTGAGATTTTAGTTTCACTTGAGGGTTTGTTTTGTAGTTTTCAAAATTCATCGTCCATCAATTTTCTTATTACAAAACTAACCCTAAATTTTCAAAATAATTTATCAAATAAACCCTTCTAAGTCAGCCTAACATAAGGCATGAAACCTTGACGGCTAGTTTTTAATTTCTTTGAAAGTTTAAGGTCTAGTAATCTGTTAATGTTATTAATTATTGATGCCTGGTTAATTAACTTTGTAATTTGTTAAAACTATATGGTCCAATTTGGTAATTTGGACAAATTAATCTCAGTTGGGGGATTTTTGTAATTTTTATTTTTTTATTTTATTTTATTTTTTACTCTAGCCCTTTAACTAAATACTCCCTCCGTCTCACTCAAATAGTCCACCTTGAAATGTGTATAACTTACTATGGGTTGTAAGGTAAAACATCTAAAATAAAAAATTTACCACTATATTTTTCACTTATATCTTTACTTTAGAAGTAAGGGTTAATTGTGAACCACACATTGTAATATTAGTAAAGGTATGTAATGTAAATAAATTCAAAGTGGACTCTTTAAATGGAAAAAAAAAAATTTGAAAATGAACTCTTTGAGTAGAACAGAGGGAGTAATTAAATGATTGATTAAATCTAAATAGTTAATTATTTTCTAAACAATAAATGCTTTGCTTTCAGAACTCGGGAGTGAGGATTAGTGATGTGACATACCAAGATATACTTGGAACATCGGCAACTGAAGTAGCAGTGGCTTTTGAGTATAGCAAGACTTACCCTTGCACAGGAATCTCACTTCAGAATGTGAACATCAGTTTTAGAGATCGACCAGCCATCTCTTCTTGCGTTTATGCTGGTGGTTCTTCATTTGGTGTGGTTGAGCCTAATAGTTGCTTGTTCTAGAAAATAATTAAGTAAATTAGGTTGCCCTTTTGTGCAAATTAGGCTGTCCAAACCAGGTACATTTCAATATGCCGCAAGTACTACTAATTACTTCAAGGTTGCAATTTTAGGCTCGCGAAACTTACATGATTTCGATGTTTGTTTGTTTTTTAGGGTTCTGGAGTGAAAATTAGTGGCGTTACATATCAACAAATTTGGGGAACATCAGCGACACCGGTGGCCATAGCGCTCGGTTGTAGTAGGAATAGTCTGTGTACTGGAATAAAATTGCAGGATATCAACCTCAGTTACAGGAATCAACCAGCTCGAGTATCATGCTTCAATGCGCGTGGGAGTTCTTATGGCTATGTTCAATCCGAAGGCTGTTTATAGAACAAAACAAATAAATTTATAATATATAGAAATTCTCACTTAATGTATGAAATTGTACAGATCGATACAATGAATGAAAGGCCTTGGCAAGTCAACAATTTTTAAAAATAGCTGAATTGTTGGCCTTTCAATGTGTGTTGCAATATTGAACAAAACATTTTTTAAGGGTTACTACTAAGTAATTGTACTCTCTGAGGGAAACAAGATCTTTTATCAGGTCACGACTTGATGAAATGAAAGTTAATATTTTCAACTTTTTGTTTTTAGTTTTTTATTTTATCCTCTTCTTTAGCGTGGGGGTTTTCTTTGAGGAACCCTTTGTTTTGAAACAAACATTAAAAAAAAAATTTTGGAGAAAATTGGATACTGTTAATATTGCACACTTAAACTATAGGTAGCTTGTGAGCAAATTGCCAATTTGTATAAGTATTGCCAGTAATATCACTTTCTTTTCATGTGTTTTTTTAAATAATTAAAAAAAAATAAAGCTGATTAAATGGCTGGGGAGCATGAAGACACTTTACGAGAAATGTCTTAGGGAGAAAATGTCTCAGGGGGCATAAAAAACCTTGCCTCATAATACATGATGTGTTTTTTCATTGAGTACTTGCCTCTTTAGACATCGCCTGAATTTGCCTCTCAATACATGTGTCTTCGATCAATAATGCGGTAGTATTTTCCTCATCTCTGTTCATCTAATGTTAATTTTTCCTTAATTATTAATTCTTCTTCTTTAATTCTTTATAAGAGCCTGGCAAATATTTGGATCTGGAAATTTAGAGTAT
This sequence comes from Leptodermis oblonga, assembly GCA_016801395.1. Taxonomy (NCBI): domain Eukaryota; kingdom Viridiplantae; phylum Streptophyta; class Magnoliopsida; order Gentianales; family Rubiaceae; genus Leptodermis; species Leptodermis oblonga. Next base: position 4,448,398 of record CM028754.1, read on the forward strand.
GTTGTTGGGCTTGGAACGATATATTTGGGTTCTGCAAATTATACTCAAGCCCAGAATTAATTCACTTTACTCAGCAGAAATACTAACTTTTGTGTATAGATCTGTTTTTACTTACAGGCCCAATTAATCCTAGTTATTTTGTTACGAGACAGTACATAGATAAGTGTGGTATATGGTTTAGATTTTAACCTAAAACTCTAAGGGTGCATGGCCCACGGGAATTCGTAGAATCTGCATTTGATTCCTGCGATGAAAATTTTTATGTTTAGTATATAAGGAATCTAATAATTTGAACTATTATATTCTCTAAAAGTCAATCTAAGATTCCTTTAATAAAAGATTTATCAATTCTCAGATATGAAATGCCCCATTCTCATTTCCATTTCCGCGCACCAAGCGCACGTTAAAAGGCTGATCTCATCCCAGGAAACCTTTTTTGGGATGAAATCAACACTTTTTCTCTCAAACAATGATAGTGTGTGTATATATATATATTTTGCATGTATGCGGGTTAGGGAAGATTGATGAGGAATGAGATCGTTGACCAAAGGGCAGACGCAAAACTTTTGTGTTTAATAACTTAATTTGAATATGAAGGAGCACAGCTTGAACACTTCAATTAAAACTCGTATGACTCAATATCACCCTACTCGGAGGTTTGAACTTTGATCGATAGTGATTGTGCAATTTAAGAATTTTTATCCAGATTTAGTTAGTAATTAAATATGGTAGGAATAAGGTTTTTCACCATGAATAAAAAAAGTAACCGATTCCATCAGTCATATAATGTCTGTTTATTTGGAAAAAATTTAAATAAATAAAATAGCTAAAAATTACGCAGAAATATTCGCAAATGATCACCTCATTTTACTTCAAATAATATATGATTCCTGCAAGGCCAGGCTGAGCCGATAATCAAGCCACAGGCTCAAGCAAGAATCTTCTGTTACATCCTCACATCAAAAGGCAAAGTTGCCTAGTAAATGTATAATTATAGATTAAGATAAGCAGCTTCTGGGATCCACAAAACCGGTTGAAGATCCAGCCGCATTGAGACAAGAAGACATGGCCGGTTCATCTTTAAAGGAAAGACTCACGTCTTCAAGAATTATACCGCCGCATGGATTCTTCTTACTGCACTCAAAGTTCACAGCCACTTGTGTTGCCGATGTTCCATGCACATCTTGATATGTAACATCGCTGATTCTAACACCTGAGGACTGTCATTAAAAAACATTCATTAGCATGAGTTAACATGCAAGTAGTAATATTTTTGCACATTATGGTATACATACTTGACTGGAGCCGCATTTCCCGCCATTCGGGCAGTAGTTTTGGTTGATGATGATCGGGTTTTGGACATTGACCATTGTTAGGTGCTGAAATAGAACTCCCCGGACGAACCCATTGCTAGGTTTTGCCCATGTCTTTATCCTCGCGCCATTTTCTGTTCCGGTAAATGTAGCCGTTGTAACTGTCACATTTTGGACTCCTGGCTCTTGCGCATTTGATCCCAAACTCCCAATGCTGAGATAAGTAGAACGTAGAGTAAATTTCAAACATGTAACCAAAAAAAAGAGATTAATTATCAATTGACTAGATAATTAATGGTACATTATGATCATACCTTATTCCATGGCCAGGACCACATTTGATCTTCTGAGCGAAAACATTAGAGCTTCCGGGGCCGAGGGAGATGCAATCGTCACCGGTGCCGATGTTGGAATTCAATATTGTGATTCCCGATGATGATTGGACATGAATTCCGTCGGTGTTGGGGCTGTTTGCTGCCGCTGAAATGGTCATTCCGACCAGCTTGATATTGTTACATCCATCAATGATCATGTGGAAAAACTGGCTGTTTAATGAGGTTAATCCATTCACTGCCACATTATTCGAATTGTATATTCCCAACTACTGTACCACCAAAAAAGAAAAGGAAATTATTGATTAGAATTGGACTTATTTACTCGGGACACATGCTTAATCAGAGAACAGATCACATTTTCGAGATCCTACGATAGAAAGTTCATGTTGCCAATGATAATAATGGCGGGTGTCAAATAATTTCACTTTGTCACACTACGGACTAAAACACCAAAAGTATGATAGAGGATCCGATCAATTTACTAATCTGCTCTTCTGTGTTTATAGTTTTAACAACATGCATGCATGATGCGTAGAGAAGAATTAAAAAAAAAAACATTAAAAAAAGGAGAGTTAATAATTTTCGACTAACCGTAGCACCTCTGGGGCAACTCTTGCCGTTGTTTTTGCAGCCCCAAAGAGCAGCTCCTTGACCATCAAGGGTTCCGCCAAAGATTTGAAGTCCATTAGTCCTCTCAAACTTAATCCAGTTTCCGGTCCGGCCGAGGACATTGTAATTGGAAGGAGCAACAATTGTTCCATCAATCCGCAAAGTTATGCCGGAGTTTTTGCAACTTTCTCCCCAGAAGGAAGCTCCACCAACCAAATATCGGCCCGGCGGAACATAAATTGTCGCCGGCTTGACCGAGGCACAAGCTGCATCCCAAGCACTGAGAAAAGCATGAGTGCAGTCACTTCTTCCGTCGGATTTTGCACCGTAGCTTTTCACATTGTAATCCGCCGCCGCACTTATCAAAATGGTACTCAAAACCAACAATGGGATTGCGAGCATAACTCTATTTTTTGTTGCCATTTTCTTGAAAACTTATAATAAATTCTGTGAGAGGCAGAGAGAAAGAGAGCTGTAGAGAAGGAGGGATTTTTCTTGAATTTGAAATGGAGATTTGGATGGTATTTATAGAGGTTTGATTGAGTTTATTGATTTAGCAAATCACGCCATGCATGAAAGTAACATTTCTTTTCCTTTTTTTTTTTTTTTTTTTTTTTTTGGTTGTAAGAATTGACAGTTAACGAACTAATTAAACTGTAATATTGGGAGCTGAGATGAGAGATTTGAGAAAGAAAGAAAGGGAAATTATTGGTTAACTACTTATCACATGAGAAGTTGTTTAGAATAATGTGTGAAAGAATTCTTAATTGTCTAAGGGAAGAAATTCATATGCCTTGTCCACATGGTGGGGCCTTGTAGCTCCCAAATTAGAGGCAAAAAAAAATTCTTTCTTAATTAGTTACATGCAAAATCCACAAGTGAACTATAGAAATTAACACTCATTTATCTGTAATCCAAAAAAAAAAAAAAAAAAACTCACTTATCCAAAATGAAAACTATATATAATGCATGAGTTGTTCATTATTCCCTTCGTCAAAAGATATTTTATTTTATTTTTCAGTAAATTAAGAGTTTTGATTACGATTAATTTTTATTGGATTTATTGATATCAATTTGTATGATTCACTGTTAATTTAAAAAATAAAAATGTAAAGGTGAAAGTGAAAAAAGTAATGGCAATTTATTTGGTTTACCTTGATTTAAACTCGTAAAAAGTTTTACTCTCTCCGATCGAAAATAAAAGTCATTTTTATAGGAAGTAACAATCTTTAAAATAATTTACCCAACTTAATTACCATTGTTTTAACCTATCTAACTGAAAGTTACCGATTATGGTGAATAACTAGTAATACTCTAACTGAGTATTAATTGAAGTTATTGATATAAACTGAGTATTATAATTTCAATACTTCTAAAACTAATAAATTACAATTGTGATGAATTTCTTGTCATTTAAACGAATTCATTAATATGTTTGAAAAACTCTAAAATGAATTTTATTTTAGATTGGATGGAGTATATTTTAGAGATTGAACTCTTTTAGTAATGTAAGATATGCAAAGGGAGTATTATTGTTATTTCCAATTATAAATCAATAGTAAGAAGGGAAGGAAAAAGTAATACCACAAAGATTGAAAAAATTCTTTCACTTAAGTTATACTCAAAGGCCCTTTCAACAAAAAAAAAAAAAAAAAGAGTTATACTCAAAGGGTGTGTTGGTGCTCAAGAATAGGATGGAGAGCAAGGGCAAGTAATTTATGAAATTACAATTTCTATGTTTGGTTTCTATATAGGAAAAGAAATGTGATCAATCACTTAAGTAACAATATCCTCTTAACGGCAAATTAAATTTCTCTTAACAAACAACTCATCCATCCTCGCACTCTATTCTTATTCTCATTCTCGTGTTACTAAGCGTGTGCATCCGTAAAAAATAACATAGTCTCTTGAAATTGGAGTGGGAAGTGGATAAAAATAGTAAATTTAAGAAAAAAATCAAACAGATTAATTTGTAATCGACACTGTTAACAAGAAGGTGGAAACAACCTCCGCTAATTGCTCTTGTTTCTTATCCTTAATTGAATCTGCAGGATACCTCTGATCACAGAAATCTAAGTCACATGACACATGATGAATGTAATTAATTTGTAGTCTCTCTTAGCTTAGTCTTTAATCTATGTGATCAGAGACTTCCAGACTTCTAAGGTCTCACATGGACAAATTAAAGTTCAAAGTCAAGAATTAATTCCCTGATTACATGATTAAAAATATACCCCATCCATATCCGGCCAATGAAAAAAAAATCCAGTTTTTAATTTTTTTTTTCTGCAATAGAATAGTTCTACTTTTATGATTTTAATTTCTATACCTTTACCAAAATTACTATGTGTGGTTTGGAGTTAATACATCAACACTTAAATAGTAAGAATTTAAAATTTGTTTATTTAAACGCTACTCTCCCACATACTAAAAGAGTCCATTTTCAACTCTTTTTTTTTTATCTTATTAGAAGAGTCAAAAGTTTTAAATTTTTTACTCTTAATTTCTATCCTTACAAATATAGTAATGTGTGGTCCTAATTAACCCTCACTTAAAAAGTAAAGACATTAGTGAAATAAATTTGTGACAAAGTAGCTATTTTATGTATTATACCTTAAAATTCATAATAAGTTATATATTTTCGAAATTAAACTCTTCTAATGGATTGAGAGTTTTATAATTCAAAACCCACAAAAAAATTAAATATTTTGGTTTTGTAGTTGGTTGATTCTAGGACATAAATATTACTCCCTTCATTCCATTATTAGAAGGGTCCAGTTTCACAAATATTTTTCGTTCTATTAGAAGAGTACACTTTCATTTTTTTACACCTCTTACCCTTACTAATATAATTATATGTGGTTTACAATTAGTCTTTATTTTTTAAGTAAGGATATAAATGGAACAAGTGGTGACAAATTAAGTATTTTAGATATTGTACCCTGACATTCATAATAAGTTGTACCGAAATAAAGATAATTCCTTCTAATGGAACAGAGGAAGTAGTTTTTCCCTACTTCTTTTTTGTTTTCCATTACCAAACCAAATTAATACTCCTGTGATTTAAAGTTATAAATTGACTTATAAACAGTTATATATCGTGACTCTTTCTGAAAAGAGTAACTAGGTGTGGGTAAGCGGGCAAATTGGGTAGTGGAGAAAAGCCTCTAAAAAGCAACACCAAGTTAGGTAAATGTAGAAAGTTATATAACTCCAAGTTAACTAACTGTGGGTATGCGTGAAAATTGGCTCGTGGAGAAAAGTCCTCTAAAAAGCAACACCAATTTAAAAAGACTTTAAAGTTAGGTAAATGTAGAAAGTTATATAACTACCAACAGAAATCAACTCCAGAGATGGAGGAGCTAGAGCAATTTGCATGCAATTACCTTGGTGTGCACGCTCTTTTTTTCCTTAATTTCTATAGTTTGACGGTTTAAAATCTGGCGACTGCCTCCATCATTGAAGACCTAAAAGTTAAGCCCTATTGACTTTTTTTTTGTTTTTTTCTTTATGCCATTCCTGGAGGTCTCGAGTGCAATCCAAAAGTCCTACAAATTGGACAACTTGATCACATTGGTAAGTAAATAAGAACCCGTACGTATAATTGCAAAAAAGCTACATGAAACTAACAATACAGAGGCTAGTAAATATTAGAGTTAATAAATTTATTGATTCTTAAATTTAGGTTTTTGTTGCACTTTCGTTCCCAAATTTAAATATGTATTTTTTAGTCTTCAAAAATGGATTTTTCATCTCTATGTAGCTCTTTGTCCAATTTCCATATAAAATCAACCACTGTCGGCAGGCACGTGTAGTTAGGAGAGGAAAATTTCGGTACTTGGCAACAAGAAAGGCACAATGAAGATCCCTACAGCTGCCGTTTCGCGATGGAGGTTCTCTATTTTGTTTTACGATGAAGGTTCTCTGCTTTGGAGTTGAGTCCATGCTTTACCCCATTTTTTTGTTACTTTTTCAGAACAAAAAATGCATTGAATCATTTCCTCACATGGAAAACACATGGGTGATTAAAATTAATTGTTGTCATTTTTTACTATTGATTGCCCTTTACCAACTACACATTCTTGCCGGCAGTGTAGTTGATGAAAATTAGACAATGGACTATATAGAGATGAAAAACCTAAGTTTGGGGATTAAAGAGAAATTATTTCAACTTTAGGGACGAAAGTGCGATAAAAACCCGAATTATGAGTTAATGGTCGATCTTGTTGTTGATTGTCGTGATGCTTACCTGCTCCTGCTATTTCTGAACAAATTTCAATGCCGTTAATAACATATATATTTTATTTTATTTTAAAAATAAATAATAATTTGGTTGGTGTGCTTAAACTTAATTCTATTTCTGTGTGGTACTTTTGTTTTCAAATTTAAAATTATTCCTTTTCAACTCTCACATTTGGGTTTTTCATCCCATTTAGTTCCTCTCTTAAATTTCAACCAAAATCATCCAAATATTGACAGAAACGTGATGAACAGTCTGAAATTTGAGATAAAAACGTAGTTCGTCATGAAGTTGCAGAAAAAAAAAGAATATGGATAAATAGAAATTTTCAAATTGGCCGATATTTGGCTACTAGTTTTGGTAGAAATTTGGATGATTAACTACATGGGGATAAAAACAAAAAAAAAAAAAAAATCCAAGTTTGAAATTAAAGAAAAATGAATTTAAATTTGTAAATAAAAATACGATATGATGCCAAATTTAAAAACCAACCAAGCTATTATCTGTTTTAAAGATATAAGATCGATGAAAGTAGGATATTGGAAATATAATTAATTCCAGAATACGAAAAATCCAACTAACGTTTGATTGGTTTTCAGACAACTAATATAATTCCCAAAAGACCATCTTATCCACCATATGGTTTTACAAATCAATTTCCATCTTGCAACATTTTAGTTATAATTTCCTAAATATTCTCCAGAAATTAATTTGCAAATTGCCAGTTTGTTGTGTCTCATTTCTGTCCAACTAGACTATGTTTCAGCTACCTGCTGGTCTGAAACAGCTTGCAATCATACACCAGAACACGCTTCAGATGATGACATCAACCACTAAAATTCTTTGAAATAATTATGTATATATATATACCCTCGATCTCTGATCCAAAGTAAGTGTCGTTTTAGAGTTTTTTAAATAAATTAAGAATTCATTTAAAGGACAAATACAACCCCCAATGTTGTAATATGATACTACAAGTACTCTATCAAACACATGATTAAACATCATCTTTTTTCTCTCTCCGGGTATTTTTGTATTCTTCTTATGTATTTAACATAATCACAAACTCTAAGTAGAAAAGTTAAAACAAGGGCAAATTGAAATTTTTTTTTATGTTCTTTAATTTCTAAAACATCACTTATTTTGAAAATTGTTACTCCCTCTAAAACGACACTTACTCTGGATCGGAGAGAGTATTAAATTTGTGTATTAATTTATACTCATTTGTCATGTTAAAGAGTTTAAACTATTTATCAGTCAAAATGTACACAACACCGGTTATCAAACTTAGAAGGCCCGCCCCAGGCAAAATAATAAACGAGGCCTTGAATAAAAATTTAATAATGTAAATATCACTTATATATAATGACTTTCTTTTATGACCAATAAATTAGTAAATTATATAAATTAATTAATAAACGGGTTAGTATATATTTTTTATAACCAAAGTAGCGGACAAGGCCCAATAAATTAGTAAATTATATTAGAAAAACTTGAGAATTCTTTTATGGGCCGAAATTTATTTTATCATATTATGCGTTATCAAGCCATTCCATATATATATATATATATCACATGCAATTTGGATAAAAAATGTCACAAAAAACTAAAACTGCAAGAAACAAGGTGCCCACAAAACAAGCAACGTGCATTCATGAATGTGTGTTCTTAGTTCCATTTTCGTGCGCCATGCATGCACGAGCACGAACTTGCTTTATCCATTTACATTGTAAATTCAACTCACAGTTAAAAATATAATTAAATTCTTTAATTATTTTATGTTCAAATTGACAACTAATATCCTGGCATAAATGCACTTTTTGTCCGAAGAGAATTTGACAATTAATTTATATATATATATATAGGCTAATAAAATTTTTCTGCTCAAAGAAGAAAAAAAAAAACTTATATTTGGTCTTATATAGATTGTAATGTTCTGAAAATTTTAAGGAAATGATGGCCAAAACACCATAATAATTTATGGAATAATAGTTGAAAAGAAATTAATAGACTAACTATCGGCATGAAATTCAATAAAATTTTCTTAGTCGAAAGTTACATATTTGAATATATGATTTCATGTTACATAAATTTATACTATGCATCCTGTATAATTTTGTGGCGAAAGTGTAAATTTCTTGTTAAAATATGAAAAAAGGTTATAATTAATTAGTGTCATGTCTTAGGTTGTCTAATCGTTTATAATGTATTAGTTTCGATTCGAGTTTTATTATCGTGTCAGATATTATCACAATTTGTCTACTATGCGTGGCATGCAATCCACGTTTATGCATTTCGTGTTAACAAATCGCTTATAACGCGTTACTTTAAATTCACATTTTAAGAGATTATCCATTGTTATAATCTTCATGGGATTCTCAAAAATAATATAAATATAATATACATATATATATATATATATATATATCTATATCTCGAGCGATGAATGAACTTTAATGTACGAAGGATAAATAAGTGAAGAGTGCCCAAAATTTCAACCGGCATGTGACAATGTGGCGTCAGCCACGCATGAACAAAAACAAATTTAGGAGTTACGTGATAGGCTAGCTCAAATCTCCATATATAATAATAAAACAAAGCAATAGTTTAATTATTTCACATTTGCACTTGACATTTGTACGTGATATACTATTCCTTTGTTTTTTTTCTTTTTGTATCAGAAATCACATGGAAATATGGGATTAACCTGGGTTTTGTTTTTCTTTTTCTCTTTTTTTTTTTTTTAATAAATTAAAAACTATGTCCTCGCGTCTAGTTGAATTGACCGATAAAAAGGCTATATGTATATGTTCACATGGCTATAATCTTAATGCATATCAGTATTACGACACCGTTTTTGAGGGAATCTATACAAATGATTTAGTTTAATTTAAACTGTGTTATGAATGATGCATGATCTTGTTTCTATCCAATAAATTTTAGTTCAACAACTTTGCCTTACCATAGGTTTTTGGTTTCTCAAATTTGAATGAACCCACTGGAGGGTAGAGTTAAGGGAATAGTTATGAGAAGGATTTTGCAACTCTAAAGTCATAAATTCAAATCTTGTTCATATTGCAAAGCAAAGTTTGTATGGCATAATTAAAACAAAATGAATTTTGTGGAGCGTAGAAGAGACCATGTGAGACGTATAAATTTAAACTCGCTCCGTTTCATTAAAATAGTTAAGTTCTAAAATATTTTTGTGTTCTCTTACTAATAAAATTAGAACTGGATCACAATTAATCTACATTTAGAAAGTAATGACATTCGTAGAAAAAATAGTGACATTATTTGTTTTAGGTGTTGTAATTTGCATCCCATAAAAAGTTGTATATTTTTCAAACTAAACACTTCTAATGTATTTTAATTGAAAAATAAAATTAATCTCCAAGGTTAAGAGAGTATATTAAATAATAAAGAATTACGAAACAATAGATTAATTTCATAATTATATTAAAAATTAAGGGTAAACATAATTCTCTCTCTCTCTCTATATATATATATATATTTGAAAGAAAGAAAAAAAAAAGAAAAAAAAGAGAGCATATGTGCACTAGAATATATACGTAACGGTTGAGTGAAGATGCAAATGATAGCTAGGCTTAGCTAATGCAATGTGCAATATTCAATCAATAGTCTTATTCCCATTTCTTCATTGATGCAACCGCTCACCACTTCCCATATCTATCAAATTAAATTTTCAAAAAATGAAGGGGCACAGCTAGCTGGAACAGGGCCAACCTCCTTCTTTATAATGGTTATTCCATTTTTTTTAATAAAAAAATAATAATAATAACAAAAAGTTCTTTTTTGTTATAAGTCTACCAACTCTAGGCAATTATAACTAAATATTCGATAATTAAGAATATATAATTTACCAACCCCTAGCTTTCTTTGATTTAAGGGACGTACAATGATTGTCAATAATTAAGAATAAATATAGTAGCAACTATAGATCAACCGATACGTGCTCTTTTTCTTTAAGAACCAATAGCTCAGTGGAAAGAATTGATGGATAAAATATTACCAAAACCAAAAAAAATAAATAAATAAAATAAAATTACCCACTTTAGAAGCAGGTTAATACATACATGCGACCAACTAATGGCTCTTGCGTAAGTAATTTATACCCGTAAGTATTAATTTTACAAGTACTTTGAGATTTGTCGGGTTTGAAATTGCTACTCTTGAACCGAAAAAAGTTATACATGTAAAAATAACAAAGGTAATTGATACTTTGTGATACTTATATAATATTCCTTTTGAACAACAAGTATTAATACGTATTTTACTCTTCAAGTTTAACAATCACGCTACTCTAGAACCACAAATTGATACATGAAAATGCAACTATTAAAAATTAAAAAATTATTAAAGAAAAAAAATGCATGTGATGGTCGCATGCATAAACTCATCTCACAAAAAATACGCTTAAAATGGTATTAAAATGTGTTCAGCTTATATGTCATCCTACAGGAATCATCAAAAAAATAGCAATAAACCCTATTTGTAGAGGCTCATACTTGGAATGCCCGTGAAATAATACTTGTGGTAGGAAATAAAATGAATCGAGATTTAGAAGCTGAAATTTCACCTCTACCATTGATAGAGTTAGTCAAGGTGTTTATAATACGTCCCAAATAAACATCTCTCACCTGTGAGCAATTTTTCCTAGTATAATCTCAGTGTCTCATCAATTGCAACAGTAGTATGTACCCAAGTGATGCTAAAATATGGGTCCAAAAATGGGATTTACTGGTACAAAATGGATTATAACATTGGATACTGTTTTTTGCACATAATATGTACAAGATTTTTTGCACATAAACTGCATTGAGTGGGCCAGTTATAATTTTATACCTTTTCTGCCCTTTAGTGGATTTTTGATGTGTACTGCCAAGTGTTTAATAAGGAAAAAAATAAAAATGACGTGGCTTATTATGTGGAATGCTGTCTGCCTAACTGCAACCCAGCAGCAGCAGCTCCAGCGCATTTTATGGAGGCTTATTATGGAGGTGGGTTAAAACCTAATGTCATCAGCAGCTCCAGTGCATCATACCTATTCTCACGAAATTCTTCCGTTAGACCACGAAAACCTTAAGCAAAATAGCATAAATTCTTCCGTCAAATCAGAGATTCAAACTTCTAGTTCGTTTTCATCCTACACTCCTCTGATCTGTTCTCACGTTGTGGATTACCAAGGTCCTGGTGTGTATTGCGCTTGTGGTTTGAAACCTAATCGATGGGCAACATCGAAGGTGATAAATATCTAATTTCAGAGTAAGTTATACAATTTACCATTTACTAACTTATAATTATGTGTTGCATGGGCCGTATTTGAAAGGGGGATGCAAAATTTTCAAATGTTTGTTTCCAGAGTTATGTGAAAGTGCAAGATTTGTGATTACTGAGTTGAAAAGAGAGAATAATTTGCTTCAAGCAGAGATTAGAAACATGCGGAATCCAAGAAGAGTGAACATTTGAGGTGAAAATGCTGAAGTGTATGAACAATTCCAACATCTATCAGTGGAGGTGAACAATTTGAAAGAAGCTAGCTTCAGGGTAATTGCTAGGCTTGAAGTTGAACCGGGTTTGATGAAGAAAGTACTGAAGATGGTAGTATTTCTAGCTTGATGAGCTGGTTTGTTTGTTCTGGGTTATTAAAAATTGAAATGGTCCCATCTTGGTCGTATTTAATCGGCTTCAATTATATAGAAATCTTAAACAGTACATATGGATTGGAAGATTGACGACCATGCTAGTATTCTGGTTTTGTAGTATTTGATAGGGTTGTACTTTTTATGGTTCTAATCATGCGTTATTGCCGTCATTGTAGTATTATTCCAAGTTTTGAGAATGGTTTATCATGTTAGATTAAAATTAACTATATGATTTGGGAGATGTGGTTTGGTTATTTTAGTTATCCAGGTTATTTATTAGTTGAGCTGAACTATAATCATTGGATTTTTGTTTCTCTATGTTGTAACTTGCAGGCACTGAACATGTTAATTAAAGCAAATTTGTCTATCTCCATCTCATTTAGTTAAGAGAGGGAGAACAGCGGTGCTTCTTGGTTTCCTCAGCGGTGCTCTCTTTACTTCTCCGACGAACAACAACTGAGGAAAGTAATCAATCCGCTTGTGTGGAGAAGACAATTTGGTCATGCGTAACAAAGCTAAGGTTGTTGTCGCTGAAATGGAGATCATGGAGTTGAAGACAGTGCCTCTGGATCTGAATCAGAAGAATCAGAAGAAGATGGAGATTTTAAGTTGGCTCAACCTTCAAATAATGCTATTTACAATATGAATGGTTTGCTAGATAAGCTTGGTGATTGCCGCTGGCATGAGAATGTGGAGTGGCTACATAAGCTTTCAGTGGACATTGATAGGGAGCAGGAAGTTGATGTGAATGATGACTTGAGGCAGTAGCTTGCTTTTTATATTCAAGCACTGGAGGGTACAAGGCAGGGCTTTGCAAAGTTGCAATCAATGGGGCTTCCCATGTTGAGGCCATCTGATTACTACGCTGAAATGGTGAAATTTGACGCCCTCATGGAAAACGATAAGGGGCGGCTTTTAGGTGAGAAAAAACAGATTGAGGGAAGGGCAGAGAGACGGAAGACTAGGGAGAACAAGAAAATGGCCAAAGAGATACAAGCTCACACCATCAAGGAGAGGGCTAAGCAAAAGAAGGATGATATTGAATCTGTTAAGAAGTGGAGAAAACAAAGGCAGCGCAATGGGTTTGCTGGTGGTGACAAAGACGGTGAGTTAGATTTTGCTTTTGAAGATGGATAATCTTTTGAGAGATCAAATAATAAACAACCTTGGGTGGCCCCTGGAAACCGTACTAGAGGGAAGGATGTAAGAGAATGTTTCGGAAGGGGGAAGAAAGGAGACCAAACAATAAAAGCAAGAAGGGTCGGGACTTAAAGAATACCAAGTTCGGCCATAGAGGAAGGAAAGGCATAAAGAAGCAGAACACTTCTGAGACAACAAGTGATATAAGAGGCTTCAACAGTGATTTTTCTAGTAAGAAAAGGAATAGGTGATATGATATTCCCCTGAATATGCTCTGCTCTTTCCTGCAAGGAGAATGGAAGCATAGAACATGCAGCAGATTGATGAATGATAACAGACAACGTACTCTTCCCAAATGGTCTGTTGTTTTCTATGGAGTTGGTTTTTATGTAAGCTTAATACTTATGATTTCTGATTTTGATATAAGTTGACAAATGAAAAAAAAAAAATAAAACAAATTTGTCTTGAAGAAAATCAGTTGTGAATAGTTTACAAATTTATATGGATTAAAGTATGAGATACAAATAAGAGTTGGCTGTTGTCAATTTGATCTGAGTCCTAAAATAAACATGGACATCAGTTGCTTAGTTATGCTACTTGACCTAATAGTTTGAGTTGTCAAGGAAATGGCATTCAATCAAGGGCAAATGACACCAGTGGCCACCCAACTATTCGCAATGTTCATTTTGGTCACTCATCTTTCAAATGTGCGCGTTTGGCCACTCATCTTTCTAAAACGTGCCTGTGAAGCCATTCCGTCAAAAATGATGTCAAATTTTACGGAATCCATCAGCAAAGCATCAGCAAACGTGCGTGTGATGATCATCAGCAAACCTCCCTTGGATGATTGCTGAAGCAATGCCTTCGAAAGCTATATGATCTTCGGTTTTACCCTTGAACACTGCAAAGATAAGAACATTGCACCTTCTGGTAGGAGCTTGTGTGCTCCACTTGATAATTCTTGGAGAGTCACCAAACCCATGGCATAGGGTAAAGGCTTTGTTAACTGCTCTGATAAAGGTGTTATAACGCCCATGCTTATGTCTATCAACCTTTTAAGAGCAAGCCTCTGTCAAGATTCAGGAAACATGATTATGTCATCCATACAAATGGAACAAGATTACGGAAAATCAAACACATTTTGAACCATGAGCCCAAAAAATATGCTGATGCACACATACATCCAGAAAAATCGAAGAAAATACTGGCAACAGAATGTAAAAATATACTGCCACTATGAAGATGAAAAGACGAAAGAATAGTACTCACAGCAGCTTTGTCATCAACAGGAGGGAGCTCCCTCAACAAGATTGAGTCCACAGTTGCAAGATCCTATGTCAGTATAACACTTCATTTAAGAACTCAATTTGTACAAGATCAGTTAAATTTTCATGCAAGGAAGGAAGAAGGAAATAGACCTTCAATGGCATTCCAACAACAAGTTTTGCTGCCAAAGATCGATATAGAAGTTCAGGTGTCTGGCAGAGTCAAGAAAATCAAAATATTCATAAGTAGTAAAACAGAGACGGTAAAAAAAAGAAATAAACAGGCAACACAGAGCACAACTGCATGAAAAATGGTACTGAAATATCGAGCTAACCTTCAATTGATCCAAGGAAACAGACATGAGAACATAACCATCACGGTGCATGGCACCCCTATAATCCACCTCTTCTCCCTATAGCTCACAGGTTAATTGGATATCAGTTCAAGAACAAAGAAAGACAGAGAAGGCTCACTAAAAGCATTTCTAGAAAGTTACAGCACACACCTCTTTCTGCACTGGCAATTGCCCTGTTCTGCGTTGGAAATCAAAATAGCGTCTATGCTTTTCCTCAAACAGTTCTTGATAAATGCCAACCACAAGTTGTCAATTTCATTCACTGGTAAAGGCCTCCTCATGCTAGTAAGAGTTTCTATTATTGATTTAGCCTACCACTCCTTGCTGGAGCTGAGTTGCTTTCGAAGATCAGATAGCTTTCGAAGGCATTGCTTCAGCAATCATCCAAGGGAGGTTTGCTGATGATCATCACACGCACGTTTGCTGATAGCTTTCGAACCCATGAATTTTTTAGTCTTGTTAACTTTTATGGTATGAATGGAATCCCATCCAATGAAAGAATGGTGAGATCGAACATGTGCAGATAGTTGAAAAAACTCGAAGAACAGTAAGAGTAAGTCGTTCTATACTGCAAAATATAAACATATTATGAAGAGAGCCCCAAATATCCTCTTTCAGACATATAAATGGAGGTAAGAAGCCAATCAAAAAACAAAATCCAAATAATCCATACGATCATACAAACAACCACATCACATGTTTGTCTTCTACGACCATAAGTGAAAATATTTAAACAACAATGCTAACAAAACACTTCAAAATGCATGC
Organism: Leptodermis oblonga; assembly: GCA_016801395.1. Classification (NCBI taxonomy): domain Eukaryota; kingdom Viridiplantae; phylum Streptophyta; class Magnoliopsida; order Gentianales; family Rubiaceae; genus Leptodermis; species Leptodermis oblonga. The sequence continues at coordinate 4,464,087 of CM028754.1, forward strand.
CTATAAGTTACTGAAGCCTAAAAGGAAATGATCGTTTAAGATGGAACACGATGTAACTAATGCCAGGCAGTAGGAGGACATAATAACCAAATTCCCTTTCTAAAATATGTCTAACCACACTACGAGGTAACCCGGACAATATCCCCAGAAATTTTCTTTGATATGAATTCCCGGATTTTTCCCAGTACTGCATCCCTTGCGGAGTTAAATTCGCTGAGAACTATTCGTGCACATAGTTCGGCTCTGAGCTTCATTCGAACTCCTGCCTGAAAGAAACATGTCATCTTCAAAGGAATGTAGATTAAAATAAATAAATAAATAAACGATACAGTTTGATAAACATATGTTACCACAGATAGGTCCGGATAAATGTATGATGAGCCATGAAAATTTTCCATGTGATGCATCACAAACACTCCACAATCATTGTTTGGCTCAATGTTTTTCCACGGCAATTATACATGTTGAATCTCATACTCTCCTACCTCCTCCCCGTGTTGGTGCCCAACAACTTGAAGGAACTCGGCAATGTACGGTTGCTACAAAGGAGAAAGTGGACATGTTAATTTAAGTTACAATAAATCAGCCAACGTAATCGACAGAAGGGTATGAAATGGTGGATTACCAAAGTCCTAATAACAGAATTCCATTTTGACTGTTCTTCATGGTTGATGTTGTCTAGATACTGAATCCTTTGTTTATTGCAATTAACCAAGAGAAGGAAAAAATGTCCCCTCATGTTGACAGGAAGATATAGCTAATGTTTATAAATTAAACCGTTAGTCGAAACACTTCATAAATTAGCTTAAAGATAAATAAAATCAATAAAAGTTTAAATTGCCAATACCATTGGACACGTCAGAATGTTTATGCCAGAATTAACCACCCATGATTCCCATGTTTCTCTCAAAGTTGCGTGCTTCAATTGTTCAAGTTCAAACTTGACAACGAAAACCAGTAAAATTTCAAGTGAAAAATTAAATATTAAACTAATGATGAAAAATACATATATATGTATATATATTAATCAGATTACTTACTCCAGATGCCACGTCCAAATAGAAACGACATGGTACAACATTGGAATCAATTTGGGAGGTATTCAAGATGTATGATCAAGCTCCAATGACGGACGTTTAAATCTCCTTATTTGGTTCAAAATTATAGAAATCCTCCCTCGTGGAGACAATTGAATTGTTCAATCCTCTGAAAATAGTTTCACTGCAAAATAAATTACTTTAACCAGTATCATTCATAAACTATATTAATGTAAAATATGAATATAAGATTTGGAAATTAACCTGGAAACCAAACTGTTGTCACGACTTATGCAGTAGTCCACAACTTCAAGGTAGTGCGTATGAATATTGTTCATATCAGTTCTGTACTTAACAATCAATTGTGAAACGAAATTTTCTTCAGTGTGGCCAACCTCGCCAATAAGTTAATGGTGTGCCCATGAAATGACCATTTGCCGCAGAGTTTAACCATGAATCCTCAGAGATTGTCCTCACAATCATATCCAGATAATTTTCTGTGACATTGTCCATTTCAATCGATGAAAACTCAGAACTATGTGCCACACTTGTGTTGATATCTTCCAGAACCAAATAATCAAATGTACCACCTAGATCGGTGTATTGAACACCATTACCAAAGTAGTCGGAGTTGGGAACAATATCCAGATTGATATGTTGGTTGACTGGTTCGATCGGAAGCTCTCGTTCATTACAGATAGAGTTGCACTCATTTGTTAATGCAACTATTAATCCTTCGTTTGAACTCCCTGTTCCAACCTTAATCACATTGCACGAGCAAAACATTTTGACAAGCCTATTGATTCCGAATCACCACTGGACTGATTCACACATTGAACATTGGCCGAATCAATATTGCTAGAGCTGGTAATATGAGTGGAGGTAAAATTAACCTCTTCACGCAGTCGCGACATCTTCACATTAATGATGTCGTCAATTCGAGCTTGGAGTTCGGCCTGCGCTATGTAGCTATCTGATGATTTATATCTTATGCATGGTTCATACTTATTCAGAATATCAGATATTGATTTGATATGTGTGCTTGCGACTAAGTCAATGTCTCGACTGAATTTGGCAATGGCCCTCTCAATTTCCTGCCATAGACAGAAAATTATTTACACAATTCTGGGCATCATGGAGAACACAATACCAATACCACCATCACGGTTAGTATATTTAACTTTATACAAATTACAATAGTTTGAAAGACAACACACAATAATGCATACCATTAAACAAGTGTGCATCTATAATGGTTAAAGTAATCTAGCATTAATACATTAATCTACTGTTCAGAATTAGGACAGCGCAATATATCAATGGTTATATGAAAATAAAATTTGATAGAGTTTACTAACCTTAGAGTGCCGTATGTTAATCATATCTTCATTCAAATCAAATGATCTTAATTTGAACCTCACATATCTAGGTTCAGCTGTGGTATCGCAGCAACTCTCCTCAATCGTTGAAATCGGGTACACGCCGTGAACCATTTCACCTTTTCCACAAGATTCTGTCTTTAATTCTTCATTTATCTTGGTTCGTAGTCTGAGTGTGCTCCAATGCTGGATCAGTGGCAAATTACGTGGAGGCTCCAGTCCCTCAAATCTGAACCTATGGAAATATGCTATTTGGAGTATATAAATACACCCACGAAAATTCTTTGATGCCTTCCGTGTATTATAATTTCGGACCGCATCACACAATTTATCAAGGAAATAACCGCACCAATCAAGTTGTGCTATATTCTTAACATCAATGATAGATTTTAGTTGCCTTATACTGAGAGTTCTGCTGGTAATGGGCACTAGGAATGATGTTAAGCAAAATAACACGAATAATTGCTTGAAATCATCCCCTTCGCCGACCAGCTTACTGCAAAGTAGCTCTAACACGACGTTTTGTGCAGGTTTTGTTTTGAATGACAAACCATACTTAGACTCCCATGAAGATAACAAAGCATCTACATCAGGATCCGCACCTTCGAATTCCACCACCGGCTGGTTGGGGTTGCATGGCAACATGAAGATATCTCTAACATCCATTGTTGACAGAGTAAACCTCTTATCATCTGAAATTTTGAAAACCTTACTATTCGTATCAAATCGATCTATCAACCACAGAGCCATTCCACCTGGAAATTCCTTAGTATCTATTTTTAGCATACCGCCGAAACCAATGCTCTCTACAGCTTCTTTCTGATGATCAGTCAGTCTCTTTTTCATCGAAAATAAACTAGTCGATCGCGACTGGTTTACATACTGTCTTTGTTGCGTGTTACATGGAACCCGTGGGTTGTTAATGTAGTTATGTGCTAGCAACTTTTGCGAATTTGAAACATCCATTCCTAAAATATTAACAGCTATGCTAGCAATATGAAACAACATTGGAATAACAACTTACAAAGTCTAAAGTAAAAGATAACTACAAATTTTAGCTACAGGTTAATATAAAAAGCCTAAATCGATAAATTTTAATTAAAACGGAAAAAAATATGTACCTTTACTAGCAATGATCTCCCCATGTAAAACATGTTCTCTTGCTGGCAGTTTACGATGTGGTGGTTTGAGTGGAGGTTGTTCGAAATCACTGTCGGAGATGGTCGTTACATTCACAATTGTCGATTCCTGCAAGTGATTATCTTCTCTGTAATCAAGTCGTCTCTTGCGACTTTTCACATTAAGAGTTACAGAAGACATTTCAGTTAAAGTGGAATGTAAAAGTACTATGACAGTAGAGTTATGGAAGCAATACAAGTGTAAACTTGCTCTCCGATTTCAACTGTTGAAATCGGTCCTTCAGCTAAAATCCCAGGGCACTGTGAAACCTTAAGGCTTTTGGCATACACACAGTCAGGCTCGCAATTAGAAACAGTAAATAGATGAAATTTTGATACATCCAACGAAATATGTTCTTAAAAGCGGTGCGGCCTGCATGCATGTAAATTAATGCCGCATGCTTCCACTTCGAAATAAGTTTGTTTACATAAAAAAATCATAAAAATATTGTTATAGGTCTTTTGTTTTGCAAATGAATGAAAAGAAAAGTAAAGGAAATTCCCTACTAAAAATCCATGGTCAAAGTTGTCCGTCTTACACTTCTTCTTTCATTTATTCTTCTAGAGCTTCATAGTTGGTTTTGTTTCTAGCGTGAGTGGGAGTGGGGTTGGCTAATGTGAGTTCCACTTATAATTTAAAAGATATTATAAAATATTATTTGGAATATTTTATATAAGAAATTATAGCAGAAGTCACTTGAACAAGTGAATGAACAAATAAAACTTTTCAATATAAGTACAAGTCATATCGCGAAATTAACTTCGTTACATAGCATGGTTTAATTACGGTGTTTCTTTCAAATTAAAATGTCAAATTAATCAAAATTTAACATGCTTTATTACACTAAAAAAATCATTAAATCACTGTCGGAGATGGTCATTACATTCACAATTGTAGACTCCCGCAAGTGATTATTTTCTCTGTAATCAAGTCGTCTCTTGCGACTTTCGACATTAAGAGTTACGGAAGACATTTCAGTTAGAGTAGAATGTAAAAGTACTATGACAGTAGAGTTATGGAAGCAATACAAGTGTAAACTTGCCCTCCGATTTCAACTGTTGAAACCGGTCCTTCAGCTAAAATCCTAGGCTACTGTGAAACCTTAATGATTTTGGCATACAAACAGTCAGGCTCGCAATTAGAAACAGTAAATAGATGAAATTTTGATACATCCAACGAAATCTGTTCTTAAAAGCGGTGCGGCATGCATGCATGTAAATTAATGCGCATGCTTCCACTTCGAAATATGGTTGTTTCCATAAAAAAATCATGAAAATATTGTTATAGGTCTTTTTTTTTGCAATGAATGAAAAGAAAAGTAAAGGAAATTCACTAGTAGAAATCCATGGGCAAAGTTGTCCGTCGTACACTTCTGCTTTCATTTATTCTTCTAGAGCTTCATAGTTGTTTTTGTTTCTAGCGTGAGTGGGAGTGGGGTTGGCTAATGTGAGTTCCACTTATAATTTAAAAGATATTATAAAATATTAGTTGGAATATTTTATATAAGAAATTATAGCAGAAGTCACTTGAACAAGGGAATGACCAAATAAAACTTTTCAATATAAGTACAAGTCATATTGCGAAATTAACTTCATTACATAGCATGGTTTAATGACAATGTTTCTTTCAAATTAAAATGTCAAATTAATCAAAATTTACCATGCTATATTACACTAAAAAATCATTAAAAAAGTTCAGCGAGATAGGTTGTAAAGAAAGCGAAGTTGCTATAATCGCTTTCCGTGAAAATTGGGCGATCGAATATTTTGCATAGGCAATGGGTGGAGTTCATCCTAAAGCTATACTAACCGACCAATGCGAAAGCATGAAGATAGCCATTAGAGAGGTAATGCCTTCCACAGTACATCGTTTCTGTTTGTGGCATATTCAAACTAAACTCCCTTCAAAATTCAAAGATCTCAAACCTTATAATGAGATAAGAGATGAGTTTTATAAAGTGGTATATGGTAGCTTGACTATTGAACTGTTTGAATTGAACTGGAATGATTTTGTGGTTACCTTTGGACTCGATACCAACTCATGGATTAATGAGTTGTATGCCATACGAAATGAGTGGGTTCCGGTATATTTGAATCACCTTTTATGGGCTAGGATGCTGTTTACCCAGAGAAGTGAACAGATGCATGCTTTCTTTGACGGTTATGTGAATTCAAAAACGACACTTAAACAGTTTGTTGAACAATATGAGGTTGCTTTTTCAGAAAAATTAGAAAAAGAGTTTAATGCAAATTTCGTTAGCGAGAATAAAGTAATTGCTTGCATCTCTGATTTTGAATTTGAAAGACAATTCCAACGGATTTATACTGGCAATATGTTCCAAAAGGTGCAGAAAGAGATCAAAAGGGTCATGTACTGTGACATCATAACAGATGAGGACAGTTTAAACACCCCTTCTTCTTCGGGTGTGTGTGCATTCACAGTACGAGAATTGGGAATTGAGAATGATATGTATGTTAGAGATTTCAACTACACAGTAACGTACAATGAGGGTGATCGATACATGTCTTGTATTTGCAGGAAGATGGAATTCAAGGGATTCCCTTGCTGTCATATATTCAAGTTACATGCATGGAAGAAAATTACCGAAATGAATGAGAGGTATTTGTTGGATAGGTGGAGAAATGACATTCAAAGGTGGCATTCCAAACATGTGGTATCTGCCGGTTATCCCCACATGACCGATTCATACAAAAAATTCCAAGAGGTCGAAGAGAAGTTCCAAAAATGTACATATGTTGCGTTCCATAACAACAACAAGATGGCTTACATTTCCAGAAATTTGGATTTTCTAGAAGGTGATCTGATTAATTGGACTGAAGGAATTTCCAGAGCAGGAACAGTCATGCAATCTGTTTCTGTTCATAATGATGGTTACGCTGCAGAGAGTAATGGCACACTAGTCCTGGATCCCCTTGCCAAGTTCCCCGTGGAAGGCCTCCTGTGTATGCCAATCGAAGACGTGGCAGATCTGCTGGTAGGGGTAGAGGCATAGGGCGTCTTAATGATAGGGGGGATGAAGATAATGCAGGTGATGTCCGTGGTAGAGGCAATGGTATAAGACGAGCTAGAGGGGGTGGTCGAGGTAATGAAAATAGTATAGGTGCTGTTCGTATTAGAGGTTCTGGTGTTAGAGGAGGTGGAGGTGGTGTTCCTCTTATTGAAAGTACTGCAACTGCTGTTCGTGGTGGAGGTGCTGGAGGTCGAGGTATCGAAGCTACTTCAGATGGTGTCCGTCGTGGTGGTGGAAGAGGTAGAGGAAGTCGAGTTGTACAAGGTCCAACACGCACTCTTCGTGGTGGCGGTGCTTCTAGCAGAGGAGTTCGTGGTAGTGGTGCTGGTGACAAAGGATCTCGTGGTGGTCGGGTTCGTAGTGGTAGTTTACAAAATGGATACACACCAAGTCACGATAACAGACTCCATTATTCATTTGAGGTTGGATTCTTTAGTGTACATGTTAATTTTTTTACAAGCAATTATATTTTAAAACTATAACTTATTTTTCCCAGAATTTTAATTATTATAGGTTGAGGGTGAAGATCAACTCTTCTTTGATTTGAACGAGCCATACATGGGAACGCAAGCAAGTTCAATCGGTTGAGTCAAGACCCCTTCATTATTTTGCAATGAATCTTGGTACACTTTTGAACAATTGATGGTATGGGAAGCCATTTGAAGAGCATTTGTATTTTCTGCTGTTAATTTTCGTTAAACCTAATTTGCTTATGCGTATGCATATTGATGTGTTTTGTTAGGATTGATGTTCTAAGAATTTCAACTATTATCTCAAAATATAAACAGCTAATGAGTTTTTTTCTGTGTTTCCTTCGGATTAGTTTGATGAGGTTGTTCATTTGATCATTCGGATGCATTTTGATGGTGATTGTGGTGGGCACCAGGTGGGGGGAGGGAGTGCACCTCCACAAACAAGAACTCGAATTTCTGGTACACCGGAGAATGATCACCGCAATGTTCCTTTACCTGCTACACAGAAGTCTATTAGTATTGTAGAACTACACAAAAGGGCACGCGAATCATACAAGCGCTGGAAAATAGAACTTACCAATTCATCCCAAACAACAACAGGAAATGGCGAACTTCGTCGTAATCTCTTTTTCAACCACTGGGAAAAGAACTCAAAGTATTAGACGTAGAAAAGAGAACTTCCATGGAAACAAAGAGGAACAGGAGATACAGAAGAGAAAACTCACGGTGCAGAGAGCCGTGCGGCTGGAGAAACAGTAAGAGGACTTCCATGGTTTGACATTCACTGCGGATTGCTTTGCTCAGAAAAATCACTTCTAACTGACAAGCAGATTTCAGATCCAACAGGAGTGAAAAATATGTCAGAACTTCCCTTCTCTTTTCTCAGAACCTCAGACTTTGTATTGCTTTCGCTGCCATCGACATTCTCACTACGAGCAAGCTAGTGCAGAGTTTGAGAATCTATTAGCCAAACAAAACCTGCCTCATTTACTCGTTTTACACGATAAGGAAAGAAAATTACTAGAATATGTAAAATGCAGCAACAGTCAATGTAGTTTAAACTTCAAAATCTGCTCAAAGAAAATGCAGAACACAATCAGAAAGAAATAAATCAGGTAACCAAATCATTGAGTGTAAAAGAAAAACATCGAAAAATAAGGCAAAATGATCATTTCTGAAGTGGAACCCATCAAACACCAATTTTCCTCACATTTGCCAACATCAGTACAATAATGAAGAATCAAAGAACTCAATCAATTCGTACATTAGTTAAGTCTTTAATGTGTACAATGATGATTGTTATGTCATCTGTCCGGTTCTCGTGCTCCAACCATAGTTTATAGGCTTCTGTGGCAATAGAAGAACAAGCCTCGCGAGGGCCTGTGGATCTACTTACCTGGAGAAACAAAGTTAAAGAGGTATGATGAGAAACCTCAAATGAAACAAGCACAGTAAGGTATTTGCCATCAATTATGGCAGTAAGGCAAAATCCAGATCAGTGCATACATCAATGATAATAAGGAATTACTAAATTTGCAAAAACCCGAAAAACAGGACAGGCAAAGAGTTCAGCTCAACTAATAAACACCTGGATAACTTATAAAACCAATATCATTTCGCACTAAATAAATACTTATTTTCAAAAACAGAAATTCCATTCAGTACACCAAGAAACAATGATCAAATACTCCCTCTGCTCCATTGGAAGCATCCAAACTGGACTCTTTTAATAGAACAGAGGGAGCACTAAACAGTAAACATGATACAATATTGCATACTTAGCAAAACGGGCAAATACAACCATTCTTAATCATCAAACCCATATTTACTATGGTAACTCTTTTCACAACGAAAGCCAGTTAATTACATAGAAAAGGCTTCAATACAACCATGTTTGGTCCATTTCAATTTCTAATAACCCAGATCAAAACAAACCATCTCTTCAAGCATAAGAATATTGCCATCTTCATTATTTCTTCATCAATGTCAATTAAACTTCCTCCCTATCAAATTTAATGAAGCTAGCTTCTTTCGGGTCGTTGTTGGCATTTTTTCTTACACTTCCTGTATTCCTCTTCTCTCTAACCTCTTCTTCGTTTTTCTATAAGATAATGTAAAGCATCTTTTCCATATGAAGGCTTCAAAATATCACAATTTGTCAAAGCTTCATATTCATACAAATGATTATGCAATATCTGGTACTTTTTCTAGTTTCTATTTTAAACTAACTGTATGATTCAAACTACATTCAGGCACTAATTCCCCTATTCTAATCACACTACTACCAAAAGAAGGTACATATATCGATCATAAATAGTCAAAATTACAGCTTCATAGAATTTGCTCGATTGAAACGAACACTTCGATTTATTTTTCGGATTAACATCAGCTAAAGTACGGACCTTGATAATTTCACTTGACCTGCTACTGCGGCTGATCCTTCTACACTTAATCGTGGCATGCATCCCGTCAACTGTTGGATTAACAGCATCACGAGACATCACTAATGTGTCGTGCAACATGATGATATACATATTCAAACCTCTTGAATGCAGAATGTTGACATATTGAATGTTTTGGGTAGCAATCCTTACCTTTTCATTATTTCTGTCTCCATCGCCCATTATAAGTTTCCTGGTTTCCTCCACGTCAAAACAATCACCAGCCAAAACATTAAACCATTATCTTCATTGGAAAAATTTGTTACATAAATCACCAGGTCCTCATATATAGTCCAACTCTCGCTCCGGAGTGATAACACGTTTTCGGGATAATAAACTAGAGGGAAAACGCTCATCGCATAAAAGAATAACTCATTCTTTTTAAGAGCATAATCTTCAAAAGAAGAAAGATAAGATGATTACTTGATTCAATAGACAATCCAATGGAATAATATAATGACTTGTTCAAAGAACGAAAAGCCCTCCTTGAGATCGAGGCTGCCATGCTCCCAAGCTGCCTCCAGATTTAATCGATGAAGAAAATTTGTTGTCGCCGAAAAGACAATATCCTTCTTGCAGCGTTGTTCTTTTCGGAGGGCAATAACTACAACCCAGAAGACTATGACTGCAACAAATTCGTGGGAAATCTCAATAAGAAAAACTCCAATTGGTGAAGGAGTTCTCATCAACAAGCTTCCATGTAGCAAGGAACCCTAAGTTTTTTTTCCTTTTGCAATTACACTGACGGATGAATTTCGTGAGAATGAACTAGACGTTCGAATCTCTGATTTGACGGAAAGATTTTACTATTTTGCTTAAGGATTTCGTGCGAATGTGTATGATGCGTGGGAGTTGCTGATGACGTTAGGTTTTCACCCACCTCCATAACTGGGTTGCGTTTAGGCAGATATCATCCCACATAATAAGCCACATCATTTTTATTTTTTTTCTTATTAAATACTTGGTAGTCCACATCGGAAATCCACTAAAGGGCAAGGAAGGTATGAAATTATAATTGGCCCACTTTGTGCACTTTATGTGCACAAATTCTTGCACATATTATGTGCAAGAAACATTATCCTATAACATTGTACTTGTTTAATTTCTTCATAGAAAAGATGTGTACTATATTCTTGTTGGATCATAGGATTTGGGCTAATTAACATTTATGCAATTATTAGACTTGGGCCTAAATTTTCATCTAAAATAGCTCACTTCTAAGGTGTTCATGATTAGTCTTTCGACGAGCCTAATGATAATGTAACAAATTATTGTACATAATTAGGGCCCGTTTGTTTTGTTATGTTTTGAGTTTCAAAATTTATTTTCAAACATAAAACATATGTGAGTAAAGTCCTCATTTGGTCTCCTTAAATATTGCTTAATAATCTTTTTGGTCTCCAACATTTCAAAACGATCTTTTTGGTCCCTTATATATTGATTAATAATTTTTTTGGTCCCCTACATTTCAAAATGATCTTTTTGATCCCCTACTTTTATTTTTCGAACTATTTGGCCCCTTAGCCATTTAACCTGATGCATAACATTAATATCAATCACGTATCGTTCACACGACTCATATAGTGAAGAGCAAATTTGTCCCAACATAATTACTGGGATGCTAAAAATGATGTTGGGACAAGTTTGCTATTTGTTGACAGAGTCGTGTGAGTGGCACGTGAGTGATATTAATATTTTCTGTCTGGTTAAATGGCAAATTTGCCCTTTTGCTGACGGAGTTGTGTGAATGACACGTGAGTAATATTAATATTTTCCGTCGGATTGAACAATCAAGGGACCAAATAGTTCAAAAAATAAAAGTAATGGATCAAAAAGATCGTTTTGAAATGTAGGGGACCAAAAATATTATTAATCAAAATGTAACGAACCAAAAAGATCGGTTTAAATATAAAGGACCAAAAAGATCATTAAACAATATGTGAAGGACCAAATGGAGACTTTATTCTACATATGTTTAGTACAAAACTCAATATTGTTTATAAAGATATGGTTAAAAAATTAATTTTTGGGTCAAAAAACATATTTACTTAATCCTTAACACCGTGTAGAGTTTTGACACAAATTCTATGATTGTATATTAAGATTTTGAAAAAAATTATTTATCAAAATTCTCTTAATAAAACAATGATTGCTCACCTATACATGTTCTTAAGAATATATTTTTCAAAACTTATTCTAAACTTTGATAACGAACAAAGCCTTAAAAAAAAAAAAAAAAAAAGCATATAATACAAAATATGTAACGGTTCCAGTCAGACCAGACTCAGCCTGGCGATCCATATTCATGAACCAGAATCTTTTTCAGAGTCGAGACTCCATAACCAGCCCTTAAAAAGCAGTTTACGGTTCATCTTCCTTGGAGGAATCCTGAACCAATTCACACTCTTTTAATTATTATTTATACATATTTATAAATTCTATATATTACTGGTTAGATATTTTTATATTTTATTAAATTTTGTTTGTTATTAAAATTTGTAACTTGTATTATTGAAAATAATAATTTTTTAATCTAATCCTTCATTTGTAAATATAAGCAACGCTTTCTATGTTTAATGATTCATTTAATAAAAATTCTTCTGTTGTTATATATTTATTTTCTTTCTAACTTGTTAGTATATTTAGTAGTGTGTATTATTTATTAAATAACTCTTTAATGAAATATAAGAAAATAAGTAATTAATAATTAAATTGAGAAAATAAGAAAGTAAATACAAATAGCAAATACTTGAGGTCAGAAGAATGATGTAAAGTTTATAAGTGTGACAAAAATGTCAAAAGAGATTAGGGTTAAAATGTTAAAAATGTTCAAAGGTTTTTATTTTGCTTATACATTATATTAAAATTCGAACTAGCGGAAAAATAAGATCATAAACAATTTACGAGCCTGTTCGTTTTAGACCGTCTTGAAAACATGGTTTCAAATTTCAGTTTTAAAATTATTTTAAAATAATATAGAAATGTGTAGTTGAAAAGTAAAAAACATGTATTAATTGGAAATGATGAGAAATTAGTATAAAATTTAAAAATGCAAAAATATGTGTTTTGAAAATATAGTAACGAACAGGCCTACGATTGCCACCGCCAATTCGTGAATCGGCCCCGTGTCTCACCTGAGCATTGTTTTGGTTCCGGTTCCGGTTCTTTCCCTCCTTATGAAACCGAAAGCAAGCCGATATATACAAATAGGAAAATTCAATCTATATTCAAATACTCTGTTACTTCATATATATAATTCTTAAACATATGGTCCATACGCGCATATATATATACTTCGAACAATTATTGAATATATAATTTCCTAATTACGTATTCCACACAATTATGCATCAAGAAGAATAATTCCCGAGCTACCAATGGTAAATGTTCTTCAAAGAGCGATCATGTGCTATAATTCTTATTCTCCGACTCCAAAATGTATACTAATTTGACTTTGCCTTCTAATTTGATCGTCGTACCAATTAGTACAGAGATTTAAGTAATTATTTATGAAGATAATCATTTAGTAGATAATGCAAATTAATTCTTTTATTTATTTATTTATTATCTCATCATCATTAATTTCTGATCCAACACACAAGGGAGCACATGCATATGTGCTAATGTTATACGGTTTGTACTTTGTTCACATTCTCTCATATTTGACCGATAAAAGTATTCCTTTCTCTCATAATTTGCACTGGGATTTTGATCAATCAAACCCTATGATTAGTTTAGCATTAAACATTATATATATATATATATGGTAGAACTGTATCTTGTAACTCATAAATAATTGTACCATTAAATTTAAAGAGATAATCAAGCAAATATTTAATACAGTATAAAAAAAATATTATATACTAAAATAACATTAATGTTATTGTCAAAAAATTAGCCAAAATTAAGATGTATTACCTTCTATCCATAAAAAAGAATTGTTATTGTTAGTTTTGACATTTACCCATTATGATTTTAATCTAGTTTTGACATTTACCCATTATGATTTTAATCTTTTGGTGGGACAAAAGTACAAGTAACCTTAAAAGTACACTATATGAACCAATATATATTTCAAAATTTATAGTAGCGCATTGCCCCAGCATAACCACTACCACAAAATATGATATTGAAGGCGGGGAGAGTTACGGGCGCTGCCATTATTGGCACCCGCCTCCTACAAGAGTATTGGAGGCGGGTGCTGTAAGTTAATCAATCTATGCGCAGCGGAATAAATATAGATTGAACATGCCAAGATCACTTTGCAATCATATGAATAATATAATGTATATCAGATCAGATGTTACCTCGAAAGCAAATCCATCAGTAATATTCAGGAGATCCACGAACGATATGCATGGAGATGAAACTGATCACGAGCCGCACAATTATCCGGCCTCTAACGGTATCCACACGAATAACCGTAATTGGGATCCTTTCAAAAGATTGATCAGTCAGAGGATTGACAGCTAGATCACTGTATACAAGATGTTGCTGTTGTATATCATTCCAATGACTAGGGCTATATTTATAGATATCAGAATGGTATAAACCTATTACCAGTAGGAAACCTAACAGAATAGGAAACCTAACACAAATAGGAAACTATTATTAGATATTTATCAATAAGTCCTTATGGTTAATTTATCTAATAAATTAACCCATAACATATCATTTTAACCCAGTCAGTTATTCTTATGTGTGTGACCCTTTAGGTTCCTAAAACACGTTGGCAATAAATATAAATTATAATTCCATAATTTAATTGGCTTTAGGACATAAACCCAACAAACTCCCACTTGGCCTAAAGACAATAGGCCATGTGATTTTGGAATTAATCTACTTATATTTATAGATCAAGATTGGCCTCTAGCCAGGCATCATGACCACCCAAGTGTTAGGAAAAAGTCATGTGATCGACTTCACCTTTCTATGAACGGATTCCGTGTAATTAACATCCTTTCACCAAACCATATCCCAATTAGTTCAAGAGTAAGGATCTGTGCCAACTCTTAATGAGCTAATTGTTTCTTTGCTTGTTCCCGAAATATAACTCCCTGAAGTTGAATTTTAGAACTATTCTAAAATCACTCCTAGTTTGCGCAAACTTTTTAAGTTATACTTCAACAAGTGGCCATAACTGGATATACTCTTCCTACTATTGGAAGTGGTGAATTCTTTATTGATCATAAACTTCCATCCATGTTTCATACTATACTCAACTCTTAAAGCACACATAACCAACTAAGGTTAAGTACCAAAAGAGTGAAAGTATATAATCTACACTCCGGATACACTTATGATCTCAAGTCGAAGGATTTATTTACACTACCATTATGTAGAGATTTATTTCATTGGCACTCAAATAGATCACCTCATGAAAATCTCTAGACGGGTCAATCCAATAAACTTGTTCTCTTAACAAGCATCCACATATTAGCTTTTGTGTCCCACACAATAGTCAATAAGATCAACTATTTCCTCATTTAGGAAGAAAGCATAAAATGTGCTAGTCTATCCGTATTAACAATGTCCCATCTTGTTAATACTATGACTAGGGATTATTTAAGAACAATATATAAGTATAGAAAGAATCTCATCATCATAACCCTTATGATTTCTTTCATACAAATATTATTCTAGGGACTTTATCATATACTTAATGTAATAAAACAAATAAGATAAATGATAAATAATTCCATATCATCAAATTTTGCATCAATTTGAATATATAAACAAAGTGTAAGGATAAAATCAATTAGTTTTATCCATCCCACTAACTCTCCCACTTGGACTAAGATCAATTTCTAATAATTGTTTTAGTCCACTAATAAATAAATTTATCTTGAGAGAATATCAACTCTGTCATTGATCAACATCAATTGACAATACCTAATACATAATTGGATCATTGATGAGACTTCAATTTCCATTTCTAAAATAGAAATTCTTATGCTAAGTTCAATGAAGAACTAGATCCAAGCAGTTTCCAAAACTCTTTAATGTATTATGGCATATGCTGTAGAATAGTCATAGTGTTTGGCGTGAAAGTATTCCAACATTTAACACTATTATAAAGAGTATGTATGCAAATTCCTTCTATCTTCGCAAGATGAAATTGCATAAAGTTTGACTAAGTTTGTTTGGCCTATGATAAAAAGAATAATTTTATAATATTTCCAAAATATTTATAATATTCTTAACTATCATCATCAAGTGACTCTCACTTGAACCTGCTCAATTTGTTCGCAACAATTAGAGCATAACATAGTCGCCTACATACGATAATATACCAATATAATCCAACCATTAGTCTGTATGGAAACAATTGTATATTATTTAGTGGCATGCTACACGTAGCATCCAGTGTATGTACATCGAGCAATATTTACAATCTATGTTACTAGATTTTGACTTCCAAAGTCTATATTGCTTCCATAATTCAAAAACTTTTCTTGAACTATCATACCAATAAACACTACTTTAAAGGTATTCCTTCTCCATATACAATGTGTCCAACACAGTGTAATTGAAAATGCTTGTTCTCCCACTAATTGATTTGTATACATAAGATTCGTAATCATTTGACAAAATCAAATGCTTTGAATTTTACTCAAAATATTAGAATCCATATAAAATTTCTTTTATATTGTATACCTTATTACGATCATTGGATATAAAATTGAATTATAATATATAATTCATTAAGCCGAATGCAATTTTATATCTTTTGATCATAACATGAGACCACTTGATTCACCCTTTTATGTGAAAATTTAGGTCTACCATACCATCATGTTATTAAACATGTTGTTCCATAAGTTGATTTTACAAATTTGTGGTTATGAATAATTCATTTGTATATTATTTCTCCCACTAACCTTTCTAGAATAAATGATTTACACTAGAAAGATAATTTTCCATAATAAAGTTTGGGCTCCTGAAATAATATCTGTAACCAAATCAAATTTGGATACTCCCACAAATAGATAACTGATTAGATTTAGTCAGAATACAATCTAATAGTAATTAACCATTGCATGTGAATGTGTTAACTCAAACCTTTTTCAAAATTTGATTAACTGTTAACCTTTTCCACATATGGTATCAACTTGTCGACTGGAACATGGTATAACAAGTAGGAATAAGTATAATGGCATAAATGGATTGATTAAAAACTGCATAACTTACAACTGATCAAATATATCCAATATATTAGATCTTAATTTATACAATACCAAATATATATACATATCAAGTGTTTGTAAATTATAAGAAAATCACATTTTATTTAGATAACACCATCCTTGAATAAAGTATATACTATTGCAATGTTATTGCAAAAATACTTTTATCAAACTTTTCAAAATTCATTTTTGAACAAATCAAAATCCCAAAACACTTAGATAAGTGTAAACCTGAGACAAAATGAATTAAGAAAATCACATTTAGTAAAATTATCATAAAACTACATACATAGGATGTATTAGTCAAGATAATTTACAATGTTTCTACCTTTTACCAAAAAGGGTAATTTGGTCGATTTGACTAGTGCGTGAAATTTACATGTCACAATTGATTCCAAACCAAAAGTCTCAAATTATAATGATATAATTTGAATATATGTAAATATAGTCACACGACCAAATAAACCGTGTTATTTAAATTTGATTTTTCTAGAATTAATAAAATCATTGAATTTAAGGAACAGTTTAAAACTGGACTCCGCCAATATAAAATTACTTATATATGAGTCAATCCATCCTTACATGATAAACATGATGTAGGATTATTTTAGTCCAACTAAAACATTCAATGATTTTTAAATCCAAATGAAATACAATAATTCTCATAGCCAATATTGCAATACCTGCTTTATTTATTAGCTATAATTATTTATTTCATATTAATTTATCAGTCTACTTATTTTAGACCATATATATTCCAAATATATATTTAACTTGATATCATATATCATAGGTCTAAACTTCAATTAGAGAGATAAATATCCATTTCATTTATACTACAAAAGAAATTCAACAATTTCTTTGATTCCAAGTACAAACTTTTGCAGTCATTTTTCAATCACTTTGGCTTATTTGAACTAATGATTGCTCACATCCTTTTAAAGGATTGAACTATCATATCTTTTCTTTGTCTGATACAAGAATAACGATTTACTGCATATTCAAATAAAATTTGAACATTTGCCCAGCTAAGATTGCAAATTAAATTTCAAATCTCACTATGTATCACTTAAGATACTTAAGTAAGTAAGAAAATTTAACCATTTGCCTGTGTCAACAATTTAGAATTAAAAGTTTTTGATATAAATCTTATACCATTCCAAACTTAATGCTTACCATAAACATTCCAATTGTCTAGACATCATCTTAGCCATAAAATCAAAATAGCCAAATAACTTTAGATTGAGAGACACTCTCAAAATTTATGCAACCGATAATCAAGAAAATTGAGGCCATCTACTTAGTAAATTCTAAAAGAATACTCATATAATTCCACAACATAAATATCAAAATATTTTATTTATGCATCTAACAAAACCAAAGTATAAAAGATATGGATAATGAATAAATTTTGGTTTTGCTCCCACTATTTTGTTCAAATCAATAACCCTTAAATACTGATTCGAGAATTATCTCATAATTCTTAGTGAGAAAAGGACCCCCACTAATTATTTGACCTTGAGGAATCCCAACAAATCAAAACAATTTCGCAAGGTAGATACACTTTATCAATTGCAACTCTTGCAACTCCTTATCGTTAGGTTACCAACCCTGGTATACACATCTTATGTGAAACCTAACCCTTACCTCAAAAATATATAACCTTGAGGAATCCCAACAAATTATATATTTTTGTTAAGTCGAACCCATCATTCATAGTTTCGACAAATTCGATGTCAAACTAACCTTGGGGAATCCCAACAAGTTAATCTGAAGAAAGAATTTTAGCCGAGCTATAACAACGGAAGGTATTATGACTTAATATCTGTTGCCTTAAAACATAAAATGTTGAGGGTTCTCAACAAACTATATGTTTCAATAATTAAATCCATTTTACTGAGATCCAATCTCAAAAGCCAAAAAATTAATCATGGACAGAACAACCTTGGGGAATCCCAACAAGTTAATTCCAACAATGATGTCATAATTTGCTATGTTAATGGGGCAACAACTTAAGGGATTTTGTTTTAAACAATTATAAAATGTATCAATTATATGCAACATATAAATAATTGACAAATTTGGCATACCATATGCAATCATATAACTCATTAAATGAACAAATTATCACATCAAATATTTAATTAAATGTTGCATATAAACATGTAATTAAATTATACAATTAAATAATTACATAAGCATATTTAATATCTAATCATGGATCTATGTGTATACTTATTTCTTATCCAATTAGAAATAACATTATTCTTAAACTATTTTGAGAAGTCATTGGGGCTTTTTCTTCAATTAAATCTAAATAAAGTAGGTTGAGAGTTAAAATTTCCAAAATTAAAATTAAACTCTCATGGTCTAAGACTCATTTCTCCCACTTTTTTTTTATTTAATCAAAAACCATTTTGGAATTTAATTTAGAACCTTTTCCATAAGATTAATCCAATTAATTATGGAACTTTTCTAAAAACAACTCTCAAAATTTTAAATCCAATTTAAAATTTACGAGTTTCCAAAATACAGTCAATACCTCAATCCAATTGATAATTGACAAATTCACAAGATTTTCAATCAAAATTACAATCTTATTATTTAATAAATGTAAAAAGTAATTTTGACTTGAAATTAGATGACATTTAAATTATTAATGTCCAAAATCGATAAATTCCTAAATTCCAATCCAATTGAAATTTATAAATGTCCTTCAAATTAAAATTAACCCAAAATTTAAATTTGAAATACTTTGAAATCTTCTAAATCTAATTTAGAAAATTTAAACATTATAAAACAATCAAATTAATCACTAGTTATATCTTAATCCAATTAAAATATAACACTTAATTTAATTTATTTTATAATTAAAAATCTTTTGTAAAATAATTTTACAACAAGAAAATCAGATTTAAAAAACTTAAAACACAACCCAATAATTGAATCTTATCAAATAATATTTGAAAATTTTGGACCCAGTCCAATAATTAAAATTTTGGCAAAAATTTATTAAACTGATTCAAATCAGTCCAGTCGTGAACTTAAGCGCAAGTTTTTTTTTGTTAAATTCAATCACCATGCTGTTTATTACATTTAGCTTATAATAAAACAGCCCCATGTTGAAATTTTAAAACCAGCACCATTTAAGAAAATTGAGCCTTAAAAACAAATTTCATATGTCTAGGCCGAGTAGCCCAGACTCTGGTACTGACTTTAAGCCCTCAAAAAAAATTTCTTTTCTTTTGTTTTAACAGAGCGGGCCCGCGGCCCAAGTCTCCAGTGGACTAGGGAAAATCCTAGCCCAACTGACCTGCAAATCGGGAAGGGTTCCCCTTTCCCGTTTTGCGCCGCCTCCCTTTTCCGTTTTTTGGGTCTTCTTCCTGCCGGAGTTCTTGACCCCCGCGAGCAGAGCAGTTCCAGTCGGTTGACCTGAACCGTTCTATTCACGTGCTCCAGGTCTCATCGCCGCGACGGCAATTTCTCTCCGACAGTGCGGCACAGCATCGACTCTGAAGCTCCGTCTTCTTCTCCGGCGATGCAAGAGCGCCTCCAGGGAGAAGATGTCTGCGACTAGAAGCCTTTTCCGGTCTCTCCGCCTGCGCCTGCCATAGTACCAACGACTCTGACCAAAACGAGGTCGCGTCGTTTCCGGTGCCTCTGCCCGCGACTAGAACAATTCTGGTCGCGTCGTTTCTTTTTCTGCCGCTGGATGTCGGCGGCCAGTGAAATTCTGGTCGCCGGCCTCCCCTAGCAATCTGGTCCGCGACCAGAACGCTTAACAGTTTTTCAGGCGGCATCGGAGGGACCTTGCTGTAATTGCCACCGTTTAGCTTTGCCGATCAAGGATACCGGCCTTCACAGAATCAAAAGAACAATTTTGAAAAAAAAAAAATTTGACTCTCCAACTTTCCTGCCACTGTCCGAAAGCGTAAGAAGTACTGTGTACCCTTTTCTTCTGCTTTCAAAATCAGTATTTCAATTTCGTTTTCGTCATCCCGTAATACAACGATGATTTTTCTTGAAATACAATGATTTTCGAAAATCCAATTTTCAGAAAATCAAAACCCCAATTTTAAAGAATTTTAAATCAACTTCTCAAGCCCTTGATCAAGAATTATATACATATTCATCATCCATAATAATTAAATATAACATATTAAACATAGATAAACAAAGTAGGCTCTGATACCACTGTAAGTTAATCAATCTATGCGCAGCGGAATAAATATAGATTGAACATGCCAAGATCACTTTGCAATCATATGAATAATATAATGTATATCAGATCAGATGTTACCTCGAAAGCAAATCCATCAGCAATATTCAGGAGATCCACGAACGATATGCATGGAGATGAAACTGATCACGAGCCGCACAATTATCCGGCCTCTAACGGTATCCACACGAATAACCGTAATTAGGATCCTTTCAAAGGATTGATCAGATTGACAGCTAGATCACTGTATACAAGATGTTGCTGTTGTATATCATTCCAATGACTAGGGCTATATTTCAGAATGGTATAAACCTATTACCAGTAGGAAACCTAACAGAATAGGAAACCTAACACAAATAGGAAACCATTATTAGATATTTATCAATAAGTCCTTATGGTTAATTTATCTAATAAATTAACCCATAACATATCATTTTAACCCAATCAGTTATTCTTATGTGTGTGACCCTTTAGGTTCCTAAAACACATTGGCAATAAATATAAATTATAATTCCATAATTTAATTGACTTTAGGACATAAACCCAACAGGTGCCAACAGTGGCGGCGCCCATATTGAAGGTGGGGGCAAGCGCAAAACTCGCCTCCAATAACGAATTTTGTAGTAGTGAATATGTGGCTTCGCCTATGACTTGACTCTTCAAACGAAACGGATTGAGTAGGAGTTTATTGATCCTCACATTCTTCCACTAATCTTTCTTCTTCAATTATTAATGACTAACATCTTCTTTGAAATAGTCAATTAATGCCTCTCATGGCAGACAATATTGAAATTGATTTTTTAATAACTTCTTAGAGCAGGCTGTGCAGCCTCCTTATAACCTAATGCATTGGTGCAAGAATTGATGTAGGGATTATAAATTGAGGATATATATATGATCCAACATCACAAAATTTACCACATTATAGCTCAATCATAGCATTAATCATTGCTAGAGTAGCCTCTTTTTTTAATTTCCCACATAATAGTCATTAATTAATTTCACCTAAGAAAATTTTAAAATTAGAAAAAAGTGGAATATTCTATAAATTTATTAATTCAATCCTTGTTAATTGCATGCATGCATGCATTCATTCATTTCTACGACTATATATATATAAATGCATGAAACCCGTAAGCAAAGCATTATTCTCCATCACCATCCTTCAAGATTTTATCAGATTTATTCAAAAAAAAAAGAAAAGAAAAGGCTACATATGGTGACTCCAAGATTAATACTTCTTCTAATTCCAATTTTCTTCTTGCTTTTGGCATTATCATCATCAGCAGCCAAAGTCACATATAATGTGCAAAGCTTTGGAGCCAAACCCGACGGAGTTTCCGACTCAACCAAAGCCTTCCTCAATGCATGGGCAGCAGCTTGCGCTTCGGCAACATCGTCCACCATATACGTGCCACAAGGAAGATTTTTGCTCTGCACATCGCAGTTTTGGGGCCATACTTGCAAGAACAAGATCACGGTTCAAATCGACGGCACGCTGGTTTCACCGTCCGATTACAGGATCACTGGCGAGAGGGGAAATTGGCTCATGTTTGAAAGTGTTAATGGGGTTACACTCTCCGGTGGAACTCTGGATGGACAAGGTATCGGCCTTTGGAATTGCAAAGCCGGTGCCGGAAATCACTGTCCGGATGGCGCAACGGTACGTACAATCACAACCATAAACTTCTTGTTTAATTTCAAGAAAATATTCAGTGCATCAATTGCATGATTTGATTAATTTGTAAATAATCACAAAAGAACAAAGAAAAATAAATGTTTGAGTGGCGGTTCTAGACAAAGTTCAGAGGGTAAACTGCTGATAATGTTAAATTAATAATGATACACTGTAAAAATTCGTAATAGTTGACAACCGTAATCAGTCGCGGAGTCAGAAAGTACATTTTTTAAACATTTTGAAGGGGTCTAACATATGAATAATTTTTTATTTTATTATATGATTAAATACATTATAGAAAAATCTAATAAATAAATAAATATACACCACTAATAAGGGTGCACGAGTGAGTTGGAGGGTTCCTCTCCTAACTATAACCATATTACAAATATTTATCGGATACTTAAAATTAAATCTGCCTAGTGACAATTATCGGTAATTACCACATCCGTCACTATGTTTTTCACAGAATATAACTCGATTCATACATTTTTTTATATATTGGGACATAAGAATTATAATTTATGCATGCCATACAAATATGATCGATTCCTTCCACATGCATTTGCCAATCCTCACATGGTGATTGGTACATTTACGACGAATTCAAGAATAAATATAAATGCCACAAGAAATATTCATTGCATATATATAAGTCTGAAGTCAACCATGCATGCATTATTAATTATGAATTAATTATTGATATTCTGTCACGCAAGTAATTTAATATTAACGTGGCACATTAAATTGCTAGACATTGGCGTTCTACAATTCAAACAACGTTGTGGTGAGTAAATTAACGTCGGTGAACAGCCAGAAGTTCCATGTTATTGTCGATGGATGCCGCAACGTTAAGATACAAGGAATGAAGATCTCAGCCTCTGGAAATAGCCCAAACACTGACGGCATTCACATTCAAGGCTCATCAGGTGTCACCATATTAAGCTCTAATATTGCCACTGGTGACGATTGCATTTCCATGGGTCCTGGCACCTCCAATGTGTTCATTCAGAAAGTTAATTGTGGCCCAGGACATGGAATAAGGTATAACAATTCAAAATTTTAAGAATATGTATATATATGTATATTTTCTGATTGAAAAGAAACAATAAATAAATTGTATTAATTAAAGCCGTTAGAAATCGACCAAATTAATGGTGTGATTATTATACACACAACTTTTTGGGGGGTTTGGAAAAAGTACATTAATTATGCCCCTTGATATTTAACAAAAATAGCGATACCTCCTCTGAATTTGTATGAAAAGACAAAAATAGTTTTCAATTCCTTACTCTTGCTAAACGAGACTTTGAAGGTATGTTTGTATTTTCATACAAAAGTCGGTATTTTTACCAAACTTCTTATGGGATTTTTGTTTCTTTTCTTTTTTTTCTTTTTTTTTTTAACCAAGTTTCAATGGTTTAAAAAATGTAAAAAAAAAAATACATATGTATTTTTTTTTTGGAAAGAAACAATAAATTTAATTAATTAACGGATCAAAAATCGACCAAATTAATGGTGTGGCACTATGAGTATAACTTTTTTTTTTAAAGGTACAATTATACCTTTGATATTTGACAAAAATACCGATAACTCCTCTGAATTTGTAGGAAAATACAAAAATACTATTCAGTTTCTTATTATTAATAAAAGAGATTTTGAGGGTATTTTTGCATTTTCATATTCAGAGGGAGAAGATTGTGATATTTTCTTATTGTTTTAACCAAGGTTTAATTAATGGTTGTGGATTTTGATGATTGATGCAGCATTGGGAGTCTAGGCTGGAATACGCAAGAGCCCGGGGTACAAAATGTGACAGTAAAAACTGTCACCTTTCGAGGGACACAAAATGGAGTAAGAATAAAGACTTGGGCAAGACCTAGCAATGGATTTGTGAAGACTGTTCTTTTCCAAGATGTGACAATGGTGAATGTACAAAACCCTATTATCGTCGACCAAAGTTATTGTCCCAATCCATCTAGTGGCTGTCCAAGCCAGGTACATTTCAATATGCCGCAAGTACTAATAATTACTTCAAGGTTGAAATTTTAGGTTCAGGAAACTTACATGTTTGTTTCTTTTTTAGGGTTCTGGAGTAAAAATAAGTGGTGTTACATATCAACAAATTCGGGGAACATCAGCGACCCCTGTGGCCATTGCGCTCGGTTGTAGTAGGAATAGTCCGTGTAGTGGAATAATATTGCAGGATATTAACCTGAGTTATGGGAATCAACCAGCTCGGGTATCATGCTCCAATGCGGGTGGGAGTGCTTATGGCTATGTTCAACCCAGAGGCTGTTTATAGAACAAATCAATTTATAATATATAGAAATTCTAACTTAATGTATGAAATTGTACAGATACAAGGCAAGTCAACAATTTTGAAAAATAGCCGAATTGTTGGCATTTCATTGTGTGTTACAATATTGTTTTCACTTTCGCCAAGCCATAGTAGTTTATTAATTGTTATTACTTACTTGTAATTGTACTCTCTGAGGGAAACAATATTTCTTATCAGGTCATGACTTTGATGAAATGAAAGTTAATATTTTCAATTTTTTGTTTTTTGTTTTTTTCCCTCTTATTTAGGGTGCGGGTTTTCTTTGAGGAACCCTTGGTTTTGAAACAAACATTTAAAAAAAAAAATTTTGGAGAAAATTAGATATTGTTAATATTGCACTCTTAAACTATAGGTCCTTAACTTGTGAGCAAATTGTATAAGTATAGCCAGTAATATCACTTTATTTTCATGTGTTTTTTTAATAATAAAAAAATAGAAAAGAAATAGTTGCCGATTAAGTGGATCAGGACATGGAAACGCTTACTAGAAATGTTTTGGGGCGAAAATGTCTGAGAGGACATAAAGAACCTTACCTCAGAATGTACATGTGCAAAAATTCATTTGCCAAAGAGAATGTAGATCATAACTCTTTAAACAATCGAATGGTTGGGATTGCTAATTTGTCTAGTCTAACTATACCTCGGAAATTTCATGTTATATTTTCTTCCTTGTATGTTATTGAAATCCGTTGAGTACTGCTTGTGTCCTTTGCCAGAGCATCCGCTACCGAAATTAACTCTCAATACGTGTCCAATGCAGTAGTGCCTTCGATCAATATTGCAGTAGGATTTCCTCATCTCTGTTCATCTAAATTTAATTTTTCCTTAATTATTAATTCTTCTTCTTTAATTTTTTATAAGAGCCTGACAAATATTTGGATCTGGAAATTTAGAGTATGTTGTTGGGCTTGGAACGATATATTTGGGTTCTGCAAATTGTACTCAAGCCAGAATTAATTCACTTTACTCAACAGAAATACTAACTTTTGTGTGTACATGTGTCTTTACTTACAGGCCTATATGGTTCAGATTTTTACCTAAAAGGCTATACGGACACGAATCTAGAGCGTGGTGAATTCACTGAATTGTCTACATGTTTTTCATAAGAGATATGAGTTTATCATGAGAATAATTAATTATCATTATCTCTCTGACATTTATGTTAACATAACATTTAATCCCTCTTATTTGGTCAAATTACGGTTAATAAAAAAATAAATACAAATCTATTTAGAGCGTAGTTCTGTATATTTAGATAACACGCTACAGGATTCTGCAGGCAACTCCCCAACTTCGTTCTTTTCCTCCCTATAGCACATGTCTTCAATATAATAATTGATAGAATTATGAAATACTCCTTCTGTTCCATTAAAAGAGTCCATATTTATTCAGGTAGAACTTATTATGAATGTTAATGTATAATGCCTAAATTAACTAATTTGACACCCTTTATTCCAATTATATCCTTACTTTTTAAGTAAGATCTAACTGTGGACCACACATCATTATATAAGTAATGGCAAGATGTGTACAAAAATTAAAAGCTGACTCTTCTAATGAAACAAAAATATTTCTCAAATTGGACCCTTCTAACACTACAAGAAAACTGACCTATTGCGACATATTTACATGCGGCATTACATGTAGGTGTCGTAAATATACAACACTTACGCATTTGTGTCTTATATTTGTGACATCTTTGCGTCATTTAGTTATTGCATCACAATTTTGTGACATAGATTCAACATCCTTTTTTTTGTCTCAAAATTGTGACAATTTATTTGCTACACTTGAATTAAATGTCGCAGTTAGACAACACAATTATAATTGTGCCGCAAAATCGTGGCTTAATTGCGTCATATTATTAGCATGTCACAAATTAGCGGCATAATTTGAGTCATTTTAATTATTGCATCATACTTTTGTGACATAGATTCGACATCCTTTTTTTTGTCTCAAAATTGTGACAATTTATTTGCTACACTTGAATTAAATGTCGCAGTTAGACAACACAATTATAATTGTGCCTCAAAATCGTGGCTTAATTGCGTCATATTATTAGCATGTCACAAATTAGCGGCATAATTTGAGTCATTTTAATTATTGCATCACACTTTTGTGACATAGATTCAACACTTATTTGTTTGTGTCAAAATTGTGACAATTTATTTGCTACACTTGAATTAAATGTCGCAGTTAGACAACACAATTATAATTGGGCCGCAAAATCGTGGCTTAATTGCGTCATATTATTAGCATGTCACAAATTAGCGGCATAATTTGACTCATTTTAATTATTGCATCACTTTTTTGACATAGATTCAACACTTATTTGTTTGTCTCAAAATTGCGACAATTTGCTTATGCGACATTACATTAAGTGTCGTAAATATACCACATTTATGCATTTGTGACATATATTTCTGACATTATTGCGTTATTTAATTATTGCATCATAATTTTGTGACATAGATGTGACACTAAATAGACGTGCCTCATAATTATGATAGTTTTTTCGCAACACTTCATAAAATGCCAAAATTATACTGTACAATTATAAATTTGTTGTAAAATTTAGGCACAATTACGTCATATTATTGGCATGCCACAAATTGGTGGCATAATTGCGTCATTTTAATTTAATGACAGAACAACATCTGAATCCAAAAAGGGGAAAAATTAGTAAAAAATAAAACTAAATGAAAGCGGAGAAATATCATCATCATCAATGAACACTAACTTTAGTTCTTTGAAAAATTAGAACAAAAAGCAAACGAGGATCTTCATAAACAAGATGCATTCAAAACAAAAATAAGTACCTTGAAAAATAAGATGCAACTAAGCTTAGCTTGCCCAAAAAATAGCATAAATGAAGTTGGAGGTCAAAACAAATGCAAAAAATCCATTAACGAACTAATACAAGAATATGATCCCCGAAAACAAATAAAAGTACGAAAACTGCTCTAGTCATCTTCATTCTCATTTGCTGGGACCATTTCTTCAAATAAGTCATCATCATCACTGGAGTCGTCAGAATTATCGCTTGCAAAGTATTCTAGTCCATCATCTTCATCTAGAAAGTCTTCATCGTCATTATCTGAAGCATGAACATCAGCTCTACCAATAGGATTGCCTATTCCTGCCACTGTCGCACTTTCAATATCTGCTCTAACCCATGAAACGTGTTCATCATCAATAACTGCTGAATCTAATTGTTGATTAGAAAATTGCTCATCTTCATTGCCTCCAATTACATTAACTTCTGGATGAACGTTGAATAAATCTCGAGGAGTCATCTTCAAAGCTACATGCCAATCTGTATCAACTTGATCTTGAATATACCAAGCTTGGTGTGCTTGAGATGCTAGAATAAATGGCAATTTTATATTTAAAGTATCATTTATTTTCAATTTATTCACTCTAACTAAAATTTACAAATTTTCTCGTATATTTTAGAGAAAGTTAATTGAGATGCAATTTTTCTAAATTGAATTAATTCAAAGACACATAAAAACATTGTTAGTTCCCTAAAATTTTGTAAATTTTAATTTAGGATTTAAAGTATCATTTTTTTCAATTTAGTCCTTATAAACTTATAGTTTACCATTTTTATGTATATTGATATTAAATTCAATTTAGAGACGTTGTGTTCTAAGGCCATGTGTGTAAGAGTTTTGCAAACATGTTTTTGGGCTCTATTAGGTGGGCCCAATGCAGAAATGAGGTGGAAAATCTGTTTGGAAAAGTTTCTTGTGTCTTCTCATATGAGAAGAGATTTTGCAGAATTGTTTGGCACAATACCATACAAAACAGCCCATCACAGTTACCAATTTTACCCAAAAATATTGAGGCGCCTTCTCTTCTCCGCTTAAAACTCAGTAAATTCATGGAAAATTCCGTAGCCGAGGTCGCGACTTCACAGCTGAAGCAGCGCATGTGGTGGCTGACTTCTCTGTGGACGAAGAAGCAGAGACGGCCAGTAGAAAAATAAGGGAAGAAGATGGCGAGAACAGCAAACTTCGATCAGATCCGTATGACAGAAACAGCAACAAAAAACCCCGATCAGATCCGCGACTATGGCTGAGACCAGCGAAGATACAGAGGCGGCTATCGTCTTCATCAAAATAGAAATCGCACGGAGAAGTCGAAATTGATGCGGTTCAGATTTGGATTTCTCCCTCTTACTGATGCGGTTCAGATTTGTTGCCGTTATAGCTAATTTTTCTTTTTGATGAAAATTTTCATGATTTGCATATTTTTTGGATAAATCGATTCCCCTTAATTTTTTGGATTGAATTATTTATGTGATATTTCAGATTTTTTTTTTAACTTAAATTAATTTATGGGTGTTGGTTGTGATTTTTTTTCTTTTGCAATTCTAGTGGGGGTGGTGCTGGAGATGAAGGTCGATGAAGGTGATGTGTTGGGTTACGAAGGCTGGAGATGAAGGTTGATGAAGGTGTGATGTGTCGGGGGTGAGGAAGGTGCTGGTGGTGGGGGAAGGTTAAGGAAATTAATAAAAGAAAAGTAATAATTAATACATACTGTAATCAATTTGTGAAAGAAATGGAAAATAATTTGATATTCTAAGATTATGAATTTTACAAGAAAAAGAAAATAATAATTATGATTTCCTTTAAAGGTAAAAAATTCAAATTTAAATTTATAATGTATGAAATAAATTAAAATTCAAAATTTTTTAAAAGGAAAAAAATGGATATCAAGAAAATATGGAAATTAAGTAATAAGAATATATAAAAAAATTTATAAAAATAGTTTTTTGAAAAAAAATTGTGAACAGTAAAATTGAATAGTATTGAAAGTTGGAGGTAAATTTGCAATGCCATACAATATCTAGAAACATATCTTCAAACATATCTTGAAATACATATTAAAATATATTTCAGGAATATATTCCAAATAATATCCCAAAATATCTTTCAAAACACATTTCAAAAACATCTTCCAAAAACACATTTCAAAACACATTCCACACGGGCCCTAAGTTACTTTGAGAGACATTAGAAGACTATTACATCCATAAGGTTCTTGTAAATTGTAATTTAGAACATCAAGTATCATTTGCTTTCAATTTAGCCCTTATAAACTAATAGTTTAAATTTATTTCGATATATTTCATGAAATTTAGTTGAGATGCATTGTTTCTAAGTTTAATTAACTTAAGGAGACATGAGAAGACAATTACGTCCCTAAACTTTATTGTAAATTATAATTTAGTACTTAAAGTATCAGTTTATTTCAATTTTGTCAAGTTACATTTTTGGGGTATATTTTAATAAAATTTAGTTGGGATGCATTGTTTCTAAGCCGAATTAACTTATTATGACACAAAAAGACTATTAAGTGACTGAAATTTCTTATAAATTGCAAATTTTAGTACTTAAAGTATCATTTTCTTTCAATTTAGTCCTTATAAACTAATCCTTTACCCTTTTGTTATATTTTAATGAAATTCAATTGAGATACATTGTTTCTAAGTTGAATTAACTTAATGAAACATAAAAGACTATTATATTCATAAAGATTTTTGTAAATTGCAATTTAGTACTTAAAGTATCAATTACTATCAATTCAGTCATTCTAAACTAAAAATTTACCTTTTTCGTATATTTTAGAGAAAGTAAATTGAGATGCACTATTTCTAATTTGAATAACTAAAAAAGACATAAAAAGATGGTTAGGTCCCTAAATTTTATTGTAAATTGTAATATAATAATTAAAGTATCATATTTTCAATTTAGTCATTATAAAGTTATAGTTTACCCTTTTTTAGGTATATTGTTATTAAATTCAGTTGAGATGCACTGTTTCTAAATTGACTTTAAGGGACATAAGAAGACTATTGTGTCCATAAGGTTCTTGTAAATTATAATTTAGTACTTAAAGTATCATTTTCTTTCAATTTAGCCCTTATAAACTAATAGTTCAAATTTTGTCTGGTATATTTTCATGAAATTCAGTTAAGATGCATTGTTTATAAGTTTAATTAAATTAAAGAGACATAAGAAGACAGTTACGTCCCTAAACTTTATTGTAATTGTAATTTAGTACTATAAGTATCAATTTCTTTCAATTTAGTCATTATAAACTTAAAGTTTTGGGTATATTTTAATGAAATTTAGTTGGAATGCATTGTTTATAAGCTGAATTAACTTAATAGGACATAAAAAGACAATTCAGCACCTAAAAATTTTTCTAAATTGTAATTTTATACTTAAAATATCATTTTCTTTCAATTTGGTCCTTATAAACTAATACTTTACCTTATATTTTCATGAGATTCAATTGAGATACATTGTTTCTAAGTTTAATTAACTTAAAGAGACATAAAAGACTATTACATTCCTAAAGTTTCCTATAAAGTGTAGTTTAGTGCTTAAAGTATCATATTCTTTTAATTTGGTCTTAAATACTAATAGTTTAATACATTTTTCGATATGTTTTCATGAAATTCAATGAAAATGTAATGTTTCTGAGTTAAATTAACTTAAATAGATATAAATAGACTATCACTTCCCTAAAATTTCTTATAAATTGCAAATTAGTAGTTAAAGTATCATTTTCTTTTCAATTTTACACCCACAAAGATAAAAATAAAAATCCACAAAGATACACTCAAAATTTTAGAAATAAGAAGAATAAAAATTATGTTTATGGATTCTTACAAAATCAGGACTTAAAATTTACTTTAGGCTAATTTATAATTAACTTATCGTGGCGAAATATTTTTTAAAAATAAATTTTGATTTAAAATATTTATGCACGTGAAGAATTTACATTAACAAGTTCTAGAATCCTAATTGATATTCTTTAAAAAAAAAAACATAAGTATTGGAACAAAAATGTTTAAAATACGGAAAAATCATTAAAATTTTTTTGAAAATGGGAAAATCATAATTACAAAAAAAAAACAGAAAACCCAAAACCCAATTTCAGTGAGGAGGGAAAATTCCCGCTAGGCCCAAATTAGTGAGGCCAATATATGCATTAAGCACTTTTTTCTAACACTTAAAAGAAAAAAATTCCCACATCTCAGTTTTACTCTCCAAACCTAAGCTCTCTAGGTCCAGTTTGGTAATCAAACTCAATTTGAGACTCATTTTGGGCATGTTCTTTTTCATTGTTTTGAAAACGATTTTGAAAATAAGTTTTGGAAAATAGTTTTATAATGTAAAAAGTGTATTGAAAATGTAAAAAGCAGATGCTGAATAGTAAAAAGTTGTATTGAAAATGATGAAATATGATTAAAATATATTACATTTACTGTTGAAACTAAAACTGTTTTCAAAACAGAACAAAAAGAACAGGCCCTTTAATTTTATAATAATTTTTTGTCATTTTAATAAGTATTTTTATATTTTTAATAAAATTTTTTATATTTTTAATATATTATTTTATATTTTTAATATTATAAAATTAAAATAAAACTCAAAATCATATTATGTTGCAAGACGTCTTCTCCCTTTCTCTTCCTTCTCCTCTCATTCTCTCGCCGCCGCTCACTTCCATCTATTTCCCAAAAAATGCTTACTATTTGGCTCTTCAAGATATGGGAATCGTGGGGGATTAAACCTCAGGAATATCATGTCGGTCATCTTTACAACGATGCGGGACTGGCAATGGGAGAACGCCACAGCCAGATCCATCGTCGGAACGGGCTTGCTATCGACACATTTATCATTCTATGATGTTGCTCGCACCAGATTCAAGGTGTACGATGGCCGATTTTCAGACTTCCCCTGCCACAAAAGTGCACTAAAAGGCATGTTGCACGCTCTGAGGTTCTTAGATGGTGGTATGCAGTTTAAAGTCAAGTTTTCCTTGATTAATTACCAAAGGAAGGATTTTTAGATCCAAAATTTGAGCACTCGGCCAACTTTGGTGTTCGGTATTGCGTTTTGTGGTGTTCTCTGCCTTGGCCACACCGACTCCGATTTGTTGTTTATTCTGAAGCCATTGAGCTCCTTATAACATGTTTGGAGGGATTTAAGCTTGGAGTGAAGCTACCATTCGGATTTGGGAGGTTTTTCAATTCCAGATTACCGATTTTTCCAATTTCTACGGTTCATCGAACTGGGTTTGTCAAAAACTCACGGCTGAAACCAAATTGATGCACAATAAGCTTGAGGTCAGTATGGGCTAGGTCGTACCGTCCTCTTCACTGTGTGGTTCGGCCAAAATTTTGGGATTTCAGTTTGAATTCAGTTTGCCATTTTTGGGCTCGCCGACGGTTTTTCGGTTCAGTCGCTTTCACAGCCAGCGAATATTTTTTTCTGGGCCTTCCTAGCTGCAAGAACAGGTAAAGTGCTGACCTTGTACATTTAGGCCGTCGTGTTAGCGCCTCAAACTCTGTTTTTCAGTTGCTTGGTTGCTCTGTTTTATCAGTTTTTTCGGTTGCTGGAAATTGCTTGAACCCTCATGAGGTGCTTGCATTTCAGTTCTAGAATTTGCTTGAATTGGTTTGTATGTGGTTCGGATTTTTGGTTGCTTCAATTTCGCGTTCTGAAGCCTGTTTTTCAGTTCTGAATTTCTCTTCAATATGCTTGAATGTGCTGAATTCTCATCAATGGACTGAATTTTAGTTCCTTGAATGCTATTTTCCTGAAGTTCCTCTCTTGCATTTGACTATAATTTAGGTACTGTTTTGTTGGAATTTCAAGGAATAGGTTGAGTTCTTTGAATTTTTTTCTGGACCGTTTGGTACCGTCAAATTGTTAGGAATTTTAATGAATTTGCTGGAATGTTGCTTTCGGTGTGCATGAATTTAGGTACTGTGTGCTACTGCATTTTGATTTTGCTTGCATTTACTGTTTTCCTTGCATTATAGAAGGGTTGTTTTGGCACTTAAAATATTAATTGACTTTTTTGTCTTTTCACTACAATTTTTAAAAACTCAGACTAACATTACAACAGATTGAAACTTGAGGGTCTTAATTGCGAAAATCTAAACTTCAGGGGTAAGTTGCGATCGGGGTATAGTTTAGAGGGTTTATTGCAATTAACTCTATTAATTACTTGATTTTGATATCTTTTTCATCTATTTGCAGCAAGAAAAACAGCAAGCAAGATTAAAAATTGCATGGTGAGTTAATTATCTTTATCTTTTTTTTGTTGATTTTTTGTTCTAACATCTTGAAAATATCCTTTATTCTAATAAGTAATATCTATGATTGACTTATAGGGCCCAACACATTTCTTTTGTTTGATCCATTGTGCAAGAGTGTAGCTCTATAGACATGGGGACACTTCTAAAATGGAATGTAATCAATTGAAAGTAGATGGTGACTTGGATGAAACTGATGAGTATGTAAACATTCACAATAGATAATTTGGTTATTTGGTTTGTTTATTTAGTATAACCTTAGTATGTGAAAAGTTTCGCAAATTTCATAAATTTAGTAAACAAAGGTTAGTAAACAGGTTAGTAAACATGTTTAACATTATGTGTGTGTGTGTGTGTGTATATATATATATTACACGCTCTTTAAAAATATAACTTTTGGCATTTTGTTGAATTACAGAAAGTTAGTAAGAACAACAAAACTAGTCGAAAGAATGTCAAATTGCTATCTAGACTGGGAAGAAAGGATACGAACAGTGCTAAACATGAGGTATTATATATATATATATATATATATGTATAAAATACTTTCCACAAATTGTCGTTTAATTCAAATGTGTTGTATTATGTTGTTATAACTTGTTTCTCTGTTCCTCTGTTTGAAGTACCGACAGCAATATGGTCAAGAACCACCCAAGCCAAATTTGTTTATCGCTACAAGAGTGGGGAAGAGTGGAAAACCACTTGATAAGTTTACTTCAGAAAAAATAGTAAGTACTCTTACAATTAATAATAACTACCTACTATTGAAATACTAAATTGGAGTAGTGTTTTCACTTTTTCAACTAAGTTTTTCTTCATTTTATGTTTTGTAATTAGGCTATTTTAAAGGAGAAGATGCAAAAGTTGCCAGAAGGTTTGCGCGATGATATTCAGGCTAATGATGAGATTTACGAAGAAGTTATTGGAAAAGACACACCAGGATGTTTGCGCAGTAGTGGTCTTGTTTCAAAGAGTAAGAAATTGATTTTCATATCCCGAGAAGAATTTGATCAAGCTGTGAAAGACAAAGCTAATGACCAAGTGGCAAGTATTCAGAAGGGTTTTGAAGAACAATTATCAAAATTTAAAGATGACATGTGTTCAAAAATGGAGATGGTCCAGGCTCGATTTCTCCCATTTGAGGATTAAACTACACATGTAAGTCAACACTTTGTTCATTAATTACACACACACACACACACACATATATATATATACTCATATTATTAAATTATAATCTATAAGGTACTGGGGTCTTCAAATTCTAAACGCGTACAGGCTTCAAATAATGGGTCATCATCGCAAGGATTTATGAATTTAGAGAACTCTAATGAAACTCTTGAGGTAAATAATCAAATTTTCATTTATTTCCTTTTATGTTTTAATTTAGTACATTAATATTCTTTTTTGTTATCAATTGTCGTAGATGAGAAAAGAAATAGATAACACAGATACGAACAACACAAATATCCATTCAAATGGTACTTCATCAAAGGTAATATAAACAATTATACTTTTCTATTAATTTCTCAACTATATTTGTTAAATATAATTTATTTTTGTTAAAATTGTTAGGAACAAGGAAAAAGTCCTAGGAGGAGCAAGAGGAAGACAATATTTTTCTTCAAAATGTGATAATTTGACTTATGGAATTTGCATTCTACCCTTGAAAGATAAATTTAGATATTTGTAATTTTTATTTATATATTTTGAGTGATGAATTTAAATTATAATATTCTCACTTTGACATTTAGCATCTATCTAATTTTATATTTTGAATAATATTCTAGTTATCTTATAAATACAAATAGTGAATTATTTACTCTATTAATGCTTTTGTGTTGACAAAGTTTATGCAACAGAAAAAATTAATGACGTAAATTGTGTTGTCAATTATTATGTGACATAAATTTTACAGATAAGATATTATGTCACAAAATAACAATATGACATTTCAAATAATGATGGCACGTGTAGCAAATAAATGTGACATTAACCGTAATGACACAAATTAATATTAATAACGCGTCAGTGCAACTAATGACACGTAATGGGTCGCAAGATTTATGCGACAGTAATTAAGTGATGCAAAAATGTCATATCTTTTGTGGCACAACTAGTGAAAAAAAAATGCCAGAAAAAGGCTATGACACGATTAAGTTTGTTGCAAAATTGTGTCTCTAATTTGTGTATGCAACACAAATTACATGTCGGAAATACCCTTTGACATTTCAAATGTGACACCACATTTGTAGCAAATAATCTTGCAACAGTCATTTTAATGACACAAATCAGTGTCGTAAATTACGGTGCGTCACTAACACAAATGAATCATAATGTGTCGCAAATTTTAACCGACAATTAATTTAGTGATGCAAAAGTGCCATACATTTGCAGCACAAGTGAAAAAAATGCTACAAATTTGCTACACCACCTTTTGCGACTCAATAACTAGAGACGCATAATGTGTAGCGAATTAGTATTTGCTACACAAAATTGACTTTTAGCGACACAATTTGCATGTTGCGAATACCCTTTGGCGTTTTAAATGTGACGCCACATTTGTCGTAAATAATCTTGCGACACTCATTTTAATGACCCAAATAAAGGTCGTAAATTAGTGTGCGTCACTAGAACAATTGACGCATAATGTGTCGTGACTTTTAAGCGACAATTAATTTAGTGATGCAAAAAGTGTGATACATTTGCGGCACAAGTGAAAAAAAAGCGCCACAAATTTCCTACACCACCTTTTGCGACTCAATAACAAGAGACGCATAATGTGTCGTAAATTAGTATTCGCGACACTAAATAGACTTTTAGCGACACATTTGCTATGTCGCAATAGGTCACTTTTCTTGTAGTGTAATGAAATGGAGGGAGTAGTGTTGATTGAAAAAAAAATAAAAAATAAAAAAATACAAATCTATTAGGCCTTTTAGGGACATTAAACAATTTTGAACATTTGAAAACTTTAAGAGATAGCGATCGATAGTTTAGCAAAAGTTCGAAGAAATCAAATGTAATTTATACAAAAATAAAGAAATATAAAAAACACACACTCTCCAAATAAATTGAAATTAAGGCTCTGTTTGTTCTGCCAAATTTTGATTCTATTTTTATATGTACATTTTATAATAATTTATCATCATTCATAGTATAATTTTAGTATTTAATTTATGTTTATCATTCATAATATAACTTTTACATTCTTTTTCCGTTCAAAAACTTCTTTTTTTTCAAAATGAGCTAAGGTGTATGTTCTCCTGAATCATGCTATAGAACACCATCGTTGTTAGAAGCGGTCACATTTTGCTACAATAACTCACATATACTTGGTTCCACTTTACATATATTTCGATCCGTATCTATGTATACCAAAGCACTCTTTTAAGTTAGTGACTATTTTAAAACTATGTATCAAGTGGACCAAAGAACAAAAGCACAAAAAAAACCAATAAAGTGATTTTAACCAAAAATAACTGCCTAACTAATCATTAATTTGTAAAGATCGATGTTAATTAGCTAGCTACCTATAACTAGTGTGAAATCAAACTTTCAGTTAGTTCATCGTCATGTTACTCTTGCACATATATGCCCATGTTATTTTGTTGAAGTTTAATTAATTTTGGTCTTCTCTTGACTTCAATGTTCTTAATTTTTTATTACCATACATATATACTTCAAATTCATTGCTTAGTTTTCACCGCTTAATTGGTTGACTTTGCTTTTGCTCTAAACAACAACTTTCTGAGTTCTTTTTTCTTCTTCTGTTTATAACAAAAATCCATGGATTTGCATGATTGATTAAGTTCGGACATTAACCTATGGCCACGAGTCAACTTATAATTTATAGCCTTTCGGCCATCATTTTCTCCTATATATATATACATTCATCGGTTAACGCATTTGATTAGTTTATTAATTTGAGTTATTCTCTCTATTTAGTCTCTTAACTTGAAAAACTTTTATTTTCGTCAAATTTTTGAGTTTCAACTTCAAAAATAGTTATAAAATTGTCCCAAAAAATTTATATTCATATTGAAATTTGAGCTATATTCAACTACTACATAAGATATTTTAGACTAAGTTAAAGGGTGAACAAAATGACTTAACTATTCTCTATTTTGTATTCATTTTCACTACTGATAAAAATTAACTCAAAATTGATGGATTAAAGTATGAGGTCAACTAAAGTTAAGAAAACGAATGGAGTGATTTAATCATATTTAAATATTTCTCACCAAGGTCGATGAACGAATTAGTTTTATCTTTGAAAATTTTGTGTAAAACAACGATAAGTCAAAGCATCGTACCTTATATTGGAGGTAGCTCCTGCTCAGCGCGGGTTATGCGAAAATAACAACATAATTAAGCAAACTTGTTCAATGTTTATCTTTTAATGCATGCATGCATGCAGCCAGTGTTTGTCTCTTCTTGATTTTAAAGTTTTTTTTGTTTTTCTTTTTTCACTTTATTTTTTCGTTCTTAACAACCGTGGAATGTGCTATAAGCATAGCC
This sequence comes from Leptodermis oblonga, assembly GCA_016801395.1. NCBI lineage: Eukaryota > Viridiplantae > Streptophyta > Magnoliopsida > Gentianales > Rubiaceae > Leptodermis > Leptodermis oblonga. The sequence continues at coordinate 4,502,696 of CM028754.1, forward strand.
ACTAGTCAATTCAATTTCCTAGGCATTTTCAACTAGAAAAGGAAAAAGGAAGAAAGAATCCTAGGCCTACTCTTTTCCTTTTAATTTTAGTTTTGTTTTTCATTTCAACCTTAAATTAATGTATTATAATTATTTTTTATCTATTATAATACAACTTTTTATTATTCAGCTATACATTTTTAATACATTTTTTACACTAAAAATTTATTTTTTTAAAATATGTTGTCAAAATCGAGTTTTAAAACATCATAAAGAACAAGATATATGTAAATGAAAAATAAATAAAATTAAAACTTGACCATACTTATTGGTCACATAAATTAATTGATTACAATATTGGATTTCATATACTTTTTCCTTAAAAAAGGTATAGTGTTTCTAGTATTAAAAATACGTATGAAAGAAATAATTTTTTGCATTTAACTAACATATATACATTCAAAATATTTTCATTAAACTTTTGACATATTTTAGAATTCGTTACCATATTGCCATAATTGAATGGTGTAGGCAGGAAAAAATATATATAAGGGATTTAGTGAAATAAATAAATATACTTGAGTAGTGTATCATTACTCTTTAATATATATATATATATATATATGATGAAGCGTGATTTGCCGGTGAGGGTTTTCGGGTCGAATCCGCTCCGATTCGTCATCTCTGACACATGTACTAGCGGGGAAAGTCCCCCGATTAAGCTCCGATGCTAAAGTTAGTATTTTAGAAATGTAGTAATACTAGAGAGAAAAGTTACCAAGCGAGAACCCTCTACTATTGTGATGAAGGCTCCTATTTATAGAGTAAGGGAGCCAATTGTTATCCACTGGTTGAGGCGTGGGATTGTCCAGTGGTTTGTTGCCCCCGTCTCCTTCTTTTGTCCGGATATAAATAGTATTCCGTTAGTGGGCCAACTAAGGCCGGATCGTAAACTTAATAATTGGGTTTCGCTTTGGGCCGAAGGGCAAACCGGACACACTAATATATATATTTATTTATATAAGGGGTGAGATCAGAAGCCCTAGAAACGCCCATACCTTAATTACTTGTTACCTTTTTTCTTTTAAACGAAACAACCATTCTACGACTGATGGGTTTGGCAACCCTTTCTTCCACAAAAGGCGCAGTACATAATAGGGGTGTTCAGCAAATTATCAGATTATAAGTTAAGGCACCGTCGAATTAATGATTTGCAAGTCCATAGGCAACTTGGGCATATATTTTGTACATATATAATTCTTTACCTAATTATTTATGCTGAATATATTTTGTTGCTGGGTCCATTACTGCCTTATAGGCGGCTGGAAAGAGAATTCCTTCAACTAATTATAAGTAGACTCTCCTATATAGTACTAGACGTACCCGAAAGTGGACATACTTTATATAAGGTTGTTATACGTTGACAAATTCATGAACATGCAACTATATTAGTGTGGACGAATCTAGAACATCTATGCATGTTTGTAATAATTCTTCTACACATCAATTATAATTCTTCATTGCTTTTAAAATAATATCCTCTTAAATACAAAAATTATTCAGTGTATCTGATGAAAAAGACGGTGCAGTAAGATATATTTAGGAGATAAGTGATATTTTTTGGGGAGAGGGTGAACCTGTAAAGGGTGCAAAAATAAAAAATAGATTTAATTCTAACTTATTATTGACTTATTTCATTACTTTTAAAAGGATACACAATAATTTTCCCCTTTAACCCACTAGAATAGTCATGTTTAAAAAAAGGATCATACATTAATCCCTTCATGTAATCATTCAATTACTGAATAATGGGCTATGCAATTGCATTAGTAATCCATCATAGATCGTTATTCACTGATGAACAATTCAATAAAGCGACTATAGTATTTCCCTTAAAAAAGTATATATTTTTGTTTCAATAGAAGAGTTGTGTTTTGATTTTTTTTTAATCTACACAAAAGTAAGGCGCATATGAAAAAATAATGGAAAATTTAAAAAAAAAATTCTTCAAAACAGCCGATTAAGTGGTTGGCGGGCTTGGTTACTTTCTTATTAATCTCGAAATAAAAAAAATTACATCCGAAGGAGGGGGGATGTAATGTGTTTTACCCTCATTAAGAAACTGTGTACAATATTTATGTGTGAGGTGTATGCAGTCCATGATAACATAAATACAGAGGTATTAATGCATATGCTTCACTCGAATGTAAGGGACACCTTGCTTATCTAAGAGACAAAGTCCCTTAAATTCCCCTTGAGCCCCTTCCATTATAAAGAACTCTCTGCGCTGCGATGTACTCGCAAATCTTGCCAACCAATCTGCCAGAGAATTAGCTTCACAAAAAACATTATGAAAAGTAGGGCTGGCAATTGGGTCGGGTTCGGGTTAGCGGGTTCGGGTTGGCGGGTTAATACTTGTAAACCCGAACCCGACCCATTTATTATATGGGTCAATTATATAAACCCGAACCCGACCCATTTAACAAAGTGTAACCCGAACCCAACCCATTAACCTGTTTATTTTATGAGCTAAAAACCTATATATAATTATATGGGTTATATGGGTCAATAGGTGACCCAAATAACCCATAGAACATGTTAACTCTAATCCACCACCACCCATTTGCTGACGGAAATAGAAGAGAGGGGTAGAAGGAAATAGAGGTCATGGGTGAGACTAAGGAAAGAAAGAAAAAAAAATAAAAAAGAAGAAGAGAAAAGAGAGGAAAATAGATCTAGGTTCGGATGAGTGCAGGGGAGAAAGGAAATAAAGAGAGAAAAGAAAGGAGAAAAAAAAAAAAAAGGAGAGAAAGGAGGGAGTAGTCGCCGTCGGTCATGGAAATGAGGAAGGGAAGAAGAAGTAGTGCAGCCGTGCAGGGAGAAAGGAAAGAAAGAGAAAAATAAAAGGAGTGAGGGGAAAAAAAAGAAGTGAAAGAAGTAGGGTGTACATTACAACATTAGGGTTAGGCCAATTTTTCAAAATTACAAATTTAACCTCATAATTTATTAATATTATTTAGATGGGTCAAACGGGTCGTAATTGGGTTTCGCGGGTTGACCTGAATTTGACCCGTTTATTATACGGGTTAAACGGGTTGACCAGTTTGACCCACCAACCCGAAAATCCCTAACCCAAACCCGCTTATATCGTGTCGGGTTCGTGTCGTGTCGTCGTGTCGTGTCGGATATTGCCAGCCCTAATGAAAAGTGTAGCTCCTCTCCTCTGTCAACCGCTTGACTTGTGTGAGATACCCAACCAACCGCCAAGGCTACTTCGCACTGCTATTACTTAAATTAATTATTTTAAATGTTATATTTTTAAATACAGAAGAAAATTTATATTTTTTAACAAAACTCTTTCATTGAGACTAAAGGTGTAACAAGAATAATTCATCATTTTTTTATTTTTTTTTGTGGTGGTTGATTTCAAAGAACAAAAATAATAATTTATAATAAGTGGGCGAAGTGGTATCCATGAATGCAGGTTACTTGTTTTGAGGGCATCTTGTTTCTTGAAAATTTATATATATTTATATTTAATTAATTTGTGAGTTGTACTTGTAGTACTGTTGTACATGTAGGATGTGGCTAGCATATATGCATGTGCTCTTATAGTTAATTATTACTACTATGTTCGGTTCTACACTCATTCAAATAATAAAATAAACACAAATATTTAAACTACTAACCGTAATCATTAATTTCTAATCATTCCAAAGGTGTTGTTAAACGTCCGAAGGAGTTGTTAAAGATCGCATCTTTAGCTTGTCATTGGACTAGATACAAAAACAATCTTACTTTCAATTTTTATTTTTTTTAAAAATAGGTATCGGAATTTGTCTAGATACGATTAACATACCTTACACAATTCGGGATGTCACTATCGACAACACAACAATTGTGAGACCATTGGGGAGAGGAAAGACTGAATTAGAGAGGACCGTTTGCTTGCTGCTGCCACTTGTACTTGCATGAAAATAGTGCCACTACACATGGGAGTTGTCAGGATTCGATTCCTGATCTCCCAAAATCTTACTTTCTATTTGTTATGAATATGTATTATTTTCATTATGTTAGCAAAGTCCTATTTTAATTTGTTTTTTCTATCTTATTATAGTACTTCACGTAGTGTGACAGAGGTTCTGTTGGGTCGCACGATAGAAGAACACCCAACATAAAAGAGCGTCCCATCTTAGAGAGAAATCTCCGCATGAGCAATGATGGACAAAGCGAAAGCGAGAATATCTCGGGGAGAAACTCGTCTTTCTATGCTTTCAAGTGTTGTCGCAGAATATAAGAAAGGAGAAAAAATTGCATAGAGTGAAAAAACGTAACTATTAAAATTTTTAATGGCTAAAGTATTATATGTTCTGTTAGACTAGACCTCTATACAGAAGATCATAATTCATATATATATATATATATATATATACAACAACGAAAAAATCATAGTTAAGTAGGCTAAATTGGCGCTATCACCATGTCATGATTATTTCCATACTCATTAGACTATTAAATCTCTATTATTATAATCAGCTTTTATTATGAAAATGCTTTGGAAATTTGAGGAGGGGATATGCATTTGGTCAAAATTTCTGAGACAACGAGGTGGTTTGGAATCATCCCGGCTGTGGTCTTTACCGAGAAAGGAGAAACCCCGCTTTTACAACTGTGTGGAGTAGTTATAGTCACGGGGTTTAGGGAGAATTATTTGGACAATAAAAGCATCAGGACGTTTTGCTACAAAATCTGCTTTTGACTTAGTCTGGCAGCGCCAACATAGATGCAGGGAGTTGGCGCATCTTTGAAATGCTAGAATTCCTAAAAAAAATGTTTATGTCTTGGTATGGAGATTATTGAATGGGCTACTGCCTTTTCCTGATGTCCTACAGAGTCTGGGATTTCAAATGCCATCAAAATGCTTAAGGTGCTAGTCACTAGATTCTTTGGACCACTGGTTTTTAGAGTGCGATGTTGCGAAAGAAGTTTTGGCATATTTTGAACAGCAGCTTGGAGTTTATGGTTTCGGTGCTCAGCACATTCGTGAATATGCCTTTGTTTGGTGGACTCAACTTGCTATTGTGGGGGCAAAGCGAGTTGTGGTAAATCTTATTTTATCTTTTATAATATGAGAGCTATGGAAGGTGTGGACAACAGGAACTTTTCAGGGAGAGAGAGTAGCAGCGCAACAGTTCATATTCTAAGTGTGGACGGACATTCAGCAGGTTCTGTGTATTTGGCCTTTATGTTATCATTGCCCGGAGATGAGCAGTTAAGGGTGCAAGATTTGAAGCTAAATCCTCGAAGAACGACATGGTTAAAGGTGGTTTAGTGGCATTTCCCAGTTACCATCAAATTAAATGTGGATGGTTCTTCAAGGGAGAATCACAGAATGGCTGGTGGTGGAATAGTGGTACGAGATAGTCAAGGTATTTTGTTATTTGTCAGGTCTCTTGATTTTGGACAACAGACAAATATCTATGTAGAGACTGAAGCGTTGTTGAGTGGATTGACAATATGTCAAGAATTGGGCTAGATGAGGTGGAGGTGAAAAGTGATGCAAAGATGTTAGTGGATGCGGTGAAGGGCTTGCTTAGTATACCCTTACGGATTACAGGTGCATTTGATCGGATCGAGGAAATTTGAGCTCATACGGGATGGACTTTAAATCATGTTTATCGTCAGGCAAAGATTTCATGGCACGACGAGGTAGTAGTGGAGTGACAAAAGTATTATACGCTCAGTAGGATACACCTCTGGAGCTAAAAAAGATTCTGAGATCAGGGTCCTTACAAATACCTTACTTCAGGCAATAGGAATTTTTTTACTTTGATTTCTTCATTTGCATGCTTGTAGTAGAGGTATGGCAATTAAGACCCCCTCTCTAAAGTTGCAAAATTATTTTTAATAATTAGGATAGTCAATCCCGCCAGCCACTTAATCGGCTGTTTAAAAAAAAAGAAAAAAAAGGTACGTACTTATTGAAAATCATTTTCCCATCATGATAAATCAGAAATTAAATAGATCGAGCAATCTCAAATCGACAAAATAATCGTGGAATTGAATATATTGCACTTCCATTTGTACAAAATAATCGACAAATTGAATATATTGCACTTCTATTTGTACATCCTTGGAAGCACCTAAAAGAACATGGCACCTTCAAAAGATTGATGATGTTAATGTTGTTTCCGCAGCAACATAGTAGTATATGTAATAGCTATAGTAACTTGATGTCGTGATCTCAAATATATTTTCTAATGTGTTTAAATATATCCAAATATAAATTATATTCAATATTTGTATATTTCTATAGAAAAGTCGTTTTGACATAAGCGATAGTTCAACAGTTAAAAATCAGTATTTAAGAAACTAAACTTAATTCTTCAATCTTTAGAAACAATGATATTTCAACACCTAAATTTAATAAATACACAATATTTGTTGTTTTAATACATATAATATTTAAGAAGACTAAAATCAATATTTGAACAAAAAAAATGGTACGCGGTATTTTAACACCAAATTAAAATTCAATACATAACATACATCTTTGTAATTGTATGTTATCTCTCGAGGTTATTAAAAAAAATAATTAAAAAGTACTTCCGTAATTCAATCTCAAATCTTCTTCTCTCTATCAACTTGTTTTCCCTAAAATACTTCCTTGAAAATCAAGAAATTGTTTCTTGCCATTTTTCTTACTGAGCTATGAACATGGGCCAATTGGTTATTTGTCAAGGGAGAGGAGGGATTCCCCATGCACCATGTGGACATGGAATATTTCTTCAATTAATTAATTAATAGTATTCTTCCCACCATTTTTTAATTATTTCTCCAACTATTGTTTTGAAGTAGTGATTTAAGTACTTCCACAATAAAACTCATCAATCTCTTCTTCTTAATTCGTGATTCGCATTACTACAACCAACAATTTTGGTTCGTTAACCGTCACATTATTATGACATTGACCAACACAAATAAAAAATTAAATAATTTCTAATAAAGTTTTAAAAAAATAAAATCAATCAACTAAGGCCAATTTTTGTCTCATACCATAAATTGCTCCATTGAAAAGCTCCTATAAATACCTCCCAATTTATCCATTTCAAATCCATCATCCCTCTCTTTCTTCCTTCAACTCTCCTCATCCCATCAGTCTCATAATTAACCAAGAAAAATGGCAGCAAAAATGAGAATTCTTGCCATCCCAACTCTCTTCATCTTTATGTTCCAATATTTATCGGTAGCCAAAGCTGCCGGCCCGTCGTACAATGTGCAAAAATTCGGGGCAAGACCCGACGGCAGAAGTGATTGCACTCATTCTTTCCTCAGTGCCTGGGCTGCGGCTTGTGCCTCCGCACAGCCTTCGACAATTTATGTTCCTCCGGGGCGATATTTGATTGGCGCCGTGAATTTCTGGGGAATAAGTTGCAAGAACAGACGCATAACTATGCGGATTGACGGAACCCTAGTTGCTCCTTCAAACTACAATGTGCTCGGTCCGACCGGGAACTGGATCAAGTTTTCGAGAGTGAGTGGACTTTCAATCTATGGCGGAACCCTTGACGGCCAAGGGGCTAGTCTTTGGGGTTGCAAGAACCGCGGTGGATACTGCCCGGTTGGAGCAACGGTTAGTACTTCCCCATTAGTTAATCTTTTGTGTTTTTCCGGCTGAGAAATTTCTTAAATGGCATTTCTTGTTTAACAATTAACTAATTAATTTTGTCTGTTTTAATGATCTCGTTTCATTTAGAAACTATATAATATCTTTTATGAGTACATATTTTTTGGACAGGGAAAGCATAGGAAACTAAATATTGATAATCAAATATTTTTGGAAAAACAAAAGTGAGAAAAAGATTACATTTACCATTTTTATGTATATGGTTACAGCGAAATTAATGGAATAGACTTCTTTGATGTATTAGTTTCGGCTTTGACCTATCATGTTACGTTACTTTTATAAAAGAGGTTAGATATACCTTTTCATATTCATAAGGTGAAATTACACTTTTATCGCTTGTGAATTTGAGAGGACATTGTACCTTCCATACAGAGAATCTCAGTTGAACGCCCTCAGACATTATGCGAATTATTAGCCATTGAAACCAATTTTTTCTCAGTCAAGATTTCAGGCACATTAAGTAATCTCTTATTTCCCTTCTTTCTTAAAAAAAATCTCTCTACAGTCATTGGGAATTTACAACTCCAACAATGTGATAGTGAGTGGATTAAGGTCAATAAACAGTCAAATGTTCCACGTCATCGTCTATGGTTGCCAAAACACCAAGCTTGTGGGGATGACCATTTCAGCCCCAGGAAACAGCCCCAATACAGATGGAATCCATATCCAATCTTCAACTGGGGTTACAGTCATGAATTCCCACATCGGAACTGGAGACGATTGCATCTCCATTGGCCCCGGAACCTCTAACGTCTTCATTCAGGGAATTAACTGCGGCCCTGGCCATGGAATAAGGTATATATACACACATAGAAAAAATTACAGTCCCGTTAGAAAATCATTCGGTCATTAAATTTGTCTTTGGATGCATTATGAAATCCAATGATTCTTATAAAAATTTTTTTTGGCTTTTAATGCTTTTTATTTATTTTTTCTATCAGCATTGGAAGTTTGGGATCAAATCTGCAAGAAGCAGGAGTACAAAATGTGACGGTTAAAAGTGTTACATTTGTGGGAACACAGAATGGAGTGAGGATAAAGACATGGGCGAAGCCTAGCAGTGGATTTGTCCGAGGAGTTCTATATCAACATGTAACAATGATTAATGTCCAAAATCCCGTCATCATTGACCAAAATTACTGCCCCAATGGAGGATGCCCTAATAAAGTAAGTAGATTAATTCAGTTGCAATTCAATTTTATTAACTTGTGTAAATTATCAAAAACCCTTGATATATATATTTGTCAAAATTATCAAATGGACCTTATAAAGTGTGCTTAACAAAGCTAACCCTGAGATTTTAGTTTCGCTTGAGGGTTTGTTTTGTAGTTTTCAAAATTCATCATCCGTCAATTTTCTTATTACAAAACTAACCCTTAAATTTTCAAAATAATTTATCAAATAAACCCTTCTAAGTCAGCCTAACATAAGGCATGAAACCTTGACGGCTAGTTTTTAATTTCTTTGAAAGTTTAAGGTCTAGTAATCTGTTAATGTTATTAAGTATTGATGCATGGTTAATTACCTTTGTAATTTGTTAAAGCTTTATTTTCCAATTTGGTAATTTGGACAAATTAATCTCAGTTGGGTGATTTTTTGTAATTTTTAACAATTTTTTTTTTTTTATACTCTAGCCCTTTAACTAAATAATTGATGAAATATAAATAATTAATTATTTTCTAAACAATAAATGCTTTGATTTCAGAACTCAGGAGTGAGGATTAGTGATGTGACATACCAAGATATACATGGAACATCGGCAACCGAAGTAGCAGTGGCTTTTGAGTGTAGCAAGAGTTACCCTTGCAGAGGAATCTCACTTCAGAATGTGAACCTCAGTTTTAGAGATCGACCGGCCATCTCTTCTTGCGTTTATGCTGGTGGATCTTCATTTGGTGTGGTTGAGCCTGATAGTTGCTTGTTCTAGAAAATAATTAATTAAATTAGGTTGCCATTTTTTGCAAATTATTTTATATTCTTAGTTTGCACAACACAATATATATATATATATAGTACATATTTAGTTTATTACGACCATGTAATTTCAAAAATTTCTTGCTTGAGCCTGTGGCTTTGGATTGGCCCTTTTAGCCTGAGCCTAGCCTTGCAGGAAACATTATCATTCTGTATTCCAAGATTTTAGTGATCTTAGTGACTTAATAGAGTGTGTTTTTCTGATAAAGATTCATGGTTGATTTGAGGCCTAATTACATTTTAGTTACTTATTTATGTTTGACTTAGACAATTATCCCTTTCAATCATTAATAAAAGGGAAAAAAAAAAAACACTTATGAGAATATATATTTTCCTTAATTAAATCCTCATATTAAACATAATTAATGTAGACTGTAGTTATGAGTTTTTTAGTATTTATTGGAAGCTGTTGTTATTTTTGACATTTTTCTTGCTTTGACTGAGACTGATGGTCAAAAGGGGGTTAAAAACAAATGGCATATTATAATCCAGGGGGTTTAATGTCATTAAGCTTTGATTTGGTTACCATTTTATTAATATAAAAAAAGTCAACACAAGGGGCCTAGCTATGGAGACTAGATCCAGACCACTAACAGTTCAAATTAGGAGGTAAATTACACATAACTGTCAAATTTAACCGGAATGATGGAATAATACGTTTTCTTATAATTACGTGGCCAAAAGTTATGTAACATGTAATGTTATTTTCTCGACTATTTTCTTATACTAATTTTGTGCCATAACCGTAAAATATGCATGTTTTATTTGCAAAATACAAGTGAAAGATTGATAAAATATGTTGTATAAAAGGTGAGAATTTGTTGAGATTGCAAACCTTGTTTGCAAGTTGTAAAAATAGCAATGGCGGTGGGAATTTTAATTACGATTCAAAAGCAAATGAAATAAGTCCAAAAATTATAAATCGTCCCTAATTCAAGGCGGATTCTCCTATTACTCAAAAGAACTAAACTTACCATTAGAGTTGACTGTATTATATTCAAAAAACAATAGGGTTGGATGACAATAGGATAATTGAAAATAATTGTATGAAGTGTGACACAGAAGTCATGGGTGATCATTGGTTCGATGCTTCGGGCGAAACCAATTCCCAGGGTGTGACGGGAGGTGTGTACAGGGCCCGTGTACATATTCACAGCAGCATGCTGATCCGCGATTACTAGCGATTCCAACTTCATGTTCCCGAGTTGCAGAGAACAATCCGAACTGAGGCAATCTTTCCGGATTCGCTCCGCCTTACAGCCTTGCTTCCCATTGTAAATGCCATTGTAGCATGTGTGTGGCCTAGCCCATAAGGGCCATGCGGACTTGACGTCATCCCCACCTTCCTCCAGTATATCACTGGCAGCCCTTCGTGAGTGCGGCACACACAGTGAGACATTGTATTGTGTCTATGTAGCGATTGGACAGAAACGCTCAACTGTGGCACAATTAGTTCAAATTCTTTCAGAAGCGAATGCTTTGGAATATTCCATTCTTGTAGTAGCCACTGCTTCGAATCCTGCTCCTCTGCAATTTTTGGCCCCATATTCTGGGTGTGCCATGGGGGAATATTTCCGCTTATTCCTCCATGGAGCCTTAGCTTGTGCTATTCCTCTATAGCAATTCATTTTCTTGTTCACAGAGCTGATTCAAAAAGGAGAAATTCGTGTGACAACAGAAGGATCGGGAATCGCTTTATTTTTATTATATTTAGCCTGGGAGGGGTTCATTCATCCCAAGGGTAAAAGGCTCGCATTTCAAGGTACAATCCTATTTCCATTATACCGATTTCTATTTTTTAGTTAGTATAACTCTATCTATATCTTACTTTTAGACAAGTTCCATAACCACATAGTGGAAAAGAAGATTCACTCGTTCTTCGAGCCCTGCTTCTCCTCACTCATCTAGCTCTATCAATTCTCTTTTTTCATTATCTTTTAGCTTTAGCTTATTGCGTTACGCCTAAACTCGTTTTTACTTTATAGGATCTAGGAGATCTTAAACTTATAATCAGAGTAAAACACTTGTGTATAAACTGTGAGATCAAGGGTTCGAATCACATCTATGGTAAGATTTGCAAATTTTAAATCAAACTCTAACCAGCAAGTCCTCGTCCCTGAAATCTAGACGAATTCCAACACATTTCAAAAAAAATAGCTCCGAAAATTAATCTCATGAGCCTTAATTAATATTTAATCCAATCCAAAGAGTAGTATTTATTATATATCCAAAACTTGAAGATTTTTTTATCTCTGGCATACTCAACCTTCGTGGCATATTCTTAAACTCCAAATTATTAATTACTCTTTCCAGTATACATTACTCGTAATTAGTGATGTAAATTGATGGATTTACTTTCATTCCCCAACTTCAAAATTGCTATAAATCGTCCTTAATGTTTTGATTGGTTTACTTTCTTGCTCACTTTTCGGCTTACACGTGAACTATTAATGAAAAAATACGAATATCCATGGAAGTTTAGGGCAGGTATGCCTTTCAAAATGCATTTTGGAATACTAATGTTGTTTGCTAAACCTTTCTCAATTTGGACATCTTAAAATGTAATTTGAATATAAATTGAAAAACAAGTACCTAAACTTCGATCCAAATCCCATCTCAAATTTTAGCCCATAAATGAAAAATATGAAGATTGATAGAAGTTGACTACTCATGGAAAATATAAATCATAGTTCAGACTCTTTCAGAAACGTGAATGATAAATCAAAGTTCATAGACTATTATCAAAAGGTATTTTGTCACCGTAGAATTTTCTTTTTTGGGTCCAAAAATGAGCGATAGACTATATTTTAAACATAAATTTAAAATTTTGAGAGTTCATTTAAAACGATTTTTAAAATTATGGGATAAAACTACAAAAACTTCCAAATTTGGGACTATTAACGCAACTTTTTTTTTTTTTTTTTTTTTTTTTGGAAGTAAAGATGGTAATTCGTCCAGCTGCAATTCCCTTGGATGTACCGCTGGGCCAAACCCTAGGGTACAACGCAACTAATTATTTTAATATATTCTACTTCATTAAACACAAGACCTCAACCTAAAAACAAAGCAAATATTTCAAGTTCTTCAAAGTCTCATTCGATTAACTGAATCGGGTCATGAATCAAAGTGGAAAATCAACCTCGTATTCGGTCATGAAGCAAATATGTATATATATTTTTTTAAAGAAACAATAATTTTAATTAATTAAAGGATCCAAAATCGACCAAATTAATGGTGTGGCACTATGAGTATAACGTTTTTTTTCCAAAGGTACAATTATACCCTTGATATTTGACAAAAATACCGATAACCCCTCTGAATTTGTAGGAAAAAACAAAAATACTATTCAATTACTTATTATTACTAAAAGATTCAGAGGGAGGGGATTTTGATCTTTTCTTTTTTGTTTTAATTAATGGTTGTGGATTTTGATGATTGGTGCAGCATCAGCATTGGGAGTCTAGGGTGGAATACGCAAGAGCCCCGGGTACAAATGGAGTAAGAATAAAGACTTGGGCAAGACCTAGCAATGGATTTGTGAAGACTGTTCTTTTCCAAGATGTAACAATGGTCAATGTACAAAACCCTATTATCGTCGACCAAAGTTATTGTCCCGATCCATCTAGTGGTTGTCCAAACCAGGTACATTTCGAGCATGCGCGATTTACATAGGTTGAAATTTTATGGTCTGCGAAATTTACATGATTTCGATGTTTGCTTTCTAGGGTTCTGGAGTGAAAATTAGTGCCGTTACATATCAACAAATTCGGGGAACATCAGCGACCCTGGTGGCCATAGCGCTCGGTTGTAGTAGGAATCATGGTAGTCAGTATTCCGATCCGTATCGTAGTATCTTACGATCCTACGATACTCGAAGAGGTAAACGATACAGGATCCCATAATATCCTTTTTATATGCAGGATCTCCATGAGATCTTTAGGATCCCGATCTGTATCGTATGATCCTTCGATCCTACGATCCTATGACGATCCTACATTTTTTTAAAAATCCATCATAAATCATTGATTCAATAATTTTTCTTACATACAATTTTCATATTTATGTCTCTAGTTTAGTGAATGGTTAAGTAATCAATTTCATTTTTATCCAACAACTAGACTATAGTTCGAATCTTGCCAGGATACATGTAATTTTATATTTTTAAGCCTTTTGGCTTATATTTTGCACCATCAACTAAAAGAGAGCAATTTTATGAATGTTGTATTTATATTGATTTAATGTGTTTTTGCTTATGTTACGTACATAAGTTACACATTAATTGATTACAATACATATGTGGATATAGAGATTTCTAAGAACTTTTATATGGATAAAAGTAAGGAAAAACATTCTCGTGTGGAAGTGGAAGAATGATATTGTCATGGACTTAGGTCTACGGAAATCAATCACAGAATATGATAGTTCTATTAGAAACCCAGTTCGAAGAGAGTATTTGGTTAGAGGCCCTTGTCAACCAATTGGTCATATTTATCCCCGAAAACAATATGGTAAGGATTCTAGCGGCGAACGCATAAAAAAATGTCAGAACAAAATTGTCATTACGGTCGCCCCCTCTGACATTTTGTTCTGCGTTCGTCACTGTTTATCATGACAACTATTTACCATTATCTTTAGGCTTAAATCTTTTAAACCACCCTGTGTTTACTAGTGTGTTTGACATTTGCCCTCCTGTGTTTCTTAAATACATCTTTTGCCCCATGTGTTATTTTAAATACATCTTTTGCCCCCCATTTGACCACTAGTCAACCATATAAAAAGAAAATAAAGACATTCATGCCCTCATACTTTATTTTGCCATAATTATTACATTTATTTAAATATTTTATATTTTTGAACAATAAAGTTTATATTTTAAGTATTTTTCTTAAAATATACGACGCTACAATTTATTTTATTTTTATTTTCACTATTTTTCTTCTTTTTGTATTTAAGTTTCTTTTACAATTTATAAAAAAAAATCCAGTGAATTAAAATATTTTATAATTTTGACTAGATGGGAAAATGTTAATATATATTAGTATATTCATTTAAGTGTCAAAAATATATTATATAAATTATGAAAATTTTAATTTTAGAACATATGGAGAAAAGTTTAATGAGTTTTAAAATATAATTTTAAATATGACTCTTTTGTTAAAACGAAGAGAGTATATAATAAAAAGAAGAAATTAATTCAACAATATATTATTATAAAGTTTAAAAAATAATTTTCCATTTTATAGTTTTTTACAGTTTCAAACAAACAATAAAATAAAATTTGTATCAGCCAACAATGTAAATGTTACGTAAAAGTTCATCTATAAATTTTGAAAGAAATATGAAAATACATTACCAATTTCAACTAAATTAATATAATATATTTTAAAATTAAATTTTCTCATCATTTGACATTTTAAAAATATTTTCTTCATTTTAAATAAAAAAAATTAATAGTAAAAAAAATACCAAATTATATATGTAAAATTTCATTATTGTAAAATAAAAACAAAAGAATGATGTTTAATGAAATAAAAATTAAAAAAAAATTTCATTTTTTTTAAATTGCACTATTATATTTTAAGCTGAAAAATATAAACTTTGTTGCTAAAAAATATAAAATGTTGAAATACATGTGAAAATTAAATGTAAAATAAAATAGAAGGGCATGAATGTCTTTATATGATTTTAAAAGGCTGACTAGTGGTCAAGGGGGGCAAAAGATGTATTTAAGAACACAGGGAGCCAAATGTCAAACAAACTAACAAACACAAGGTGGCATAAATAATTTAAGTCTTATCTTTATGTTAATATATAACAATTAATCCCTTCTTTGGTCAAATTAATCAAAAAGACAAATACAAACACTTGAAAACTTCATTCTAAAATAAGAGGTAATGATAGTTTTGCGGAATTTGAAAGAAACGAAATATAATTTATTCTAAAATAAATAAAATTACAAAACGCGCGCACACACACACGCTCCAAATGATGTGAAATTAAGGCTCTGTTTGTCCTCCCAAATTTCGATTTTGTTTTTATATTCTATTGTATCGTCATTCATAATTTAAGTTTTTAGTATTTAATTTACGCTTATCATTAATTTCTAATATAATTTTTACATTCTTTTTTTTTTATCAAAAACACGTTTTTCAAAATCTCATTTATAATGAGCTAACGTGTATGGCCTGAACCACACTATAGAACACTATCGTTGTTAGTAGTGGTCACATTTTGCTATAATAATTCACATATATACTTGGTTCCACAACACATATATTTCGATCCGTATCTATGTACCAAAGTACTCCTGCAGGTTCATTCGATTTAATTTAATGAATTAGATCAAATACAGAATCTGCATGATTTCCTTCATTTGGTGCAGGTTCAATGCTTCATAATTTTTTCTCTTTTCCATGTAATCTGCAATATCCTTAGGATTTAGGAAGATACGTACATTTAGATTACGTGCCCATGTGAAATGAAGACGTGGTTTTTCATTAATCCACAAGTACTAAAACTTAATATAATTAATCCTCCCCATGCATAATAATTTGATTTCTGATGAAAGAATTAAGTTGCTATATATATATAATATATATATATATATATCCTACGTAAGAATTAGGTTATATTAATTCATTCTTCACTAATTAACTTGGGTTAGTTGTTGTTGTTTTTTTTTTTTAATGCATTAACTTAAAAAATTTTAATTTGCGTCCGTCAATTTGAAAATTAGTTTTGAAATGGTTTCTAACTCAAATCTCGACAGCAATAATTGAGTTATTTCGAATTAGCACATGAAATGCTTGCACATAACATTACCACTGATCGTAGGTACCCAGCATTTTGAAAACAATACTAGAGGTATGAGATGTTATTAAAAAAAAAAAAAAAAAAGAACCACCCATCAAATGCATAATTTCCATATAAGGCTTACTTTAAGTTGTAAAAATTATATCATATTCAATCCTACTTTATTTTAGTGGAAATAAAGAAAAAAATGCAAAATGATATAGACATCAAAAATTAAATTTGGATGGCAGACATGAGATGAAAGTACAGTGTTAGCTATCGATCATTGACATGGCTTCAGGAAAATTCGGTACCAATTATTCGTATTCTTTTCATTTAGACCGAAATTTTCAATAGACGGTGTAACTACACGGTGGTAAAAACCGAATCTGTTGTAGGGGCAGCTAATGAAAAAGAGAAAGATCGCTTTGTACCCACCCCCTTAGGAGAAAATAAATTTTTTTTCTTCAAATTAGTGTACCACAGAATAAAAGCACAAAAAAACCAATAAAGTGATTTTAACCAAAAATAACTGCCTAACTAATCTTTAGTTAATAAAAATATCGATTTTAATTGGGTAGCTATAGCTAGTGTGAAATCAAACTCTCAGTTAGTTCATCGTCATGTTACTGTTGCACATGCCCATGTTATTTTGTTGAAGTTTAATTAATTTTGGTCTTCTCTTGACTTCAATGTTCTTAATTTTTTATTACCGTACATAGATACTTCAAATTCATTGCTCAGTTTTCCCCGCTTAATGGGTTGGCTTTGCTTCTCTCTCTAAACAACAATTTTCTGTGTTTTTTATTTCCTTTTAATAATAAAAATCCATGGATTTGCATGATTGATTAAGTTCGGACCCTCAAGAGAACAACCACATTAACCAATGGCCATGAGTCAACTTATAATCTATAGCCTTTCGGCCATCATTTTCTACTAATCAACCATAGTTATATTAATATTTAGCTCATTGATTTGAGTTGTTCTCTCTCTTTAGTCTCTCAACTTGAAAAGCTTTCATTTTAATTGTCGATTCGTTGAGTTTCAACTTCAAAAATAGTTATAAAATGATCCTAACAAATTTATATTTTGACAAAACTCTGAGTTGTTTTCAACTAGTATATAAACTGTTTTAGACTGAGGTAAAAGGTGGACAAACTGACTAAACCATTCTATTTTCTATTTATTTTCACTACTAATATCACGTACGTACTAATAAAAAATAACTCAAAATTCGTCAAATTTTGAGTTTGTGATTATTTTTGGACTTTTTAAAGTTAAGAGACTAAATTAAATTTGTTTCAAATGTATGGATTAATGTATGAGGTCAACTCAAGTTAAGAAAACGAATGGAGTGATTTAACCATATTTAAATATTTCTCACTAAGGTCGATGAACGAATTAGTTATACTTTGAAAATTTTGTGTAAAACAACGATAAGTCAGAGCATGATAATATTGGAGGTAGCTCCTGCACAGCGCGGGTTATGCGAAAACAACAACATAATTAAGCAAACTTGTTCAACGTTTGTCTTTTAATGCATGCAGCCAGTTTTTGTGTCTTCTTGAATATTTATTTATTTATTTGTTTTGCCCCTTTGTTTTCTGGCTCTTAATTCACAACCGTGGAATGTGGTATAAGCCTAGTCACTAGCCAATTCAATTTCCTAGGAATTTTCAACTTGAAAAAAGGAAAAAGGAAGAAAGAATCCTAGGCATGCACACTACGAATCCAAATATAAATAGATATATGTAAAAGAAAAAAGAAATTATAACTTGACCATACCTATTGGTCACATAAAATTAATTGATTACAATTTTGGACTTCATATTTTTTTTCTTAAAACATATACTCCTTCTTACGTCCCACTCAAAGAGTTCACTTTGAAATGTGTACAATTTATGATGGATTGTGAGGTACAATACCTCAAAAAGTAATTTACCACCATATTTTCTACTTATATCCTTACTTTAGAAGTAAAGGTTAATTGTGAATCCCACATTGTTATATTAGTAAGGCTATGTTATGTAAATAAATTTAAAGTGAACTCTTTAAATGAGATAAGATTTTTTTATTTGAATGTTGACTTTTTAAGTGTGACAAAAAAAATATTATTTTTAGTATTAAAAACACAGATAGAATAGATAATTTTGCATTTAACTAACATACTTTTTTTTTTTCTTTAAGCAAAGCAACCATTCTATAGGGCTGATGGGTTTGACAACCCTTTATTCCACCAAAGGACTAGTACATATATAATAGGGGGTGCTCCTCAACCCCAAAATCAGAAATTTCTCAAATTATCAAATTAACTGAGAGAGGGTATGAAATACAGAAGAGGCTTGAAGATCGCATCCATGATTTGCAACTACATCAACAACTTGGACACACACACACACACATATATTTGTACCTATATAATTAATTCTTTACATAATTATTTATGCTGAATATATTTTGCTGTTGGGTCCATTACAGGCGGCTGGAAAAAGAATTCCTTCAACTAATTATAAGTAGACTATCCTATATAGTACTAGACGTACCCGAAAGTGGACATACTTTATATAAGGTTGTTATATGTTGACAAATTCATGAACATGCAACTATATTAGTTTGGACGAACCTAAAACATCTATACATGTTTGTAATAATTTTTAACTCTACACATTAATAATAATTCATCATTGTTTTTTAAATAATACTAATTAAATAGATAAATTATTTAGTGTATCCATTTGCACCGTGTAAAATGGTGCAATTATATACATTTAGGGGATAAGTTATATTTTTTGGGGAGATTGGTGAACTTTTAGAGGGCTCAGGAATAAAAATAAACTTTGATTCCGATTTATTGTTATTGAAGGTTGCACTACTTTTAATGATGCATTGAATGTACAAAATATTTTTTTCTCCTTTAACTCATTAGAGGAGTCATGTTTTAAAACATATTTTTGTTCTAATAGAAAAGTCGTGTTTTGATTTTTTTTTTTACTCTACATATGAAAGCAAGCATGTATAAAAAAATGGTGACAAATTGGAAATTTTGGTAGATTTTGTTGGACCTATTGCACTTTTGGTCCCTTTATGTTTCATTGCTCCAAAAATAGTCCCTTGCATTTGTACGTTGCAAGTTTTATACATGCATGTGAACTATTATGACCATTTTTAAGCCGTCAAATGAAAGGTCAATGGTTTCGAAGAACTTTTCAAAATGAAAATATAGTTGGGCTTTTTCGTGATTTTTATATTCTTTACTAGCCCATGTAATAATTTTTATGCATGCTAAACTGCATGCATATCAACTGACTCGTTTTAGGCAATTTTGATTTATCACTGCGATTTATCTAACTAAATAAAAATTATTGCACAGGCCATTGAAAAATATGGAAATCATTAGAAAATCCTAACTTTTTTCTTTTTCATTTCAAAAAATTCTTAGAAATTGTTGGTCTCCGCTTTGGTTGGTTAAAAGTGGTCATAACATATCACATAGATCAAAACTGCAACAACATGCAAACGTTCTAAACTATTTTAGAACAATGAAACGTAAGGGACTAAAAGTGCAATATGTTCAAATATAAAAGACTAAATTAAATTGCCATTTTCGATCCCTAATAATAATTCATCACATTTTTTCTTTTGGCGGTGGTCGATTTCAAAAGAATAAGAAATTTTATAATAAGTGGGAGGAAGTGGTATCCATGAATGCAGGTTGCTTGTTTTTGGGGCATCTTGTTTGTTATATAAATTTATATTTAATTAATTTTTAAGTTGTTGTACATGTAGGATGTGGCTATTGCATATATGCATGTGCTCTTTATGATTAATTATTACTACTATGTTCGTTTCCACACTCATTCAAATACTAAAATAAACCGAAATATTTAAACTACTAACCGTAATCATTAGTTTCTAATCATTTATTTCAATGGTGTTGTTAAACATCGCATCTTTCATTTAGCTTGTCATTGAGCTAGATACAAAAAACAATCTTACTTTTTTTAAAAAAGGAAAATGAAGCTTCTATTATGTAGTTGTTAACGAAGAACCGTGAAGAATACATATTGGGGGATGCCCCCAAAACTGGAATTCTATGTGATTAACCTTGTCAAAAGAGGCTAGACTTTGGGCAATGCATGGTGTTGTCGGTTTTACGCACCCAGTGGAGTGAATCCAGAAAGAGGAGGGACATGAGCCGGTGGGAGTCTTCATAGATATATAGCTCCTAGTGCCGAGCGGTCCTTGTCAATCCCATTAATTGAAAAGGCGTCTCCGACCAGTCACATGATGGCTGCTCCATAGTGGAGGGCCAGGGCGAGGGATTCTCTTGCGGCAAGGGCTTCTCTGGTTTGTTTAGAAGATGCATGTTGATTATAAGTTAATTTCAGTAGACTTTAGTAGTTAATTGGTTCTTGCGAGTTTGGGCATAATTAATAAAAGAAATAACAAATATATAAGAAATAAATTAATGATTTAGAATTAATCATGCATAATCCAAAAGGAAAATAATTAATAAGGAATAGATTAATCATTAATATCAATCATATATAATTCAAAACGGAAATGAATAATGGAGAATAAATTAATGCTTAAGAATCAATCATGCATAATTCAGAAAAGAAATAACTAAAAAAAAAAAGTACTATTAAGCCCATAATTAAGGAAATATTTAACTATGCACTCAATGGTAATTGAGTAAAATATAATATAAAATTCTTATTGTGCACATAATATGTACAATTAACATTATCCTTAAAAAATATTGCCTGATCGAATGTAAGGGAAAGAAATTGCATATAGAGAAAAAACAAACACATCGATTTTAATGACTAGAGTATTATACATTACGTTAGACCATCTAATACATCTAATAGGGATTCCTCTATTACTATATACAGGAGATCATATATATATATATATATATTAGCAGGCAAAATTGGCTCTATCACCCTAATTAGGCTATTTAATCATCGTAAAAAAGTACTTAATCATCGGAAATTAAATATTTGAAAAAACAGTACACGATATTTCAACACCGAAATTCGATACATAATTAACATCTCTCGAGGTTATTAAAAGAAAATAGAAAAAAAAAAGAAAAAGAAAAGAAAAGTACTTCCGTAATTTACTCGAATACTTCCGTGAAAATCAAGAAATTATTTCTTGCTGAGCTATGAACATGGGCCAATTGGTTTTTAGTCAAGGGAGAGGAGAGGGATTCCCCATGCACCATGTGGACATGGAATATTTCTTCAATTAATTAATTAATTATTGTATTCTTTCAACCATTTTTTTATTAATTGCTTCTCCAACTATCATTTTCAAGTCGTGATTAAGTACTTCCATAATCAAACTCATCAATCTCTTCTGCTTAATTCGTGATTCCCATTACTACAACAACAGTTTTAGTTAGTTAACCGTCACATTATTATGACATTGACCAACACAAATAAAAAAGTAAATAATACTAATAATGTTTTAAAAAAATAAAATCAATCAACTAAGGCCAATTTTTGTCTCATACCATAAATTGCTCTATTGAAAAACTCCTATAAATACCTCTCAGTTAATCCATTTCAAATCCATCATCCCTCTCTTTCTTCCTTCAACTCTCCTCATCCCATCAGTCTCATAATTAACCAAGAAAAATGGCAGCAAAAATGAGAATTCTTGCCATCCCATTTCTCTTGGTCTTTCATTTCCGATATTTATCGGTTGCCAAGGCTGCCGGTCCGACGTACAATGTGCAAAAATTCGGGGCAAGACCCGACGGCAGAAGTGACTGCACTCATTCTTTCCTCACAGCCTGGGCTGCGGCGTGTGCCTCGGTTCAGCCTTCGACAATTTATGTTCCTCCGGGGCGATATTTGATCGGCGCCGTGAATTTCTGGGGAACAAGTTGCAGGAACAGACGCATAACTATGCGGATTGACGGAACCCTTGTTGCTCCTTCAAACTATAATGTGCTCGGTCCGACCGGGAACTGGATCAAGTTTTCGAGAGTGAGTGGACTTTCAATCTATGGCGGAACCCTTGACGGCCAAGGAGCCGGTCTTTGGGGTTGCAAGAACCGTGGCGGTTATTGTCCTGCTGGAGCAACGGTTAGTACTTTATCAAGTATAAGAGTTTTTTTTATTTATTTTTGCTGACCTATTTGTTAACTGGGATTTCTTGTTTAACAATCAACTACTAAACTGAACATTCTGTCTCATAAATGACGCATCGAACTTTCCATTATCAAAACAAGGTTATTTTACGTCATTTTACTTAAAACAAAACTTTACGCGTCAAACCGAATTACTACTTCCTCTTTTTAATTACAAAAGTTCAATTGGTAATGTTAAAAAATCTTTATAATTTTTAATGGAACAGAGGAACTATTATGAAATATTGATAATCAAATATTTTCTAAAATTAAAAGATTATAGTCATGCGAAATTAATGGCTTTGACCAATCATGTTCCTTGAAATAGATAATTAACATGGACGACCCAAGCCATTACGCCAAATGATTAACCATGAATCAAACCTTGTTTTATTATTTTCTTTTATGAATGTTAATTCAAGATCTGAAATTTAATTTAATTTTTTTTCTTAAATTTTCTTCAACAGTCATTGGGAATTTACAACTCCAACAATGTGATAGTGAGTGGATTAAGGTCAATTAACAGTCAAATGTTCCACGTCATCGTCTACGGTTGCCAAAACACCCAGCTTGTGGGAATGACCATTTCAGCCCCAGGAAACAGCCCCAACACAGATGGAATCCATATCCAATCTTCAACTGGGGTTACAGTCATGAATTCCCACATCGGAACTGGAGACGATTGCATCTCCATTGGCCCCGGAACCTCTAACGTCTTGATTCAGGGAATTAACTGCGGCCCTGGCCATGGAATAAGGTATACATACACACTAATCAAAAACTAGAGTCCCCTTAAGAAATCATTCGGTCATTGAATTAGGCTTTTATTGCATTACGAAATCCAATGATTCCTTTAAACAAAATTTTAAGCTTTTAATGTTTTTTATTTATTTTTTCTATCAGCATTGGAAGTTTGGGATCAAATCTGCAAGAAGCAGGAGTACAAAATGTGACGGTTAGAAGTGTTACATTTATGGGAACACAGAATGGAGTGAGGATAAAGACATGGGCGAAGCCTAGCAGTGGATTTGTCCGAGGAGTTCTATATCAACATGTAACAATGATTAATGTCCAAAACCCCGTCATAATTGACCAAAATTACTGCCCCAATGGAGGATGCCCTAATAAAGTAAGTAGATTAATTCAGTTACAATTCAATTTTATTAACTTGTGTAAATTATCAAAAACCCTTGATATATATGTTTGTCAAAATTATCAAATGGACTGCGAAGTTTGTCAAAATTATCAAATGGACCTTATAAAGTGTGTTTAACAAAACTAACCCTGAGATTTTAGTTTCGCTTGAGGGTTTGTTTTGTAGTTTTCAAAATTCATCGTCCATCAGTTTTCTTATTACAAAACTAACCCTAAATTTTCAAAATAATTTTTCAAATAAACCCTTCTAAGTCAGCCTAACATAAGGCATGAAACCTTGACGGCTAGTTTTTAATTTCTTTGAAAGTTTAAGGTCTAGTAATCTGTTAATGTTATTAAGTATTGATGCATGGTTAATTACCTTTGTAATTTGCTAAAACTAATGGTCCAATTTGGTAATTTGGACAAATTAATTAATCTTAGTTGGGGGATTTTTGTAATTTTTAACAATTTTTTTTTTTTTTTACTCTAGCCCTTTAGCTAAATAATTAAATAGTTGATGAAACATAAATAATTAATTATTTTCTAAACAAAAAAATTCTTTGATTTCAGAACTCAGGAGTGAGGATTAGTGATGTGATATACCAAGATATACATGGAACATCGGCAACCGAAGTAGCAGTGGCTTTTGAGTGTAGCAAGAGTTACCCTTGTAGAGGAATCTCACTTCAGAATGTGAACCTCAGTTTTAGAGATCGACCGGCCATCTCTTCTTGCGTTTATGCTGGTGGATCTTCATTTGGTGTGGTTGAGCCTAATAGTTGCTTGTTCTAGAAAATAATTAATTAAATTAGGTTTCCCTTTTGTGCAAATTATTTTGTATTCTTAATTTGCACAACACAATATATATAGTACATATTTAGTTTATTAGGACCATGTAATTTCAAAATATTTCTTGCTTGAGCCTGTGGCTTTGGATTGGCCCTTTTAGCCTGAGCCTGGCCTTGCAGGAAACATTATCATTCTGTATTCCAAGATTTTAGTGATTTTATTGACTTAATAAAGTGTGTTTTTCTGATAAAGATTCATGGTTGATTTGACGCTTAATTACATTTTAGTGACTTATTTATGTTTGACTTAGACAATTATCCCCTTCAATCATTAATAAAAGGAAAAAAAACTTATGAGAATATATATTTTCCTTAATTAAATCCTCATATTAAACATAATGTAGACTGTAGTTATGAGTTTTTTAGTATTTATTGGAAGGCTGTTGTTATTTTCGACATTTTTCTTGCTTTGACTGAGACTGATGGTCAAAAGGGGTTAAAAACAAATGGCATATTAAAATCCAGGGGGTTTAATGTAATTAAGCTTTGATTTGGATACCATTTTATTAATATAAAAAAAAGTCAACAAAAGGGGCCTAGCTATGGAGACTAGATCCAGACCCCTAACAGTTCAAATTTAACCGAAATGATGGAATAATACGTTTTCTCCAAAAATTATGTAATATGTAACATGTAGTGTTATTTTCTCTACTATTTTCTTATACTAATTTGCAAAAAACAAGTGAAAGATTGATAAAATATGTTATATCATACTCGTACTACAAAAATAATACTCCATAAATTAATTAGAGAAATAGCGAATCAGAAATATAAAAAGTGAGAATTTGTTGAGATTGCAAACCTTGTTTGCAAGTTGCAAATTGATTTGTCTAAAAATAGCAATGACGGTGGGAATTTTAATTACTATTCAAAAGCAAATGAAATAAGTCCAAAAACTATAAATCGTCCATAAGTCAAGTGGTAAAACAGTTGTGTATAAATTGTGAGATTAAGGGTTTGAATCACATCTATGGTAAGATTTACAAATTTTAAAGCAAACTCTAACCAGCAAGTCCTCGTCCCTCACGTGTGGGGGTTGTTTCAAGTCAATTATAGCTAGACGAATTCCAATACATTTCAAAAAAATAAGTCCGAAAATTAATGTCAGCCATAATTAATATTTAATCCCATCCAACGAGTAGTAATTTATTGTACATCCAAAAGTTGAAGATTTTTTATCTCCTGCATATTCAACCTTCGTGGCATATTCTTAAACTCCAAATTATTAATTACTTTTTCCAATATATAATACTCGCAATTAGTGATATAAATTGATGGATTTACTTTCATTCCCCAACTTCAAAATTGCTATAAATCGTCCTTAAATTAATGTTTTGATCGGTTAACTGAATCGGGTCATGAATCAAAGTGGGAAATCAACCTCGGATTCGGTGAATCAATAGAGATTCATTATTAGATTAGTCCTGTGAATTACCCTAAAACTCCCTCTTTCAGTTAAAACGTGCCACTTGAACAAAAGATACACAAATTAAGAAAATTGTAAAATTGTAAATCTCTAATCTTAATTAATGTTATTCCCCTCCTCTTTTAGATCTAATGACTATGAAATTCTTCAAACCAAAACACTGTCGTTTCATTCGACTGAAACTTTGTCGGACACAGAGAGGTCACAAACATATATATTTTTGTCTTATAGAGAGAATGTCTTAATTTATACTTTGTGATTCGAAAATAATTTCACTCCATAATCAGATTTCATTTCAACAAACTGATCAGTTTGGTCATTCAAATCATTAATTATGGTCATTCAATTATTAACTAATTAAGGGGTGATTTCCCTTTTTTATTCCGACTGAAAGAAAATTAAACTGTACACAATCCATGTGATTTCTGATCCTTTCTCGAAGACATAAGATGGTGAATTATTTACCGTTTATGCACCATCATTATAACTGAGGGAAAAAATTATTGAGTGCTTCCGATATATGTTTAAAAATAGTGAGCAAGCTAATAGAAAAATCGTAATTATCAAAAAAAATTTCAAACCACCTACGTGTTCATCACCTTTAAAAAAAAATAGCAATTAATTCCTGAGATACGCCTTCATTATTCTACATGGTACAGCGAATAAACTGAATAACTTCTCAACCAAAAGTGTAGTAAATAGGATAATCTGAAAATTAATCTTGAGTCAGCTTTTATCAATTCTTTAATTTTGAACTTCTGTTATGCATGGCACGATTAATATCACATGCGTTGAACTTTTTGATGAGTTGACCTTTTCTGTTCATTAATTTGCAAGTATTTTTTAGTATTATTTAATATTATCACTCGGCCAATTGCAATTCCAATCCCTCAAGAATTGATTATCTAACATCCACAACACCCAAGAGATTACTCTTGGATGGCTTTTTTTTTAAATATATAATACAAAACTAGCCTATTAAGTAGCTGGCGACTTCTCATTAATTCTAAAATGAAATTATACACAAAGAAGGGGACATAATGTGACTTACACTCATTAAACATGTTTACAATATTAAACTGAAAATGTGATCAACCATGAATGCGACTAATACTTATACAATAAGGTAACACTTAAGTCTAATGTATGGGAAACCCTAGTTGACATGGATATTATTAGTATTTACAAAAATTCAGTAGAAACTAAATAATATTGTATGAAATTATGAATGGTTCAGAAAATTATAATTTTTTTACTGAACAAAATTGTTGAACAATGAATGATGGTATGACTGAAGAAAAATTTATCACATTTTAGAATTTTTGTATCGATAGTAAATTATAAACACAAAGTAAATGAAATAGAAATATTGAGAGAAAAGAATGAGTAATTTTTATTCACTTTCCTTTATTCGATTTCTCCATGGTGGCATGTTAAGTTCTACATGGCAAAAAGATAGTATTAAAGGAATATAATATTGGTTTGTGTTCTTTTGGCAAATATTTTCATGAAAAGTTTACTTTGGCATTACACCATCGTTGAATTCACACAAAGATTAGACGAAAAATTAGAATTAAATATCAGACTAAAATATTATTCTACTCAACACTTTAAATACTATATAACTATGAACAAGACTCCCTATTTATAAGAATAGGAGAAAGAAATCTTCTAAAAATTCAATTCCTCCGACTAAAGAAAACAAAATCCTAATTAAGGAAACTATGAAATATTAAACTATCCTTAAATACGACTAATTCCTTATCACCAATTTGAATTGGACGAGTTTCCAAATTGACTAACATTTCGATTCTCTTACACATCCATTGCCAAATCGGCACAAAAGGAGATGTCAGAATCCTCCTATTAAGGATTCTGAAGAACAAATTAAAGGAGATGAGAAAAGAGAGTTTTCTTGATTAGAGATGAGAGAGAATGTTAATTAGACAAGTTTACATAAAATATCTGGAATCTTTTTCCCTTTTAATATTCTCTATTTAACTACTAATTTGCTATTACAAATCAGCTTGTCCACCTCAGCAGTAATATCCACGTCAACCTACTAAGGCAGCCCAGATTGACAAAAGATTCTTGGCCCATGCATTAAAAATGTGATCACCTCATCATTGGATCCTCCGCCAACAAATAGATCAAATTTACAGGTTGCATCTGGGCTTTGCTAAGTGGCTTCTTTTATTTTAATCCTGTGGCTCAATTGGGCTATCATCATGGGCCTCAACTGATTTGGTCTTTCATTGACCGGAAAATTGACTTTGACCGTTTGGTACTTTTTGTTCACTGAGAATTTTAACATCACTTCTACTCACCGATTTCAACCTTTTATTTTATTAATTTTATCAAACTATTTAATTTATAAAGTTAGTAGATGAAGAGTGAAAAGAAATTGTTATTAAAAATTACTTATTTGTAATAATTTATTTTATTTTATTTTTCACTATGACCAATAGTAAATTTTTTTTTTTTCTTTCTAGAGTGTTCTTATGCATTGACTACATTAAAGTATCATAATTTTCGAGAAAGTGCAAGTCAACGAACCATAATTATTTCCGTTACAAACATCAATGTAATAGGATGAAAGTTGTTACACTTCCCCAAATCCTTTAATGGAGTATTTGTATAAATAGAGTCTTTGCTTGAAGCAAATCGTCAATATTTTTTTGTGTAAAATTTGAGGAATTCGGCAATATGGCTCCAACAATTACGTCGTCGTTTTTGGATTTCGTTTGCAACAATTTGTATTTTGAGTTTGAGAGGATCTTTTGCAGTCGCTAATGAGCAAAGGAAGGTACGTGATTCATTTTTCTTTTTCTTTTTCTTTTTTTTCATCCTCCATCAGTCCATTGTATGATTATTCATAATAAAGAAATAACTCAAAAAAATAAAATAAAAAAAAATTCTCTTTTCTCAACTCTTTGATCCACCATTTCCCCCTCTCCAGGGCCAAAAAATAAATAAATAAGGTGTAGATTGGGGATTTTGTTTTGATTAATTTTTTTTATTGATATGAATATTATTTAAGTAATTTAGAATTAAAAAGGTACGGTAAAAGTGATTGTATTACCTTGAAAACCATTTTGAAATTGAATTTATTTTATCTTCTTTTTTAGAGTCATAAAGAATATAATATTTTTTCGTTTCCAATTATTAATAATAATAATATATATATATGTATATGTTAAATGTAAACCCCCTTTAAATTTTAATAATATAATTATATATATGCTAAGTGCATTCTTTTATATATATATATGAAAATATACATTACATCCCCTAAAATTTGTGGGAAAAAAAATTACTAGCATCCCCTGAGATTTCTCAAAATTACCAATGTCCCCTCGTTAGCCAAACTTGTGTGAATTATGACCAAATCATGAGCATAAGTATTGGTAATTTTCATAAAGCTTCATTAATTTACATCCCCTGAAATTTGAAAAAAAATAAAAATTACTAGCACCCCCTGAGATTTCTCAAAATTACCAATGCCCCCATTAGCCAAACTTGTGCGAATTATGACCAAATCATGAGCGTATTGATAATATTCACAAAGCTTAGGGAGATATATATATTCTTTGAAGTTTTGGATATATAATGGTCTTTTCATACAAACACATATTATATGTCTTTTCCTATTATTTCCCAAGCAATCTCATAGGCTAAAATAATTACTATTATATATAATTTGAGTTTTTACCTATTACTTTGTGACAGGATTATATAGTTTATATGGGGTGGTATTTTGATCAATAGTACCACCAAAGTGGGCTGTATTATGATCTAAAATACTGCCCAGTTTGAGTGGTATTTTGGAAGAAACCCAATCCAACATGAAAAATGTATAGATTTTTTTTTTTTGGTTAAAAAATCAATTTTACGTACAAAAAATGTATAGATTATTTATTTACCGTGTAATATGGATTGTCCTCGTGACTATCGGCCATAATTAGATTGAAAAGGATTTCTTTTATTTTTTAAAAAAATTTAAGGGGCATTATAGATTTTTCACAGAAAAATATTACTGTAAATAGTAAAATTGTCACTGCAAATAACAATTCCGATGTTTAATAATGTAGGATTAACTTTGACAAATGCGAAAAGTTGATGATACTAAAGAAGAAAATCATGGTCTGATCCTAAGAGTTTTGAATTGATATGACTACTGAGAGAAATGTTAGATTTTATTGTAATGTTGCAGTTTGATTTGCCTACTGCAAATGAAATTAGCTACTAACTAAAGAGCAAAGAGTGAGGCCTTAGTGAACAACAGTGGTGCTCAAACTTATGAGGCCCTAGGGCAAAATTAAAAAATAGGGCAATAAATATAATTCTAAAATTGTTTATAAATGAAAATTTTGAGTCTTTTTAGATGTAAAATCATCTATAATAGTACTTAAATCAAAACTTCCTAAAATAGTCAATATTCATGAGTATTGTCATTCTAGTTCGTAACTTGAACGGTAGAAAATTTTTACTTTGAAAAGGAGGAAAAATTGAGTTTTTTTTTTAAATTTTAATTTAGGACTTTCCATTCGATTTAAAAAAACATGTGGGCCTTTTTTCAAAAAATATCAATTCAGCAATGGTTTTTTAAAAAAAAAAAAAGAAGAAAATTTGATGGACTTTACACATGGTTAAACAAAAAAATCAAAAAGTGAGCCTTTTGAATATCAAAATTTTGTTTCACCATCAGCCCACATCACACATATAATATATATGGGCCCACTACTAAAAAATTAAATAAAAATTACACTATATATATAATTGTTTTAAAAAAATATTGGGCCCTGAAGCATTTGGGCGCCAGGCTGCTGCCCAAGTTCGCCTTGCTTCAGGGCCGGGCCTGTTAGTGAAAAGTATAAGTCAAACTCTAAAAAGTAACATTTTTTCATCTAAAAGTATAAGTTTTATTTTTTTATAATATATTTTCATTTTAAAAGTTTATGTTTTTCAAAAGTTAAAAAATGTTTTAAAAAAAGATTTTAAAAGTAAAAAAGAAAATTCCAAAAAGTTAAAATACTACACTTATTTTACTAAAAATTAGATGTGAGTTACAAAATACATACACATTATATGTTACAGTTAACAAACATGTCTATGTATAGTCTTATCACAATAATAACTGAAATTGTAAATCATGCACTTCTAGGCCTATAACCCAAACGATAAAAACAAGATGATGTATTCAGGGAGAAGGAGAGTTCAGATATTACATCATCAAAAATCATGATGTCATCTTCCTATCATCTCTAGCTACATTTATATGGTGAAGAACTTCTTAGTTTAGGGCAAAAGAAATCACAACGGACAACACCTAATAGTCCAGAACCCCAAATGTGAAATTATTCATAGTTTTGACCCTTGGGGCATGACTAGCTATTCCCACTCCTTAAAAAAAAGCTTGTCCTCAAGCCTTGAACTGAAGCAACAACTCCAATTTCCCATTTACTTTGTTGAATATCTGTGCTGCAATGTATCATACTCTCTGTATTTCTTCAGAGCAAGAATAGCTTTTACAGAACTTATAATCTCAGGACAGGATCTTGGCAATTTAATTAGTACCATGCTTTGGATTTCTACTTGCTGTAGTTTTAAAAATAGTCTGTAGCAATTAACCTAATCATTACTGTTAAAACTTAACATCTAAAAGTTTTTTTTTATTTTTTATTTTTATTTTTAAATGATCTTTAGTGGAACCACGTTGTTTGAGGTCGTTCCACTTAAAATAAAATAAAAAAGAAGAACTGGAACGCCTTTTTTCTTCTTCTCCTATAGAAGGCTTCAACGACTAGAAATTGCATATTCCGGCAGGGTCCAAACCCTCACCGGAATCATTTTATTACTAATGCTAAGCGAAAATTGAGGGTTTAGGGGGATCTTCAGACCCCTCTGGAACTCCCTTAGTTCCGCCTCTGCTTTTGGTTAGCATAATTTAATTAGTTTTGAAGACTGAAAACTGTTTTGGGTGAAAATTTAGCCAAAGCCATGCTCTGTTTCAAAAATACAAAAGTTGAAATTTTGTACGTATAACTTTATGGAGAAGAAGGCAAATACAAAAAGGATATATGAAATGCCCCTAATTATGTAAGCACGTCTAAATGTGTAGAAGAGGTAACTCAAATAAGGTTGTTCACTTAGGTATTCTTAGTGCAACTTAAAAATATTTTAACTTGTTTTGTAAGGTAATTTGAAACTCAAATTTAAATATGAAGTTTATAATCTAACAATTAATGAGATTAGTTTAAAAGATGTCAACAGCTAAATTAAAAAGTACAATATTGAGATGTCACTACCCCAAAATTGGCTAGGGGAGGCGGGTCTTTGGCCACATAGGCTGTGCACCCGCCTCCAATGACCATTAATCATAATGGTTATTGATTGTGATTGGGGTAGTACGAGTGTAAAATTTAATTTTTCTTTTTTCAATTTATGGCTCCAGTAAGAATCGAACTCGCGCCTGTAAAATCACTTGACTCTTGCACATTAAATTTACCACTGGGCTATATATACTCATGTGTATAAAGTTAAAATTGAAAATATATATTTATATATTTCCTTCTAAAACTTGTGGTTTTTATTACTTAATAATTTATCGCCTTACTTGAATCTCGACAAATTTTCAAAATTATTTACAACTTTCAACAGTCCAAAACAAATAATATTTTTGAAACACTATTAAAAATTTGTAAAAATGCACCCACCTTCAATAGATATGATATTGGAGGAGGGTGCACCTCCAAAGCTCCTTCAAAAGCCTTTGGAGGCGGGTGCTCCAGAGGCTTTGGTTGCACCCGCCTCCAATAGATAATCTAACATGCACCCGCCTCCAAATTCTCTGGAAGCGGGTGCAACATACACCCGCCTCTAATAGATTATCTATTAGAAGCACCCGCCTCCAAAGGCTCTGGAGGGGGGTGCAACATACACCCGCCTCCAATAGATTATCTATTAGAGCACCCGCCTCCAAAGGCTGTGCCGTCCCCTTTGGAGGCGGGTTTCCAAACACCCGCCTCCAAAGGGGCGCCTCTCCTAACGAATTTTGTAGTAGTGTGTACAATTAAAATTGTCACATAACATAGTAATTGTAAGCCTCAAAACAAAAGTAGAAGATTACAAGCTTATAAATATACAACTTTATAGTTTCAACTAAGCTGAGTGTAGGAGAAAAGTCTAATTAAACCATTAGAAGGTTTAAAATAAGATTCGCTAAATACGTTCAATTAACAATTTGGAAAATAAAAAAAATAAAAAATAAACCGATAAAGAATAGGGAAAGTTAAATGGACCAAATTGAGATTAAACAAATTAAGTAGACTCATTCATAAGACAATTAAAATTAGTGGGTTAAAATTTGTAGATGAATTTAAATAAAGGGAGGAAGAGAAAATAAATAAAAGGCTCAATAGGGGTTTAAACAAGTGTCGAAATGCATGCAAGTATCATGACAACCCACTTGAGAAGTGGCAAAAATATGCATATTAAAAATAAAATATATACAATTAAATTTAGAAAAGAAAAAGAAAATTGAAGACCCAATTCCTCTTTCTCTCAAAAACCACCTGAACTTCCTCTCTCTCTCTCTCTCTCTCCCCTTCTTCCCTGAATCTTCTTCTTCTTCCTCCTCCTCCCAAAATCTGAACCCAAGTCTTCATCTGTATCTCCTTTCTCCTTCTCTTCCATATTTACTGTATCTCCCTCTCTTAGCCAACAACAAAAAAAAAAAAAAAAAAAGAAAGAAAAGATAAACCCACATCCACCCCTGAAATCTTCATCTCTTTCCTACCTCTCTTGTAATCGAGAGATGACCATGGAGATTAAAGCTAATCAGTCAAGGGGAGTCAAAAAGGAAATCATAAATTAAAGGTAGGAGAGCTGAAGCTAAGTTCAGATCAACAAGGAGATGCGTTTGATAAATAATTCAACCATTCAGATGTAAGATATCATAGAATTAATAAAGGTTAGTCATACATGTTCACAATCTAAATGTGTGTAGTTAAATCTGAGAGAATTTAGAGTAAATATATTAAAATGGTTTAATCTTCAACTAGAAGATATGTTATGAGTTGTAGAGTTTAGTGGAATTGAGTTGCAGGTAAATGGATTAATTGTACTAAAATGGAGGTTTATTGTTAATTTGATTTGGGATTTGTGAGTTAAACTCATATGACTCTGATCCATAGCTATTTGGGAATTAGAACATTAAGTCTTGTTGTTGAATTGATTGAACACGTTGCAAAGCTCCTATGTTCTAGGGAATTAAGTATTTTGTTGCTACATGCCATTGTATTGTTCTAAACATGCTAATCAAAGTTTTAAACTCAGTAAAAACAAAAGGGTTATTTGAAGACTGAAACAGGGCAGCACTATTTGACCTTGGTTTTTGAAGTTTGTTTCTTCCTTTTGAATGTTGAAATTGTTTATAAAACTTATGTGAACATACTGAGAGGTGAGCATACCCAAATCCGGCAAGTACCAAGCCATGATGTCCTCCGTCCTCCAATGGTGTGGACCGAAACTACGGTGCCACAGCCATGACGACCAAAACCAATTAAAACCAAATCCACGACAAAAGATG
Organism: Leptodermis oblonga; assembly: GCA_016801395.1. Classification (NCBI taxonomy): domain Eukaryota; kingdom Viridiplantae; phylum Streptophyta; class Magnoliopsida; order Gentianales; family Rubiaceae; genus Leptodermis; species Leptodermis oblonga. The sequence goes on from CM028754.1 coordinate 4,537,274, forward strand.
AGCGTGTCCGCTCGAATTCAAGCTCGAGCTTCTTCACTCAAAACTCATAACGTCAATCGCCGCTCAGCCAACTATGCACCAAGCGTTTGGGGAGAATATTTTCTTGCATATGCTTCCGAGTATAGCAAGGTGACCGTCCCTAACTAATAAATATACAAATTTATGTTACACATAATTAATTTCTTGCACAAATTTAAGCTTTTTCTATATATATATATATATATATATATATATGAATAAAAATAAATTGTATGCGCATGCATCCATTTATATAATTGTTACAGGAAAATTTTGAAGATGAGGAGCGAGAACAAGAAAGACTGAAAGAAGAGGTGAGAAAGATGCTAATTGCAACTTCCGACCCCGAATCTCGGCAGAAGTTGGATTTGATTGACGCAATCCAACGTCTTGGGGTGTCTTACCATTTTGAGAGTGAAATAGAGGCATTCGTGCCATCCATTTTGGAGCAGTTCTGGCAAGACGAAGACCTTCACGTAGTTGCTCTTCGTTTTCGGTTACTGCGACAACTAGGTCACTATGTTTCTTGTGGTACGGACGTAAGAATTAATTAATATAGTTACTCGCTTATTGATTTATACAGCTTGATTTGCAACTATGACGAATATATTTTGTATCTCTGCAGATGTCTTCAACAAATTCAAGGATCCAGAAGGGAGATTTAAGGAATCTTTGGTAAGAAATGTTAGAGGGCTGCTAAGCTTTTACGAGGCTGCAAATTTCAGGTTGCATGACGAGGATATCTTGAAGGATGCAATGATTTTTACGACCTGCCAACTTCAATCTAAACTGCCAAACCTTAACAACTTTTTCGCCCAAAGTGTAAAGCAGGCTTTGGCTATGCCAGTTCGAAAAACAGTGACCAGGATCGGAGCGAGACAATTTATTTCTCTTTATCAACAAGACATCGCATGATGCTGTTTTACTGAAATTTGCAAAGTTGGACTTTAATATCCTGCAGAGGCTACATCGAAAGGAGCTGAGTACTATAACTCAGTAAGTAATTAATCAGTATTGATTTCTAACCCAATCTAAGTTTTATTTTTGCCATTATTATTATTATTATATATATATATATATATGCTTTTAGGTCCGTAAGCTTCTATCCCCAAAAATAATTTCTGCGGAGCGTTAGTAGTTTCGATATGTTGGAGATTTTTCAATAATTTGCTAAGCAAAAAGAGAGAAGATTGGCGGTGCAAATTGACGTGCGAACCGCACGGATATTCGCACAGTAACCACTAGAGCAGAGTTGGAGCAAATGCCAAAAGCAAGTTGCTGAGGAACAGTCATTCAACAGCCCGTGCGAGTCGCACTACGTCCAGTAGCAAAACCAAAGGCATTAGCCAACTAACTAGTTTGTGCGATAGCACGGGCTGTCGCACAGGCTCCAATGTGTTTCTTTTATTCCTGAAGTGTTGCACATCTTCAAGAAAAGTGAGATTTGAAGATTTATTCCTATCCGAATTAAGTCCCTTTTTTTTTTCCTACCTTTTCCTAAGAGTTGTGGCTATTGAATGACACCCTTTGGAGGTTTATAAATAAGGCTTCTAAGGACGGATTTTCCGTGAATGAAATCACTCTCAATATAAAAGTATTTCTTGCACTTTTTACTCCTGTTCTGTGCTTTTGTTTGAGTTAGTGCAGACTTCTAACAATTGTCGTCATCTTATTCCATAAGTATATTAGTCCGAAACTTCTACACACTAAAAGGGGACAAATAAAGCCTAAAAAAAAGTGCCTAGCATGATTTGAAGATTCATTTCTTTCTACTTCTTTTGTAATAGATTAGTGTTGTTTGAAGTTAAATAGAATTTGTTTGTTGCTTTGCATTTGGAATCTCCTTGGTGTATAAAATATCCAACACGATAAACCTTAATAGATAAATGTAGGTAATTAATTTCTTAGAAAAGAAAAGAACTAGCTAGTGTTAATTCATTTGATGTGAGAATATATTTCAGATGGTGGAAACGTATAGATTGTCCGAAAAAGTACCCATTTGCAAGAGATAGATTGGTAGAGTGCTACTTATGGATTTTGGCTGTGTACTTTGAGCCAAAGTACAGTTTTGCACGAACAGCGACAACCAAAATGATTGCTTTGGCTTCCATATTAGATGACATGTATGATGTTTATGGAACCCTCGATGAACTCATCCTTTTCACTGATTCAATAGAAAGGTGCATTAATATATTTCAAATTAAAGCTCTTAGATTAATTAGTTTATAATTTTCTCTTTGATAACAGATTTTATAATATAATGTCACAGGTGGCATATCAGTGCCATGGATCAGTTACCATTGTACATGAGAGACTTTTATCGGAGTCTCTTGGATGTTTACTCTGAAATGGAAGAAAGGTTGGCTAAGTACGGCAAATCAAACCATGTGAATTATGCAATATCAGCTGTATGTGCTAAATAACTTATACCATCATTAATTTTTTCTGTTTAATCGAGTTATTTATTACTTTTAAGGTTTGAAATATTCAATAATTGATTTGCAGTTGAAAGATTTGACGAGAGCGTATTTGGAAGAGGCTAAATGGGTTCACAATGGGCGTCTTCCAAGTTTTGAAGAGTACATGAAGGTTGCACTTGTCACCGTTGCATGCCAAATGCTATCAGCTAATTACTTGGTGTGCATGGGGGAATTTGTGACTAAAGATCAGCTTGATTGGGTTGAGAAAAACCCTTTAATTATAAGAGCCTCTTCAGTAATTGGTCGCTTATTAGACGACATGGCCACATATGAGGTACGTAATTAATTAATTATATACTAGGTCCATTCTATTCCAAAAGTCCGGTTTAGAAAATGGACAATTTGTTATAGATTTAAAGGTATGACCAACAAAAAATAATATCAAACTTTCTGCGTTTGAATGCCCCTCTATCCTTGATATATATATCGATAAATATGTTTGGAGCATTTCTTATCCTAATTAATAAAGAAAAAACAGTTTTTATTATATCTATTGCAGGCTGAGAAAGAGAGGGGAGAAATGGCATCGGCTATTGAATGCTACATGCAACAATATGGTAGTTGTAAAGAAGAAACCTTTGTTGAGTTAGAAAAACAATTAGCAAATGCTTGGAAAGATACCAACCTAGAATGCCTTAATATTGGTCCAAGTTCAGCAGTCCCAATGTTCATCCGTGAGAGAATCTTGAATCTTTCAAAGTCAATTTATCTTCTACACGGAGATGGGGATGGATATGGCAATTGTTCCACGAAGACTAAGGACTTGGTCACTTCGGTGTTGGTTCATCCTATTCCAATATGATTAGAATCATCCAACCAAAAATTCTCATTAATTAGTTATGTATGTGCTTAATGATGATTTTAACTGCATCATGGGCGTTATTTTTGTTTTTTGTTTTCCCCCTTGGTTGTATATCGTGTGATGTTGCCAATTGAAACTTGAAATGATACACGAGTGCTCATATTTAACACGGGATAAATCAGCTAACTTTAAGGTATCAGTTGTTAAACTTGATATAAAATACATGAGAGGCTAAACTTGATATGCGTATTTTTATAACTAATACATGAATTTTCATGAGAGACTAAACTTTAGCGGACTACCTGTTGACTTTAGCGGAGCCGATACTTTCTGGAGACCTTAGACGTCGATACTCTGTCGAGTTCGACTTCGTCCCTTCTTTGTTTTTCGACCCGAGAGCATGAATGCTGTCGACTGCATGTCAAGGTTCGACTTCGAACCTTTCTGGGCAACCTTCGACTTTGAAGGCCTGTTGATGTATATGTCGTCTCTTTATTGATTTTAAACCCGAGAGCTCAATGGTTGTCGACTGCATGTCGAGGCTTCGACTTCGAAGCTTTTTGGGTAAGCTTCGATCTCGAAAGGGTGTCGACACTTGGCCTCGAGACTGTTCTTCAGTTGTGGCTTTTCTTCCTTTTTGGCTTGATTTGAGCTTTGCTTTGCTGCATGTTTTATACATCTTTTCTACAAATAACTTCCATGCAAAGCATTAAACAAAATCACTTACACTACTACAAAATAGAGCTTTAACGGCTGCGGTTTAACGGTGGAAAAGAGAAAACCGCCGTTATAAAAGAAATACGGACATTCTACGGCGGGTTTATTTTAAACCGCCGTAGAAAGGGACTTTCTATGGCGGTTATAAGCAAACCGTAGTAGAAAGTCCATACTTTCTAAGGCGGTTTGTCCCAACCGCCTTAGAAAGCCCACTTTCTACGGCGGTTTATCCCAACCGCCTTAGAAAGTCCATTTCTACGGCGGATTTTCAATTAACCGCCGTAGAAGGTCCCTTTCTACAGCGGTTTATATGAAAATCGCCGTTGTATTGACGTATTTAACCCTAAATAACAACGTGTATCTCCATATCGCGGCTGAAAGTTTTCTTCTCCAAATTTCTACTACGATTTTGCACGTTTGATGCAAAGAATCGTCATTTGAAGATAAAATTTACCACCTTAAGGTTAGAAACTTGTAAAATTTCTCAGTAATTGCTTATTCTTGTACTTTAGATATGTGTACATTGAATTTATTTTCATTTATGGTAGAGTACTGAAAATTAAAGTTACAATCCATGTAGATGGTGAACCTTAGTTTTGTGGAACCCTATTTAGTTATACTATATAGTTTCTTGGTGATGTGATTTGATTTATAGTGTTTGATTTTGACTGGATGATGTTCATATAATTAGCACTACTTAGAGTGCGTATTATTTTTTTATGCATTGCATGTGTTTGATAAAATGCATAAATGAAAAACTTATTGGTTTTTCTTCATTTGATTATGTCTATTGCGCATGTGTTGGTTATGCATTATTTTTTTCATTGAGGTATTATATTAGTTTTGATTATATGAGTACCATTAGTATGACATGTGCTAAGACAATGCAACTTGATACTTTCTACATTGTTTGTTGAATTATTATTTAGTTTTTTTCATTATTTCAAGGTGTTAGTTACGCATGGATCGAAATATCTTGTTGTATGGTGATCGGACCTCCGATTTTGATGCGAAAGAAGTTGAGAATTTCATTGAATTGGCTTATAAGAATACAAAGTACGTCAATTGTCCGTGTAAAGCTTGTAAAAATGGTGTGCGGTTTGATAACTCAGATACAATAAGATTTCATTTATATCGGAACGGATTTGATCCTTCTTATAAATTGTGGATTTGGCATGGTGAAAGTTTTGATAGTTTACCTGAGCAAAGAAAATCTCATGCAAAAGGAGATGATGGGATTACTAGAGATCGATTAGATGACATGATTGAGGATGTGGCCGAGGATTTTGCTGATAAACCGGAAGTTCTTTCTTCCATTTTGGGTGACAATGAGAAGCCTCTATACAACGATTGCACTAGATATACAAGCTTGTCTAATGTTTTGATGTTGTTTAATTTGAAAGCAGCCAATGGGTGGTCAGATACTAGTTTTATAGCCTTATTGAGGGTATTGAAAGATATACTTCCAGAAGATAATGAACTTCCAGATTGAATTTATGAGGCAAAAAAATATTGTGTCCAATGGGTATGGAGTATAAGAAGATCCACGCTTGCCCAAACGATTGTGTCCTCTACAGGAATGAGTATAAGAATTTATTGTTTTGTCCTAAGTGTAAAACTTCACGATACAAAAACAAGCAGCTATGTGATGAGGTTGAAGACAGTTCTGATGCGTAAAAGAAGGGGTCGCCAGCTAAGGTTCTGTGGTATCTTCCTATAATACCAAGATTTAAACGGTTGTTCGCTAATGCAAAAGATTCAAAACTTATGACATGGCATTAAGATTGGTGTATTCCCAGTGATAATGGCAAGGTGATAATGCATACATCAGACTCGGATCAGTGGAAAAAAATTGATTCAATGTATCCTTCATTCGGGGGAGAAGCTAGAAATTTGAGGCTTGGTTTGTGTACTGATGGAATGAACCTGTTTGGCAGTCTGAGTATCACATATAGCTCATGGCCATGATGTTGGTTATTTACAATTTGCTGCCTTACTTGTGTATGAAGCACAAGTATATACTTATGTCTCTAATGATTTCAGGCCCACGACAACCAGGAAATGACATCGATGTGTCTCTTGCTCCTCTTATTGAAGATTTGAAAAAGTTATGTGATTAAGGCGCACTTGTGTTTGATGCATACTGTGAAGAAATGTTCACATTACGTGCTATGTTGTTCTGTACCATTAATGATTTTCCTGCATATGGAAACTTGTTTGGGTACTCTGTTAAAGGGTATAAAGCATGCCCTATATGTGAGCAGAGTACAGATTTTTGTCAGCTTGCACAAAGGAGGAAGACAGTATACCTTGGGCATCGTAGATTTCTTCCCGAGACTCATCCGTATCGCCGTATGAAAAGAGCATTCAATGGATTTCAAGAGTTTAGAAAAGCTCCAGAACCCTTGAGCGGGCTAGAGGTGAAAGCTCGTGTGACGGACATTAATGTGGAGTTTGGAAAACCTTCGGAGTCCAGTAATAATGATACATGTTGTTGGAAGAAGAAATCCATCTTTTTTGAACTTTCATACTGGGAGAACTTGGATGTCAGACATTGTCTCAATGTTATACATATTGAGAAAAATATTTGTGAAATCTTGTTAGGTACGCTTTTGAACATACCTGGTAAAACCAGGGATGGTTATATCGCGAGACTTGATATGGTTGATATAAACATACGATCAAATTTAGCACCCTGCCTGTCACACTTTGTCCAGAAAAGAGAAAAAACAATTGTGTTCAAGTTTGCGTAGCATCAAAGTTCCATCCGGATATTCTTCAAATGTAATTAGACTTGTTTCCTTGAAAGATTTAAAACTGGTTGGTTTGAAGTCTCATGATTACTATGCCTTAATGCAACAATTGTTGCCTGTAGCTATTCGCTCGATATTGTCCAAGCTTGTTAAGTCCAGTATAACAAGACTTTGTCTCTTCTTCAATGCTATATGTAGCAAGGTTATTGCGCGCGAAACACTTGATCAGTTACAAGATGAAATAATTGTTGTCCTTTGTCAATTAGAAATGTATTTTCCACCCGCCGGTCTAAGTTCAAAATATTTTAACTTAGACCTCTCTTTTCCTTATTTTTTTCCCCTTCTTCTCCCCTGTTTCCCTCTCCCTTCTCCCGCCCCGGTTCGGTTTCTTCGTGCTCGAGACACGTCGACGGCGCAACCCGTCGAACTCCGCCCCTTTCCCGCAACTTCCCGGCGGCTGCTTGGCGTGCTGATCGGTCCTCGAGGACCAAGGTTCGATCTTTGTGTGTCGCGGGACAGTGGCCACCATTTCTTCCATTTTCCCCAACAATATTTTCGGCCTTGGATGTAGGAGTGCAATCCTACATAAGGTTTAGCCAACTTCTATGCTTGCATTTTAAAGCTTTTGCAATGTTACCTTCTATTTTATAATTACTTCCTATTGGACTAGGGTTTTTGTGCAAAATATAATGTTGATTTTGAGTTTGATTCTAGTGATGAATGATTGGATTACTTTGGGATTTATCGATTATTGGTTGAATTGGTTTGGTTGTTGAATTTCGTGTTTTGTCCTACATAAGTTGAGAACCTAGGTGTTTGATTGGGATTTCAATTAAGCACCCTTCTTCAATTCGGTTTTCCTTCACTAAGATGAGAATCACAATATTGATTTCGGTTTTGCTTGATTAATTTGAGAACATTGGTGTTTGATTTCGGTTCTTAGTCGATTTAGTGTTCCTCCTTTAGTGATAATGAGGAAAATGCTTGGTTGTTGAGCTTTATAGGGTTCCTTCTTTGGGGCTCCCTTGTTTTAATGTCTTGAATGCCCCTTATATATTGAAAGTAAAGCTATATTTGCATCAATGTAAAGTATCTTTATTGTACAAGCACAAAGTACCTTTTGAGTGTAGCTTCTCTTGTTTTAGGGAAGGAGAGTATTTTTTAGGAGTGAAGTACACCTCCTTTAAGCTTTTACCTTTCTCCCTATATTTTGGTTTTTCCCTTTAGTAGACATGATTTTTCTCATTAGTTTTTGGTTGTGAAATGTGAAGTACTTTATCAATAGTACCCTTTATAAGTACACTTTTTTGGGGCTCCTTTGGTTTAAGTTGGATAATGTCACTTGTGTATTGCAAATATCACTATCTCCTCTTCGCTTTCCCTTATCTTTGTTTGAAATGCGTGAAATATGCTTTGTGAGTCGTTCTCCGTGATGAAGGGGATTTTTCATAATTGTATAGTTTGAAATATCACTTCTCCTTAAATCTTTTACATTATGCGATTTAGTGTTTCTCCTTTAGTGGCAAAGAGGATAATTTTTTGTGGTTGAGTTGAAGGTGTGTTCCTCCCTTGGTTTAATGTCATGAATGCCCCTAATCTATTGAAAGTGAGGCTATCTTTGCGTCAATGTAAAGCTTCTTTATTGCAAAAGCACAAAGTACTTCTCTTGTTTTAGGGGAGGAGAGTATTTTTTAGGAGTGAAATACTCCTCCTTTAAGCTTTTAACTTTCTCCCTATATTTTGGTTTTTTCCTTTAGTAGAAATGATTGTTCTCATTAGTTATTGGTTAGAAATGTGAAGTGCTTTATCAATGTTACCCTTTATAAGTCCACTTTTTTTGGGGCTCCTTTGGTTTAAGTTGGATAATGGCACTTGTGTATTGCAAATATCACTATCTCCTCTTCGCTTTCCCTTATCTTTGTTTGAAATGCGTGAAATATGCTTTGTGAGTCGTTCTCCATGATGAGGGGGATTTTTTTTTTTTTTTATAAATGTAGAGTTTGAAATATCACATCTCCTTAAATCCTTTACATTATGCGATTTAGTGTTTCTCCTTTACTGGCAAGGAGGATAATTTTTTGTGGTTGAGTTGAAGGTGTGTTCCTCCCTTGGTTTAATGTCATGAATGCCCCTAATCTATTGAAAGTGAGGCTATCTTTGCATCAGTGTAAAGATTCTTTATTGCAAAAGCACAAAGTACTCTTGTTTTAGGGAAGGAGAGTATTTTTTAGGAGTGAATTACTCCTCCTTTAAGCTTTTACCTTTCTCACTATATTTTGGTTTTTTCCTTTAGTAGAAACGAGTGAATTATGCTAGTTGTCAATAGTTGACGTTGCGAAATGTACATTGCCTTTTAAATTTAAACATTACAAGCATTCTTGTTTTTTGTCTCCTTTGGTTTAAAGTGTTCAATGGCGCGTGGGTTTTGAAATTAAAGCTTTTCTTTAAATGCAAAGATGTTATCTTGTTTTCTCTTTGTCTTTACATGAAGTTTAAGGTAAGCTAATGGCCCGAAAAAGAAAACGCAATGAGGAGCATAGTGATGAGGGAGAGCACAATGGAGATGGGTCTTATACTAGATCTAAAAGAGGTAGAGGGCCTACAAATTGCAACGATCTTTTGGAAATGCGTATGAAGGGGAAAACTCTTGAGATTTCGTTCAATTCAAAAAATGAGCCTAAAAATTATCATATGAAGTGGATTACATTCGTAGCATTCACGGCCCGGAGCAAAGTGGACATTATGGAATATGCATCATGGCCCAAAGTTTCCGATGAGATCAAGAAGAGAGTGTGGATGGAAATAAAGGTATTCTACAAAATTATAATGCATTGTTTGTTTACCCATTCATACAAATGAACCCAAATTTATCTAAATTTGTACTTCTATTGTTTATTGTAGGCATTATTTGTTTTTGAATCAACCGAAGAACTCGAAACCAAGTGGATTTCTTATGCCGGTAAACGTTGGAATGATTGAAAATCCTTTTTAGGTAGATATGTAAATGGTGACTTGCAGGGTGAGGACCCATGCCTTGAATATAAATATCTCCCTAGGGAGACATGGCTTAAGTTTAAGGCTAGCCGCGAAATAGAAGAATGGAAGGTGGGTTTTTGAAATTCATTTCCTTCTTGTTTTTGGATATTTGAAATTGCTCAGTTTATGGATAATCGCTTTTCATTGTATTTTTCTTTAGGCAATTCGTGAAAAAGTGCAAAAGAATGCCACTTTAAATTCTTTTTACCATAATTTATCTCGCGGTGGGTGCCGACTGCTAAAGAAGAATTTGCATGAAGAGGCTTTGATTGCAACTGAGAAGAACCTTTAGAGGACGGTCCGTCCGAAGAAGAAGGGGAAGAACCTTATGCATGGCCAGGCTGGCATCTACTTCAGAGACAGGCTCACACAAACAAAAAAAGCGAATACTTTACCCCAGAGGCTGGTCGTGTTGGAAGTGAAATTATAAGTTTACACCATACATTTTCTTATGTTTCACTTCTTTAAACTACGCATATAATTATACTATTATAATTGATCTATTTACATTTCATATTTTTGGCAAAACGTTTAGGAAAATCTATGTTTGCGCGAGTCCTAAGCGGAGACAGTTGCAGAGGGTAGGAATAACATTCTTGTCAAGGCAATGCGAAAGACCGATCACCCCGGTCGTGTTCACGGCTATTCTACCAGGGTACGTATCACAGAGGTTTTCCCAAAAACAAGCCCGTCGCTTAAAGATGAACTAGATTTAACTAAAAGAAAGCTTTAGAAAACCACTGCCCAACTCGATGAATGTCAAACACATCTTAAAATGATGGTTGGGTTTATATGTACTAAGATGGGGACTGACTATGATACAGCAAGAGCCACTGTCCTCAATAGTGCCAAAGCTCAGAGCTTGAACCCAAAAACCTCCGGAATGACCCCAGAGATGTTTGAGGTCCATGGTAGCAATGTTTTCCCTGTGAGTTCGACGCTACACCCTAAAGAACCTTATAGGCAAAATTTTTCTCCTCTTATCCCTACAAGTTTTCCTGAGTTACATACGATACATGTTTCATCTATGGACCCGATCAATTTGAATGAGGTTCAGAATAGCCCTATTGCAGCAAACTTGGAAGATGTGAGTTCTTTAGGCAAATACAAGGTAATTAAAGTACAATTTATGTCTGTCATATTTGTTTGTATAATTTCTTTCATATTGTCACTGCTAAAGAAGCTTGATATTGCTTTTCATGATTACACATGGTTTTTGAAGTTAGCAGAAATAGTTCAGTAATGTTCATTCGCTTGCCTATTATCTCAGGACGGGTGTGAATGTTATCTGTTCATCTTTGAGGATAAATGTAAGAGACGTAAGCTTGTGGCCAAGAGAAATGTTTATAAGCAGAGAAAGCATCACGGCCGCGAGGTAAGGAAAGGTTGCGCGAGGGTTACAATTAAAATTTCATATGATGACTTTGCCCCACTACCATTTCCTGAGAAAGAGGCTTCAACTGTGGGAATGTCCCAATCCTTTTTCGTGGAATGGCCTCTATATATGATTGAGCTTATTCCGGATCCAGTAACACAAGTATATTCTTACATTTATTTGTGAATTAGTTAATACCGTTTTGTATATTTAATGTTATTTCAAATGTTGTTAGGTGGATAACTATTTAAAAAAGAAAAAAGGTCGTTTGAATTTTATGGATGATATAAAATCTTCTTTGACCACTCTAAATGAAATGGAATCCTCTTCGACATCTGATCTATGGCACGAGTTACAACTCCGAATAGAGGAAATATTTGAACTTCACTTGCTTCTTGTTTCAATTGACAAGAGATATCATAGGTGTGGATCATCCTATTGCGATGGATCGAATGGATTTCGGTGAATTATTGTCAAGAGAAAACATGGTCACAAATTGTTTGATGCAATTGTTCACCAAGTGAGTTTTCACTTAATTTTATAACCTATTTCAGATTATTAATGTTATATATAGTATGCATTCCATGTGCCTAGACTAACCAATGATGCATGATAATGTAAATTCTCTAGAGCTTTACATGATTTGGTTGAAAGGAATGACCGGAAGGGGATAGGGTTTCTTCAGCTGATCATGTCACGACATTAGGAAATACATATGAAGATAGAGTACACTACATTGCATGAAACTTAAAGGATCGGAATAAAGCAATTTATCTGGTGCCGTATCTTCAGGGGTAAATACTGTAAGCGTTTCTCTAATTTTTAAGAAACACTGATTTAAAGATCTGAGGTCATCAAATTTTTGGTTTGCAGTGGACATTGGATGCTTATAGCCATTAGACCGATTGAAAAGGTTGTGTATTGGTTTGATTCTTTACAAAACTCACAAAAAGAGCAGGCAGTAATACTTATGGACGAGTGAGTTATATATATTAACTAATGTTAGAATGCATATATAATTTCTAATGCCAATCATATATACATATGACGTTGCTAATTATTTTCATTCAGCTTTCATTTTTATAGGGTGATGTTTAATTATCAAGCTTTCTTAGGATTGCCCAGAAATGTGCATATGCAACCTAAATGGATAGTAGTTAAGGTAAAATTAGTTCTTATTGAATTTTTTATTCAACGATGTGTTGTATATAATTGTATGATCTTCTAACTCGTATACTAATATTCATTAGCATAAAAAGAAAACGTCTAACTGGGAGTGTGGCTACTATGTCATGCACTACATGTACCAAATCGCAATGAAATCCGACACATTAGCACTCGAAAGGTATTTGATTTCTCTTAACTTATTTGACTGTATTTCATTTTGCTACTCAATTACGTTTGAATTTATACTCTGTTACAGTACTTCAAGCTCGACCGCACTCCATTAAGCAATCGGGATATAGATGCTATGAGAAAAATATGCGCTAGTTATATTGTGGAGCATTAGCCGTAGTTGATGGATAGTAAAGAAACTTGTTGATATTATAGTTGTACAAAATTTTTGGCTATGCCCCTATAATATATTAGCGATTTCAAGTTGTATCTTGATGATATTTGTATTAATTTTAAACTTTTAGCAACAGGTTTTGCTTTTAAACCAGAGAAATTTCTCATTTTGACCACTTTCTACTGCGGTTTGGAACCGCCGTAGAAAGTCCGCTAACTTTCTACAGCTGCCAGATAGATGGCGGTTCAAAAAGGCCAAAAATCGCCGTTAAAAGCCCTTAAAAACCGCCATTGAAAGCCCTTTTTGTAGTAGTGTTATTTGTTTATTAATCATCAAAACTAGGATTGATGCTGCAAAGCTAATAGATCTAGGCTCTTTATATCATTCAAAGGCCTCAGGTTTTCCTCTCCTAGCGAGGAGTGTCGGGTGTGACACGTACCAGGTATGGTCATATCAAGGTGAACATATAACAGATAAGGCAGGAAGACTCGGACCCCGTGTCTTTATCTAGTAGGCTCTATCATTTTTCACGCTAAGGTGATCGTAGCAATCTAGCATGTGTCATACGTACATCTCTAGAGGCAATATGCATTCCTATATGACTTACCTTTTGAAGACTAAAGTCCTTCTAGGTTAAAGGTCATATTCTTTAGTCCTTTCTAAGCATTCATCATATATCATAAACAAGTAGACATGATATACAAGTAAAGCAAGTAGCATGCATGGTATAACATCTTTTGTACACTTAGTACAAAGCATGTACTTTTCATGTAACAATCCAAACAAGAAAACAATAATAGTTAAGGCGTGGGAAAACCTCGTTGGCAAAATATATACAATAGTACCTATAATTACACATAACTACTACTTAGATATTTTGATTGAAACTTAGGAATCTAGTGAGTAATCTCTCAGCTTTCGTTGGTGAGATGGAACGTCGGTGGACTAAGTTGATTTGTGATCAAGATCAATTCCTGCAAAGCGAGTGTTCTAGCGTAAGTTAATGGAGCTTGGTTTTAACTTTAGGTCAACTATGTTTGACTTTTACTTTTCGAGCTATGGTTGACTTTTTGGTCAAACTAGTCAAGGTCGGTTCAAACGGGTCAAAGTTGGTCAACCTAGTTAGATCGGGTCAAACGGTTCAAAGTTGGTGAAACTAGTCAAGATCGGGTCAAACGAGTCAAAATTGGTCAAACTAGTCAAGGTCGGGTCAAACGAGTCAAAACTGGTCAAACTAGTCAAGGTCGGGTCAAACGAGTCAAAATTGGTCAAACGAGTTAAGGTTGGGTCAAACAAGTCAAAATTGGTCAAACTAGTCAATTCTGGAATTAGGATAAAGTTTGGAGTCATTTATGAAATTATAACAAAGTTTTGGACTTAGGGTGAAATTTTGGAAATAAACAAGTTGCTGGTTCTGGCCGTCATGCGATCTTAGTGTGCGATTCGCACAGAATTTCGCATGGCCTTTTGGTTCTTCAATTTTTAACAAAGAAGGAAACAATTTCGGAAGCGTGTTCGATTCGGACACCAAGTCGGATAGGTTTAAAAGTTTTCCAGAAAACTTCTAGTTCAAGACCTTAATTTCGGGATTGGTTTAAACAGGTTTCTAATCCATTTTAATCCATTACAAATGCATATATTTATATAGTAACATTAGTACTAACAATAGAAGTAAGATTTACACAATTCTAACCATTCCAACAACCTTTTACGAAGCATTAAACATGGCATCATGCACTGGATTTCAAAGTTTTAATTTTCTTGTTCTTGATTTGCATATTAGTTCCATGTTTCTTTTTTAACCATTCCCACTAGATACAACAATCCTATATTGTTAAAAAGAAGTATAAAACCTTATTTCATGCAATTATTTCCAGATTTCACAAAGAAAAATCAAAACTCACATGCTAGAATTCAAGTCTTTAACCAAGGGTGTCATGCTATTTTGGGGGATTTTAAATATACCATTATAAATTAACCCTTGTCCTAAGATTGCCACGAACGGGTTTAGGGGATGCACGACTATCAATCCACGGGAATGGTGTCGGTTCTCCGGCGACGACGGCGGCTCCTCAAGATGGCTACTCACTAGGGTTTTTCTAAAACTTTTGTAAGGAGTTTTCCTTTTTTTGTCTTGGAACACTTAAGAAAATGTGGAAATTTAGAATGGAAAAAAAGTCCTTAATGCTCTTTCAAGAGGGATATTTATAGATGAAGAAGTGGGCTTCAATTTGGTGTAGGAATGAAGAAAATCAGACAAAAGACAAAAAAAATAAAAGAAACCCGAAGTTGTGGATACTGAGGTCGCGACAGTCGTCGTGATCACGGGCCCCATCGTAGGCGACTCCTTCGCGCTGTTTTAGGCCCCGGTGCGCCCCTTGGCCCTGGCGGCCATGGCCTCCTGTGCGCCCCTGGCCCTTGCGGCTGAGTGCGCTTGTAGGGCTCGGTTTTGACTCATTTTTCATTTGCTTGCCGTTTCTTCATTTTAACTCCGTTTTCTTCGCCGTTTGTTGCGTTGGTTCACTCGTGAGCTCTTCTTTTCATTTTATGATTCAGAAATATTGTGGGTCCCACGTAGGGACTCGTTGTTTCTTATTTCTTCATTGGCTTACTGTTTATTCGTTTTAGCTCCGTTTTTTTTGCCGTTTTCGCGTACAATTCTAATTTTCATTTCTCTTTTATTTTATAACTTTTAATTCATGATAATTCATCTTATACACCCTATATTTATTAAGGAGTGTACATACATTTTAAGCAACTAGCACACACCAAAATCATTCAAGCAAATGAGTCACATTTTAATTCGTCACACAATTAAAACTAATAAAATTTTAATTTCTACCATTTTTTATTCCTTTGAATTTGCTCTAAAAATTTGGGGCTTCACATAATATACTGATGATTCATTGGACCCAATCCATGGCACTAGAGCTTGAAGGAAGTGCATTATGTTTTTTTATTTTCAGGGTGTGCAGAACGATTTAGTGAAAGGTTTCCTTTTCAATACAGAAGTTCTCCCTGGACCCTGGAGAGTGGAGATGGTCTGTGTCTTTTATTTATTTTATTTTTATTTCTATTTCATCAGTACCATAAAAGGATGCATTACAAAAAGGGCTCGTATGTCTCAAGGGCAGGGCTTTTTTAAGAGTTGTTTTTGACGAGGCTGTCTAGTGAATGCATAGGCGTGAAAGGAAATCGTCTTTTACTAGAATCCTCTGTTGGCAAGGGAAGAAAACTTGAAAAAGACTCACCAAAGCAATTCAGAAGTGTATATATATGTGTGTGGGTGCGCGCGCGCGTGCGTGCGTGCGTGCGTGCGTGTGTGCGTGAGTTTATGAGCCAGAAACCCTTCTGATCTGTACGTAGTTCGCTGAATCAACACAAATCTCGCTATGAAGTTTTTTGAACAATTCAATATTTGTATGGTTGCATTTTTTCTTTGTTGCAATGGATTTTTGGCCAATAAAAAACCATACTTCTTCTCAATTTCGGCCTTCTTAGTCCTTTTCATCTGTTTGCACGAATAGCCTCGTGATTTCTCTGGATGTTATTTTCTGAGTACAGAGAAGACGATGACAATAGTATCCTGTGCCTTTCATTAAAGTTAAAAGTGTTTTACAAAGGAGATGATCCTTTCCTGTTTTACAAACATGAGGATATGATTTTATCATAACTAAGGGTAGTTGTGTCTTTCAGATAAACTTCAAATTTTTATTTTTAAATAAATTAATCAAAGCCCTTAACAATAATTATGCAAAATTTATACCCTTTATAAATAATAATTATGCAAAAGTTATACCCTTTACAGTAATAAGGAAAGTTGTACCGGCCTTAATCAAAATTTTTCCTAAATATTATCTGTTTACTTAAAATTTTAATGAAAATCACTGTTGCATTTATATATATATTTTTTAGATAGAAGGGAACAATAAATATTTAAATTAATGTGCAAAAATCATCAACTGAAAATCATTTTTATATAATTAATTTAATTATTTTATAGTACGTTGAGTATCATGTTCATTTACCTCAAAATTCTTCATTCTTCAAAATAAAAATACTTATTAATGGCTGAGAGCTCTCGGGCAAAAAGAAATAGTGTAAGGCTTTAAATATTAATTTCCTTTTGAAATGACCCTCAGTCCCCAAATTCGAATGCAACTAATTTGTGAGATCCTCGCTTCACCAAACTAACCGTAAAACATAAAATGAGTAAAATGTTACTTGATGTGTTCTATAAGGATTAAAATTTAAGTATTTAATTTTAAATTCTAAAAATTAAGATGAAAATTTTGGAATTGGATAATATATATATATATATATATATTATATACAGGGTCTAATGAGAAATAAGCAAGATAAATGCAGCTAAGCTTGAATCCCAAATTTTGAAAAGAAATTAAAGTCTTGGGGTTATACTATAATAATTATTAAAATGATGACTGAAAAAACATTAAAGAAAAGAAATGCGGTTCAACAATGATATCACCTTTTGAAAAGTATTTTAAAAAGGTATTTTGAAATGTGTTTTAAAAGTTATTTTGAGATATTGTTTAGAGGCTCATCTTAAAAGTTGTTTTAAAAGGTGTTTTGAAATGTGTTTTAAAATATGTTTGAAGATATTGTATAGCATTGCAAAAATTTTCATTTCTATTTCCTAAATTCGCTTTTCTATCAAATTATTGATGTTACTCGTGAATAGTATGACATAATTATAGTCTACGAGTTTATTTAAATTTTTATTTTTATTTTTAATTATTTTTTTATAAAAAAATATCAAATATACGTATAAATTACTAACATCATTGGTGATGATACAAACTTGAGATTTTTTCCTTATCTGTTCGTGATTTATTACTTTACCTGATTTATTAATACCAATACTTGCGAATAGTTCCACATAATTACTGTTCACAAAATATTTTATTTTATTAATTTTTTCCTCATCAAAGTTACTTTTACATTGAAAACATTATTGGTAATTACATGAACTTGAGATTTTTTCTTTCTACATTAATCATATATTTCTAAACCTGAATTAATTAATTTTGATCCTTGTGAATAGTACCACATAATTACTGTTCACGAGAAATTTTTTTTTTCTCCCCATCAAAGTTACTTTTACATTGCTAACATCATTGGTGATTACAGAACTTGGGATTTTTTCTTTCTAGGTTAATCATTTATTTCTAAACCTGAATTAATTGATTCTGGTCCTCATGAATAGTACCACATAATTACTGTTCACGTTATTTTTATTTTTTGGATGTATCTAAGATACTTTTAAATTCCTAACATCATTGGTGATTATACGAAGTTGAAATTTTTTACTTCTAGGTTGATTATTTATTTCTAAACCTGAATTAATTGAAGCCAACACTTGTGAGTAATACAATGTACTTAATGTTCATGACTTTTTTTAAAAAAAAAAAAATTTTACAAACATATCAAGTATACTTCTAAATTACACAAGGTCATTGGTGATAATACAAATTTGAGATTATTTTCCTTCTATGTCATTATATATTTCTAAACCTGAATTGATTAATACCGATACTCGTGAATAATACCACATCATTAATACCGATAGTTGCCTTTCTCGAAGAATGATAAATTAGAAACTCAACTGGAATAGTAGGAAGAAGGGACTAGGTGGTGTCAGCCGTTGTTGATAGGAGCTCCTAAGGAATGGAACTGGAATCGACGACGAGGCGTTGGGCGAGGGGATAGTTAGGTTATTGTGTTGCCTAGGTTTTTCTCAATTTGGGTTCAGATGGGGAAGGCTGAAGGATGAATGTGTCAGGCATTGAGCCATCCCACATTGGTAGTGTATGCTGCCGGTGTTGGGTTTAAAGGGGGAGCTGGTTCCCTCTCCTCTTGAGCTAGCTTTTGAGGGTGAGTTCTACCTCACTCCCCTGGCATGACAAATGGTATCAGAGCCAGAGCCCCACCCTTCCCATGCCGTAGTGAGGTTCGATTCCCACTGCGTTCGAAAGGTGCGCCGTGGACGGCGGTCCGGAAGCGTGGTGGTGTCAGGCATTGAGCCATCCCACATTGGTAGTGTATGCTGCCGGTGTTGGGTTTAAAGGGGGAGCTGGTTCCCTCTCCTCTTGAGCTAGCTTTTGAGGGTGAGTTCTACCTCACTCCCCTGGCATGACAGAATGGCAATGGATTTGGAGTTTGGTTTTTGGGCCAACAGTTGCCATGCAACCATTCCAAACAACTTTTAAAATGAGATGAAAGGAAATGCATGCCATATCTATTTTGCCCATTGGGCCCACAAAAAAGAGCCCAAAAGGCCTTTTGAAATCAGTTGCGAGCCTAGAACTTCCGTAAAAGCTTTTGTTTCTCCTTCCTTTTTCCTTTCCTTCTTTGTTCGGCCATCATTGAGCTGTGCCTGACCATCTTTCTCGTGTTCAGCCTGCACTACCACGCCTATTTTCTTCCTCTCCACCAATCTTATTCCTTCTTTCAACCCTCCATCACCACAAAATAGTACAAACCCATAACCTATGCAACACAGTTTAGGAAAGAAAGTGAGAAACAGAAAGGAAAATCGGCTCTGAGAAAGAAGGCGAGGAACTGTAGACGGCAACATTTAACGCAATTTAGAGCATCTTGAACAGGTAATCTTTTTCCGAACTTCGTTCTGAAATTAAAATTACCCATCTACATGTATATAAAACTATAAAATTTACAAGGAAAGAAAAGTTAATATGATGATGGAACTAAAACTGTTATATTGTTGTTAACTTAGTCCTGGGATGTGCTGGAACTATAAAATGATTTGACTCATGTATTTTGAGCATGAAACTATGTGTTGGTATACGTATCATTTTTATCATTTTTATGAGTTGGTTGCCTATAAGCTGTTTGAAAAAAGTCCTACTTAAAACCTAAACTAAAAGTTGAGAGGGAGACTGCCATGCGGCCGGGACCAAATGTGTAGCGGCATCGATACTAAAACATGTTTGATAAGATAGCCATTTATTGCTCCAAGTATCCAACCGAGAAGACACCTTCTCAAGCATCTGCTGAAAAAAATCACCTTCTTCTTCCTCCCCCGTAAAAATAGGACAACCTAAATAACTAAAAGGAAGTGATCCCAAACGCATTCCAGTATGCTCCTCTACACACCCACAGACCGGAGTCGGTGCCCCCCATTCTCTGCCGTCAACAGCCCCTTAAAAAACCTTTCCCCTTCCAGCCCTATCTCCTCCGGATCCTCCAACCAATTTCCTCATGCATTCTTTATTTTATAAATCCCTCGTTTCAAGTGCTTTGCCTGGAATGATTTATGAAATAAGTTGTGTTTGCATCCCCATCATGCAGCCAGCGTATTCTTAATTTCTGCTACCAAAAACTCTGGCCTTATTCAAAGCCACTTTTTTTAGCTTTGAATCCGAAGCATCAAATAATTCCACACAAAGCTGAACCCTCTCCTCAGCTTGACGCACATTCAGATGAACATCTCCAAACTTTTCTTTATTCCAGATTTTCAAACAGGCTTTCAATCGCCTCAATTTCATAGAAAAATCATGCATCCCATACCCTTCCATCATCTGAGGCAGATTCCTCTACCTGACTCTATACAGGATTTTTATCAAGCATGTGCAGGGATGTGGGGGTTATTGGTAGATCATCCGCTTGAATATCTTGAATCTCACAATCCGAACTTTGGTCACAAATAACAGGGGTGACTAGACTTATTTTCAGACTGTAAAAGTTGGGGGTTTTTGATGGATTTTGCCTTAGTCCCAACTAGACCGTTAATTTAGTCGACCGAAAATTAGCGTTACTAAATAATTCTGTCACTCAAGGAAAAATAAAAAATAAAAAAAATAATAGCACAGTATTTATTACTGAAGAGGAAGACAGAATTCAAGAACATAAGCCTAGCCATAAGCTACCTAAGGCTAAACATTTCCAAATGCTTCACTGAGCTATTTAGCTAATTTTGTCAATCTGCAAAAAAATTTGAGGCATAGATATGTAATTTGACTAATTTACTAGTAAACATTGTCGAAACGAATTGATGAGACCATAGCTCTATAGACAGCCTTTTGGATTAACAAGGCCCTTTGAGATTACGTCAACATTAGAGCACGATGCTTGAGCTGGTTGACTCCCATAATTGAGGTTAATATCCTGCAATGTAATACCAGTGCATGGTGTAGTATTACTACAATTAAGTGATATCGCTTCCTTCGACGCCGATGTTCCATGAATGAGTTGATATGTCACACCACTGATCTTAACTCCAGATCCCTGTAAATATAAGTTGAAAATTTTGCGAGATATGAGACAGTAAACTTCCATGTATAAAAAGTAATGTGTTCAGAAAAAAACATAAAGACGTGTTAATTTGCGTATTTACTAAGAATCGAGTCGAGATCCTCTGTTGGATCACTGTACCCTCCCTATCCCATTTGCTAAGAACCATGAGAACACAATTGAAGCACCAACCTGTGTGGGACAGCTTCTCAGCTGATCATACGGACAATAGTTTTGGTCAATGATAATAGGATTGTCAACGTTGACCATGGTCACATTATCGAAAAGAACATCTTTCACAAATCCATGGGAAGGTCTTGACCATGTCTTTATTCTCACTCCATTTTGTGTCCCTTGGATGTTGGAGTTTTTCACTGTTACATTGAGCACCCCTTCTTCTATGAGTTCTTGGCCAAGGCTCCCAATGCTGCGCACATCATTATTTATCAAAATGTCACACATTTATTTTTCTCTATATGTATGTATTATATACACATGAGAAACAGACATTCTTTCGGTCCCATGTAAAGAGTGATTACTCAGAAATAATTATACCGATAAACTTTTTAATGGGACGATGAGAGTTTTCTTATGGGATAAACTTATAAACCAACAAAAGAGGATCAAAATTAAATCTCTTTTAACATCAAGAACATAATCTAAGCATGTACGATGGATAAATTATTCATTATTCTTTGATTAATTTCTTCCCCCAAAAAAGAGTAGGAAAATTATTATTCTTACCTTATTCCATGGCCAGGGCCGCAAAAAACGTTCTCAATCCACACACCATTTGTGCCCGCACCCATTGAGATGCAGTCGTCGCCGGTGCCAATATTAGAGTTCAAAATGTTGACATTGAACGAGTTTTCGACATGAATGCCATCAGTGTTAGGGCTATCACCTGGGGCTGAGATATTCAATCCTTGTAAAATAACATTTTGACATTCATCGACCACAACATGAAACATCTGGCTATTCAGAGAAGTTAATTTGTTGACAACAATGTTGTTTGAGTGGTAAAAAGCCAAAGCCTGCATGTAAGTTAATACAAAAAAACCTAATTAAGTAGCCATAAATAATAATCATAACCATATTGATAACCTTACATCAACAAGAAATGCAAAATGGATGAGTTTCACATGAGATCTTCTGTCTGTTTTACCCCTGTCTTTCTTGTTCATCCTCTCACATCGCACTCCATTATGAGAGGGTTGACAGGGAATACATGAATAAAGTAGAAAGAAGATCTAATCCCTTTTTAAACCATCGTTTCATTAATATAATTCCCTTATGATATCATATATCACACCATTCATTGATTTTAATAAAAATGTGTTGAAGTTCCCAACGAGCCAGTTGCTAAAAAAGGAAATAGCATACTAAATATAATGTAACATATTCACAAAATAATAAAATCACTTATTAATTACCATATATTTTTTTTAAAAATGTGATCATTAACTCAATTTTCTTTTGAGAATTTTGTTATCATAAATAATCAACCTTACCGTTGCTCCAATGGGACAGTGCTGTCCGGAGGCTTTGCATTTCCAGAGGCCATCACCTTGTCCGTCCAATATTCCGCCGGAAATAGTGAGCCAATTGGCGCCTACGAAAGCGATCCAATTGCCCTCGTTGCCGAGGACATTGTAATCCGATGGGGCGACGAGGGTGTCATCGATTTGTAACGTGATTTTACTAGTGCAATTCTGCCCAAAAAATGTCGTGATTCAGCTAGCAAGAATACTCCTTCCGGTACATACACCGTGGATTCCATTTTTGAAGCACAAGCTGCTGCCCATGCATCAAGGAAGGCCTTGGATGAGTCGGCCACCCCTCCACTTTTGGCTCCATAATTTATTACATTATATGTGACAGTGGCCGCTGATGATAATCTAGCGAGTAAGAAGAGAATGGGAATAAGTGAAAAAAAAATTCTGAAAAATACCATTGTCTTACTTTTTTTAAAAAATTTGATTTTCAGTTGAGTTGAGTGTGCTTGTGAATGCTATTGTTTGTTGTGAGGATTGAAAACAAAGAAATATATACGTGAGGAAATGGTTAAATATGGTTATTATTCTGTCAATTTTGATATGTAATTCGACAGTATATTTGATTTTGAAATTAATACATTATTACTTTAAGTTAATTTGCTTGCGTTTGAGAAATGGAAACTTGTTAGGACATCAATTATATTATTTGGTCATTAATTTAGAACTCTTAATTGATATTATGACATTTTAATAGTTGAAAATAGATATGTACTATAAATAATTATTTATACTGAAAATATTATGGGGATTTCATTCGAAAATAAACCTCATATTTGAAAGGCTCTTGTTTGGAACCAATACATGCGTAGCGAATTTAAGGCCAAAATAAAAATGGAATAAAAAATCACAATTATCCCTTATTAAATGCTTTATCAATAAGTATGATTCCTAAGTATGATTAGTTATTTAGTACCTTTGTGAATATTATGTAATCGCAAACAGTTGTGTTCGATATGTACGTCATACCGTCCGACGATGCCAACGACGTGTTATTATTTTTTATTATTCTTTTTAAAAATAAGTGATACATTATTTTAAAGTAAGAAAATATCGAGTTTACGTTCATGTTACCTTTATGTTATGAAATATTGGGTTGAAAAATTAATGTTTTTACAAATTAAAGAAAGGTATTGTGTCTGTAGTGACAAAAATATTGTTTCTTGAAAAAGTATTGTATGTAGTGAAAAAATCGTTGTTTATAAAGGTTGCAGTATTGCGTCTTTAAAAAGTACTATTTTTAAAAATTATAAAAAATTAAAATTCTTGTAGTGGAAAAGGTAATGATCTAAGAAAGTATTAATATTGCATGTTTCTGATAAAATAAAAAAAGGATTAATTGCATGTAATGAAAAATATTTTATCTTCACAAAAGTATTGCGTGTAATAAAGAAATGCGCAAAATACAACTACCTTCCTGGTGGTTTATGTCAAAGATCAATACCTCCATTGTGATTTTAAAATGTCCATAAGGTTTGGACTAACTTAAAAAACTAACATAAAATGATACAACTAGCGTTATAACAGAAAAGTGAAAACCAAATATTGAAATTTATTTTTGCATATTAAATGTATTTCAGTCGTATAAAAATATCATAAATCTGTAACTCTATTTTATTTAACGTGCGTTCATATAATTTAATGTTAGTTGTATCATTGTCAGTTAATTTTCTAAGTTAGTCAAAACCTCAGGGGGGTAATTGGGCATTTTTTAAAATCACAAAGAAGGTACTTGTCTTTGACATAAACCACAAGATGGGTATTTGTCTTTTGCCCCAAAAAAATTTGTTTCTAAAAAAATGGTACAGTAAAAGAGGGTGAAATATATTTTAAGAAAATGCTACAGCTTTATTATGGAATCATTTAATAAATTGATCACCGTTATGCAATAACCTTTGTAATGAAATATAAATGTATCATAAACTATTATTCAATAACTTAGTAGTTTCGTATGCTTGGCAATTTTTAGTTTATTTTTTTATAAATAAAAATTACTTTTTGAGGAAAAAAAAAAACTGATGGCCAATGATTTATTTTTTAACATTTAAAACTATAAAGTTCATTTTATTCTTTTAGCTAATTGTATTTTACCTATTAAACAATTAACGCCTTGGCTGCCTATCTAAAAATTAAATTGTGTCAAGTCTTTTATAATTAATTAATGTCTTTAAATTATGTTCAATATTAAGTACAAAATCAAATCATCATGCACTCTTTTATTCAATTAACATTCACATATTAAAGCTAAGCACAATCATAAATCTGATAACATAACGTATTCTTGGTGGCACACCGTGTTATCTCACAACCAATGACGTAATAATACTTATCCCCCCCAGTGTTGTGAGATGAAACAGCGTGCTACCAAAAACACCTGAGTGATCACGATTATGAATTCAAAATTTAGGCTTCATTTAATTGATATACCTTACCATTACTTAATAATTAAGTAGTATATTTTTTAGTTTAGACCCTTTCAGTAGAACAGATGGAGTATCAAATTATTTATTTTTGTATTCTATACTATACAAAGTAAACTCTAGGGAGTATAATGAATCTGAATTAAAAGGAAAAGGAAAATAGACCAACATCTAATAAGTTTTAATAATTATTTTAAAAAATAAAAAAGGAAAAAATTGCCGTATGTGTGGTAGGGTTTCCAACGACACTTTGAGGGTCAATAACTCAAATTCTGTGTTGCAGACTCATCTTCCCCAAATTCCATAACTCCACTTTTATGTTGCAGGCACATTTTTCCCAAACTCATAACTCCATTTATATTTTGTAGACTCATCTTACTCAAACTCCATAACTCTTGCAGACATATCTTCACCAAACTCCATTGTCCCAGACAATCACCCTTCCACCATTTACAACTTTCTAATAATCAAACAGAAATAATAGTCTCCCAACAACAAATAATATTGTCGTGTACATACTCTATTCCATACAATCTTAATGGATTTAAAACAAAAATATGCTTCCAACAACAGCAAGAAACAACAGAAAAGGAGAAAGAAAGAGAAGAAAGGGTAGGGGAAGGAAGTAAAGCTGCAGAGAAGAAAGATGAGGAAGAAGAAGAGAAAAGAGAGAGGAAAAAGTGAAATCAGGGGAAACAAGAGGAGAAGAGGGAAAGAAGGAAAGTATTTACACTCTACTATCCATTTTGAGGGACAATAATAAATGTAACATATGGGCCTTGCGTGCAGAGTCTATTGAACAGGCCAGATTCAGAAGAAAAAGATTTTCTCTTAGGTTTCAAAGATATGAAATCAGTGGTGGGTCGTGTGTTCGTTTAGAAATTTTGCATGTTATGTTTTATAGTTTTAAAATTAGGAAGAATGACATTTTTAATACTAAAAGTTTGGGCTGCTTGTAATTTTGGTACTAAAAGTTTACTCAGTTCCAAACTTTTGCTTTATGTTTATACTTTGTTGCATTTTTAGTACCAATACCTCCTATAACATGTTTTAAGTAGTCAAAGTTAATGTGGAGGTATTATACAAATTCTAAAATTTTGTGGGGGTTGAAAATATAATTTTTTTAATATAATTTCCAAAATATTTTCGAGGTTTCTTTCTCCTTAGTCGGAAGAAAACTTGTACGTTGACTGAGGAGGAAAAAAACAGCGAAAATGTTGGAAATAATATTAGAAAAATTATTTTTTCAACCCTCTACAAAATTGTAGAATTTGTAAAATACCCTCATTACCTTTGACTTCGGTTTGACTACTTAAAACCTGCTATAGCAGGTATTGGTACAAAAAATGTAACAAAGTATAAACATAAAGCACAAATTTGAAACTGAGTAAACTTTTAGAACCAAAGTTGCAAACAGCGCAAACTTTTAGTATCAAAACTTTTTTTGCTAAATATAATTTTTCAAAATTATATTGGAGGAAACTGTTTTCCAAAACTTTTTTTGCTAAATATAATTTTTCAAAATTATATTGGAGGAAACTGTTTTCCAAAACTTTTCAAATTTTTTTTTCCACTTGCTCCTTTGCATATTTTTTAAAGCATTTTTCTAAAAACATATTTTGCAAAATCTCCCTTAAAACTCCATAACGAACATGCATGTTTTCTCTCTAGGGATGGAGTCATTTAGTGGGGAGGGAATCTCCTTTCAGACGGATATACCGTATTGCACGTGCGCACATCACTTACATTTTTATTTTTTTTGAAGAAATGTGAAATACTTTTTATTTTAAAAACACTACTTTTATCATTAAAATCCAAACTTTTTTTTTTTCTATTTTTACAGCCACTACTTCTACCACTATTTTTTTGTTTTGTTTTACAAATAGCACTACGTCTGATTTTACCGGGAATACTTTTATCTTTACTATCAATACCTTTCATTTTATAGGCAATATTTATATCCGTTAATTAATATGTGATATATAAGAGGTTATATTCGATACATTTCTTTTTATTTTAAGAAATATACAACATATTAGCAGATAAACACACCACATCATAACATACCTATGTGCGACTTTTGAGATTAAACACATGACATGCATTTTTCTCTAAAAATAAGTGTCCCATATTTCTTTTTAAAAAAAAAAAAATCCGAACTGCTTACGGCGGACGATATGGAAGGTCAAATACAAGGTCTTGCGTTTAGTGAGATAAGTATAACATAATGAATCTGAATGAAAGTAAAAATAAAAGCAAGAACAACTAATAAATTTTAAAAAATTATTAAAAAGAAAGATTGAAAAGGAGACGACGTACACGTAAACAGTATCGTTGCAAATACGGCGAGGTACCGTTCCCAATGGCATCTTCAAAGTCAAAACGCCGTTGGCCTTATAGCCTTCCTCTTTTTAGTTGTATCAATATATACATAGTTGATGGTCTGAGCAGTTCATCCCTGTCTTCTCTCTACTCCAGTCTCCACAATGAACGCTGCAGCCAAAAGCTCCATCCTCCCACAACCATGGTGTGTACCGAAACTACGGTGGCACAGCCACGGCTTCCGAATCCAATTAAAGCCAAATCCACGTCCAAAGATGAACCGTTCTGCTCAAATTAAAGCTCAAGCTTCGGCTGTTTCATTCGAAAATGAAGAGCCTAAACGCCGCTCAGCGAACTATACGCCAAGCGTTTGGGGAGAATATTTTCTTACATACGCTTCCCACTCTTGCAAGGTACGTACGTCACTGGCCCAAATAAATAAAGGAAAAAATAAAAGATAATAAATCTGTTAGTCATGTCGCACATTCATCCCTCAACTTCAAACTATTTTTCTTTGGGCAAAGGTGCATTTTTGCCACTAATATTTTTCTCAAGGTCTAATTTTGCCACTAATGTTTTTTTAGGTCCAAAAATGCCATTTACGTTTTTAAAAAGAGTCCAACTTTGCCCTGCCCCAAATCAAAATTATTTTGGGGCAATTGTATAATAAAACAACAATAAATTGGCAATTGCCAATTTAAAAAATCCACCTTCCTCCATGAATTCCGGCCACTCCTTCTCTTTCTCACCCACCGCCGCCCATCGCCGCCCACCGCCGCCCACACTCCGCAGCCGCCACTCATCTTCTTCTTCTCCTTCCTCTTCCTTCTTCGGCTTCTTTCCCGTCCTTCTTCTCGCTCCTTAGTCAGCATCTTCATCACTCTCATCTTCTTCCATCTTCTCCTTCTTCTTCCTTCTTCTTTCTCTCTGTTCGGCTTCTTCCTCTTCTCTTCATCTCTCCTTTCTGCCTTCTCTTCTCTCCCACCGCCACCCACCTCGCCCACCCACCGCGCCGTCGCCACGACTCATCTTCTTCTTCTTCCTCTTCCTTCTTTTCATCCTCTTCTACTCCCCTTTCTCTTTCTTCACTTCAAACCATGTCTATCTTCTTCCTTCTTTTCTTTTTTCCCGTTCCTTCTTCATCTCTTATTCTTCTTCTTCTTCTCTTCTTCTTCTTCTTCTTCTTCTTCTTCTTTCTTTCCCTCTCCCTCTTCTTCTCCGGCGCCGGAAGTGATGGATTGGAAGTGGCGGCGTGGAGAAATGGTGAGGCGGTGGCACTGGTCTGCAGCCCGGAATTCATGGAGGAAGAGTCCAATTTTTTTAAATTGCAAAAGTACCAATTTATTATTGTTTTATTATACAATTGCCCCAAAATAATTTTGATTTGGGGCAGGGGCAAAGTTGGACTCTTTTAAAAACGTCAATGGCATTTTTGGACCTAAAAAAACATTAGTGGCAAAATTAAACCCTGGGAAAAACGTTAGTGGCAAAAATGCACCTTTGACCATTTTTCTTTAGTTTTCAAATTTGGAATTTTCATCCTCATGTAGTCCATCTTACAAATTTCAACCAAAATCAGCTCAACATCAAAAACATGGGATTTCTGATTTGTCGAATTTTTTCTTATTACAACTTCGTCATCCCCTGCATTATACTCTCATATTTCAATATTTTGGGGGGCTATGTTCACCATGTGTCTTTGACCACTGAGTTGGTTTTGGTCGCAATTTGTGATGTTAAGTACATTGGGTAAAAACTCAAATTTGGAGACCAATAGAGTTATTATTTCGATAAAAAAATTATTGTACAAATTATTTTTACATATAACTAGGCCAACCTTAAGTTTATATATATATATTACCTTTTTTGAAAAGATAATTTATTATTTAATTTTTTGTTACAGGAAGAGTTTTCTGAAGATCAAGAGCGAGAACACGAACGGCTGAAAGAAGAGGTGAGGAAGATGCTTATTAAACCTTGTGATGAATCTTGGAAGAAGTTGGATTTGATTGATGCCATCCAACGTCTTGGGGTGTGTTACCATTTTGAGAGTGAAATAGAGGCATTAGTGCCATCCATGTTGGAGCAGTTCAAGCAAGACGAAAGCGATAATGACCTCTACGTAGTTGCTCTTCGTTTTCGATTACTAAGACAACTAGGTCACAATGTTTCCTCCCGTAAGAATAATGTTTAATGTATATTCTAGCTAATTATCCATTTATACTGTTTATGTTCCAAATGTGACGTATGTAAGTGTGGTGAGTTACATTTTCTCCTTAAGGTTTTTGTCTTATAAGCTGCATTTTGTTATTAAGTATCGATACACACAGTAAAAATTTATAGTGAATTTTTGCCATGCGACAACCACATGAAAAAATCCATGTATACATGCAGATGTGTTCAAAAAATTCAAGGATCCGGAAGGCAATTTTAAGGAAAGCAATGTTAGGGGACTACTAAGCTTTTACGAGGCCTCACATTTCAGATTTCATGACGAGAATATCTTGGAGGATGCATTGAGTTTTACTACCCCACAACTTCAATCAAAAATGTCAAATCTTGATAACTTTTTACGCCCGCGAGTCAAACTAGCTTTGGAGATGCCAATTCGAAGAACAGTGACCAAGATTGGTGCTATACAGTTTCTTTCTCTTTATGAACAAGATAGATCACATGATGAAAATTTACTCAATTTCGCAAAGTTGGAATTTAATATCACGCAGAGACAATACCAAAAGGAGCTAAGTGCTATAACACAGTAAGTGATTGCTAATTTGTATTTCTTATCTCAACTATTCAGATTATCACAGTTTCATTTAGGGTAAATTACAATCATTCCCCCTGAGGTTTTAAAAATTACATAACCGGCGGACTTATATGGATAAATTTTTACACATTCATAGGGAGTTGTTGGTAATGGCTTTAGAAATCTAAGAGTCTGGTGGATAATTTAGCCAAACTTCATGGGAATTTGGTAAATTACCCTTACGCTTAAACCCCCTAGAGTGCCACAAGGAAAAAGAAAAAATTCTATTGAGATTTTGGGAAACTATTGAACATCTTGATGCTTTAAAAAATTACCAATACTTATGAACTTTCAAAAAAAATTCAAAGTAACAACCTCCACTTCACTAGTAAGTAAATTTGTTTTCAACTGATAAGGAGGAAACAGTAATTAATTGTACGTTATATATGCTAGTGCCTCCTCATCAAGGAGGAAACAGTAATCACTTAAAATTTCAGGAGTTTCTCGAAACCTTGAAATTTAAATTTCAAAAAGAAACGTAACAGTGATGTTAATTCTTTTGATGGATTTCAGATGGTGGAAGGGTATAGATTGCCCGAATAAGTACCCATTTGCAAGAGACAAGTTGGTTGAGAGCTACTTTGCAAGTTTGGCAATGTGTTCTGAGCCTAAATACAGTTTTACCCGAACGGCAATGACCAAACTGGGTGCTTTGCTTTCCATATTAGATGACTTGTATGACGTGCATGGAACCCTTGATGAACTTATCCTTTTCACCGATGCAATACAAAGGTACGTACCCATTTTTTTAATGCAAAAAAAGAAAAAATAAAAAGGAAAGAAAAGTAAAAACTAGAGGTGGCCTGATAAAGTAAAAAACAAGAGGTGGTCTTGAAACGTCACGGTTTTTTACTAGTCCATTTTTTATAATCTATACGTACTCAGAATCGGCCCTGAAGCACGGCAAAATTGGGCCATGGCCCAGGGCCCAAATGCTTTAAAGACTTAATATTTTATAAAATTGTTATATATATAATGTAATTTATATTTAATTTTTTTAATATTTGGCTCATATATATATATATTATATTATATGTGTGATGTGGACTGATGGTGAAACAAGATTTTGATATTCAAATTGCTCACTTTTTTATTTTTTTGGTTTAACCATGTGTAAAGTCCATCAAAATTTTTTTTTTTTTTAAAACCAATTGCTAAATTGCTATTTTTTGAAAAAGGCCCACATGTTTTTAAATTGAGTGTAAAGTCCTAAACTATAAAATTTTTAAATATATATATATATTTTTTTTTTTTCCAAAGTAAAAATTTTATACTGTTCAAAAAAATTACTGATTAGAATGACAATACTCATGAATATTGACTCTTTTAGGAAATTTTGATTTAAGTACTATTAGAGATGATTTTACATTTTAAAAAGTTCAAAAAATTCATTTTCAGACAATTTTAGAATTATATTTAGGGCTTTATTTTTTAATTTTGCTCAAGAACTTCTTAAGTTTGAGGACCGGTGCTGCCGTACTTGTATTCAAAATGCATATTTAGTCATAATGGATCTTAAATTTTCGTTCACTCCCGGTAATTATAACAATGTTTCGAACTCTTAATCAAATCTTACTGAAGTGAAGTTTCATGTCACAGGTGGCATATCAGTGCCTTGGATCAGTTACCATTATACTTGAGAGACTATTATCGGAGTCTCTTAGATTTTTACTCTGAAGTGGAGGAAATGTTGGCTAAGTGTGGCAGATCAAACTATGTGAATTATGCAATATCATCTGTAGGTACATTTTTTTATTAAATATTATAAACATGATTCTTTTCGTGTGACGGAATAATCTGAATATTAATATTATGAAATGATCTTCTTGATTATTAACTAATCAATTTGCAGTTGAAAGATTTGGTGAGGGCGGATTTGGAAGCGGCAAAATGGGTTCGGCGTGGGCATGTTCCGAATTTTGAAGAGTACATGAAGGTTGCACTTGCCTCGGCTTCATGTCAAATGGGATTAGTTCATTTCTTGGTGTGCATGGGAGAATTTGTGGCCGAAGATGCCCTTCATTGGGTCTCAAGAAACCCTTTAATTATAAGAGCCTCCACTGTAATTATGAGGTTAATGAACGACATGGCTACATACAAGGTATTCATATACTCTCTCCATTCTATTATAAGAGTCCACTCTGACCAATGTATAACTTTTTATGAGTGTTAAGGTACAACACATAAATTATTAGGTAATTTGATACTATTTATTCTATATATATATTTACTTATTAAGTATGAGTTAAGTGTGGACACACGTAATTATATTAGTAAGAATAAAAGCAGTAAAAAATTTGAAAGTGAATCATTCTATTGGAAAAAAAAAATTTAAATGGACTATTGTAGTGGAATGGAGGAGTATAAATTAAAAAAATAATAATGATAGAACTCTTTTGGAGTCACAAATTATAATTCAAAACAGAACTTTTTATATCAAACAAATAAAGTGCATGCATCTAGATCAGAACATTGGAAAATGAATTTTGAAAATTAGAAGTAGAACTCTATTATGAAAAAATAACTAGACTAAAATTTCAGTTTTTTGTGTTTATTACTTTAATGATCACATGTAATATATATGCAGGCAGAGAAAGAGAGGGGAGAAGTGATTTCAGCTGTTGAATGCTACATGCAACAATATGGGACTAGTGAAGAAGAAACATTGGTTGACTTTGATAAAATAATAACCAATGCTTGGAAAGATACGAACCAAGAATTCCTTAAAATTGGTCCCAAGAATTCAGCTGTTCCAATGTTCATCCTCGATCTAATCTTAAATACTACCAAGTCATGTCATGTTTAATTTATACGGAGATGGCCAGGATCGATTTTCCAATTCTTCCACGAAGATTAAAGACGTTATCGCTTTGTTTTTGGTTCATCCTGTCCCAGTATGAGTGTGTTCCTTTTCTTTTTTATTTTTTTGTTGGTTATTCCTTTGTGTAATTGATTTATAATAAGTGTGTTATTAATTGCCAGTTGAAGTTTGAAACGAAAGATGCATGCATCGTCACATCTTTAGTCCATTAATTGTATTCTTGTGACCTTCATTTTAAATTATATATAAGCTTAATTTTCCATGCTGTGTGACTTTAATTTTGCCTATTTTATTTTTAAAATAAGTCTTTTGCTCTATTTGACTATTAGTCTTAGGAGCTGAATTATCTAATGACCTTATAACCCCTCACTTTTGGTCATTTTTTAAAGGGTAAATTACATTTACCTCCCTCGAGGTTTGTATAAATTACCAAACCAAACCTGAGGTTTGGTAAAACTACCATCACCCCTACTGTTCATCGTGTACTACCATCACCCCCTACTGTTCATTATCTTCTTCATTCTTTCTTCTTTTTTCTTTTTTTTTGTTTCCTCTTCTTTCTTCTTCCTTCTTCCTCCCCGCGTCTACCTCCTCCCTTCCAATAATTAGTTTTGTCCAGTTTTAAGACATCTAGGGACTCTTGAAAGGGCTCTTGTTTGGAACCAATACATTCATAGCGAATTTAAGGCCTAAATAAAATGGAATAAAAAATCACAATTATCCTTTTTTTTTTTTAATATGAATTATCCCTTTATTAATTGCAATCACTTTTATTAGATGCCGTATGGTCCGTCACCGCACGCAGTGCGTTATTATTATTATTTTTCAAGAAACAAATGATATTTTTTCTTTAATTAAAGACAAAAATATTGAACTTAACTTTAAAAGTTTCACATACATGTTATGATGTATTAGCTATAGATTGAAAAAAGTATTGTTCGTAAAAAGAAAATATCACATGTAGACAAAAAAAACATTGAGTCTTAAAAACTAATGTATGTAGTAAAAAAATCACTATTTATAAGGGTGGTTGTATGGTAACTTTAAAAAAGTAGTATTCCTTAAAAATAAAAAATAAAAAATATTGCTTAGAGTGGAAAAAGTACTATTCTAAAAAAACTATTGCATGCATTGAAAAAAGTACCGTCCTCACAAAAGCATTTGCGTGTGATGAAAACTGTGGCTTGAAAAAATGTACAATAAACTACGGCGGATTATATTAAGAAAGTATAACCGTTTTACTGCGTAATCATTAATTTAATAAATACAAATAGTTAGATCTAATGCAGTGAAACACAAATGTTATAACTAATCTACTATATCCTAACTTTATACATATTTAAATTTATATTGGACAAATCTTGTATTAACAGAAATATTTAAAGTTTCACATTTTTTATGGAAAAATGCCTCACCTATTGAAGTTGAAATGAAATTATCACTTATTATGTGGAGAAAATAAATCCCCGTCTATGATTTCGGTAAAGGAGACTAGAAACTAAAAATAAATATAAATCAAACAAAAAACGAACGGTGGAGGGAGGGGGTGGGGTTGTGAACTTGAGACAGCCCGTCCCCTACTCTTCCCCGACTTTGATCTTAAGCCTATAAGTGCAATATGTGCACATAATTGTTGATAATTATTTTTTCTGTCTTATATAATGGGGGTTTTATTTAAAAATATTTTGTCCAACAAAACTTTTATTTTTTCGTTTGCATGCCTTTACTAATATTTTACTAATGTGATAATGTGAGTTATAAAACTAATTCATATTTATATAGAAAATATAGTACTCTATCCGTCCCATATAAAGAATTTTGTTAAATTTTTTTATATTTTTATCTATTGCAAAAACGGGCTTATACATACAACGAGGTTTATCGCAAAAACTCATGTGAAATGGAATAATACCTTTACTGCCTCCTTTTATTTTGTTTTTTTTTTTCAAATTCGAGTTATCACTTTGTTGTTGACGAAATAGCAGTTAGAACTAACTCATATTTCATGAAGAGAATCCGCGTGTATCACTTTAATGTTGACGAAGTAGCATTTAAAACTAACTCATACTCCATAAAAAGAACTCACGTATTACATTGATGTTAACGAAGTAGCATGCTACTCTTGAATGAATAGCAGTAGTTATATTTTTATTTTTAATTTTCTTTTCTTCTTAGTGCTACTACTAAAGAGTAGCATTGTAACTTTTTGAAGTAGCAGTTGTATTAATCTTGTAGATAAGCACTCATACTCATCTTAAGTAACACTTTCTGTCTTTATTTTTAGTTTTTTTTTTTATTAGTACTACTCCTAAAGAGTAACAGTATTACTCTTTAATAGTAGCATTCATATTCTTTTATAGTAGCATTGATATTCTTTTGACTCAGTATTTATTTATCACATATCTTTACTAATATTAGTACTACTTCTAAAGAGTAACAGTGTTACTCTTTAATAGTAGCATTCATATTCTTTTATAGTAGCACTGATATTCTTTTGACTCAGTATTTATTTATCACATATCTTTACTAATATAATAATGTATCGTCAATAATTAAACTTTATTTAGAAAGTAAAATTATTAGTCAAAAATAATAAAGTTACTGTATCATTTAAAATTAATAAGTTATACATTTTTTAAATTTGTACCTTTTTAGTAGGATATATAGAAAAGTATCAAAGTACTTATTTTCAGTATTCTACATTATACAAAGTAAACTCTAGGTAGTATAATGAGTCTGAATTAAAAAGAAATGGATAATAGACCAACTAATAAATTTTAATAATTATTTAATTAAAATTGAGGAAATTGCCTTATCAAATACGGCGTGGTCCGGTTCCGAACGGCTATGGAGTAGTCCTCGCTGCTAGAGATATGATTAATTACCAATGATTGTTGGTTTATAAATTTTGCAGGTTATTTTGGTTTGTATTTTAGTTTTAAAATTATTTTAGAACTCAAACTTTATTTGGTATGAACTCATAAATTTATTCTTCAAAACTTTATTTCAAAAATTATATTTTTATTTGAGATGGCAGCAACTATTTTCTTAAACCAAAACCTTAAGAGAAAATCTTGTTTGAGGCATACTCCTTAACAAACAATATTTTGGAAAAATTATTTTTCAAAATTCTCTTACAAAACATAGTTTTTCAAAACATATTTTTCCCACATATCCGCTTGCATGTTTATGAAACCATGATTTTGGAAACATATTTTGCAAAATCTCTTTTAAAACCTCATAACGAATAAACATGTTTTCTCCTTGGGGAGGGAGTCTCATGTCAGACGGATGTACCATCCGGCAAGAGACTCCACTATACGCATCCGGGCGCACATCACTTTTTTTTTTTTAATTTTAGAAACGTACAATACTTTTTATTTTACATATACTACTTTTACCCTTAGAATCAATTTTTTTTAAGCCACTTGTTTTAAACTTCTATCTATAAAATTGATTTTTTTTAATATATATACACAAATAGGCACTACTTATTTTTCATGCAATACTTTTTTAAACATACACTACTTTTATCTTTACTATCAATACCTTTCATTTTATTGCGACTATTTCTTTCCTTAAAATCATTATGTGATGACTAAGAGAATACTTTAGTTTTTTATTTTTAAAAATATGCAATACATTATAACACCCAAGCTCACTACATCACAAAATAAGTGCGATACGTTCAAAATCAAAGTTGACATTTTCTCAAAAAATAGGTATCACATGTTTCTAAACAAAAAAAAAATTCCGAACTGTCAACACCGAACGATATCTAAGGTTGGAAACCAGTTTTTGCGTTTAGTGATAAGTGGAGTGTAATGAATCTGAATTAAAAAGAAAAGAAAAACAAAATCAACTAAAATATTCAAAAAATATTTTAAAAATTGAAAAGGAGATGACATACACGTAAACAGTATCGTTGCAAATACGGCGAGGTACCGTTCCCAATGGCATCTTCAAAGTCAAAACGCCGTTGGCCTTATAGCCTTATTATTAGTAGTATTAATATATAAATAGAGCACAGTTCATCCCTGTTCTCTACTCCAGTCTCCACCATGAACGCCGTAGCCAAAACCTCCGTCCTCACACAACCATGGTGTTTACCGAAACTACGGTCACACAGCCACGGCGTCCGAATCCAATTAAGGTCAAAGATGAACCCTTCTGCTCAAATTAAAGCTCAATCTTCTGCTGTTTCACTCGAAAATCAAGAGCCTAAACGCCGCTCAGCCAACTATGCACCAACCGTTTGGGGAGATTTTTTTCTTGCATATGCTTCCCACTCTGCCAGGGTACGTGATTGGCCCAAATAAAAAATAGAGATAATGGGTCAATGTTGCATTTTCGTCTGCCCAACTGAATTTTTTTTTTTTTTCTTTTTTTGTTCTGTATACTTGGTTTTTCCATCCACCTGTAGTATATCGTCCAAATTTCACGTAAAATCAGCTCAACTTTGGCTTATTTGGAATTTTCGATGTGTCAATTTTTTTCTTACAACTTCGTCATTACTAGCATTACTCTCTCAAATTTCAATGTTTTGGGCTCTGTTCACCACGTGTCTATAGATATTGAGTTAGTTTTCTTATCGAAATTTGGGCGTAAATTACATGTGTAAAAAATCCAAGTTCTGAAAATAAATAGTTTCACATTCGAGAATGAAAGTACGACATGATGCTAAGTTTGAGGACCTAAAGAGTTATATTATTTCCCAAAAAATTATTGTTACATTATTTTTGCATATAACTTGCACAACCTTATAGGTCATCCCCCTCCTCCCCCCCTTTAAAAAAAAATAAATAAATAAGAAGAAGACTGTAAACATGCATTCAATTATTTATTACAGGAAAATGTTTGTGAGGATCAAGAGCGAGAACACGAACGACTGAAAGAAGAGGTGACGAAGATGCTTATTAAACCTTGTGACGAGTTGGATCTGATTGATGCCATCCAACGACTTGGGGTGTCTTACCATTTTGAGAGGGAAATAGAGGCATTAGTGCCATCCATGTTGGAGCAAGACGGAAGCGATAATGACCTCAACGTAGTTGCTCTTCCTTTTCGGCTACTAAGACAACTAGGTTACAATGTTTCCTCTGGTAACAATAATGTTAATTTATACTGTTTAATTGGCAAATGTTACTTATATAAATGTCGTGAATTACATTTTCTCCTTAAGGTTTTCTTTTATAAGCTGCATTTTGTTATGGGGTATCGATACACACACTAAAATTTCATTGTGAAATTTTTTCCATGCGACAACTATATATATAAAATCCATGTATGCATGCAGATGTGTTCAAGAAATTCAAGGATCCAGAAGGAAATTTTAAGGAAAGCAATGTTAGGGGTCTGCTTAGTTTTTACGAGGCAGCACATTTTGGGGTTCATGAGTAGTTTTTACCACCCAACTTCAACCCAAACTGTCAAACCTTAACTACTTCTTACGCCTGCGAGTCAAACTAGCTTTGGAGATCCCGATTCGAAGAACATTGACAAAGTTCGGAGCCATACAATTTATTTCTCTTTATGAACAAGATAGATCACTTGATGAGATTTTACTCAACTTCGCAAAGTTGGAATTTAATATCGAGCAGAGACAGTACCAAAAGGAGCTAAGTATTATCACACAGTAAGTGATTACTAATTAGTATTTTCATGACATCTAAAGGTGTCATTAAATTTATGACATCTAAAGGTGTCATTATTTTCATAACATCTAAAAGTGCAACTAATATTGTGACATCCAAATGTGTCACTATTTTTGTGACATGCTCATATCAAATCGTGTCGTTTCAAGGCTGCAAAATTTTTGTAAAATTTGAAGCTTTATTTAAAATGCCACACTAAATTCTCAATTCTATTATATTATTATTATCTTAAAAGCTGAACTTTCCATTTTCTACTTCTAAAAATTGTTACAAATTCTTTACATTTCTCAATACACAAAATGGTAATTATACCTATCCCTTGTATCCTATCAATTCCAACTACACTGGAGATATGCCTAGTTTTGAATAATTATATATCATCCCACATATGGGATAGAAAAACACAAAATCAACAACGGAAATATCTATCTTAGAGATGCAAGGTATGATTTTTAAGCCTCCTCCGTCTTAGAGTGCTCTTCTCTACCATTTTCTTGTTGGATGCTCTGTTTAGTGGATATGGGAAGGAATGGTCTTGCCCCAAGAAGGGAAGAAACTGAATAAGATCAGAAACCTTTAACTTGCCAATCATAGCTCCGTCTTTCAATTCACCAAATCTAAGAACAGTTCCATCAAGGACTAATCTGCCAAAATGCACAATGAGAAATATTTAGTAGGAGTTCATAACCCAAAAAAAGGAACATGGGCTACCCCAAGATGCCAGTTACCAGACATTGTGGATCAGAATCAACTGGCCTGGAACCTACTTTCAGCTTGTGAACAACAAAACATCTTGCAAAGATGCATAATCTTCCGAAGGCAGAGTCGCTTCTTCTATGTCTGAACTATATAGCAACAAAATCTTTTGAATTTGGCTACATAATTCGGATCTCCCTATAATAATTTATGTTAATTGTTGTCTCACTATAATTATTTTATCCTAATGAGACCATTTCAAATGAGATAATAAAGTTTGATAACTAGTCCAACATGAATATAAGCAGGAAAAATAGCATCCCAAATGAAGCGCGAGCCCAAGCTCTCTAACATCTTGAAATGGACCCAAGTGGTAGAAATCTCAAAAAGCTTGCCTGCAGTTTGGATATGTTAAAAAATATATATATAAAAAAAAACAAAGAGAGAGAGAAGAAGAAGTTCATAAGGTAGAATATTAGCAGAGAGAAAAAAAAAATAAAAATAAAGAAGAAGAAATTCGCCTTTACATTAGGACGTAATTCCAATTCAATTCCTTTCTCTCTAGCCTCTTTAATATGTCATTCTAAAAAACATCATCTATAATTAATTTAAGCTAAAATCACATAAATTCAGCAACTTTGAGCTCTTGAAAGTCATACTAATAAGCAATACCTTCCTACCATGATAGCGTCGACGAGCATGAAGAGTTCTGAGCATTAGGATTGTAGCCATAGTTGCACCAGGAATAAATAAAGAATTACTTAAGGAATAATATTAGCTAGCCATAGTTGCCACTCCATATTAGCTCTTGTATCTGTTGCAATGACATTACCGAGTATAATATGGAAGGCACAAATTGGTGAATGCTATAAGGAACAATCAGGAAAGATTTGAAGATTCTAATGTATACACAATATCCTTTGTAACCTCCTCAACTCAACTTCTATAACAGAAAGATGTTTTAGGAATCAAAGCATCAAATAAACATTTTATGTTATCCTAGTTATGGTATGCAGCCAGTAACAGAAAAATAGGCTCATATAGGTCAACATAGGCTACACGAGATGCCAAAGATTTAATTTGCAACATAATTGAAATACAAGGGAAAGAGCTATAATACGAGCAATACTTTAATATTTTAGTCGCTCCCATGAACCTTACCATAAGAAGCTTGCACAAAGTGGATTTTACATCTTTTCCAACATACCCTGCATGAATTGCATATAATTAGATAGAGAAGACAAGCTCAAAGTAAACTTATCCAACTCTGTAATCACAAACAAAACATTCACCACCCAAAAAAAAAATAGAAGGAAACTAACATCTAGTCGTAAAAATGAAATTGCTCTTAAAAATTCAAACAAAAGAAAAGTTAGAGCAGGGATGAGATTACTAGAACAATTAGTAAAAGCTAGTAGACAATACATTAATCAGATTCACAGTTCACCAAACTGCAATCCAAGAAAATAGAAAATAAGTAAACCACAAGCAAGAAAACAGACAATTATTTCATCAATTTACAAAAGACCAGTTACAAATGCAAGAAAGAGTTTAATAACATTTAAAATTTGAAAGAGTGCCTACTCTGTAAAATTATCATCAATGGAATTAGTTTCCCATGTTTCAGACTCATCCTGCAAAGAAAGAGAAGAAAAACCATCAGTGCTACCTTAGCTATCCAAAATAGCAGACAGAAGAATTCATTTGAAAGGAGTACAAGAACAAGGGTAAAATATCAATACAAAAGCTATTGAAAATCTATAGAAGACAGAGTATAATCTTTCTTTCATTCATTTGACCTGCAAATGCAAATACTCAGTAGATTGATCAAAGTGACTGAACCAACCACAAAATACATCACAAGTCAATCAATCAACATAACAAAGTTACACAAAACAAAAATATTGAATTTCGAAAAAAGAAACCAAGACAGATTGTAAGAAAGCGAAACAGAATAAGCAGTTTACTGTGGCGAGTAAGTTACAAAGGTCAAAACCTAAACTTAACATATCATCAATATTAGTATGCAAGATATGATCCTCATCATTTATTTTGTATCAACACTCAACAGATAAATAGCAACTATGTACATGTGCAAATAGGGGGAAGTTTGATGCAAATTTGAGCAACGCTCCTTTTGACTGAACATAGCCAACCATTACAATCCCAAGTTCCTTAGTGCAAAACATGCTGTTTACAAGAAGTTCAATTCATCTCACATAAAATAACATTTCCCTGCCTTCTTAGTGGATTTGATTAGTTTTTTAAGTTTAATTACTGCAATACTACTCAATTGAACATTGCCTACTGTTCTATCCTTCAAAAATCAGTTTAGTCTTAGCAATAGAGAAGCCAAAACTTACATTTTTAATTATAATGTCATTGTACTCTAGTAAAATGTAAACTGTAAAGTTTTTGTACTGTATTTAGATGTAACTCCTTCCAATGGAGCATTTCACTAAACTCAAATTTATTATCTTCCTACTGAATTAGGATTAAACCACTAGCCCATTACCAGCACATTCCAATGTAAAAATTACGCCTTTGTATGTCCATAGATCTTAAACAGAGTAAAATGAATCAACAAAGTAAAATTGTCTTTGTCAAAGATAAATACATGTATAAATGAATTAAATAACAAAAGGATGAGAGCATACTAAATTTGAATCTTTTCCCCATTTGCAGAGCTTTATGCTAGATTTTTCCAGAAGAGCACTTCTTCCACGAAGAAGTTTACAACAACCCTAGCAATCCCAGAGAATCTGCATAAGTTATAATCATAGAAAAAGAACAAAAGTGTTCATAGCAGACTAGATATTATCCAACTCAATATTGTTTGATTGATTCAAACTACTAATAAGAAAAAAATATCATTACCCTAAAAATGGGTGAAAAGATGGCACATCAACTTCAGAAAAACGGTCAGAAGAGCAGTGAGAAAGATGGAAGGGAATGCGTTTGAGTTGGATCAAATCCACTTAGAAGACAGGGAATTTTCTCCTCAAGCCTATAAACAAAAGAATTAGCAAAACAATAAGTACGCAATAACACAAAACAAAACTTCAATATGATGACTCTTTCCTAAGCAGATTCAACTGAATTATTGTCAAACCTTTGCATAACAGTCTTTAACTGAACAATTGTGGACTCAGCTGCCATAGTCCTTCAGCGCTCATCACTGAGCTTGTTAGTCTCTTCAAATCTTTATTCTGTTTCACCAATATTCTTTTCTGGAAAATTTCACCAATGAACGAAAATAGAAATCTCCTTAGCTCTAAATGAATGCACACAAAAAGGTAAAACAACTAGACATCCGAACCTTATAACATGATGCACTAACATGATGAGATTCACACAATCACACAAATGACTTTGATTGGCAATGGATGTAAATGTAAAAGTATTGTAAATAAAAATACTAACGCAACAATCTATCATTAAGTAAATTAGTCTCGTGTAAATGTATGTTAAATAACAATACTAACGCTGCAATCCATCATTAAGCAAATTAATCACACAAGTATAAATTATACACCAAAATAAGAATAGGTTATGATTGTGATGGTGGAGTACTGTGATGGATGGTGGCGGAACAAGACAGAATGTTGACAGACTAGTGATGCAGAGAGGTAGCGGTGATGGTCGTAAAAATCCGAATTGCCGCGGAAAAAGGTTTGGACCACAATTGTGTGGTGCTGTGAGGTGGCTGGAAACAGTGTCTTCTCACCGGTATGGAGCTGTTGGCCGGTGCGGCAGATGTGAGGAGGCTGCTGCGATGATGCGGAGACCACAGCGACAGCAAAGGCTAGGGTTCCGAGGGTGGTGAGGCACGATGAAATGGAGGCTGCGGCGATGGTAAAAAATCATAGGATAGGATGTGGCGGCATCTATGTGGTAGTGGTGGGGATATGGCGAAGTGTGGCGGCGGCGGCGGTAGTAATTTCAAAAGGAGTGTACCGCCGCCAGTTTATGAGTAGTGGTGGTGATGTGCGTGGATGTGGTGGTTGTGAGCGAAAAGCAAAAGAGGTAGTGAAAGGTGAAATTGTGAACTGGTGAGGGATGGTAA
Source organism: Leptodermis oblonga (assembly GCA_016801395.1). Taxonomy (NCBI): domain Eukaryota; kingdom Viridiplantae; phylum Streptophyta; class Magnoliopsida; order Gentianales; family Rubiaceae; genus Leptodermis; species Leptodermis oblonga. The sequence continues at coordinate 4,580,577 of CM028754.1, forward strand.
AAAAAAAAAAAAAAAAAAAACTTAAAAGGAAAGGAGGAAACGGAACTACCAAGTGTGGACATAAATTTTTAATTTTTATTTAATTATTAAACAGTAACTAGGGGTGGCAATACGGGTCGGGTTCGGGTTGGCGGGTTACAACCTATGAACCCTAACCCGACCTGTTACAGAAGATTTCAACTCGAAACCGACCCAAATAACTTATTTATTTAATTGATCTCTAAACCTATATATACATGGGTTAATAGGTAACCCAAATAACCCAAATAACCCAAATAACCCAAATAACTTTTATACTCAATTTTTAACTCATAAGTCATAACTAATTAACTATAACATGTTTGCACAAAGATCTCAATGTGAACAAATATAACTTCAATCATCTATGAGAGCGAGCAGAGCAGCGAACAAACAACTATGAGTGAATGAGTGAAAGTGAAACCTAGCAAGGGATTTTATCTCTAAGGTTAGGGTGAATCAAAAGTTAGGAATTTTACTATTATACCCTAATAATTTCTTAAAAAATAACAAACAGGTCATACGGGTCATTTATGATTTTTTCGGGTTGACCCAATTTTGACCCGTTTATTATGGGTTAAACGGGTCAACCCGTTTTACCCAATAACCTGATAACCCTCAACCCTAGCCCGCAAATTTCGGGTCGGTCTCGGGTCGTGTCGTCGGGTCGGGTCAGCAATTGCCACCCCTAACAGTAACATAGTTTATGTTTTACGAAGTATCTATAGATTTGCATTTCCCTTTTTTTTTTTTTCCTAAAAACTATTTACATAACTTTTAGAATATTATAAATGGTAAATTTGAGAAAAGTAAGACTTCTATGTTTCATTTTTAGGAATTGAAAATTTAGTGGCATTTGTAGATGTAACAAATTTTAATGACATCTCATCATGTAGCAATTTTAGATAATGACACTTCTAAGTGTATCAAAATTTAATATCTCTAAATGTAACAAATTTAATTACATTTGTAAGTGTAATAAATTTTAATGACATTTTATTATGTAATAATTTTAGTTCATGACACCTACAGGTGTCGTAAAATTTAATGACATCACTACTACAAAACGGAGCTTTAACGGCTGCGAATTAACGGCGGAAAATAGAAAACCGCAGTAATAAAAGGAATGCGGACTTTCTACGGCGGTCTAAAAATGAACCGCCGTAGAACCAGACTTTCTACGGCGGTTCAAGGTTGAACCGCCGTAGAAACGGACTTTCTACGGCGGTTTGGACAAACCGCCGTGGAAAGGGAACTTTCCACGGCGGTTGGAGGGAAACCGCCGTGGAAAATGACTTCCCACGGCGGTTGTAAGGTAACCGCCGTGGAAAGTCCATACTTTCCACGGCGGTTACCTTACAACCGCCGTGGAAAGTCATTTTCCACCGGCGGTTTCCCTCCAACCGCCGTGGAAAGTTCCCTTTCCACGGCGGTTAATTTTTAAACCGCCGTAGTATTACCGTATATATATATATATTAAAACCTAAATAACACCGTGTATTCCCATATCGCGCCCGAGAGTGTCTGTCTCCAAATTTCTACTACGGTTTTGCACTTTGAACCTAAGGAATCGTCATTTGGAGCTAAAATTTACCACCTAAAGGTTAGGAACTTGTAAAATTTTCCAGTAATTGCTTATGCTTGTACTTTAGATATGTCATCCTATAGCATTTATTTTTATTTATGGTAGCTGCATGGCTGAAAATTAAAGTTGCATATATTCCATGTATGTGGCGAACCTTAGTAGTGTGTGGAACCCTATTTAGTTATACTATGTAGTTTTCGGTGATGTAATTTGATTTATAGTGTTTGATTTTTAATGGATGATGTTCATATAATTAGCACTACTTAGAGTGTGTATTATTTTTTTATGCATTTTATGTGTTTGACGAAATGCATGAATGAAAAACTTAGAGTTTCTTCTTCATTCGATTATGTCTATTGCGCATGTGTTGTCATTGCATTATTTTTTTCATTGAGGTATTATAGTAGTTTTGCACATATATGACTAACATAAGTATTATGACATGTGCTAAGACAAGCATGCAACTTGATACTTTGTACATTGTTTGTTGAATTATTATTTGGTATTTTTAATTATTTCAAGGTCTTAGTTACACATGGATCGAAATATCTTGTTCTGTGGTGATCGGACCTCCGATTCTTATGCGAGAGAAGTTGAGAATTTCATTCAATTCGCTTATAAGAATACAAAGTACGTTCATTGTCCGTGCAAATCTTGTAAAAATGGGGCGCGGTTTGATAACTCAGATACAATAAGATTCCATTTATATCGGCACGGGTTTGATCCTTCTTATAAACTGTGGATTTGGCATGGTGAAAGTATTGATGGTTTACCTGAGCAAAGAAAATCTCATGCAAAAGGAGATGATGCGATTACTAAAGATCGATTAGATGCCATGATTGAGGATGTCGCCGAGGATTTTGCTGATAAACCGGAAGTTCTTGCTTCGATTTTGGGTGACAATGAGAAGCCTCTATACAAGGGTTGCAGTAAATATACACGATTGTCTAGTGTTTTGAAGTTGTTTAGTTTGAAAGCGGCAAATGGGTGGTCAGATACTAGTTTTACAGCCTTATTGAGGGTATTGAAAGATATGCTCCCAGAAGATAATGAACTTCCAGATCGAATTTACGAGGCGAAAAAAATGTTGTGTCCAATGGGTATGGAGTATAAGAAGATCCACGCTTGCCCAAATGATTGCGTCCTCTACAGGAATGAGTATAAGGATTTATTGCGGTGTCCTAAGTGTAACACTCCCCGATACAAAAACAAGCAGCTGTGTGATGCTGTTGAAGACAGTTCTGATGCGCAAAAGAAGGGGTCGCCGGCTAAGGTTCTGTGGTATCTTCCTATAATACCGAGATTTAAACGGTTGTTCGCTAATGAAAAAGATGCACAACTATTGACATGGCATTCAGATCGGTGTATTCCCAGTGATGATGACAAGGTGATAATGCATACATCAGACTCAGATCAGTGGAAAAAGATTGATTCAATGTATCCTTCTTTCGGGGGAGAAGCAAGAAATTTGAGGCTTGGTCTGTGTACTGATGGAATGAACCCGTTTGGCAGTCTGAGTAGCACACATAGCTCATGGCCGGTGATGTTGGTTATTTACAATTTGCCGCCTTACTTGTGTATGAAGCGCAAGTACATACTTATGTCTCTAATGATTTCAGGCCCACGGCAACCAGGAAATGACATCGATGTGTATCTTGCTCCTCTTATTGAAGACTTGAAAAAGTTATGGGATGAAGGCGCACCTGTGTTTGATGCCTACCGTGAAGAAATGTTCACATTACGTGCCATGTTGTTCTGTACCATTAATGATTTTCCTGCTTATGGAAACTTGTCTGGGTACTCTGTTAAAGGGCATAAAGCATGTCCAATATGTGAGGAGAGTACAGATTTTTGTCAGCTTGCACATGGGAGGAAGACAGTATACCTTGGGCATCGCAGATTTCTTCCCGAGACTCATCCGTATCGCCGTATGAAAAGAGCATTCAATGGATTCCAAGAGTTCAGAAAAAGCTCCAGAACCCTTGAGCGGGCCAGAGGTGAAAGCTCGTGTGACGGACATTAATGTTGAGTTTGGTAAAACTTCGGAGTCCAGCAACAATGATACAGGTTGTTGGAAGAAAAAATCCATATTTTTTGAACTTCCATACTGGGAGAACTTGGATGTCAGACATTGTCTCGATGTTATGCATATTGAGAAAAATATTTGCGAAAGCCTCTTAGGTACGCTCTTGAACATCCCTGGTAAAACTAAGGATGGTTATAACGCGAGACTTGATATGGTTGATATGAACATAAGAGCAAATTTAGCACCGGTAGCTCGAGGACAACGCACATATCTACCCCCTGCCTGTCACACTTTGTCCAGAAAGGAGAAAAAACAACTGTGTTCAAGTTTGCGTAGCATCAAAGTTCCATCTGGATATTCTTCAAATGTAAGCAGACTTGTTTCCTTGAAAGATTTAAAACTGGTTGGTTTGAAGTCTCATGATTGCCATGCCTTAATGCAGCAATTGTTGCCTGTAGCTATTCGATCGATATTGCCCAAGCATGTTAAGTCCAGTATAACAAGACTTTGTTTCTTCTTCAATGCTATATGTAGCAAGGTTATCGCGCGCGAAAGACTTGATCAGCTACAAGATGAAATAATTGTTGTCCTCTGTCAATTAGAAATGTATTTTCCACCCGCCTTCTTTGATATTATGGTGCATTTGGTGATTCATTTGGTCAGAGAGATAAAAATCTGCGGGCCTGTTCATTTGCGATGGATGTACCCATTCGAGCGATATATGAAAGTATATAAGGGGTATGTGAAGAATCGTTGTCGTCCTGATGCTAGTATTGTTGAAGGTTACATAGCTGAGGAGGTAATTGAGTTTTGCACTGAGTACTTGGCCGGGACCGCATCCATTGGAATATCTAAGAATCGGCACGATGGGAGGATTACAGGTATGGGCAGAAGGGGAGGAAAAATTTTTTTGCCGTCTAATGTTGAATTAATGAAGGCGCATCTCTACATTCTGCGCAATTCTGAAGAAGTTGCGCCCTATGTGACAGACCACATACAGTCAATAAGAACATCTTATCCTGCTTGGACGGATCAACGTGTGCTCAATGAACATATTCGGACATTTGTCTATTGGTTTGGTAATGCTGTCCTGGGCAAAGACGTTTCGGAGACATTGAAATGGTTGGCATTTAGGCCCAGCCCTGCGGTACGAGCATTTTCATGCTATGACATAAATGGATATTCATTTGCTACTAAGAGACAAGATGAGAAGAGTACGGCACAAAACAGTGGTGTTACATTAATCTCAGAGGCTTTACATGTTTCTAGCAGGAAGGATAAAAATCCATTGTATGCAAGCATGGCTTATTACGGGGTGATCGAAGATATTTGGGAGATTGACTATGTTGTTTCAAAGTAGTTGTATTTCGCTGCAAATGGGTTGATAACAATAGTGGGGTACGAACTGATGATCCATTGGGTTTTACCTTGGTCAACCTAAATCGGGAGGGTTTCAAGGGGGAACCATTTATACTTGCATCGCAGGCGAAACAAGTTTTTTATATCGCCGATCCTTGCGACGAACATTGGTCTGTTGTTCTTCATGGTAAACAACATCACGGTGTGGAAGGGATAGATACAGAAGAAGGGCTTCATGAGGCTGGCCCTTTCTCTAGTGGGTTACCTGAACCGAGAGCAGATGAGGAAGATAGGGAACTTGATAAATACATACTTCGTGATGACCACAGCGAAGGATTATGGTTCGAGGATCAAGTGTCCCTTAAGAGAAAGAGAATAAGTTAAGAATCATTTTCAGGTATATTGTTTGTTTTTATTAAACTTCAATTCTCGTGGGTGTGTATGTGTGTTTTTGTATTTGTATATGTTTCTTTGATTTTAATGAAGAGAGGATTCAATAAATTTTTAACAACATTTATTTTTATCCTTCGTACTGTGGGATTGAAACAGGTCACACCTCGGATAAAGCCGCGCAATCAAGGGACAAAATTTCCAGGGGCTTCATATGTGGAACTGTTTGGAAATGAATATGTTATTTTTGAAATTGTGTGAAACTTATGTGCTGATCTTAAATTGCACTTGTGTTTTGGTAAAAAACAAGCAGAGGAGATTCTGTCTGAAGTGATTTGAAACTGAATTCCGTATTATTCGAAATAGTTGGAATTTTAGTGAAGTATTGAAGTATATGTGCATCGAATTTACAGGGAGTACGTTACATTTATAGGGGAGACTTTGTCAAATTTTCCGGAAAATAGATTTCCTTGTTTTTCATTTATGAATAAATGTTTCTTGTATTATTATTATTATTTTCTTCCAATGAGTAGTACTTTGGTAAAATTTCCAGGGAAATCTATACGCAGTTCATTTTGTTTGTATTTTATATTTAAATTTTATAAATTACTTGTTAGCTGGTTAGTGAAACAGGGGAAATGCAGGGGAAAAAATGGGATTGGAGAGGAAGAGAATGAGGGAGGAAGAGAATGAGGGAGGAAGAGAATGAGTGAGGAAGAGAATGAGTGAGGAAAAGAAAGTTCAAAAATTTCGAACTTTAATTAACCGGGTCATCTATTCAACGGCGGTTCAACGTTCAACCGCCGTTGAAAGTTGTACTTCAACCGCGGTTCAACGTTGACCCGCCGTTGAAAGTGGTACTTCAACGGCGGTTCAAAGTTGAACCGCCGTTGAAAGTGGTACTTCAACGGCGGTTCAGTCTTGAACCGCGGTGGATTCTTTTTTCCAATATTAATTTGTTTTTTCCATTTTTCAAATAACTAATCTCACAAATTTGTAAGTATAATAATAACTAATCTCACAAATTTACAAACATATATATATACATATCTGTTTATACATACATATATATATATATATATATACATCTTTCGCTTTTCTCCTTTCCCCTCTTGATGCAATCATATATATCCAACTCTCTGATCCTATATGCTCTCGATATCTTGTAAATTTCCACTACATAAATAAAATATTTTCATCTGAATAATTGAATACTTTAAGACAACTTTTATAATTAATTCTTATATATATATATATATAATGATTTTGAATTTGGTACAAAAAATTAGAAAATCCATGCGTACGTACGTAGCGCGGGAATTGGCTCCAAAAAATGCTTTTCTACGGCGGTTCAACTGTGAACCGCCGTAGAAATCAAACTTTCTACGGCGGTTCAAACATGAACCGCCGTAGAAAATACTTTCTACGGCGGGTTCTCGGTTGAACCGCCGTAGAAACTTAGTTTTTGGAGCCAATTCCCGCGCTATTCATGAATTGTTTATTTTCATATCATTTTCTAAACCCTAAACCCTAAACCCTAACCCTAACCCCTAAACCCTACTATCTATTAAGTTTTTTTTTCCCGATTTTCATAAATTACCCGCGGTGACTCTTAAGATGGAAATAGATATATAGTGAAGCGCCACCCTTTTCCTGGATTTTCGCTTTGACATTCAAAGGAATGAAACATTTCAAATCATGCATATGTGCAAAGTCAACCTATAGGTCAACGTTTTTCAAGCTTAATTATATTAAGTTTTGAATTTTGAAAGTTGCTAAATTCAAGTTTCTATCAAGCATTTTATATATCATCCAAGCACCTTCAAAGGCTCAATTAGTTATGCATAAAGATTCAAACAATCCAAAGCATTCATATTTTCAAAGTCAACTACTTGGTCAAGTTTTTTCAATTGAAGCTTGCCATTTTGAAGCATATATCCTTAATTTTCTCATGTGAGCAACTTCAAATTATCAATAAGTTAATTCTTAAACTCTCAAATAAGCTAAAGCATGTATATTTAAAAAGTCAACCACTTGGTCAACCATTTTTATGTAATGCAAACATGCTTAATTCTTGCTATCTTGAAATGAAAATTTTCAACCGTTTTAACATGTGCAAGAATTTCAAGATACCAAACATGACATAGATCCTAATGCATCATTTTAACTCTAAAACATGGCATTCTAGGATTATATCACTCAAAGACTCATCAATCAAATGCAAATTTCAAATTTTCTCAAATTTTTCTCTATTTTGCCTAACTCATCTTTTCTTGAGTATTTTAACTTCAAAATTGGTCTTAGTATATTTAAAATATTTCTAATTTTATTTGACCAATTTTCCTCTTCTAAGTATTTAAAAGTCTAAAAGTCAAACTTCTAGCTAATTTCAAATAATGCTCATAAAGTCCTAATGACATCAGCAAAAAAAATTTTTCGGCCACTTAAATTTTATTAATTAATTTTTATATTACTATACGTACCTAATGCATTTCTGGATTTGATTTTTTATCCTGTTCGCCAAGTCCTGTTCGCCAAGTCGAAAAAGTAGTAATTTTAGGGAACATAATGAATCTTATTACTTTAATTATGAAATGGTTAATAAAAGTCGAGATTGTGTACATAATTAATAAATATACAATATATGGGTATGTATTATTATATTTACCAAATTGTGGGAATAGTTTTTTGAAAATGGAAAATAAAAAAATTTAATATTAAATATGACCGCGCGGGAATTGGCTCCAATTTTTTCTACTTAAACCGAGGAAAAGTGCGGACTTTCAACCGCGGTTCAATCTCGAACCGCAGTTGAAGGTACACTTTCAACGGCGGTTCAACCTCGAACCGCAGTTGAAAGTATACCTTCAACTGCGGTTCGCGGTTCATGGTTCAACCGCAGTTGAAAATGTACTTTCAACTGCGGTTCAACCTCGAACCGCAGTTGAAAGTATACTTTCAACGGCGGTTCGAGGTTGAACCGCAGTTGAAAGTGTACTTTCAACTGCGGTTCGAGGTTGAACCGCAGTTGAACCGAGCCCGGTTATTAATTATAATTCAAATTTCACCTTTTTCATTTCCTCCCTCATTCTCTTCCTTTCTTCTTCCTTATTTTCCCCTTCACTTCCCCTGTTTCCCGAATCTTCTTCCCGCGGCCGTTCGTCTTCTTCGCCGCTTCTCCATCGCCGGCGACCTCCTCCACCTTCCGATCCTCCGTCCGTTGCCCAATCAATCACCGATTGTTCGGCTTCCCAAGTTTTCACCTTCGGTCGGCTCTCCATTTCCACCCTCCCATATAAACTTAAAGCTTGGATTTTTTTTTAGTTCATCCAAAAGGTTCCACCTTCTATGCTTTCATTTTAAACTTTTGTCTATTTAACTTTACATTTTGCAAATGCTTACCATTGCACTAGGATTTTGTTGGTTGATATTTATGGTAGATTTCGGTTTTAGCTCTTGTGATGAAAGCTTGGAAAGTTTTTGGATTTATTGATTGTTTGTAGCATTTGGTTTGGTTGTTGAATGGAGTGTTTTGTCCTACATAAGTTGAGAACCTAGGGTTTGATCAATGTTCCATTAGGTACCCTTTGAAATTCGGGTTTTTTTTTTGAAAATGAGAAACTCAAATGATTATTTCGGTTTTGCTTGCTTAATTTTAGAACATTGGTGTTTGATTTCGGTTTTTATTCGATTTAGTGTTCCTCCTTTAGTGATAATGAGGAAAATGCTTTGTTGTTGATTCCACTTTGTGAAATGTTATGCCTTTAGTAGAAATGAATGAATGTTCTCATTAGTTGTTGGTTGTGAAATGTGAAGTACTTTATCAATGGTACCCTTGAGAAGTCCACTTTTTTTTGGCCCTCATTTGGTTTAATTTGGATAATGGTAATTGTGGATTTTAGGAGTGAATTTTGCGAATGTACATTGCCTTTTTTCCACATTAGTTGTTGGTTGTGAAATGTGAATTACTTTATCAATGGTCCCCTTTATAAACGGACTTTTTTTTGGCCCTCGATTGGTTTAATTTGGTTAATGGTAATTGTGTATTTCTAGGAGCGAATTTTGCGAATGTACCACTTTTTTTTCAACATTACAAGCATTCTTGTATTTGACATTAAAGCTTTTAATTTGTTGTCATTGCATATATGTTATATTGAATTCTCTTTCTATGTAAATGAAGTTTAAGGTACTTTCAATGGCCCGAAAAAGAAAAAGCAATACGGAGCATGGAGATGGTTCTTCTTCTAAATCTAGTAGAGTTAGAGGGCCCACAAATTGCAATGACCTATTGGAAATGCGAAAGAATGGGGAAACTCTGGACATTTCTTTCGATTCCGGGCTCGAGCCTAGAGTATATCATGTACAGTGGATTACCTTTGTGTCATATACGGCCCGGAGCAAAGTGGACTTAGTGGAATATGAATCATGGCCGAAAGTTCCCGCGGAGCTCAAGAAGAGAGTTTGGATGGAAATACGGGTATTTTCTTTAATTATAATGCACTATTTGATTCTTAATTCTTCCATACAATTTTACTCAAATTCCTCACTAAATTTTACTCCTAATTTTCACTGTAGGCATTATTTGTTTTCGAGTCCACCGAAGAACTCGAAGATAAGTGGATTAGTTATGCCGGTAAACGGTGGAAAGATTTCAAATCCTATCTAGGGAAATATGTACATGGTCCCATGAAGGGTAGGGACCCATGTTTGGAATATAAATTTATCCCTAGGGAGACATGGATTAAGTTCAAGGCTAGCCGCGAGACAGAATGGCAGGTATATTTTTTTAAATTTGATTTCCTTCTTCTTTTGGATATTTGAAATTGCTCAGTTTAGGGATAATAATTTTTCATTATATTTCTGTCTAGGCCATTCGAGGAAAAGCGCAAAAGAATGCCAATTTAAATGCTTTCTACCATAACTTATCTCGCGGTGGCTACCGACTGCTGAAGCAGCAGTTGCATGACGAGGAGGTCAGTGCATCTGGAAAGAAGCCTTCAGAGGAGGGTCAGTCTGAAGAAGAAGGCGAGGATTCTTATTCAGGGCCAGGCCGTCATGACCTTTGGATACATGCCCATACGAACAAAAAAGGGGAATACTTCACGCCAGAGGCTGAGCGTGTAGCGAAGGAAATTGTAAGTTTTGCACCATACATTTTCTTATGTTTCAATTATTTTAATATTTAAAGTCTATGTGTATAGAATTTTTATTATAACTGATTATTTATTACTAGATATCTATGATGAATGCTAATTAATAATTTGGTTGTCATTAAATGTTTATATGAAATTATTATTATCTAGTTGTCACTGTAAAGTAGATAAATGACTAATTTGTATATATGTGCATGTATTTATATTTATAATTATGGTTATCAATTTTATATTTAATATTTATATACATAAATGAATAATCTCTGTATATGTGTATTTATTTATTTAATTGATCTATTTACATTTACTATATTTGGCAAACTGTGTAGGAAAATCTATGTTCCCGCGAGTCCCAAGGGGAGACCGTTGCAGAGGGTAGGAATGACATTCTTGTCATTGCAACGGGCAAGCGCGATCACCCCGGTCGTTATCGCGGCCATTCTACGCGGGCACGTATCACAGAGGTTTCCCACAGAAAACAAAGCCGTCGCTGAAAGAGGAACTTGATTTAACTAAGCGACAGCTTCAGAAAACCACTGCCCAACTAGATGAATGTCAGACACATTTGAAGATGATGATGGGTTTTTTATGTGGTAAGCTGGGAACCGATTATGATACAGTAAAAGCCACCGTCCTCAATAATGCCCCGGATGAGAGCTTGCACCCAGGGACCTCCGGAGCAGTCCCTGTATCCCCTGTGAGCCCTGTTTCTCCTCTGGTACCTACAAGGTTGCCCGATTTGGAGATGATAAATGTTGCACCTGTGGACCCGATCACAGCCTCTGACGGCAGTGCTTTAGGCGAATACAAGGTAAATAAAATTAGACGGCTTCTTTTAATACTTCAAATTTTTTTTTTCATTATTACAGTGCTTTGTTAAGTTAGACTTACTAGTTGACTAATGTTCATTCGCTTGCCTATTATCTTAGGACGGGTGTGAATGCCATCTTTTCATCCTTGAGGATTCGCAAACGCGGCGTAAGCTTGTGGCAAAGGGCAATATTTATAAGCAAAGCAAGCACCACGGGCGCGCCGTTAGGAAGGTTGCGCGAGGGTCACAATTAAAATTTCCTATGATGACTGTGCCCCGCTACCATTTCCTGAGGAAGAGGCTGCGACAGTGGGAATGGCCAA